>CM065590.1:523740734-524940734 GCA_033119425.1 Bufotes viridis | reverse complement strand
CCTGCACCCACCCAATTTTGGACACAATAGAAAACGTGTCTGGCATCCATTGACTTACAATGGTGTTTATCCCCTTAAGGACACAGGGTTTTTACATTTTTGCGTTTTCATTTGCGCTCTATGCCTTCCAAGAGCCATAACTTTTTTATTTTTCCGTTTACATGGCCATATGAGGGCTTATTTTTTGTGGGACAAATTGTACTTTCCAACGCCATCATTTAATAATGCATACGGTGTAGTGGGAAGCGGGGAAAAAATTCCAAATGGGGTGAAATTGCAAAAAAAAAGCAATTTCACCACATTTTTACGGGTTTCTAAATTACGACGTTTGATTTGCGATAAAACTGACCATTTAGTTTTATTCTACAGGTCAGTACGAATCCGGCGATACCCAATATGTATAGCTTTTCTTGCGTTTTGATAGTGAAAAAAAATTCAAAAGTGGGAAAAAATATTATTTTTTTTTTTGTCGCCATGTTTTGACCGCTATAACGTATTTGTATATAAGTGTATGGCGTTGTATGGGGGCTTATTTTTTGCGGGGCGATCTTAACTTTTAGTTGATACCATTATGGGGTGTGTAGGACTTTTTGATCGCTTTTTATTTAATTTTTTTTGAGGAAATGAAGCGTTCAAAAACAGCAAATCGCCCATTTGGGCGCTTTTTTCCGTTTTTCTGTTTATCGTATTGGAAATATATTTTTATATTTTTATACTATGGGCGTTTTCACACATTGCGACACCCATGATGTGTATTTTTTTTATTTTTTTTATTATTTTATTTTAATTTTGGGGAAAGGGGGGTGATTTAAATTTTTAGGTTTTTTTTATTTATTTTTTATTTTTTTATTTTTTTATTTTTTTACACTTTTATATAGATCCCATAGGGACCTATATAAATCAGTTACCTGATTGCTTCTATCATAAACTCCAATACACTTGTATTGGAGTTTATGAGCATTTTACTAAGTTTCCTATGAAGCCCTATTGCTAACAAGGGCTCCATAGGAAATAGTAAGTGATAGCCTCAAGCTGAATGAAAGGCTTGAGGCTATCCCTTACAGCGCTCCGATTCTCCCGATCACCACTAGGGGGATGCAGATGGCGCGTGCAGATGCCGTGATCAGGATTGATCACGGCATCTGCGGGGTTAAATGATCGCGGTCGGCAGCGCTGCCAACCGCGATCATCAGCTGCGGGGGTCAGCTACAGGAATCAGCCGGACCCCCGCAGCGATGGTGCCCGCAGCGGCCAGGAGCGGGCGCCATCTTTAGGGACTGGACACATGACGTACCCATACGTCATGTGTCCTTAAGGAGTTAAACCACATACATCAAACCAGATCTGTTCATAACGGATGCAGCCGATTGTATTATCACAAACGGAAGAATTTTTGCTGATCCCTGCTGGATCAGGCAAAAATACAGGTGTGAAAGTAGCCTAAGTCTATGGGGTGCAGGGGTAGCAGATGCATCTGGACCTCTTCGCTGCATAAGACACAAGTATTATAAATGGCACATGGTAGGTTGGCGACTGTGTTACAGATTTTACATATTGCAGAAAATCTTTCACAGAACTGTATGAGTTACATGCTGATTTTGATGTGGATTTCCATCACAGATCCGGTGGGACAGTCCAGGATTTTGGAGGCTGTCCTGTGCTCCTAGGACGGCTGAGGCATGTCCCTCTCTCAACTGTCTTTGCATCCTGAAAACGCAGGGAAACCTGAGTACAATCTGCTTCACCATTTCCGGCCAGTGCTCTCTCTAGCAACAGATGCAATGTGGTATCCTGTTCACTCCTTCTGGGCTGAATAAGTGATGGCCGAGACGAGGAAATGATGATGATCATCCTCCTGGTTGTGCGCTCTTGTGCTCAGCACAGCAGGCGTGATGATGTCACTTCATTGTACCTGCCGCTCAGGGAACAGGGCTACGTAAGTATGCAGCGAGCTGCAGGGCAGAAAGGATGGGAGTGGTGGCCCTGAGATGAGTAGTAGTACTTACAGTTCATGATTAGAGTTGAGTGAACTTCTATTTTTAGTTCGGCGTCCAAAGTTCGGGTTCGGGTAATCGAAGCATCCCGTTATGGATACCGCTACCGCGGACCATAACGGCATTTGGTATCCATAAGGGGCTGCTTCAATGAACCCGAACCTTGGACAACCCTAAGGAACTGGGGTGACGTCACCGTCATGTGATCAGTGCAGGGGGCGTGGCTCAGCACTGGATCCCCTCTTATCCAATCCAGTGCTGAGCCACGCCCCCTGCACTGATCACATGACGGTGACGTCACCCCAGGTCCTTAGGATTGACCAAGGTTCGGGTTCAATGAAGCAGCCCCTTATGGATTCCAAATGCCGTTATGGTCTGCGATAGCGGAATCCATAACGGGATGCTACGATAACCCGAACCCGAACTTTGGACGCCGAACTAAAAATAGAAGTTCGCTCAACTCTATTCATGATAGCTTGTTCCAGCATTTCCTAGGGCTGTACAGTGACTGGAGGGCACACCCTTTTTTTTCCTTGGGGCATAGGTTATAGGTTTGGTGCGGGTACAAGGCAGGCAGTGTAGGGTGCAATGGCCAGTGTATACTGCAGGAGTAACCAGGCCAGAAATAAATCTCTCTTTTCTAAAGTGCAAAATAGGAATTGTAGTATATCCAAAGGCATCAAAACACAATTTCAAATAATTGATAATTTACAGCGCAAGGCTTCCCAGATAGTAATGCATAGATCTGAACAAGCATGGGAATTAGGGTGCCTTCGCACATGGCAGAAAAATCCACAACTGAAAATCAGTTCCATTCATTTGAATGGGACAGCAATCACATGGATTTCTGCAAGCCCCATTGAGGTGAATGAAACAGATTTTCAGTCGTGGAATTTTCTGCCATAAAAGGTTTTGCATGTGAGGGCACCCGTATAGTACTCTTTCCTCTGTCCCTCCAAACTCTCTCTCTAGGATCTATAGTGGGCAATATTTCTCAGGCAATGGTGGCTGTAAATTCCACTGGGCTTAAGATACGATTGGTCAGACCACGTCCAAGAGTGAAGGGTGTATCAGTAGTAAAGTGAATGTCCTTTTCACTGCAGTAAAGTCTATCAGCCTTAGGCCTCATGCACACGACCGTTGTTCTGGTCCGCATCCGAGCATAGTACCTTGGAACCGAACCAGAGTTCCGGAAATGTTTTTTTTACAGTAAAAATTAACTTATGCAGTTATTGCGCGAAGTCTCACGAGACTTCACGAAGCTATAACTTCGGCTCATCAGAGCCAATACATTCTAATACCGTACAGTATTAGAATGAAGTTTTATGCGGATCGACTTCACATGTTTCATCCGAAGTCGATTCGCTCATCCCTAGTAATAACTATGAGCCCCTACTACTAGCCCCTACTATTAGCTGCAGGGGCTCAGAGCAGAAGGCAGAGGGAGCCACATCCCTCTGCCTTACTTCACAGATGCCGCAATCGTTGTTGAACGTGGCATCGTGGATAACATTTAAGTAGCATTAAAAAACAAGAACAGTTTGCAGGTACCCTGGTCTTAGAAGAGCCTGGCCTGTGAAAGTTCCCTTTAATTCATCATTTAACAACGTATTTCAGTGGAGCGGAAACCAAACAAATGATTTACATATTTCATCACAAAAGCTCCATTGATTGAGTGTCCTGTGTTTAACCCTCCACAGATTGCATACGCTTATTAATACAGACCAGCTGCCAGATCCTCTTGTATCTTTGTATTTGTTAATCACACTATTACAGTGCATTAATAATGGAGATGATACATGTTGTGCTCATTTCCGTGCAACTCAGGTTGGTAAGAGGGTATATATTGGGATGTCAGGGGTCATCGCTGCCATGTGGTATCTCCATCACCGGATATGCACTAGAGGACTCCCCTGCATAACGGAAACTGGACGGATCCGTTTTGCAGCCCATAGACTTCTATTATGACGGAATGAATAACGGAATGCCTCTAAAGGCATTCCATTATAGAATTGTGTTATGGTCTGTGGTAACGGAATCCATAACGCAATTCACCTTTTACCAGTAAATCTGAAATTCGCTCATCTCTAAGATGCACTTGTGGTACTGCTCACATTTTTCCATGGGAAACAGTTGTGAGCACATTTTTCTTTTTCTGAAGACTGAAAGGCCCATTAATTATTTACATGTTTTCTTGCCTGAGATACAGCTGAGCATCCTCCAGTTCTCTCATGTACCTTAGACTGACAGCGGCAGAACAATGTATTTACAACTGTCGCCGAGCAGAGCGACAGCAAAAGACTCTGCAGGCAATGGCATTTCATTATTAGCTTTTATCTGATCATCTCGCACTTTTGCACATAAATGGAGCCATTATAACAACTTGACCTGAATATCTAAACAGCAAGACACCCTGTGTCAATGGCTACCCCTTGGTTCCCTTGTTCTGTGTGGACTTTCTCAGTGTACACTATCATGGTGCTGGGTTTTAGATGTGGATGCTTGCGCAGTGCTCCACTTAAAAGGGTTTTCCCGAGATCATCAGTATCTTTTCAGTGGGGTTCTCTGGATAAGTCATGAGTATTTAAATCTCGGAAACATCTTTACAGGGTTAAAAATGTGGTTACTGTGCATATCTACTGTATCTACAGGTTGCAGAAGGGGTTGACAGTCTTCTTAGATACCCTCGTTAGGCGGGACTGTTGCACCCTCCCCATAGGGAGGAGTAGAGAAGCAGAGTAGTGAGAGTCAGTGAGAGAGAAGAAAACAGAGAACAGTCCTGGGAAGAGCATCAGCCAGCTTTAGACAGAGCCTTTAACCAGCCTCTGAGGAAGCAAAAGAGAAATATTGGAGAATACCAGTTTTGAGAAGAGGTGTGTGCAAAAGACAAAGTGGGGAGAACTTGTGTGCAACTTTTGGACTCAGACTTGTCCAGGAGATGTAAGGTTTCAGGAGACTGAACATACTTTGGAGGCAGACAGCAGGTCGGTTAAGGACTACATCATACAGTGGGAATTCGGAGCACCACGTTGTGAGTACAGAGTTGAAGTGAGTAATAGTGAGGTTCAGAGAGCAGCAAGAAAAGTATTCCACACCTATGTCTGGATGCTTGAAGTTGAGAGAAAAGTACAGATGCAGGAAGATTGACTCAGGGAGAAATAAACTAGGCCTGACTAACACTGTTGCAACTGATAGAACTGAAAAAAACTGCAGCCTTTGTAAGATCTCCCAGTCTATACAGGCTAAAGACTGTGACAACGTTATTGTCAAGTAAAGAACTGTAAACCCGGCCTCATCATTGCCTGCACCAACACATGTGCAACGGGCGCCTCCCCCCAGGGCCCTTTAAGAGGAAAAAAGTACTTGTTTTTCGTGACGCCAGTTGCAGGGAAGCAACAGGGGCCCAGGGCCCCATTTTAGTGATACTGTAGATGGTACCCAGCTGTAGGAATGCCAGAGTGGTGTAGGGTAGCCTATAATGTCCCTTAAGGTGTTGTGCACGTGTCACGGTGCTCCTACCTGGATACCCTGGACCCTAGGCGTTAGGTCCGAAGCAATGAAAAGGAGGGTTACTGATGAAGGGAGTGGTGAAATAAATAGAGCCCAGACCTTGTGATGAAGTGGATAACAGTTTTACTTTCAATAAATTTTTCTCCAAACAGTTTCAGGCTTTATATTGGTTCCAGCAGGCGTTAGCATTAACTGTGGCAGGCAAACTCCTCTCTGCTACATCTGTTGCTCTCTGACTCTCTGAGGTAGCTGAATAACTTAGCTTTAGCTGTATGCTGCAACTTCTCTCAGTAGTCGGACTGTAGATTTGTCCAGGGAAAACTTTCTCCTCTTGGCTTCTGAGGCTCCAAGCTTCTGCCTCCATGTCTAGCAGAGCTGAAGGTGCTCTAGCTGGTCTAGACAGGGCTCGCCCAACAGGGACATGCTCCTGATTCCTTCTCCTAGCAGGGGGTAACTGGAACTAACTAACTAGAACTCCACCCTCCCTGCAGCAAGTGGGACACACCCACGACACCACAGAGGGGGGTGTTAGAATAGAATGGAAAGCTCCATTCTCTGTATCTGTAGCTCTGCCATTTATGCTGCCATCTGCTGGTGAACCAGGCATATTACACGTGAACATAAACAGTTACATGGAAATAGATATGCACATTATACAGGACCTGGAAATAAACACATAGGATGACATTAGGTTAACCATAGGAGATAGTAGCGAGGTGCAGAAGTGGTAATACCACTCTGGGGTGTTACACCTGCATTGCCATAGCGTTCCATTGTTGCCTTCCACTGTACCAGGCCAGAGAATCCCTAAAGTCAGTGTGTGCCCTGAGTGAACAAAGGTGCACCCTCCCTTCACTGTGCACCAGCTCCAAGAAGCATTAGCGAGCACCCATAGCCACCGTGAGGACATCTACTACCATCAGGCCGGTACTACCATTCCCATCCTCTGACTTCAAACCAAGGCTCGCGAAGCAGGTGTCATACCCAACCCTTGTGCCTGTCGCTGTAGGTTTGGGACCCTATTGTTGGTTCAGAGACTAAAGATGATCAAATGAATCTGAATCTGAAACGAGCCCCTTACCAACTATCTAGCAATCATTTATTTTGCAGTTAAATTTTAGGGAGATGTAACTAGCCAAGGGGTTGTAGTGCCCGAGCTGTCAGTCCATCCCTGAATCTAATTATTTTGCTAGATTGACCCTTGCTCCAATTTACCACCTACTGTGCACACCAATCAGCTGACAGGTGAATGAGTAACATTAAATATCTTGTGACAATGGCAGCTGCCAGAGGATAGGATTATATATTAGGCTACAAGTGAACGGTCAGTTCTGGAAGTTGTGTTGGGATCAGGAAAAACTGGCAAGCAAAGGATCTGACTTTGAAAAGGACCAGCTTGTGATGTCTATATGACCGGGTCAGGGCATCTCCTGCGAAGAATAATTATTACCAGTCATGACCATATGAGAAAGTGCATATACAGGTTTATTAAGCTTACTCAAGATACATATGTTCTGCAGTATCTGCAGGTTTGTGCATTTGCACAGTATTAAAAGGGGTTGTCTCACTTCAGCAAATGGAATTTATCAGGTAGAGAAAGTTACTACAAGGCACTTACTAATGTATTGTGATTGTCTATATTGCCTTCTTTGCTGGCTGGATTAATTTTTCCATCACATTATACACAGCTTGTATCCAGAGGTTACGGCCACCGCTGCAACGCAGACACAACATGGCTGGAATGAGAGCTGCTGTGCATGTTCCTATGTGCGCTCCCACTCTCATGGCCACCAGAAAGGCCAGCAGTTTTTTCGATAGTGTGCAAGTATGACTGCCGCTGCTAGATTGGAGGGTCGTAACCATGGAAGCGAGCAGTGTATAATGTGATGGAAAAATTAATCAAGTTAGTAAAGGAGGCAATATGGAGAATCACAATACATTAGTAAGTGCCTTGTATTTACTTTCTCTACATGATAAATGCCACTTGCTGAAGTGAGACAGTCCCTTTAATTCCTAAGGTTTAAAAGTACTTCTTGAAGGGAACCTGTCACCATGAAGATGCTACTAATGCGTACATTTTCCAAGGCACTGGAATTCCCATAAAAATGACTTTATTCAAATCTTCATTAAAATTGAAAAAATTGCGACGTTTCTGCCATACTTGGCTTTTATCAGGCCAGAATAGCAATTATATGTGTGTGTGACGAAAGATTACACTGTTTGCGCCCCTATTTGCATCAATCGATAAATAACAGAAATATCACACAACACTACATATCCTGTCTACTACATCCACCAATGAATCTATCCAGCTATTACCTACATTGCTTCTGCTCACCAAAGCATGTCAATATATCAAGGATAACACCCGGTGACATTAGCCACCTTTCTCGTGGCCACAGCAAAAAGATGCCGGATGCTATAGCGTCACCATACCCAGCAGCATCCACACCACCCCGCATAGGGTGGCATCAGGAGATATATTGGTGGCGCTACAAACATCCAGACTCCAGATTGATGCCCACAGCACCACTAAACCCAGTAACAGTTCATGCATATAGCATAAAAAATATCAACCTATCCTACTTCTGCCAATCTCATTATAGAAGATAGGTCTCAAACACCTGAGGCAGTTATCTGCGCTGTTGAGAAGCTTCTATAGTGCACTGTTGACTAATGACTGCTTATAACTACAAGACACAAAACCGAGGGAGCGATGAGTATGGCGCCGTGTTGGCATTATTCACTGCTCCCTGGTTCTTTTCACCAGGCACTGCACTAGGTCCTGATAGTGTACAGCTTCTGGATGTAGTGTCCGAATGACCTGATGCTGTGCATTGTCAGGATGCAGTGCAGTACTGGTGCCAGGACACAGTGCTATGTTTAGCGCCAGATTAGTGGTGGTGCCCAGAGGAAAGGTGAGTACATTTTTTTCCTATGTCTGCTCTGAGGTTTGCATTTAGGAGATGGAGGGATTGGGTAGGGGGCAGCAGTCTGATTTGGGGGTCTGTATACATTTTGGGTGTGTTCTGGGGTCTGTGTAAATTTGGGGTCAGATTTGGGGTCTGTATAAATTTGGGGTTTGCTCTGGGGTCTGTATACATTTGGTGTCTGATATGGGGTCTGTATAAATTTGTGGTCTTATTTGGGTGTCTGTAAATCTGGCATCTGATCTGGATTCTGTGTAAATTTGATGTTTGATCTGGGGTCTTTATACAGTAAATTTTGGGTTTGATCTGAGTTCTGTATGAATTTGATGTTGAATCTGGGGTTTGTATGAATTTGTGGGCTGATCTAAGGTTTGTATGAATTGGGGGTTGATTTTGTTCTAATCTGGGGTCTGTATTAATTTGGGGACTGATCTGCAGTCTCCCTTAAAAGGGTATTCCGGTTGTTACATGTAATAAATATTAGATCGGTGGGGGTCCTATCACTGGGACCACCACTGATCACGAGAATAGTAGCCTCGTACCCTCTGCAGCCTCCATGAAATGAACGGAGTGCATGTGTGCATGTGAGCGGGAGCTCCATTAATTTTTATGGGAGTTCTTTAGATAGCCGAACGCTGTAGTCTTTTTCATCCTTTTTTTTCCATTATTTTTAAGTCTCCTTAGGGGACTTTAACATGCAATCATCAGATTGCTTCTCCCATAGACTGCAATGACTTACCATTGAAGCCTATGCCTCTGAGTGTCCTCTGTGTAAAGCAGCAGGCATTCGACAGCTATAGCGGCTATAAGCTTGTAAGCTGGCGTCATGTTTAAAGTCCCGAATTCCATTGTACATGTATAGTGTTGTGCCTTTTCCTAAGTATTTCATTGATGTCTGCTTATTCTTGACGTTCATTGCCTTTAAGAGTCATACTCCATATTCTCCATTTGGTATGTCTTATGTAGGCCAAAGTGAATTCATAGAAAGCTTACCACTCATTAGTGTTTGACCTTGCAGATGCGTGCATAATTGAGAGGAGTAACTTTTGCCTCATTGCTAAAGTATGGCAGAGATAAGAGTTTTTCCTTGAAACACATCTGGTATATGTTATTCTATTGTTTTTTTATTGATATGCATTAATAAGGCAGAAGTATAATTTTAGTTCATTTTAGCATGAGCTAATCAATAAGTTACTCATATATTGTTTTATATTGCCACATATTATAACAAGGCATTGATGCATATACCGTATTTTTCGGCCCATAAGACTCACCTTTTCCCCTGCGTCCCTGCGTCTTATGGGGCGAATGCTAAAATTTTTACATCGCAGGCTGCGATGTATGAGCGGGGAGGGACCAGGAGGAGGAGCTGGGAACAGGCAATTGCGGCAGGGCCGGTGCGTTCACTGTGCTCCGGCCCTGCTGCTCACAGTCCTGCACTATTAAGTTATAAAATGTCCCCTCATTCATAAAATGTCCCCTCATTCAATAAAACATGCCCCCTCACTTATTACTGTAGTTACCGGTACATAGTAAGAGCTTACGAATAATGCGGGCAGGCCGGCTGGGCGGACGGCAGCGTGACTCCCTGATGTCATGTCCCACTCCGCCTACTTTATGAATGACTGCAAGCGGCAGGATGGGGGGATCTGTGGATGGCACTGTTATGGGGTTATGTTATGGGGGTGAGGGTCTGTTGATGACACAACAGTGCCATCCACAGATCACCCATCACAGTGCCATCCACAGATCCCCCATCACAGTGCCATCCACAGATCCCCCATCACAGTGCCATCCACATATCCCCATCACAGTGCCATCCACATGTCCCCCATCACAGTGCCATCCACAGATCCCCCATCACAGTGCCATCCACATATCCCTCATCACAGTGCCATCCACATATCCCTCATCACAGTGCCATCCACAGATCACTCATCACAGTGCCATCCACAGATCCCCCATAATAGTGCCATCCACAGATCCCCCATCACAGTGCCATCCACAGATCCCCCATCACAGTGCCATCCCCAGATCCCCATAAGTGTCCGTCACAGATCTCCCCATAACAGTGCCATCCACAGATCTCCCCATAACAGTGCCATCCACAGATTCCCCATAACAGTGTCATCCCCAGATCCCCCATAACCGTGTCATCCCCAGATCCCCCATGACAGTGCCATCCACAGATCCCCAGTAATAGTGTCATGCACAGACCACCATTAGTTCCAAACCCACCAATAACACACCTTTTGGTTAAAAATATTTTTTTTCTTATTTTCATCCCCAAAAATCTAGGTGCGTCTTATGGGCCGGTGCATCTTATAGGGCGAAAAATACGGTATTATCTCGTGTATGTTTCACTAGGAAAATATATATATTCCTAGGTTATAGCCAAACGGTATTAATGAGATCTCATTCAGGGAGGCCGTGTTACTCTCAAAGATAGGGCACCTGTAGAGATTGCAGACTGTAGTACATTCCTTATCTACATTGGCAGATTCATAGTCAGGGAAACTTATGCTGGCCCTTCGAAAGACAAGGTTCTCATCGCTTCAAGTGTCAGGATGTATGCATCCCTTTTTGATATATGCTCCAGATGATGAATGTTTAGCATATAACGTGAAGTCACATTATATAAGTTAACTCTTAAAAGTTTTACATTAATAGATTACACAACAGTGCCACCTAGGTACAGGCAGGTATCATTACGCCATTTACCACAAAGCATTTTTGGTAATATATGATCTCATAGGTTATTACCAAGTGCACACCCTCCGATATGATTGGAAGACTAGTATCAAGAAGGGTGTATTCTTTTGATAAGGTTGGGAATAATTACCCATGCAGATGGTAGGCAGGATCACCATCAAAAGAAAAAAACTACTAAGAACAAAAGACTCAACAGACACGTGGCCAGGAGAAGCAAAGCTTTGGATTTTATCCTGGATTACTGGAAACCCTCTTGAGAGTTGATTGTCCCTTAAAGGCTCTGTTCATCATTTGACCCTTGGTAATGTATATATTGTTTATTGCCTGTGGTATTGATAGATTACTTAGCCCGGTAAATAGCCAAATATCCCCATATTGTGTGGATACGTAGTGTAAGACACCTGGTCAATGTTGATCATTCTCTTAGCAAAGATGCATATTGCTAAAAAAATGAAGATCAGACATTGAGACCTAGTCCCTTGGAAACTTTGATATTCCCTAGCCTGATACCGAGCTGAGGAATTTATAGTTGGTGCAATACTGCCATATACCCAAAATTGGTCAGAGGTGACAGAATAAGGGTTGATATCTCTCATTTTCTTTAATTTGGATTATTGCATATTATTGCATTAATTGGTGATATTTATTATTGATCGAAAGTAAAATTTCATTTCCCGCGTTGATTTTGATTATTAGAGAGAGTGTTGGTGCTGTTTGTGGTGTGTCAGCACCATATTGTGGCACATATTGGTATTAGACTTCATTGTCTATCTTTTGCATTATTATTGATTTGTATCCAGCATTTTTGTATAATAAATTCATATATATTTTTGCATAGACAATGGTACTTTGTTCTTTACTATATTGCACACAATTATTAAGATTCTTGATAAATGAGCGCATAGGTGTTATGTCCACCTTGCTGAAAAAAAACATTTGATATTTTTCTTTGATCCTTTCTTTTATATAAAGCCCTGACAATAGCAGAGGTCCGGAAGGGGTAAAAATAAGTAATTCCCCATATAACTAGGGCTTTCAGCAGTATCATAGAGCTTGAGAACCCCTCTGTATATTTAAAAACTTTTATTCCCCTTTTATGCAAATTGTTACTGCTGCATCTTGAACCCAGGGCCTTCTGTATAGGAAGCAAAAGATTAGCAGCTGAGCTACAGGTTTGATAGCAGTGAGTAATAGGGATTTCTCTAACTAAAAAGCCTTACTAGTATTCATGTACAATGCACTGGTATCTAAAGATACATCTCTGTATACTATGACATTGGGAGAACAGCAAAAGTCTAATTATTTAGCAATCGCAAAAAAATGTAAGTGAGCAAAATAAATTACAATAAACACATTTTAGCTCTCTCTCTCTCTATACCATACATTTTTGTGATTAATAGACAAATTAGACTTTTGCAGTTATCACAGGACTTGAATTCGTGACTTTATGTATGGGAGACTAGTTTGCTACACAGCTAAGTGGTATAACTGTAAAAGTGAAAACTCAGCTCCTCTGTTATCAACATCAGCATGAGGAACTTCGTGGCATGGGTTTCCATGGTTGAGCAGCTCCATGCAAGGCTTACATCTCTGTCTGATGGACAAAACTGGGTTTGGTGAATATCCGGAGAACGTTACCTGCCTGACTGCACTGTGCCAACTATAAAGTTTGGCGGTGTAGGGATAATGCTGGGGGTTGTTTTTCAGAGGTTGGCCTCAGCCCCTTAGCTCCAGACATAGGTGAGTCTGATGTAAAAGAAGTTGAATAGGCTACACAGAGCCCCGACCTCAATCCCATTAAACACTTTTGGAATGAACTAGAACGGACATTGTGAGCCAGACCCTTTCATCCAACATCAGTGTCTGACCGCTCAAATGCTCTTCTAGAGGAATGGGTAACAATTCCCACATATAACATAGTAACATAGTAGTAACATAGTATATAAGACCGAAAAAAGACATTTGTCCATCCAGTTCGGCCTGTTTCCTATAAGTTGATCCAGAGGAAGGCAAAAAAACCTTGTGAGGCAGAAGCCAATTTTCCCCACTTAAGGGGAAAAAAATTCCTTCCCGACTCCAATCAGGCAATCAGAATAACTCCCTGGATCAACGACCCCTCTCTAGTAGCTATAACCTGTAATATTATTACACTCCAGAAATACCTCCAGGCCCCTCTTGAATTCCTTTATTGTACTCACCATCACCACCTCCTCAGGCAGAGAGTTCCATAGTCTCACTGCTCTTACAGTAAAGAATCCTCTTCTATGTTTGTGTAGAAACCTTCTTTCCTCCAGATGCAGAGGATGTCCCCTCGTCACAGTCACAGTCCTGGGGATAAATAGATGATGGGAGAGATCTCTGTACTGACCGCTGATATATTTATACATAGTTATTAGATCTCCCCTTAGTCGTCTTTTTTCTAAAGTGAATAACCCTAATTTTGATAACCTTTCAGGGTACTGTAGATCCCTCATTCCAGTTATTACTTTAGTTGCCCTCCTCTGAACCCTCTCCAGATCTGCTATGTCTGCCTTGTTCACAGGAGCCCAGAACTGTACACTGTACTCCATGTGTGGTCTAACCAGTGATTTGTAAAGTGGTAGGATTATGTTCTCATCACAGGTGTCTATGCCCCTTTTGATGCAACCCATTATCTTATTGGCCTTGGCAGTAGCTGCCTGACACTGGTTTTTGCAGCTTAATTTGCTGTTTATTAAAATTCCTAGATCCTTTTCCATGTCAGTGTTACCGAGTGTTTTACCATTTAATGTGTACGGGTGACTTGCATTATTCCTTCCCATGTGCATATACCATCCAAAATCTTTTAGAATGTCTTCCCAGAAAAGTGGAAACTGTTTTATCTGCAAAGAGGGGACTACTCCATATTAATGACTATGAGTTTTGAATGGGGAGTCATAAAAGCTACTGTGGGCGTCCTAAAACGTCTGTCCATACAGTGTAGCTGTCAGTCGCTGGTAGGGCTTTCCATTGGACATAGGGCATAGAATGAGCAGAGATTTAAGTAAAGAAATGACACATTATACTGAATCTTTTCCAATAAAACTATATATCAATCATCCACCTCTGTAAAATGCTGCTATAGATAGGACTGCTTCTACAATGTGACAGGTTCCTTTTAAAGCTGACTGGGCTTGAGGGGGCTCCTCAGCTTACATACTATTAAGCAAACTGCATTTTCCATATATTTCTGCAAGCCTTTTCAAGTAGCATCCAGGTCCCCAGACTTGAAAATAGGAGATTTATATAGCAGGGCAATAAAAATGATTTTCCACCTTTGAATCAGATTAAGTTTGCGAATAAATGTCTTTATTATCCTATGATAGTTATTAAAGATATCGAAATCTTAGTTAGATACTATAAATGATATTGAAATATAAAAGGTTTGGGTCACATTTAGTAAAGTCTGGCATTTCATACAGCAATCTTGAGGTCTGTTGGAGTAAGATGTGCCAAATTTATTTAGAGGCATATAGGAAGATTGAAATCAGGAAAAATATATCCTTTTTGATGTTATTTCACTATGGGTTACTGTTGACCCTGTTGTGGTGGCAACAACACTGAAATGGAACTGTTGAATTGGTTGCTGAGGACTCGGCAGTAATATATTTGTTATGTTTATGTATGCGGTTATATCTCTCCACACCTAAAGGGGTTGTGCCACCATTACATGTTATGGTGACTGTCAGAACAGCACTGACGGTATAATGCATTGTATAACATAAGCTGTACAATGCATTAAATAAGCAATCAAAAGATTGTCTGATTTATTAAATAAAAAAATTTGTCAGTTAAATACACCTTGTTTCCATGGTTACGACCACCCTGCAATCTAGCAGTGGTGGCTGTGCTTGCACAGTTTAGGAATAAGCACCGGTCTCTTTAATGGTCAGGACCACGGGTGTCATGTGCTGGGGGTCCCGAAGGCACCCCCGAGACGCAATGCAAGCAAGACGTGGACAAGGCATCGCAAGAAAGGGCATTCCCCCTCCGGAGAACACATGGGATTCTCTTCCGAAGGTCAACCTGGAGCCAACTGGAGACTAGGAGCGCAGCCATCATGACTTGGACGCGAACGTCAACCTGGAGCCGAGTAGGAGCGCAGCAATCATGACGTGAACATAGCATAGAATCATGAACAGGCATAGCAAGGTACAAGACATGGAAAGGAACAGAAGACAACAATGCAGAACCAGGCGGCCCATACCGAGACGTAGATGGCAGGACAAAGGCAAAACCTGGCAAAGCAAAACAGATAGACATGACAGACCTAAAAGGGCATGCCACCCACCGGGCATGGACAAGGACAGACATGAACAATAACATAGCAGGGTACTGACTCCCTCAAGGCATGGCGTGAAATGGACAGGCAGAGCAAAAACATAGCAGGGTACTGGACAGCCTGAATTAACAGTACCGACCCCCAGAATGCACACAAGAACAGGAGCAGCCTGAATTAACAGAACTGACCACAAGCTATGCAGACTGAGCCCTGAAACTCCACGCCCAAAGACAGAAGTAGCTGCCTAACAAGCGCACCTGAAAGGACACACCCAGGAACCGAAGAGGGAGATTAACCCCATCAGAACCAAGCAGGGAGGTACCAAATCAAGTCTGGGGTAAACAAGATACCACATCAAAGAAGCTGCGATACATGACGTTGCCCCTAGCAACCAGAAAACACGGAACGCCGCAGCCAGGATGCAAGGGCGCAACAGACATGAATACCCACAGGGAGACGATACCGCCTGAGAGGGGGCACAAACCGCGTCACGGCGAACCGCATCGTGACAACGGAAGTATGCATTGTCCACCACTTTTTTCTATAGTGCGCAAGCATGGCCACCGCTGCTGGATTGCAGGGTGGTCTGTAACCATGGAAACGAGCAGTGTATTATAATATGATGAAAAATGAACCAAGCCAGCAAAGGAGGCAATATGGGCAATCACAATACGTTAGTAAGTGGCTTGTATTAACTTTGTTGGCATAATAAATGCCATTTTCTGAAGTGAGCCGACCCGTCTAATGTAATCATCTGTTTGCTCTGAGCTCTCCCTAGCCGGGGTTGCCTGAAAAAGCAATGTTTTTACATCAGGAAGAGAAAGGAGTTTGACGCCTGGGCCCCTGCCATCAGGCCCCGTAGTAGTTGCATGGTCTGCCTGTATTGAAGGTACACCAGTGCTCGGGCTTCATAACAAAACTTCATATGGGTCCGCTAGTGAGATTTCTGATGCATTTCCAAGCCTAGGCCTTCTTTCTCTAGAAGCCACATAGTCTGACTCTGACTTTGTGATATGTACACCTTTGACAACCATTGAAAAGAGCTATAACTTACAACCACTTCTGTGACTTTAGAGTCTCCTGGAAAGTTGTCATTCCCCTTCCCCCTCATTTCAGTGAGCAGGAATGAAGTCCTTCTTGTCTTGCAGAGAGTGGTTCCACTACTCAACATCATAGGCCAGTGATTTTGGAGCTTTGGGGCCATATATAAACATATTCAAGTTTTTTTTTTACCTTAACCTTTATATTCAGAACAGGGAGGTTGTATAAACCCTCAATGTTTTTATGTAGAGCAGTTTTCCTAATTAAACAGGGTTGATAAGATCTAATTTACTTATTTACAACAAGAATCACTCATGTAAGAAAGATTCTCTAATTGCCATGCTGATGACCCAATACCAGAGCTTCTAACATAAGCATTAACACTGCAGCACATTGCCATTTCATTTCCTTATTAAATCTAATTTTCGTTCGTTAGTTGCCAGTTAATTCTCAATGATAATAAGCAGCCGCTCATTATTTAATTATTCCACTGACACATACTGTCCTTAACTTACTCTCATGATGTACACATAGATGCAGCACTAAGTGGAGGGGGTTGGCACGGTGAAGTAAGGGTAAGAGGGTATTACGGTATATAGATAGAATCAGTTTAATAAGAAGATGGAGCAAAAAAAGTACTCGCACTGTACAATGAGTGACTATAAAAATATTTACCCCAACTTTGGAATTTTTCATGGCCTCTTCATATTGTGTTTCTAGCTTATGCTCCACAGATTTTTCAGGACATAAGAACCAAACATATTATTCATGTTTTGCTCCCATGTCAGTCCAAAACAGCTGATTGGTGTGGGTTCTGGGTGTCTGATATTGATGACCCATCCTGAGGCTAGATCATTAATATCTGTAGCCTGAAGAACCCCTTTAAGGAAACATATAATATGTTCTTTGCATTTAAAAGGACAGTCCACTATGTTTTTGAATCCAGCAAAAAAAGTAAACCAGTGCACAACGTCTAAACATATGCCAAAGGACAATCTTGTGATATATAATAGGTCAATGTGAGCCTATGGCTATGTTCGGCGAGAAGTGTTCTTCAATCATGTGTTTGTTAGTAACCACCTGTTCTCCATTTTCAGTGCAAACATTGCAGTGGCATTATTGGCACAATTGTGCTAATAAAACAATATGTTATGAATATGAACATTAAAATGCCTATTGCCATACCTACCACCGAGGCAGGCCACACCACTGCTTTGGACCCATAATAAATGGGGACCAGTTTTGAACTGCTTTCTATGTTTTCCTAAAAAAAAAAAAGTTTGCCTGCCGTTGCCACTAGGGGAAGCACACTGCAAACAGATGTATAAGGTTCGCAATAAGTTTAATGACCTCCACCTAGTCGTGGCTGGGACCGGACAGAATGTTGTACCAATTTTAGTTTCGCTATAGATGCCTATGATTTCTGTATACAGTCTTGGTCTAAAATAGTACTCCATCTGCATATCCATGTAGCTACCAAGTAAGATCATTTGATAACTATTACCAGGACCTTCATATGAGATGGTCATATGGGACAGATCTCTAAATATCACAAAAGTTGTAGATTCGAGCAATATAAAGCAGGGACAGCTCATGGTAACTGTTAGGCTACTATCACACTTGTGGTAGCCTTTTCAGGCAGGCTGTTCTGGCAGGGGAACAGCCTGCCGAATCAGTGCTACCACTAGTGCACCGTGCCGCCGGAGGTCCGCTCCGGCCCCATTCACTATAATGGGGGCGGGCCGGAGGTCCGGCCGCAGCACAGCAAACATGCTGCGGGCCGGACAAAAACTACAACATGCTGCGGGCTACCGCAAGTGTGAAAGTAGCCTTACTTGGAATGAGAAGCACTTTGCATCTATAAGATGCCAGAAAACTCTCAACATTCATGTGATGCACTTGTCCTCTTCACCGTTTAGAAATATGTGTTTCTTAACCATTTCAGCCCCCCTAGCTTAAACACCCTTAATGACCAGGCCACTTTTTACAATTCCGCACTACACTACTTTACCCGTTTATTGCTCCGTCATGCAACTTACCACCCAAATGAATTTTACCTCCTTTTCTTCTCACTAATAGAGCTTTCATTTGGTGGTATTTCATTGCTGCTGACATTTTTACTTTTTTTGCTATTAATCAAAAATTACCGAAATTTTTGCAAAAATGACATTTTTCACTTTCTGTTGTAAAATTTTTCAAAAAAACTACATTTCTATATAAATTTTCTCTAAATTTATTGTTCTACATGTCTTTGATAAAAAAAGTCCAATAAGTGTATATTTATTGGTTTGGGTAAAAGTTATAGCGTTTACAAACTATGGTGCAAAAAGTGAATTTCGGCATTTTGAAGCAGCTCTGACTTTCTGAGCGCCTGTCATGTTTCTTCAGGTGCTAGAATGTCAGAAAAGTATAAATACCCCCAAATGACACTATTTTAGAAAGAAGACACCTCAAAGTATTCACGGAGGGGCTTGGTGAGTTCATGTATCATTTCATTTTTTTCACAAGTTAGCGGAAAATGACACTTTCTGAGAAAAAAAAAAAAAAAAGTTTCAATTTCTGCTAACTTCTGGCAAAAAATAAAAATCTCAGACGGACTCACTATGCCCCTCAGTGAATACCTTGGGGTGTCTACTTTCCGAAATGGGGTCATTTGTGGGGTGTGTTTACTGTTCTGGCATTTTGGGCGGGCTAAATTGTGAGCCGCCATGTAAAGCTAAAGGTACTCGTTGAATTTGGACCTTTATGCACTCAGGCTGCAAAAAGTGTCACTTATGTGGTATCGCCGTACTCAGGAGAAGTAGGGCAATGTGTTTTGGGGTGTATTTTTACATATATCCATGTTAGGTGAGAGAAATATCTCTGTAAATTGTCAACTTTGTATAAAAATTTTTAAAAGTTGTCGTTTACAGAGATATTTCTACACAAAGTATGGGTATATATAAAAATACACCCCAAAACACATTGTCCTACTTCTCCTGAGTACGGCGATACCACATGTGTGCCACTTTTTGCAGCCTGGGTGCGCAAAGGGGCCCTAAAACCAATGAGTACCTTTAGGATTTCACAGGGCATTTTTACACATTTGGATTCCAGACTTCTTCTCACGCTTTAGGGGCCCCTAAAATGCCAGGACAGTATAAATACCTCACATGTGACCCCATTTTGGAAAGAAGACACCCTAAGGTATTCCGTGAGGGGTATGGTGAGTTCATGTAAAATTTTATTTTTGTCACAAGTTAGTGGAATATGAGACTTTGTAAAAAACAAAAAAAAATATCAATTTCCGCTAACTTGTGCCAAATTTTTTTTTCTGTGAACTCGCCATGCCCCTCACAGAATACCTTGGGGTGTCTTCTTCCAAAATGGGGTCACATGTGGGTATTTATACTGCCCTGGCATTTTAGGGTCCCTAAAGCGTGAGAATCCAAATGCGTAAAATGGCCTGTGAAATCTTAAAGGTACTCATTGGTTTTAGGGCCTTTGTGCATCTTGGCTGCAAAAGTGTCACTCATGTGGTATCGCCGTACTCAGGAGAAGTAGGGCAATGTGTTTGGGGTGTATTTTATATATACCCATACTGTGTGTGAGAAATATCGCTGAAAACGACAACTTTTTACATTTTTTATTCAAAGTTGTCAATTTACAGAGATATTTCTCTCACTCCAGCATGGGTATATGTAAAAATACACCCTAAAACACATCGCCCTACTTCTCCTGAGTACGGCGATACCACATGTGTGACACTTTTTGCAGCCAAGATGCGCAAAGGGGCCCAAATTCCAATGAGTACCTTTTAGGAGGGCATTTTTACGCATTTTCTTCTCACGCTTTAGGGCCCCTAAAATGCCAGAGCAGTATAAATACCCACATGTGACCCCATTTTGGAAAGAAGACACCCCAAGGTAATCCGTGAGGGGCATGGCGAGTTCATAGAAGAATTTTTTTGGCACAAGTTAGTGGAAATTGATTTTTATTGTTTTTTCTCACAAAGTCTCCCTTTCCGCTAACTTTTGACAAAAAGTTTAATTTTCATGGACTCATTATGCCCCTCAGCGAATACCTTGAGGTGTCTTCTTTCCAAAATGGGGTCACATGTGGGTATTTATACTGCCCTGGCATTTTAGGGGCCCTAAAGCGTGAGAAGAAAAATGCGTAAAAATGCCATCCTAAAAGGTACTAATTGAATTTGGGCTCTTTGCGCATCTTGGCTGCAAAAGTGTCACTCATGTGGTATCGCAGTACTCAGGAGAAGTAGGGCGATGTGTTTTAGGGTGTATTTTTACATATACCCATGCTGAGTGAGAGAAATATCTCTGTAAATTGACAACTTTGAATAAAAAAATTAAAAAGTTGTCGCTTACAGCGATATTTCTCACACAAAGTATGGGTATATATAAAAATACACCCCAAAACACATTGCCCTACTTCTCCTGAGTACGGCGATACCACATGTGTGACACTTTTTTGCAGCCAAGATGCGCAAAGGGGCCCTAAAACCAATGAGTACCTTCAGGATTTCACAGGACATTTTTACGCATTTGGATTCTCACGCTTTAGGACCCCTAAAATGCCAGGGCAGTATAAATACCCCACATGTGACCCCATTGTGGAAAGAAGACACCCCTAGGTATTCCGTGAGGGGTATGGCGAGTTTACAGAAAAAAAAAATTTGGCACAAGTTAGCGGAAATGGTATTTTTTTTTTTTTTTTACAGTCTCACATTCCACTAACTTGTGACAAAAAATAAAATTTTACATGAACTCACCATACCCCTCACGGAATACCTTGGGGTGTCTTCTTTCTAAAATGGGGTCACATGTGAGGTGTTTGTACTGCTCTGGCATTTGAGGGTCTCCGCAATCATTACACGTATGGCCAGCATTAGGAGTTCCTGCTATTTTCCTTATATTGAGCATACGGGTAATGAGATTTTTTTTTTCCGTTCAGCCTCTGGGCTGAAAAAAAAAAATGAACGGCACAGATTTCTTCATTCGCATCGATCAATGTGGATGAAAAAATCTCTAAAAAATGTGCAAAAAAAAAGAGGGAAAAGCTATAAAGCTGCGATCGCTAAGGGACCCTAAGGCCTCATTCAAGCGTCCGCAATTCTGTTCCGCAAAATTTTGCGGAACAGAATTGTGGATACATTCAATTCTATGGGGACAGACTTTGTCCCGCTCGGATCCATAATTGCGGATCCGTAATTGGAGATCCGCAAAAGTATAGAACATGTCCTATTCTTGTCCGCAACTGCGGACAAGAAAAGGCATTTTCTATATAGTTCTGGCAATGTGCGGATCCGCAAAATGCGGAAAGCACATTGCTGGTGTCCGTGTTTATGGATCCGCGGATTTGCGGATCCGTGGATCCGCAAAACACATGCGGACATCTGAATGAGCCTTACAGGGGTGATCAGTGACAGGGGGTGACAGGGGTGATCAAGGGGGTGACATGGGAGATCAGGGGTTAATCAGTGACAGGGGGTGGTGGGGGGTGGGGGGTTGTGTGGTGATTGGTGCACTTTGATATTTTTCTCTGGTGGTCCCAAGCAAAGGGACCACCAGAGAAGCGGGCAGCAAGCAGATCAGACGCTGTTCACAGAACAACGTCTGATCTGCGATTTTTTCTGCCATATACAGCCTGCCAGCGCACGATCGGCGCTGGCAGGCTGTAGTATAACTACATGCGAGCTCGCCGATGGCGCGCATTGCGCATGTGCGGGCGCGTCCTCGCGTCATCTCGCGTCTCGCGAGATGACGCCTAGATGCGTCCGATCAGAGCTACAGGGCCGCCGCCAGGACGCAATCCTGCGTGCGGCGGTCCTGTAGCGGTTAATTTGCATGGTGATCTACGTGTATTAGTGATTTGTATAATGCTCCCATCTTTGCGCTCATGCAGCGGATTTCACAATGCTGTTGAAGTAAAGCAATCCTCCTGTTCTGCAGAGACAAGGTACCATACAGAGACCTGCCATAGGTTGCAATTAGGGTGACAGCTTTCTATGAATTATCAGGAGACTCACCCTCTTAACTATCTTCCCCACTAGGAAGGGGCAGTGAAGATTAAGAGGACTCCACTAAAATACTTATCTGGGGCTTTAAGAGGAGATACAGGAGGAACGGTATGACCCCTAGCTCCACGGCACGGTGTAATACTTCAAACTAATTTCCATGTCATCCTGGTGCAACTGAGAGGAGGACTGAGCCAGTCCACATTTTCATCCTCTTTCTTCTCAACGATAATGTTGCGCCTTTCCAAAGCCAGCAGGAAAAATTGTGGTCTACTACTTCTGGCCAGATAGCTGGTGTTGCTATTACCCACATTCTGGCTCCGGGTCTTTTGTTTGGAACCCTTCTGTAGCCCTGACGTTTTTGGGCCTCACAGATCATTTTGTCCGCTACCCTGTGTATTGGTGTAGTAATCACGTATATGCTGGTTTTTAAATTGAACAACAAACCCCCAACCAAAGTTGGCACCATACGGAGATTTAGGCCTAAATTCGTAATCACTCACAGATAATTTTGTGTGCTACCCTGTGTTTATGTGAATACTGATAATATATATGCTGGTGTTATTAAATTGAACAACCCCCACAAAAAAAATGTAAATGGATATTTGATGTCTGATGCCTAATATCATGTTATCAGTCACAGATAATTTTGTGTGCTACCATGTGTACTAATCATGAATATGCAGGTTTTATTGAATTGAACAACCCCCCCCCCCCCCAAAAAAAAAAAAAAAATGCAACTGTGTGGAAACAGAAATAAATAGAAATGGATGATTGAGGTCTTATGCCTAATATCACGTTATCAGTCACAGATAATTTAGTGCGCTATCCTGTGTATTGGAGTTCAGACCACATATTTGCTGGGTTTAATAAATTGAACCCCCTTCCAAAAAAAAACTTCGAACTGTGTGGAGATAGAAATAAAAGGATCTATTTAGCCCTAATATATTTAGAGATGAGCGAATTTTTCAAAAATTTGGATCGCTAGTTCGCAGAATTTTTTGGGAAAAATTTGGTTCGGTCCGAATTTATTTGCGGCGAATCTCGTTACAGAACGTCTATTTCCTGGCTACAGAGAGCCTTTATAGTGGTGTAGAATGCTGTGCCTTGCAGTAACACGCATAGGGAGTCTGCTCTGGTAGTGAAATAATACTGTGAGTCCGTATGACATGCAGATGACAGGCGTCGCTCTTAGAATTACTGCACACTTCACTTTATTTTCACGGGGCCAAAACTGACCAAATAACTCAAGTATGAACTCAGCCTTACAGGTTGATGTTAGCGCCAAGAAGAAGCGCACTCCTTTTACACCTTCGTCAGCTGATTCCACATAGATGTCTACAGAACATGTTCTATTAAATGCTTATACAAGTAGAGCCCCCCGACAGAGTGGAGAGGGTGTCAGCAGTAAGTTTGTGTTGACGTCACTGATTATATTGCCCTTCCTCTGATCCATCAGAACATTAACTCCCAAAAAACGGATCCCTTCTGTTGAGCATCCACCTTCACTTGGTCAGTAATCCATCAGTATTGCTGCCAAAAAAACCAGGAGTGGATAGAAAGCAGAGATGACACGTGAATGGAATATTTGCATGTCTTCTGTGTTTTGTACCCACTCCTGCTTTTGGCTACCAAATCACAAGCCAATTCTTATAGGACCATACAGGCCTTATAGCTGCTACACCGACAGGATCCGTTGTGCATCTCATTTTTCCTTCCTTCTGACAGATCAGAAGAAGGGTCAAATAAATGATGTCAGCCAGGCCAAAAGGCAAAATAGTGGCCAAGTCATGAAGTGGGGAGGGTGGGAACAGCATGAGGAGGCCACAGAGTGGCACAATAACAGTGTGGAGATGGCAGCAGCAGCATGAGGAGGCCACAGAGTGGCACAATGACAGTGTGGAGGTGGCAGTGGCACCAGGAGACTACAGAGTGGCAAGGTGACATAGTGTGGAGGTGGCAGCAGTATCAGAAGGCCACAGAGTTGCAAGGTGACATAGTGTGGAGGTGGCAGCAGCATGAGGAGACCACAGAGTGGCCCTATGACATAGTGGTGCGGTGGAAGCAGCATGAAGACGCCACAGAGTGTCACAATGACGGTGTGGAGGTGGCAGCAGCAGCATCAGGAGGCCACAGAGTGGCAAGGTGATATAGTGTGGAGGTGGCAGCAGCATGAGGAAACTACAGAGGGGCAAGGTGACATAGTGTGTAGGTGGCAGCAGTATCAGAAGGCCACAGAGTGGCAAGGTGACATAGTGTGGAGGTGGCAGCAGCATGAGGAGACCACAGAGTGGCCCTATGACATAGTGGTGCGGTGGAAGCAGCATAAAGACACCACAGAATGGCACAATGATGGTGTGGAGGTGGCAGCAGCAGCATCAGGAGGCCACAGAGTGGCACAATGACAGAGTGTGGAGGTGACGGAAATATCAGCATCAGGAGGAAGCCAAAGAGTGGCACAATGACAGTGTGGAGGTGGCGGCAGCATGAGGAAACTACAGAGGGCCAAGGTGACATAGTGTGAAGGTGGCAGTATCATCAGGAGGCCACAGAGTGGCAATGTGACATAGTGTGGAGGTGGCAGCACCATGAGGAGACCACAGAGTGGCAAAGTGACATAGTGTGGAGGTTGCAGCAGCATGAGGAGGCCACAGAGTAGCACAATGACAGTGTAGAGGTGACAGCAGCATCTGGAGTCCACAGAGTGGCAAGGTAACATAGTGTGGAGGTGGCAGCAGCATCAGGAGGCCACAGAGTGAGAAGGTGACATAGTGTGGAGGTGGCAGCAGCATGAGGAAACCACAGAGTGGAAAGGTAACATAGTGTGGAGGTGGGTGGCAATACCAGTACCCTCTGAAGATGGTGGGTGAAAGAAGGAGCACTTGGCATTAGATGTGTGGCATCAGGTGGTTGGCAGCATCAGAATATTAGCTGAGGCAGGTAACGAGAAGAAACCGGTCTCTTGTCAAAGTGTTGGTGTGGCACTATGGATGATCTAGTCTGATGCATGAGGCATAGGTGTGTGGAAATCCTGGCTGATCCATGCCTGATTCATCTCGACAAAGTTCAGTCTCTCCACATTGGACAGGCGAGTTCTTCTTGGGGTAACTATGGCCCCCGCCGCACTAAACACCCGCTCAGATGCCACACTACTGTATAGGCAGGTCAGCTTTTCCAGGGCAAACTCAGTCAGTTGCGGCCACAAATCCGGTTTGGCTGCCCAGTAGTCCAGTGGATCTTCAATGTGGGGTGGCAGGGTGCTGTCCAAGTATGCCACCACCTGCTGGTTCAGGTCCTGCTCCAGGTCTACCTGCTGCTGCTGTTGCTAGTGAGTAGTTTCTTCACTGGGCGGGTGCAAAAAGCTGCTCATCAGCTACTGTACTTTAGACTCAAGTTGCTGCTGATGGAGCTGGAACTGCTCCTTCCCCTCACCCTGCCACAGCAGCCATGGCAGAGGAACGTGAGTGCAGAGGGCCCCCCCCCTGTCAGACCTGTGAGAGGATGGATGATGGCACAGATAAGCAGCGGCCAACTGACTACATAGGATGTCTCTATAGTAGTTTAGTTTTTCCTCCCTCTCAGCAGGTGTAAAAAAGGCCCCCATTTTGGACTGGTAATGAGGGTCCAACAAGGTGGAGAGCGAGAAGTCATCCCTCTTCCGAATGGTGACAATTTGGCTGTCACTACGCAAGCAAGTGAGCATGCATGGGGCCATTTGTGCAAGTGACTCGGAGGGACTCCCTGTCTCCATCTCCACTGCATACTGCCATAGTGTGTCTGGGTCCTCTGCCTCCTCTTCCTCATCGCCCTGTAGCTCCTCTGGCTGCTCCTGCTCCTCCTCCTCTCTTGTCACCTGTGTAGAAAAACCACCCATTTTGCTACACATTGCTTGTGCTTCAATGTCCTCCTCCTCCAGTTCAGCCCCCAAAGGGCTCATGTGGCAATGAGATCTAGGTGCCACGTCTCCAGTCCCCTGACCAGTCAGATTTACCAGCATCTGTTCCAGGACATGAAGCAGTGGAATGAAATTTTTCCTCCCATAGTCTTGGCGACTGACAAATAATGTGGCCTTGAGAGACTGGCTATAAAATCTTAACGAGGTGGTACTATGTCCCCTTTATAAAATGTTCCCCTCGACTTCCCAGTTATGCTTGAGATGTCAAGCTACTCCGGGCTCTTTGATCCATATTTTTTGGCATTGTACCAAAATTAGACATAGAACCGTCTCAAAGATATTCTCTTTCCAGATCCCCGATACACCGAGTTTCTTTCTATTACTCCTGTCTGATTTACCCATGTCCATCATCCGTAGAACATGTCTACGACATTTAGTGATTGCAGCCAGGTCATGCATCCCGGCTATCTGGAAATCATCTTCACCACCATCCATCACAAGCTAGATACAGAGAGTGGAGGAGATTCAGAGAATGGAGGAGCTTACGGCGCTCTTGAAAAACACCCATAATGCTTTCATGAAGGCATGGACCCCCTGGTTTTTGTTCCAAGATACTCAGGAATACCGAAACCTCCTGACCTGAGGAGATTCCCCCTTCCTTTTCTTTGTCTCGTTCTGTTAGTATAATCCCCCTCCCCTTCCCCTATTCCTTCGTGTGTCTCTGGTTGGAAATATGTTACTATTGATTGTGATAATGCCAGTTAATGATCCGAAGTTACTTAGTCTGGTCCTGATTTCAGCCTGGCGTTGCCTCTTCAGACACCCGTGCGTCTTACAGGATTCTAAGATTCGTACATGATGTGATGTTTTCGATGCACTGGATACCTGACTAATTACTTGTTGTCATGTTGTTATCATGTTCAATTTTCATTACCACATTTATGTACTATTTAAAATGGATAAATAAAGAATTAAAAAAAAAAAAAATATATATATATATATATATATATATATATATATAACGTGGCCTCCTCAAAGGGCCTGAGCAAACGGCAGCTGTCACACATGAGCTGCCACTGGCTGACATTGAGGTTATGCAAGGGAGTACTCCTGTCCGCTTGGATCATCAAGAAATCGTTTATGGCCTTTCTCTGTTCGTATAGTCGGTCCAACATATGGAGGGTGGAATTCCAATGGGTGGAAATGTTGCATATCAGCCTATGTTGGGGGATACTGTTCTGCTGCTGCAGCTCAAGGAGGGTGTGCTTTGCGGTGTACGAGTGGCTGAAGTGCATACAAAGTTTCCTGGCCATTTTTAGGATGTCTGGCAGATGGGTGGAAGACTTCAGGAACCACTTGACAACCAGATTCAAAACGTGTGCCATTCAGGGCACATGGCTCAGCCCTCCTTGACGCAGTGCCGACACCATGTTCTTCCCGTTGTCGGTCACCATAGTTCTGATTTTCAGTTGTCACTGTAAAAGCCATGATTCAAATTCTTGAAGAAGGACATGGAGCAGTTCCTCCCCTGTTCGCTCAGGCAAACGAGGTGCAGAACAGCTTGACACCGCCGTGCCCTGCACATGTGGTATGCTGGAGGCGCACTGTGATTTGTACCTGCAGTGGAAGACACCATGGAGGATGAGGAGGCAGAGGCGGACATTGGCTCTGGACCAACAGCATGACAACATGGAGGTGCAAGCGCCGTCACCTGGCCAAGTTGCTGGTGTGGCTGTGCAGGAATCACATTCACCCAGTGGGCTGTAAAGGACATGAATTGTCCCAAGCCATAGTTACAGCTCTACATGTCGGCGCTGCCATGCACTTTGGAAGACACCGACAGGCTCGAGAACTGGCCCACCTTCTGTTCTACATGTGTGTGCAGGGCTGGTACTTTCTTTTTGGCAAAGAAATGACGGCTTGGGACTCTCCAACTTGGCTTGGCACAAGCCATCAGTTCTCTGAAAGATGCAGAGTCTACCACTTGGAAAGGGAGGGACTGCAGCAACAGCAACTTGAACAGGAGAACATTCAGCTTCTGTGTCGTTGGATGAGTACAAGCATACTGTTGTCTCTTAGCAATCGCTTTGGTGATCGATTGCTGACGGAATGACTGACGAGGAGCAGGAGCACCAGGACCAGCAGATGATGGGAAGGACAGACTTTGGCTGAGGTGGTGGAGCCTCGACTGGGTGCATGCCACTGAGTGATGCAGCGGTTGCTGCGGCAGGCTGGACCAGCACATCAGAGCCACGGTTCTCCCCGGCCACTTTATGGTGACACTGCATATGTTGACGCAGGGCCCTGAAGCGAAGCGGGTGGTCTACCCTGGGCACGTTTGGCTCCCGACCTCCAACTGCTGCCACCCTGCTTACTCCCGGCCACGCTAGCGACTTGCTGGCTTCTCCCGATGATGATGAAGCCCCTTCGTCACACGGTTCCCAAGTGCAATCAGCTACATCATCATCATCGAGTACTGTCTGCATGTCACTGATGTCCTCCTCAACCGTCTCTGGGTCAGAAGCCTGACCGCTTGGAACACCAGCTCCCTCGCCACTCTCTTCATCACTACTTGCCCTCCTAGTGAAGCAAGCGGCGGATATCTCCTCCAGATTTTTGCTGGGCAGTAGCTGCTGACTGTCCTCTAGTAGCTCGTGCTCACTGAAAAGTGGAGCTGAGCCAAGGGAATATAATACTTCTCGTGCTGAGGGAACTGAAAATAACAGGGGAAGGTTCAGGACAGGTGGGGGCACAGGGCCTGCTCCCGGGCCATGCCAACTAAGCGTCATGTCAGAGAAACCCACGGACTCTTGGCTGCGGGTGTCTGATGTCACTTGGGACGAAGTGGATGATCTAGTCAACCATTCAAGAACCGCTGGGTTGCTGGTCAGGCCTCTCGCTGCGACCCCTGCTGACACACCTTCTTACTCTGCTGCGACCTCTGCCTGCGCCACAAACATTTAGGCCTCTGCCACTCCCCTGTGCAGGGCCTGGCACTTCTCTGTCTGACATACTGTCTTACATCAAATATTTTTTTCTTTTGCCACTAATACACAGCAAACAGGGCTTTAGAATATATCACTGCACTGCTGAACAGCAATTAGGCCATAATTTTTTTCTACTTTTACACAACACAAAAGGCTTTTCAACAGATAAGTGCAATGCTGAACAGCGAATATATATTTTTGTTTCGCCACTAATACATGGCAAACAGGGTTTTAGAAAATATCACTACACCGCTGAACGGCAATTAGGCCTTAATTTTTTTCCACTTTTCCACAACACAAAAGGCTTTTTAACAGATAAGTGCAATGCTGAACTGCGAATATATTTTTGTTTTGCCCCTAATACACGGCAAACAGGGCTTTAGAATATATCACTGCACCGCTGAACGGCAATTAGGCCCTATTTTTTTTAACTTTTACACAACACGAAAGGCTTTTCAACAGATAAGTGCCACGCTGAACAGCGAATATATTTTTTATTTTGCCACTAATACACGGCAAACTGGGCTTTAGAATATATCAATGCATCGCTGAAAAGCAATTAGGCCCTAATTTTTTTCTACTTTTACACAACACAAAAGGTTTTTCAACAGATAAGTGCAACACTGAACGGCAAATATGTTTTTACTTCGCCACTAAAACATGGCAAACAGGGCTTTAGAATATATCACTGAACCGCTGAACGGCAATTAGGCCATAATTTTTTTCTACTTTTACACAACACAAAAGGCTTTTCAACAGATAAGTGCAATGCTGAACAGCGAATATATATTTTTGTTTCGCCACTAATACACGGCAAACAGGGCTTTAGAATATATCACTAAATAAAAAGGAAATATTCAGGCGGCACTCCCAATCAGTGCAAGCAGACTTCTTTTTAATCCTTAGGTTGATCTCCCGATACATCACAAAGCTTGAATACATGAACAGTTGTAGCTGAATACAACAGGAGCTGGATATGTCAAGAGCTGAGTACATCAAAAGCTGAGGATATCCATAGCTGAATACATCAGAACATTAGGTGCATGTATATAGCTGGATAAATACTTGGCTGGATTAAGAAGCTGAATACATATATAGTGCGGCATGGGATGGACTTACGTCCGCGTCAGGTATTTAAACCCCGGCTCCGACGTCTCACGTGACGTCATCCGCTGCGCCATGAACTCTGCGCACTCGTCTGACGTCACCCTGAGGACGGAGCCACGCAGTGTAATATAACACAATTCTTAAAATAACAAATCTCTTAGTGACACATAGAATATTTAGAGAAACACTTGCCAATCAATTTTATCATTTAGACCTAATGGGCCCATTGCTTCCGTACATAATATCCATCTGTTTTCTCTCCTTAACATTTCGCGGTGCCTGTCTCCTCTCCAGCCCTTACCTGAACTTATAGAGGATATATGTTCCCTAATCCTTTCATTTACATTCCTAATGGTTTTGCCGATATAAACTTGGTTGGATGGGTAGAAACCCAAAGGCAATCACCGCTGTCGGAACTGAACATGTTGCAAATTTAACCCCCAATGGGAAACCCTGTTTTTTGGAGGTATCCAGCATAGGGTAAAAACATTGATCTATTAATTTGCACGTGTAGCAGATTTTATATCGGTAAAACCATTAGGAATCTAAATGAAAGGATTAGGGAACATATATCATCTATAAGTTCAGGTAAGGGCTGTCCAAGAGTTATAGAAGACAGATGGATATTACATACGGAAGCAATGGGCCCATTAGGTCTAAATGATAAAATTGATTGGCAAGTGTTTCTCTAAATATTCTATGTGTCACTAAGAGATTTGGTATTTAAAGAATTGTGTTATATTACACTGGGTGGCTCCGCCCTCAGGGTGACGTCAGGCGAGTGCGCCGAGTTCATGGTGCAGTGGATGACATCACGTGAGATGTCGCAGCCGGGGTTTAAATAACTGGCGCGGACGCGCAGTTATACCAAGGGCCAGATGAAGCGCATTCACTGCATGCCTGTATGTAAGTCCGACCCATGCTGCACTATATATGTATTCAGCTTCTTAATCCAGCCAAGTATGTACCCAGCTATATACATGCACCTAATGTTCTGATGTATTCAGCTATGGATGTCCTCAGCTTTTGATGTACTCAGCTCTTGATGTATCCAGCTCCTGATGTATTCAGCTACAACTGTTTATGTATTCAAGCTTTTTGATGTACCAGGCGATCCACCTAAGGATTAAAAAGAAAATCTGCTGGTCCGACTGGTGAGTGCCGCCTGAATATTTCCTTTTTTTTGCTGACATTGTAATACTATAGGGCAGAGCACCACCAGGTAGCACATTTTTCACACCCAGCGCATTAATAGTGGCACTGAATAGGGGGAAGCATAGCAGTGCCACTCAAACTGTTTTCTCAGGATTTATAAATATACTTTAGAATATATCACTGCCCCGCTGAATGCAATTAGGCCCTAATTTTTTTCTACTTTTACACAACACAAAATGCTTTTCAACATATAAGTGCAATGCTGAATGGCAAATATATTTTTTTCCGCCACTAATACACGGCAAACTGGGCTTTAGAATATATCACTACATCGCTGAACAGCAATTAGGCCATAATTTTTTTCTACTTTTACACAACACAAAAGGCTTTTCAACAGATAACTAGATAAGTGCAACACTGAACAGCGAATATATTTTTTTTTACGCCACTAATACACGGCAAACTGGGCTTTAGAATATATCACTGCACCGCTAAACGGCAATTAGGCCCTAATTTTTTTCTACTTTTACACAACACAAAAGGCTTTTCATCAGATAAGTGCAATGCTGAATGGTGACTATATTTTTATTTCGCCATTAAAACATGGCAGAGAGGGCTTTAGAATATATCACTGCACCACTGAACGGCAATTAGGCCCTAATATTTTTCTACTTTTACACAACACAAAAGGCTTTTCAACAGATAAGTGCAATGCTGAACAGCGAATATATTTTTATTTCGCCATTAATACATGGCAAACTGGGCTTTAGAATATATCACTGCACCGCTGAACAGCAATTAGGCCCTAATTTTTTCAATTTTTACACAACACAAAAGGCTTTTCAACAGATAAGTGCAACGCTGAACGCGAATATATTTTTGTTTCACCACTAATACACGGCAAACAGGGCTTTAGAATATATCACTGCACCGCTGAATGGAAATTATGCCCTTTAGGCCCTAATTTAGAGCCTTTAGTACCATGCACGTCAGTTTATAAAAATGGACATAGCTTACTCCTTGGTCAGTCTATATACACATTTATATGATAGAGTCTCCCTTCCAATGACCCTGATGTAGAAAGCTGACTAATTCTAGCCAGTATGAAAGTTAAATGTCTGTGACGTATGTCAGATTAGTCAAGGAAGGCACATACAGTTATAAATGTCCAAACACATCAAAAAACTTCTGACAAATGTGGGCCAAAGTGTGTCTGAGATTTTGCTATAGTGGTGGCCCATTTACATTGTATATTATATTCTCATTTTCAGCAGTAGCCATAAGCGGATGATGCAGAAAACTGAGAATCTAATTTTAAACACGGCACATAACTCTGTGTGATTACTGCAACTGAATGTGGAGTTCCGCATCTTTGTTCCCCAGCTCTTAAGCAATGCTTATTATCTTATTCTTCTCCAAGTGAACCATTTCAGAACACATTTCGTTTGGAAGTCTTTTTGATCATCTCACTCTACACTTATTACTGCTTTCCTGCTTTTCTTTCATAGTGCTTAAGTTTTGTGAAGAAAATCAGAAGTGCTGAAAAGCTATATTTAACTATCACAGGGGAAATGCTTGCTTTTCGAGGCTCTTAAGGTATTACTTCACACGCTGCATACAAGTGACTTTCTAAGACGAGACTCTGCAGATTGTGAACTAGTTCCAAATGTTCCGTTTTCACATTCACCATAAACCCGCTTCCAGACAGCTGCAATGTACTTTATCACCTGTATTACGGCCAGAAGCACCCAATCTACCGCAGTTCTACTAAAATGAACTTTAAATTGGCCATATACTTTAGATTGCTGTTGGCTGAATGCTCCTCCGGTTGACAGCTTTTTCTGCAGGCTCCACTACAAACATTCCCATTCAGCTTGGCAAAGCGTACATGTTTATCACTGGGGAGAGGGGAATGAGCTGATGTGATATCTGACTGGAAGAAAGGCTTAGGCTTTGTTGAAATCCAACATGCCCAATCCCTCTTTCCTCCTCAGGGGGCAGTTGGAATACCGTTATATACATGAGATCATTTGCAGATTGGCCCTACTTTTATGCTGCCCGGTCTTAGTTCACCATAGGATGCTAGGATGGTCTAAGTCCGATTCAGTAGAATCATGGAAGGCCTGAATATTGCCACTGTAAAGGTGGGTTGATGTCACGTTTTATGCCTCCGTTTGACGTATATATTACAAAAAAAAGGATACAGAAAACGCAGCACATCACATTCTTGATGTGATGTGAAAACAGATGACATCCGTGTGCAATCCGTTTTTTGCAGAACAGAACGTCTGGCTCCTAATAAAACAGTACTATCCTTGTCCATGATGCGGACAAGAATAGGACAAGTTCTATCTTTTAACGGAACAGAAATACGGAAACGGAGTACCTTCAGTTTTTTTTGCGGACCCATTGAAATGAATGGTTCCGTATACGGAACACAAAAAACGGCCTGTACACTCGCAAAAAAAAAAACCGTCCGTGTGAAAGAGGCCTAACTGGCAGAGCAAGCATCTTGAGGCATTATATGTGTGTCGAGCCAGGACCTAATAGACCCCTCTTTGTTTATTACTCTTATTACGAAATCTGCTACGTCGAGCCATGCAGACTGGGATCCTTCTAATAAATGTCTCCCTTTTAGAGTTGAGTGAACACCTGGAAGTTCGGGTTTGGGATCCGAACTTGACCCCGAACCCCATTGAAGTCAATGGGGACCCGAAATTTGGGGCACTAAAATGGCTCTAAAAAAGTCCAGGAAAGGGCTAGAGGGCTGCAAATGGCAGCAAAATGTGGGTAATTGCCCTGCAAACAAATGTAGATAGGGAAATGACGTAAAATAAAATAAATAAAAATTACTAATTTTAATCCTGAACTAAAAGCAGAAGGTCCATATTATTATTATTATTATTATTTATTTTTAGAGCGCCATTCATTCCATAGCGCTGTACATATCATAAGCGGTGCACATACATAATACAGGCAATTGCCTCAAGCATGAACGAGACAAGTTACGGACTGGTACAGAAGGATAGAGGGCCCTGCCCGTGATGGCTTACAATCTACATACATATGGACTAGGAGGTTGAGGAGGCGTTGTAGGTGGACGTGGTGGTGTAGGTGGATTTGGCGGTGTAGGTGGAAGTGGCGGTGAAGGCAGCCAACACGTTATTTTTTTTGTTTTTTTAATTTAATTTGGGTACACCACAAAACATTATGGAATATATAAAAAAACACAAAGAGAAAGTGCGCTGAAGTATAACAATGGCTGTGTGAAGTCGGTATACATGTCTATTCTGCACAAGGTACAGACAAGTCTTGTGGGATCCATGCCTGGTTCATTTTAATGAACGTGAGCTTGTCCACATTAACCCCATGCCGTGCTAAACACACGTTCAGACAATACACTGGCTGCAGGGCAGGCCAGCACCTCCAAGGCATAAAGGGCAAGCCCAGGCCATGTTTCCAATTTGGAGACCCAGAAGTTGAATGGGGCAGACCCATCAGTCAGTATGTGTAGGCGTGTGCACACATAATAATCCTATTGTAGCTTGGACGGCGCTGCTCCAAAAAGATGTAGCAAACACCACCAAAAAGATCCTTCCGATACTTCAACGGCGCAGGTAAGCACCGAGGTGGCAACGGGCCGCAAGATAAACTTCTCGCTTTACTCTGTCCGAAACCAAAGAATAGCCGCAATAGTGAAGATCCATGTGAACTTACCCACTTCATTTTCAGACCTGCGGCGCAAAATGGCAAATTTTATCTTTCTTTTAGTGTGCACACATACTGCTCCACCATGTTGCTGAAATGCTGCCTCCTGCTAAGACGTTCCATATCAGCTAGTCAGGGCCGGCGCCACCTGTAAGGCGACCCAGGCAACCGCCTAGGGCGCAATTTAGCAGGGGGCGCCGTCCAGGGGCGGACTAAATAAAAAATCAATTATTTAAATTAAATTTAAACAGAACGTTCCTTCCTAACTCAGCGCCGCACGCCCAGGCGGCACAGGCTGTGTAACCTCCGTCCTCCTTGTGTGTCTGTCTGTGTAGGCCTAGCCTAGGCCCGTGTCTCTGCGCTGCATCGCCGGGCCGGCTAAGCCTAAGTCACGTGTGGGACGTGCAGACTGGGCAGTGGTAAATGACTGGCGCGAATCATCGCGGGAGGAGTGAGTCAGTGTGAGAGAGGCGGCCGCGGAGGGATTCAGCTGGACTCTGATGAAGAAGAAAGTAGTAAGTACTGAGCACCGGGTGGGCGGGCGACTCCTTCTAGTCCTTAACGCTGGCTGGTTTAGTGGCTTACTCCAGTGATGACAATCGACAAGTCCAGACCAGACCAGTCCAGTGTCAGTGTGAGTTTACTGTCTGCAGTTGGTCTACTACTCTTCTCTTGTGGTGAGGGTTGTGGAGCCCATCCCATGAGGAAAAAATGTGCCTTGGGGGTGAAAGAAATGGAGGGGGAGAAATGTGCCAATGGGGGGGGGGGGATGTCTGTGCCATGCCCTTGGGCTGGAAGATGTGCCACTCCAGTTAGTCTGACATGAGGGAAAAATGTGCCAAGTGGCACATCGCCCAGACTCCCACCCCATGGCACATTTCCCTCATGGTATGGCACATCTCCTCCTCCCAGGGCATGGCACATCCCCCCCATTGGCACATTTCTCTGCTGACAGCATGGAGGGAGAGAAATGTGACATGGGGGTTGAAATGTGCCATACCAGCATGGAGGGGGAGAAATGTGCCAATGGGGGTGATGTGCCATACCATGAGTGAAAAATTTGCCATGGGGAGGGGTGGGAGATATGCGTTGAGGGAAATTTGTGCCATGTCAGCATGGAGGGGGAGAAATGTGTCAATGGGGGGGGGGGGGGGGAGAAGATGTGCCATGAAATGAGAGAAGAATGAATGTGCCATAGGGAGTGGTGGGAGATGTGCTATGCCGTGGGGTGGAGGAGATGAGGGGAAGAAATGTGCTATGGGGGGGGGGGGGGAATTGTGCCATGCCATGGAGGGGGAGAAATCTGACACGAAGGGGGCATCTACTGCCGCAAGGAAAAGGTATGTTATATGGGGGGGCTCTGTACAGTGGTATTTTATACTGGGACACATTATGGTGGGTACTATGGGTTCATCTACAGGGGGGCACTAAGGGGTATTTTATGCTTGCAAATTATGGTGGATATTGAGGGCATCTACTGGGGCACTATATAGGGTCATTTTATACTGGCACATTATGGGGGCACTAGGAGAAAGGGGGACAGGAGCACCATGGGGCATTTACTGGGGGCACTATATAGTGGTATTTATACTGGCACATTATGGGGGCACAATGGGAACATTAGCTCAACTGGGGGCATTACAAGGGGGTATCACATTATACGGAGAATTATTACTACGGGGGGGGGGGCATTATGGTGGGCTTTATTACTTACTTACTATGACCCCCTAGTATCAGCACCAGCCTCTCCCTGCTCTGCTATCCCTTTGCACTTTCTCCGAATCATATGTGGAACATATGTGATGTCTTGATATGGGCAGATCATCTGAGAAGGGGACGGACGGCAATTTTTATCTTGCCTAGGGCGGCAAAAATCCTTGCACCGGCCCTGCAGCTAGTGGTACTGGTTGTTGTGGCATGGTGACAAAGCTTTTCCACATTTCGGCCATGCTAACCCTGCCTTCTGAGGTGCTTGCGGTGCCCTGGCTGCATTGGCGGCTTCTTCCTCCTCCTCTGCCTTCGCCTTGTGCTTACACTGAGCCCCTGGTGTCAGTTGGGAATGCCATCAACAGCGCGTCTACCAGCGTGCGCTTGTACTCGCGTATCTTCTGCTCACGCTCCAGTGAGGGAATTAAGGACGGCATGTTGTCCTTGTAACGGGGATCCAGCAGGGTGGCCACCCAGTAATCAGCACAAGCTAGAATGTGGGCAACTCGGATGTCGTTGCGCAGGCACTGCAGCATGTAGTCGCTCATGTGTGCCAGGCTTCCCAGAGGCAAGGACAAGTTATTCTCTGTGGGAGGTGTATCGTCTGTGTCCTCTGTATCCCCCCAGCCACGCAAAAGTGATGCCCATGAGCTGCTTCAGGTACCACCCTGCTGTGAACACTGTTCCTCCTCCTTATCCTCCAGAACTGTGCCCTGGCTGGACAATTGTGTACCTGGCCTATGTTGGTGCAGGGACCCACCCTCCGAGCCACCTGTGAATGACTGGCCTGATAACCGTTGAAATGATCCCTCTTCCTGCTGTGACACATCTTCCTCCATCATCGCCAGAAGTGCTTTTTCAAGGAGACATAGAAATGGGATAGTAACGCTGAGAACGGCGTCATCAGCACTGGCCATGTTGGTGGAGTAGTCGAAACAGCGCAACAAGGCACACAGATCTAGCATGGAGGCCCACTCAGTGGCAGTGAAGCGTTGCTGTTCCGCAGAGTGACTGACCCGTGCGTGCTAAAGCTGAAACTCCACTTTCGCCTGCTGATGCTCGCAGTCTCTCCAGCATGTGCAAGATGGAGTTCCACCTTGTGGGTACGTCGACCATTGCTGGCATTCAGGGCCATGGATCGCGGGTGGGTAGGGGGGTACTTCCTCTTTCGATCCAGTGTTTGGGAGATGGACTGCTGAACGCTTCCATAGGACACTGTGGTGGTGCTTGTTGAAGGTGACAGACGTGGTGGCGTTGGTGTCACATCCTCCGTTTGCAGGGTGGCCGTTGCCACTGTCACTTCATAGGTGGAGGAAGAGGCTGAGATTGCAGCACAAGAGGGAGCAGGAGCCAGAGACTTTTCTTGGTTTTGGAGGTGTTTACTCCACTGCAGCTCGTGTCTTGCACTTAGATGCCTGGTCATGCAGGTTGTGCTCAGGTTTAGAACGTTTATGCCTCGCTTTAGGCTCTGATTACACAGCGTGCAAACCACTCGTGTCTTGTCGTCTGCACATTGTGTGAAGTACTTCCACGCGGGGAACTCCTTGGAGCTTTCTTTGGTGTGCTCGGTAGCAGGTGTAGTGTCTAGGGGACGGGCGCTCTGTTTCTGCACCCTGCTCCCTCTTTGGCTGTGCTGGTGTCTCTGTGCGACCACCACCTCTTCCTCCAAACTGCACAGGTCACTAGCATGACCTTCATCCCATGTAGGGTCTAGGACCTCATCGTCCTCCACATCATCTTCCACCAAGTCTTCTGCACCCCTGCCCTCCTTGTCGGTTTGCACACTGCAGAAAGCCACAGCAGTTGGCACCTGTGTTTCGTCATCATCAGAGACGTGCTGCGGTGGTCTTCCCATGTCCTCATCCTCAAACATAAGCATCAGTGCACTCAATCTCTTCCACTTTTGGAGCAGGGCTAAGTGGATGGATTGGGGAAACCCTGCCAGGAGAGTCATCAAAAAGCATGAGAGTCTGCTACAGGACTTGGGGCTCAGACTGCTCGGCTGATTTGCAAGGGGGTGAGCTGCTAGATAGCTGCCCATGGCCTGCAGGTGCCAACTCTGATCTTTCAGCAGTGGACCAGGTGGGAGACAATGTGAAGGTACTGGAGGCACTATCAGCCACCCAATCTACTAGCGCCTGTATGTGCTCTGGCCTCACCATTCGTCGAGCGGCATTCAAGCCTACTAAATAACGTAGAAGGCCCTATCCTCTACGCAAACCTGAGGAAGGCGTTTCATTTGGGTGTGTAGCTGGCACAGATCAACCATGTCCTCTCCCTGCAACAGGAGCCCCACCAACACAGGCAGCACCACGACTATGGCCACGTCCCTTATTTGACGCTCTCCTCATTCTTTTCGGTAACCCAATGAAGTAACAGACAGATTTAATAAAACTTGTTCCCTGTCAGGTATGCCGTGCCCATGTCATAAACAGAAAATATTGTTTTAGTCACACCTCTATGTGACAGATGAATTTATTACACTTTGTGGCCTGCCCAATAGGCTCTGGCAGTGTGTTAAAGATAAAAGATTGGTTTAGGTCACAAGTTACTTTGAAAGATATGAGGGGCACAGATCCCCCAACAATCAGTAGTACGCCATCTAATTTACTGAATAAATTTTGGCAAGTCAGGTATGCAGTGCAGCAGGAACATCAACGCAGACCGCAGGGGTACTTTATGGGTCAAAATTGTGTTTATTTTTTCAACCACAATGTCCTAGTATAATTTACTGATTTAATTTGATTTGTAGTACAAGGCAAAAGGGTACTTTATAGGAAAAAAAGAGGATTTTTTCAACCCCAGTGAAACAGATGAATTAACAGATTATTTTTCACTCTCAGATTGCCTGTGCAGGCAGAGGACGGAATTTATTTCAACAAAATATATGCTTTCTTCAACCCCAGTGAAACTGACGGATGCAAATTCTTTTATTAGCAGTAGTACCGAGCTGGCCACAAAATAACTTTGTGCCAAAATTAACATTTTTTTTCCACCCACAATGTCTGTTTGGAATGGAATTTACTGATTTTATTTGATTTGCAGTACAAGGCAATAAGGTACTTTATAGGGGAACAAATTGGATTTTTTGCAACCCCAGTGAAACAGATGAATTTACATGATTATTTTTCACTATCAGTCACTAGTCAGACCACACATGGAGTACTGTGTAGAGTTCTGGGCTCCTGTGAACAAGGCAGACATAGCAGAGCTGGAGAAGGTTCAGAGGAGGTCAACTAAAGTAATAACTGGAATGGGGCAACTACAGTACCCTGAAAGGTTATCAAAATTAGGGTTATTCACTTTAGAAAAAAGACGACTGAGGGGAGATCTAATAACTATGTATAAATATATCAGGGGTCAGTACAGAGGTCTCTCCCATTCTCTATTTATCCCCAGGACTGTGACTGTGACGAGGGGACATCCTCTGCATCTGGAGGAAAGAAGGTTCGTACACAAACATAGAAAAGAATTCTTCACGGTAAGAGCAGTGAGACTATGGAACTCTCTGCCTGAGGAGGTGGTGATGGTGAGTACAATAAAGGAATTCAAGAGGGGACTGGATGTATTTCTGGAGTGTAATAATATTACAGGCTATAGCTACTAGAGAGGGGTTGTTGATCCAGGGAGTTATTCTGATTGCCTGATTGGAGTTGGGAAGGAATTTTTTCCCCTTAAGTGGGGAAAATTGGCTTCGGCCTCACAGGGGTTTTTTGCCTTCCTCTGGATCAACTTGTAGGAAACAGGCCGAACTGGATGGACAAATGGCTTTTTTCGGTCTTATATACTATGTTACTATGTTAGATTGCCTGTGCAGGCAGAGGATGGAATTTATTTCAACAAAATATATGTTTTCTTCAACCCCAGTGAAACAGATGAATTAACAGATTATTTTTCACTATCAGATCGCCTGTGCAGGCAGAGGACGGAATTTATTTTAACAAAATATATGCTTTCTTCAACCCCAGTGAAACTGACAGATGCAAATGAAATTCTTTCACTAGCCCTAGTACCAAGCAGGCCACAAATTTACTTTGTGCCAAACATTATGTGTTTTTCCACCCACAATGTCTCAGTGGAATTTAGTGATTTTATTTGATTTGCAGTACAAGGCAATAAGGTACTTTATAGGAGAAAAAATAGGATTTTTTCAACCCCAGTGAAACAGATGGATTTGCTTATTATTTTTAAGTATCAGATTTGCTGTGCAGGCAGAAAAGGTACTTAATGATAAAAAAGAGATATATATTTTTTTCACCGACAGTGAAACAGATGGATTTACAGATAATTTTTTTCACTATCACAAATGTAGTGCACAGAGCAAATGTACTTTTTAGCATAAAAAATAAAATAAAAAATGCCCAGAATCTGATGGATTTATATAATTAATGACAAGGATATATGCAGCACAGGGGTACTTTACAGAACAAAACTGTCACCCCTAGGTCCCTAAAATCACAAACGGAGTAACAGTATTATTTTTGCCTTCCCCAGCCACATATGCAGTGCAGGTGCACTTAAAAATGGGTAAATTTTGCCAAACGAAGTAAAAAGACTGGATTCAATTACTGTCCCTGGCATATATGCAGCTGCAAGTGTTTGTCACTTGCACAAAATGGCCGCTGACACCAACCACTTACAGAAAAAAAACTGTCTTTGTCACTGGCCTCATAAAAAAAACACTGCCATAGTACGAGAAGAATAAAAAAGGTTGTAGATCGCTGAGTGAACACAATTCTGATATCAGATATTATCAGCTGAGCTTGTTTCCTATTCTCTCCCTCACAGCACCAGCAGCAACCTGTCCCTACATTAAGAGCAGCAGAGTGACGTGCGGCGCTACGTGACTCCAGCTTATATAGAGGCTGGGTCACATGCTGCACATAGCCAATCACAACTGTAACAACTCGGGGTCATTTATCTTTTCCAGATCGCTGTCTTAACACCTTAGACGGTTGGCACACATCAAGAAGCCACTCCACCACTGTAGATTCAGGTGCAAACTGGCCACGACCAGCTTTATTGTCCCAACAGCAGTACAAATAAATCATAAAAATAAATCCTCGGCCGTCTGGCCACTGACTAAACAGTCTTTCCCTCTCTATCAGGATCTGGGTCTACCACCCAGCTCCCCAAGACACATCACCAGTGCTTACCCTACACACAGGGTTAGAGGGTCCCGGCTCCCACAGGTCCTGACACAGCCTGCTCCTTTCCCAGACTGGGAGCCCTGACTAAGGAGCTAAGCCAAGATTTATCCAAGCTCCTCGGCTGGCTGATAATTATCCCCATTACCAGCCTGACTGCTGCAGACAGTGGGAAAAAACTAATTTTCCCAACCTTTCTTGTTCTCACCCAGCTTGCTCTGGGTGAGATATGCCACTTCAATGGCCTTCCTATGGCCTTCTGGCAGCTCCACTGCCACACAACCATGCCATTAGTAGGAGGCATGGCTGTGATGGCTTATAAGTGCAAAGTAGTTAGACGCTTGTTGATTGGCTGCCCAGCAGATTTTCAACAAGCGCCATAAAATCCGCCTAACAACGAACCCGAACAATTACAAAAATGTTCGGGTGCGGGTGTCAAAAATCCCAAAATTCAGTACGAACCCGAACTTTACAGTTCGGGTTCGCTCAACTCTACTCCCTTTTGCTGTGTTTAGTTCAAAACCATAGAAGGACACCAATACGGAGTTCTAACCGGAGAGAGGACAGTGCAAGCGTTCAGTGAGCCTACAGTGTCTCCTCAACAAAGCCCCCCCTCACGGTGCCGGCTAGTGCTGGTAACGTCAGCGGGGAACCCGGAAGCAGGAGGGCATTGTGGCGTTATTAAGGTATTTAAACGGGTAACATGGTGTCCCACGCTGCTGACAGACACCACTGCAGTACACTTATCAGTCAGGCCGCCATATGTGCTGAATATAGGGGAAAGGACATATACCAGGTCCTTCCCATTCCCAATGTTTGTGAAACCTGGATTGTAGATTGTGTCTTCCACTATTTCTCTTGCCCCTTGCACCCTGATGAGTCTGAGGCAACTTAGAAGAGACGAAATGTGTTGGACAATTGTGACCAAAATTATTTTACCGACCTATAGGGTTTTTGGAGATACACAAATACCCACCCCTACCCTGGTCAGGGACGTCCAGGGCCTTTATAACAGGGCAAGGTTACGGACTGGACTGCCCTTGTCAGGGCGATGAGTCCTATTAAGAAGGTCATTAAGCACAACAGACCTGACAGGGTTGTCTATGGAAAGCATCCTGACCTCTCTAAACGTTGGCATTATTTTTGTATCCCGCAATTTAACCGCTACAGGACCGCCGCACGCAGGATTGCGTCCTGGCGGCGGCCCTGTAGCTCTGATCGGACGCATCTAGGCGTCATCTCGCGAGACGCGAGATGACGCGAGGACGCGCCCGCACATGCGCAATGCGCGCCATCGGCGAGCTCGCATGTAGTTATACTACAGCCTGCCAGCGCCGATCGTGCGCTGGCAGGCTGTATATGGCAGAAAAAATCGCAGATCAGACGTTGTTCTGTGAACAGCGTCTGATCTGCTTGCTGCCCGCTTCTCTGGTGGTCCCTTTGCTTGGGACCACCAGAGAAAAAATATCAAAGTGCACCAATCACCACACAACCCCGGGGGAGGGGTATGGCGAGTTCATGCAAAATTTTATTTTTTGTCACAAGTTAGTGGAATGTGAGACTGTAAAAAAAAAAAAAAAAAAAAAAAAATACCATTTCCGCTAACTTGTGCCAAATTTTTTTTTTCTGTAAACTCGCCATACCCCTCACGGAATACCTAGGGGTGTCTTCTTTCCACAATGGGGTCACATGTGGGGTATTTATACTGCCCTGGCATTTTAGGGGTCCTAAAGCGTGAGAATCCAAATGCGTAAAAATGTCCTGTGAAATCCTAAAGGTACTCATTGATTTTAGGGCCCCTTTGCGCATCTTGGCTGCAAAAAAGTGTCACTCATGTGGTATCTCCGTACTCAGGAGAAGTAGGGCAATGTGTTTTGGGGTGTATTTTTATATATACCCATACTTTGTGTGAGAAATATCGCTGTAAACGACAACTTTTTAATTTTTTTTATTCAAAGTTGTCAATTTACAGAGATATTTCTCTCACCCAGCATGGGTATATGTAAAAATACACCCTAAAACACATCGCCCTACTTCTCCTGAGTACGGCGATACCACATGAGTGACACTTTTGCAGCCAAGATGCGCAAAGGCCCAAATTCAATTAGTACCTTTTAGGATGGCATTTTACGCATTTTCTTCTCACGCTTTAGGGCCCTAAATGCCAGGGCAGTATAATACCTCACATGTGACTCATTTGGAAAGAAGACACCTCAAGTGATTCGCTGAGGGCATAGTGAGTCCATGAAAATTAAACTTTTGTCAAAAGTTAGCGGAAAGGGAGACTTTGTGAGAAAAACAATAAAAATCTATTTCCACTAACTTGTGCCAAAAAAATTCTTCTATGAACTCGCCATGCCCCTCACGGATTACCTTGGGGTGTCTTCTTTCCAAAATGGGGTCACATGTGGGGTATTTATACTGCTCTGGCATTTTAGGGGCCCTAAAGCGTGAGAAGAAAAATGCGTAAAAATGCCCTCCTAAAAGGTACTCATTGGAATTTGGGCCCCTTTGCGCATCTTGGCTGCAAAAAGTGTCACACATGTGGTATCGCCGTACTCAGGAGAAGTAGGGCAATGTGTTTTGGGGTGTATTTTTACATATACCCATGCTGGGTGAGAGAAATATCTCTGTAAATTGACAACTTTGAATAAAAAATGTAAAAAGTTGTCGTTTTCAGCGATATTTCTCACACACAGTATGGGTATATATAAAAATACACCCCAAAACACATTGCCCTACTTCTCCTGAGTACGGCGATACCACATGAGTGACACTTTTGCAGCCAAGATGCAAAGGCCTAAACCAATGAGTACCTTTAGGATTTCACAGGCCATTTTACGCATTTGGATTCTCACGCTTTAGGGCCCCTAAAATGCCAGGGCAGTATAAATACCCCACAAGTGACCCATTTTGAAAGAGACACCCCAAGTATTCTGTGAGGGGCATGGCGAGTTCACAGAAAAAAATTTGGCACAAGTTAGCGGAAATTGATATTTTTTTTTTTTTTTTTTACAAAGTCTCATATTCCACTAACTTGTGACAAAAAATAAAATTTTACATGAACTCACCATACCCCTCACGGAATACCTTGGGGTGTCTTCTTTCCAAAATGGAGTCACATGTGGGGTATTTATACTGTCCTGGCATTTTAGGGGCCCCTAAAGCGTGAGAAGAAGTCTGGAATCCAAATGTGTAAAAATGCCCTGTGAAATCCTAAAGGTACTCATTGGTTTTAGGGCCCTTTGCGCACCCAGGCTGCAAAAAGTGGCACACATGTGGTATCGCCGTACTCAGGAGAAGTGGGGCAATGTGTTTTGGGGTGTAATTTTATATATACCCATACTTTGTGTGAGAAATATCTCTGTAAACGACAACTTTTAAAATTTTTATACAAAGTTGACAATTTACAGAGATATTTCTCTCACTCAACATGGGTATATGTAAAAATACACCCAAAACACATTGCCCTACTTCTCCTGAGTACTGGCGATACCATAAGTGACACTTTTTGCAGCCTGAGTGCAAAGAGGTCCAAATTCCAGCGAGTACCTTTAGCTTTACATGGCGGCTCACAATTAGCCCGCCCAAAATGCCAGAACAGTAAACACACCCCACAAATGACCCCATTTCGGAAAGTAGACACCCCAAGGTATTCACTGAGGGCATAGTGAGTCCGTCTGAGATTTTTTTTTTTTGCCAGAAGTTAGCAGAAATTGAAACTTTTTTTTTTTTTTTCTCAGAAAGTGTCATTTTCCGCTAACTTGTGAAAAAAAATGAAATGATACATGAACTCACCATGCCCCTCCGTGAATACTTTGGGGTGTCTTCTTTCTAAAATGGTGTCATTTGGGGGGTATTTATACTTTTCTGACATTCTAGCACCTGAAGAAACATGACAGGTGCTCAGAAAGTCAGAGCTGCTTCAAAATGCCGAAATTCACTTTTTTGCACCATAGTTTGTAAACGCTATAACTTTTACCCAAACCAATAAATATACACTTATTGGACTTTTTTTTTATCAAAGACATGTAGAACAATAAATTTAGAGAAAGATTTATATAGAAATGTAGTTTTTTTTTTTAAATTTTACAACAGAAAGTGAAAAATGTCATTTTTTTGCAAAAATTTCGGTAATTTTTGATTAATAGCAAAAAAAGTAAAAATGTCAGCAGCAATGAAATACCACCAAATGAAAGCTCTATTAGTGAGAAGAAAAGGAGGTAAAATTCATTTGGGTGGTAAGTTGCATGACGGAGCAATAAACGGGTAAAGTAGTGTAGTGCGGAATTGTAAAAAGTGGCCTGGTCATTAAGGGTGTTTAAGCTAGGGGGGCTGAAGTGGTTAAGTGTCTCTTGCCATATCTTCATACTAGTAAGACTGTTCTATTTATTATATGGTTTTGTTTTTTGGTGTTAATATCCACGGATGTGGTTAATACATTATTATAGTAGTAGAAATAGCTGAGTTAAATGTTATGATTTCCTGTTAAAGCACTTATTTCTTTACGCACTATGTATACCTAACAGCAATGCATGGACAATATATGGTTAATATTGTCACACTGATTATGTTACTCGGGTGATGGACTTTTTGTATGAAACATCAGTCTTTAGTAAATAAATCCCTTTGTTTTTAGCAAAGAACTATCAGAAGGACCCGACTTCGCACTTGTATATTTCATCTATTTCATTTAATGTTTCTGTTTGTCATTAAAAGATATCGACAGTATCCCCCATAACAGTGACCTCTACAGTACCCCGCCTTCTTAACAGTGAACTCCACGAACTCCACTGCCCCTCACTCCTTAACACTGCCCCCCCCCACACACAGTGCCCCATCTCCTTAAAATGGGACATCCAAAGCAACCCATCCCCTTAACTTTGAGCTTCACAGCAGCCCACCCCTTTTACAGTGAGTTACACTGCACCCCACTCCCTTGACACTGCCTTTTTTCTGAAAATTGCATTTTGCTGCAACGGGTTAAATGCTGCTAAAAAGGTTAACTTAATATAGCTGAGTTAAATGTTGTGATTTCCTGTTAAAGCACTTATTTCTTTATGCACTATGTATACCTAACAGCAATGCATGGGCAATATATGGTTAATGCTGTCACACTGATTATGTTATCTGTGTGATGGACTGGGTCCACCCCCTGGCCAGTGAGTAGAATATTTGCAGAGCTACAGACAATACCTATATACAGTGGCGTACATAGAGAAGTAAGGGCCCCATAGCAAGGATCAAATCAGTCCCCCCACACAGGACAGAAGGTTCTCCACCCCTTTCAATGACCCTTGGGCCATTTTTATTACTGCCTCGTTTGCTAAATGTTGTTTCTTTAGAGGGTAGAGTCATGACTAAGTTTTCACTCCCAGTAGAAGAGGAGATGATCCCAACTGGGCCCCCTCTTGTCCTGGGCCCCATAGGAGACGCATGGTCTGACGCTATGGTAGTTAAGCCCCTGCCTATATATGCAAACTCCTGTAGACTAGGTCCAAGTCCAGAGAACCTATGAGAATATAGCTGCCAAAGAAGCAACTCTGACACCAGAGTACCCCTGAAGGAAGGAGACCAGCCATCTTAGAAGGTCCAGAAACATTAAAGCTGCGCAAGATAATGTCAGTAAGGTATTTGCTTGTTTAAGAACGGAATAGCAAATATGTGATTATTTGAAAAAACTGCAAAAGTCAGGGAGCACTACTATTATCATCATTATTCCTGTCTGTACACAGCTATTGGGAGTAGACTATACTATGATACAGAACTATACCTTTTCCTGCTGTATGTACTACTACAATCATCGATTTAGTAAAGAAACATTTTATATATTACAACTTATGGACCTGGTTATTGACTCTGTTATCCATCTGCCAGCCGTGCCTCCACACTCCTGCCTTGCACCCTGCCAACCACCTAACATCAAGAGCACCCCAACTACCATCAGGCAGGAGTGCCCCGGGGGAAGAAAGGGATGAAGATTGCCACTGTGAACTGTGAGTACTACTATAACTATCATAGCCACTACCACTCCTTCAATCCTCGTCTCCCCTCTAGGTAGTGGCACAAGAAGAGCAGAAGATGAGACATATTTATCATAGGCGTCCTCCTCTTAAATTAATTTCCAGGACTTTATTTTGGTGACCTATTCTGAGGATATGCCATCGATATTTGATCGTGTGGATCTGACACCCTGCACCCTAGTTGATCAGTTGTTCAGAAGTAGCTTTGGCAGCAGAAGTTAGTGCCAGAAATATACAGCTCCACAAGGAGCTGGGTACTTTAGCGCTGCTTCTGTTCACTAGTCAGGGCTGTAGGGTATTGAACCCCTGCCAATCCGATATTGATGACCTATCTTGAGGATAAGCCATCAATATTAAAATTCTGGAAAACCCCATCTAATAAAATTACCACATCTCACTCCCGTAAACTTTTTGTATGAAACATCAGTCTTTAGTAAATGAACCCCTTTGTTTTTAGCAAAGAACTAGCAGAAGGACCCAGCTTCACACGTGTATCTTTTATCTATTTCATTTAATGTTTCTGTGTGTCGCTAAAAGATATCGACAGTATCCCCCATAACAGTCACCTCTACAATACCCCGCCCCCTTAACAGTGAACTCCACTGCCCCTCACTACTTAACACTGACCCCCCCACACAGTGCCCCGTCTCCTTAAAATGCGACGTCCACAGCAACCCATCCCCTTAACTCTGAGCTTCACAGCAGCCCACTCCTCTAACAGTCAGTTAGTTACACAGCTCCCCACTCCCTTGACACTGACCTTCTCAGGGGCCCACCCCCTTAGCAGTGACCTATACAGCACCCCGCCCCTTTAACAGTGACCTCCACAGTGCCCTACCCTTTAGCAGTGTCCTCCACAGTGTCGCCCCTTTAAGTGACCTCCACAGTGACCACCCCTTTAACAGTGACCTCCACAGTGCCCGCACCTTTAACAGAGACCTCCATGGTGCCCGCCCATTTAATAGTAACCTCCACAGTGCTCGCCCCTTTAACAGTGACCTCTACAGTGTCCGCCCCCTTAACTATGACCTCCACAGTGCCTGCCCCTTTAAGTGGCCTCCACAGTGCACGCCTCTTTAAGTGACCTCCTCAGTGCCCACCCCATTAACAGTGACCACCGCAGTGCCCATCCCTTTAACAGTGACCTACATGGTGCCCGCCCCTTTAACAGTGACTTCTACAGTGCTTGCCCTTTTAACAGTGACCTCCACAGCAGATGCCCTTTTAATAGTGGCCCCTGCCCCCTTAACAGTGAGCTCCGCAGGGCCCGGCCCCTTTAAGGCTAGGGCTACACAACGACATGTGTCGCACAACATTTTGTCGCACCAATGTCGCGCAACAATTTTTATAATGATAGGCTATGGTGTCACCCTGCAACATGCGTCTGCGACACGACAGTCACAAAAAATCCATCCAAGATGGTGCATGTAGCAGTGTAGTTGTGCCCTGTGTGTCGTGCGACTTATTGTAGTCGACTCTTTGTGTAGCCCTAGCCTAATGCTGACCTACAGCAGTGAAGGAAAATGGCTGGTTTGTTATGGAAACCTGGAGTAAAACTGTGTGTATGTAAAGGCTAACGGCCTGCGAGCTTCTATTGGCTGATAAGGGTCATGTGACCCAGCTTCTATTGGCTAATGCATTTTGGGAATATCTCAGGAACTGTACGTCCTATAGAGCTGAGACCCCCACAAGATTTCTTTCCAGGTAGCAAGGAATGTGTATACCAAATTTTGTTTAAATCGATTGTTGCGTTTTTGAGTGATTGCGGAACATACATACACATACATGCATACATATATACGTCCTTTTTATATATATATATATATATATATATATATATATATTATATATAGATATAATATAGAACTGAACTCCAAAAATAAATGAAAGGAGTACATTTATTGACCCGTGCGGTGCAACGTTTGGCTCTGAACCTAGAGCCTTTCTCAAGCAAGAGAGCTTGCTTGAGAAAGGCTCTAGGTTCAGAGCCGAAACGTTGCACCGCACGGGTCAATAAATGTACTCCTTTTGATTTATTTTTTGGAGTGCAGTTCGTTTTTCTATATTATTAGTTTGGGGCTTATGGTCAGTCCCCATTGAACATTGCACCCGCCTAAGTATTTTGTCCAGTGCCGCCATTTTTCTTATATATATATATATAGATAGCTCCATAATTTTATGCCCTGTGTGGGCTCCATAAAGTGGCTTTTGGAACAAAGTAATCAAGGCGAGACAGCACACCAATTTGGTAGTGCTATCTCACATCGATTATTTGGTTCTTCATGTTCTGTTGGTGGGAAGGGGACCCAAGACGAGCACCTGCTAAAAGCCTCCAAGAAGAGTGCTGTTACCACTTGGATACATACATAAAGTGACTGTTGGAAAGCCTTTGGCTCCATGGTAGGATCTCCGTGTGCCTCTGCCCAGTCTCCAGGTACACCACTGTGTCCATGTGTTTAAGGCCAGGCATGGGATTCAGCCAGTTCTCTCTAGTTCTGGTTGTTAAAAATTACAACTGGATCGGAGAACAGTGTTACCGGCTAAGTCCCGTTCTGGTGCTCTGGCGGTGGCATAGCAGCTGGAGCTGTTCGCTTCCATTGCTTCGCGTACCGCAGATAGTTTATCTCCTTAGTTGGGTGATATGTGTTTGTAGTGTATATATGGTGTATTTATGTATGTGTACCATGTATATTGTGTATTTCAGTGTATGTGTGTTGCATATATATGGTGTATGTATATGTAAACATGTGTTGTGACGCTGCGTGTCCGCCACTGAATAGGGGACCTGTTGTTAAAAATTTAAATCCTACCCCTGCCTTAGGCTGCATTAACATGTCAATGTTTGTGGTCCAATTGATGATCGTTTATTTGGTGCCAGAAATGGGGTCAGATCCCATTAGAGTGAAACACCAAAAAGTTTTTCTTAATAAGATTTGATCCTTTTGTATCACAAAGCAGACTGCTCTCAATTATGACCATGTGAATACAGCTTTATCCGTGATGCTCCTTTAACATAGACTTTCCAATCTGCTAAAAGCTGCGCGCAGCAGACCCCATTTCTGATCTGTGTGGACAGTTAATTTTATCATTATCTAGATGCATTAGCGGGGCTATAAGCGCCTCAGAGCCTGTTGAAAAGGTGTCATTAATCTATTGTGAATGCTTATAATAAACAGCTGCTTGAAATTAAGTCCTGTGCCCGCGCTGCGGGGCTTTGGTCTTCATGCATAATAACATGATATTTGGCACTAGGTGAAAAGCTGTTAGTATTATCGAGCCAGCCATTTTCATGTCCGCTTTTAAACCTCACACGCCATTTACTGCCAAGTTACATCTTGAGAAATATTATTTGCATGGTGAGATTAGCCTATCTCCAGCTAGCAGAAGATAATTTGCTGGATTGGGTCAATGTTCCTTCTCTTGGTGAATAATACACTTGGCTTAACAAAAATAAATCGAGAAATTTTTATGAGAAAAAATAATTTAAAATGATCATTTGTTAGATTTATTCTTTTCTTTAACTGTTCATTAATCTCTTAGCGACCAATGAATGTACATGTACTCTGTTGGAGGCTAAGGAATGTATGGAGCGGGCCCATGAGCCGATCCCACTCCGTACGTGGCGGATGCCAGCTGTGTTATACAGCCCACACCTGCCTGCTGTAGCTGGGATCAGAGGTAACTCCAATCCCAGCCATGTAACCCCGAGATCCGGCATTTTATATTTCCCATAGAAAAAAGGTAGCAAATGACACAATCCAAAAATTAAACAGGTTTTGCGATCTTTTTGTGGGGGGCCAACCGGTCACTGGGAGCAGCCAGCTCCAGGTAAATGACCGCTCAAATGCCGTTTGCCTTTGGCCATGGTACCACTAGATCTGAGGGGTTAAATGCCCCTGATCAGAGTTGTCTCTGGTCACTGGCACTGGTGGAGGGTGTCTGCTGTGTAAAACAGCAGGTATCCACTAGCTCTGGGGCTGTGCGGGCACAATCCTTAAAGGGGCTTTCCAGGCCCCTGATATAGATGACCTATTCTCAGGATAGATAATCAATATATAAAACAGTGAGGACCCAACAACTAGTACCCCACTGATCAGCAGTTTCCTGCTGGCTCTGGAACTAACACTTTGAATGGAACAGGAAGCACAACTCCATCTAAGTGGCCGTGCTGGGTTATTGCAGCTTATCTCCTGTTTATTTCAATGGGAACTGAGCTGCAGTAACCCAGCACGGCCACTACACCGAGAACAGAGCTGTGCTTCCTGCTTCATTCAAAAGCTGCAAGGAGCAACTGATCGGTGGGGGTGCGGGGTCTCAAACCCTTACCGGTTGGATATTCATGACCTATTCTGACAATCGGTCATGAATGTGAGAAGCCTGGACAACCCCTTTAAAGACCCGAATTCTGCTGTACATGTATGGTGGATATCAGGAAGGGGTCCGGTATGGGAAAGGAGTCTAGCAAACACATTTTATTATGTAAAGAAAGAAGGGTGTGATGTAACGGCAAATGCCTAATATATATGTTTTACTGTAGACCAGATTGGTGGGATCAGTATTTACCCACAGATAGCTGACCTAAGCTGACCTCTAAAACATAAAAAAAATATCCACAGAAAAATAGCTCGAGAACCAAGAAGCCGTCCCTACTGAGGGGAGCTGTAAAATTAATGAGTTTTAGCTTATGTATATGGCCTCTCCAAATAAGATTGGTTTGAGCAAGATCAACAGCCTTAAATGTCTTTTCATCTAGCCATACAGGTGAATTTCCCAGAATATATAATAATTGTGGGAAGATAATAATCTTAAAAGGGGTTATCTAAGACCTATAATGCCCCCCCCCATATGCCCGGGCCCCTTACACAGATAGTACTTAGCTCGCTCCCCAGCACCCACGTTGCCTCTGATGCCCGCACTGCCACCGCTGTGGGTGACGCTAGGGAGGTTCGTTCCTGTTGCGGCCTGCTATTGGCTGCCCCCCTCAATGCTGGATGTTTTCACCCGCGCAAAGTGGTGATGCAGCGGAGGCCGCGCAGGCATCAGGAGCGATGCAGGTGTCGGGAGCAGGGTAAGTACTATATATGTGAGATGCCCGTGGATATATGGGATATATGGGAGGCATTATAGGTCTTGAATAACCCTTTAAGTAAGCAAACTCTGTCTGTCTGTCCTTGACAGAAGGAGTTTATTCCAGGAGGGATGGATTGCACTATTCTGAGCGACGGTTTAATATAAAGTCAGGAAAGTCTGCTATTCTTGAAGAAACAGATAGGCCTAGGTATCTAACTAGATCCTGATTCAGCAATACAGATGGCAGGTTGATATTTGAAGATGATTGGCCCTATTAAAAGAAGAATAGATTTACCGCAGTTTAGGGCTCATGCGGGACCATTCACTTCAGTGGGGCTGCAAAAGAGGCTGACGGCTCTGTGCCATCCGCAAAATTATAGAACATGTCCTATTCTTGTCCACATTACAGACCAGGATAGAACTGTTCTATTAGGGGCAGGCTGTTCCGCAAAATGTGGAATGCACGCGCCCAGTATCCGTGTTTAGCGGATCGTTAATTTATGGACCTTAAAACAGCCAACGGTCGTGTGCATGAGCCCTCATGGAAAGTCAAGAAAATAGACTGAACTTCCCCATCAACTGAAGTATTAAAGGTAAATCTTTGGAGGTTTTAGAAAGATAAAGCAACACATCATCTGCATACAGTGCTATCCAAATAATGGGGGTGGGGGGGGGGGTAAGAATTATAATGCTTTTTAAATAAAATAAAAAATTGTCCAAAAATTATCAGTTTTCGGAGGCAGATACCTCCCTGTATTTATACATACACGATAGTATTGGAGGAAGCAATGGCTTGTTTTTAACAAGCAGTTCAAGAATTATACCTTTTTTGTGGAGTAATAACAGGTTTGTTGTTATGTTAACCTCTTCAGTACCGAGCCACTTTTCACCTTGAATCCCACACCGATTTTTGGAAATCTTACATGTGTAACTTTATGTGGTAATAACTTTGGAACGCTTTTACTTACTCAAGCCATTCTGAGTTTGTTTTCTCGTGACACATTGTACTTCATGACAGTGGTAAGTTTGAGTCGATATATTTCACCTTTATTTAAAAAATAATCCCAAATTTACCAAAAATTGGGAAAAATTGACAATTTTCTAAATTTGAATTTTCCTACTTTTAAAATAGATAGTAATTTCTCAAAAAAAAGTTATCAATCAACATTCCCCATGTGTCTGCTTTATCTTGGCATCATTTTGTAAATGTAATTTTCTTTTTTTAGGATGTTAGAAGGCTTAGAAGTTTAGAAGCCATTTTAAAAATTTTCAACAACATTTCCAAAATAATTTGTTTAAGCACCAATTCAGTTATAAAGGATTTTGAGGGGCTCATTTAATGGAAACGACCCATAAATGGCCCTATTTTAGAAACTACACTCCTTAAATTATTCAAAACTGATGTTAAAAGCTTTGTTAACCCTTGAGGTGTTCCACAAGAATTAATGGAACATGGAGGTGAAATTTTAAAATTTCACTTTTTTGGTAGATTTTTTATGGTAATCAATTTTTTCTTGCAGCACAGCAAGGGTTAACAGCAAAATAACCCTCAATATACATTACTCTGATTCTGCAGTTTACAGAAATACCCCATATGTGGTAGTAAACTGCTGTCCGGGCATGTGGCAGTAATCAGAAGGAAAGGAGCGCCATATGGATTTTGGAGGCAGATTTTTCTAGAATGTTTTTTATGCACCATTTTGTATTTGAAGAGACTCTGACGTACCCCTACAGTGGAAACCCCTTAAAAATGACCCCATTTTGGAAACTACACCCCTTAAAGAAAATATTAAGGGGGTACTGAGCACTTTGACCCCCTAAGTGTTTTACAGAATTTGGAAACACTTGGCTGTGAAAATGAAAAGTTTAATTTCTTCCAAGAAAATGTTGCTTTAGCCCCAAATTTTTCATTTTCACAAGGGGTAACATAAGTTGTTATCCATTTTCTCCTGAATATGGCAACACCCAATAACTCCTGAATATGGCAACACCCAATATGTGGTGGTAAACTGCTGTGGGGGCACATGGCAGGACTCAGAAGGCAAGGAGCGCCATATGGCTTTTGCAGCGCAGATTTTGATGGATTAGTTTACGGGTGCCATTGGTTTTTATTTTTTAAGTGATTGTCTTATGTGGGGGCTAATTTTTTGCGTGACGAAGTGATGTTTCCATTGGTACCATTTTGGGGTACATAAGACTATTTGATCACAAGGTGAAAAAAAATGGCTGTTTTGACATAGTTTAAAAAAAATGTTTACAACATTCACCTGAGGGGGCTATAATGTGATATTTTTATAGAGCAGGTTGTTACAGACGCAGCGATACCTAATATGTCTATTATTTTTATTTTTGTTAAGTTTTACACAGTGAAAGCCTTTTTGAACAGAATAAATTCTTGTTTTTGTGTTGCCATTTTCTGAGAGCCATATATTTTTTTTAATTTTTTTGTACCATTTTGGGCTTAATATGCCTTTTTGATCACTTGGTATTACACCTTATATTTTTTACGTTCACCTGACGTGGTGGATCATGTGATATTTTTATAGAATCAGTCGATATGGACGTAGTGATACCTAATATGAAAGAGGTCTAATTTTCTCTTTTTCACTTTTTTTTTTACAATTTTTTTAAACTTTATTTTGGGAAAAGGATGTTTTTTTTTTTTTACTTGAAACTTTTACTTTTTTTTGTAAAACTTTTTTTTATTACTTGTTTTTTAGCTTTATTTTTTGTCTCACTCTGGGACTTCAACTTTTGGGGGTCTGATCCACTTTACAATGCATTACAATAATTACACACTGTAATGCACTTACAGATCCTGCCTGTGAGATCCAGGGGGCTGGATCTCACAGGCTGACACGGATGGTAGCGACGATGCCTAAGGAAGGCATCGGGCTGCCGTCCAAGCCATCGGGTCCCCGTCATAGCAGTGGGGGACCCGATGGACGCCCCGCACTCGGCAAGATACTGCACGTGCCGAGTTCAGCGCTGACCGCGGCAGTGTAAGGGTTAATGGGCCGGCATCGGTGTTTTCACCGATGCCGGTGCATGCAGCAGGGGTCCGGCTATAAGTGACTGCTGGACCCCTGCAGCTGATCGGGCGGGCGCAGCTCCTGCGCCCCCCCCCAATCAGAACGCCGTAGCTGTACGGCGCTGGGATTTGTGACCCTGTTTCCAGCGCCATACACATATCTCCCAACTTTGTAAACGAATAAAGAGGGAGACATTGTGTAGTGTGCTTTGCAAATTTTTTCCACTTGCCTCTAACTCCGCCCAAAACATAACTATACACCTAATCCCACCCAGTCCCCTTAATGCCCCTACATAGTAATTATTCCCCCTTCATGCCGCTGCACAGTATTTATGCCCATATTGTGTCTTCACAGAATTATGCCAAGCTGTGCCCCCAGTAATATGCCCACTTTGTGGCCCCAGTAATATGCCCAGCAGTGCCCCCAGTAAAATGCCCAGCAGTGCCCCCCAATAATATGGCCAGCTGTGCCCCCGGTAATATGTCCAGCTGTCCCCCCGGTAATATGCCCAGCTGTGCCCCCAGTAATATGCCCAGCTGTGCCCCCAGTAATATGCCCAGCTGTGCCCTCAGTAATATGCTCACATTGTGCCCCCCAGTAATATGCCCACATTGTGCCCCCCAGTAGTATGCCCACATTGTGCTCCCAGTAATATGCCCACATTGTGCCCCCAGTAATATGCCCACATTGTGCCCCCCAGTAGTATGTCCACATTGTGCCCCTCACAGAAAGTAAAAAAAAATAAACACCACATACTTACCTTCTTCCAAGCAGCAGCAGGACATTGGCTGCTCTAGTCTGTGAAGGAGGCGGAGCTGAGGCTGACTGCCGGGGGGGGGGATTATGGGGGAGGGATTATGAAGCAGGGAGCCGATGCCAGCTCTCTGCTTCATCATAATATAAGCAACTGTCTCTGCTTCCTATGGACGCAGGGACAGCTGCCACAGGGCAGGACATACCGGACATACCGGACCTGCCACAAAGTCCCCCATACCGGGACAGAGGGACAGCCACTGCAATCCGGGACCGGCGCTGGTTTCCTACGGGTTAAAGAAAATGTATATTGTTATAGTTATATTGTCCTGGAAAGTGAAGAAGCAGTGATTTTTTAGAAAAGCTGTCAAAAAAGTTCCAATTTTTGGGAGCAGTTTCAGGTTTTGTATACTGTAGTGTTCCCAGCAGCAGTACAGTATGGAACACAGAGGGGGTCATTTCTTAAACTGGTGTAAAGTAAAACTGGTTTAGTTGCCCACAGTAACCAATCATATTCCTCCTTTCATTTTCCAAAAGAAGTGTCCAAAATGAAAGGAGGAATCTAATTGGTGCGCTTTTGATAAAGGACTCCCAGAGTACACTTTAATTGTGGTACATATATCTATGACACAGCACCCGGTAAAATGCCTGATAGCCTCCCTGAGGCAGACTGCCTGTGATTGTGAATTATGTGACGAAGGTTAGTGTGGTTCATATTAATAATTAATTGAATACTGTATCTTTACATGCTGCGGTGCTCAGTAAAATGGCTGACAGAATGCTTGAGGCAGTTTAAGTGACATAATGCCACAGTGACTTCTGTTTTGTCTGTAAAACCTCTGTAAAAATCTCTGTCAATTAATTATAAATCTAATTAGCTATTGTCTTCTCACTGTGAAATAACCGCTCTGACCCTAAATAAGCTGTATTCTGTTTTTAGGTTTCTTTCCTCTATCTAACAGTCGTTCTATCCCTCCAATGTATTAGCAAGAAAAACAAGGCAGATCCTGGCTGGGATGTGACGGTATATTGTGCATATGACACGTCTGCTGACATCACAGCTATAGCCACACATGATTGGCTGAGGCTGACTACAAGAAATTTTGGGCAAGCTCGTCAGGATGGGGTCATGTGATCAGAGCTGCCATCAGAAATGTTGGGGCCCCTTACACAGCTCAAGGCCTGCCCCCCCCCCCCCGTGGCCCGCTCCTACTCCGCCCCTTTAGAATCCGTCCTGACTCCATCCATTCTGACCCATTACTACAGAAATACAGCGCCCCATACATCCAGTGACGTCTCCTTTGATGTAGATATTCTCTGTCCTCGTCTTCTCCTTTCAGACCTTCAGACCACCATTTTGTCGCCATTTTCCATCTCGGCAGTTTGACAACAAAAAAAATATCTTAGTTTACTACTTTTTCATCATCCTCCCATCTTCTGGACAAATCATCTTACCCCCAATACTGTGCCACTGTGCTCCCCAATACTATACTGCAGAAACAGATAATACCCCTGATAATACTAGTACCACACAGAGCCCCCCCATATAAAACACCCCTTCTTTGTGGCCTCAGTAGAAGCCCCCATAGTGCCCCATAATAATGTGCCAGTAACATGTGCCTCTCTTCCACCCCCCATGTGCCAGTAACAAGTGCCTCTCTTCCACACCCAATTTGCCTGTAACAAGTGCCTCTCTTCCCCGTTGTGCCTTTTCATAGGTATATACATTGATATCCAATTATTCTAGTCAAGATGGATATTCATTGCCTTTAAGAGCCATGCTCGATTATATTTACAATTTTGTATGTCTTGAGTAGGCCAAAGTAAGGTCGCACAAAGGTTACTGTTTATAAAGGCTTCTGCTCATTAGTGTTTATTCTTCTCTTGAATGTACCAGTCTGAGAAGAAAACCTTCTTGTCTAAGTATAAATTTATGATGGGAGATAAGCTAAACTATAGAAGTAGCTGGTGATATTTACCTATACAATTAAGTATTTATTAATAAAGCAAAAATATAATATCTATGTATTCATTTAATGAGCCTTAGTTAGTCCTTAGCATAAGACAATCAGTAGGACATATATATTACTATATTACTGAAAACAAGATGTATCCAGTATCAGTATATTATTCTCGTTAGGAGGATATTCTCTCTAAAAGAGTGCCTGTAAAGATGTGTGTTTTTGTAACAATTAATTACATGCTGGTATGACAGAGGAGGTACTGATATCTCTGTGAGAAAACAAGGCTCATTCATATAATTACGGTCCATAGATCAATAGTGTGAGAAACATTCAGAGAGACGCCTAGAGGTCTGTCTTTAGTTGTTTCAAAGTGTCTAAACTAATCCCTTATCTCTGATTTACAGCTACAAAGGTCAAATGTATATAATACAAGAGTACCATAGTTAACTCTTTATGGTATTGCACCAATAGCTTGCACAACGATGCCATCTGGAGACAGATGGATATCATGACACCATTCTCCACAACTGCATTGTGGGTAAATATGATCTCATAGAGTCATTAACATACGGTACACCCACCTCAGTTGATTGGAAGATTTTAATCCAGGAGGATGTAACATGAGATAAGGGGGAAATAATTATGGGGACACAGCAGGATCAGGATCATGATAATCATCATCAGGATCATCATAGCCAGAACAAGAAGAGGACTCACAAAAGGAACATCCAACATCCAAGATCCAACACCCAAGAGAGAGGGGTCTATCAATATGAAAGTCATGGTGAGACATGTGATGATGGACCACCCAGCTTTCCTAGGAGCGGAAGTGTGATTCCTACTAGGACTTGGTAAGAGACATAAAGAATGATATTTCATTTTATTAACACTAATTGGATAATGTGGGTGAAATCATATCATCTAGATTGGCGAATACATAAACACATTAATTAATTGATCATCTCCATATTGAGATGTAGTCTTAGGATATTGTGAGGCTTCATTCTACCTGCAGAAGAATCAAGACTCATAATCTATTAAAGTATTAAACAATTGCATATATAAATATATTAATAGTAACATTCTTTGCCAATCTAGGTGATAAATTCCCACTGGAAAGACTTGTTTCAAGTTCTTCCCATTTCTGTTGTTTGTCTTAATAGTTTTACCAAAATCATATATGTAAAATAGTCCAGGATGGGACGGAAGGATACAGTTATCTCTTCTAAGTTATATCCTTGGATGAATTTGCCCATTCCTGAAGTCATGTGAGGTGTAGTTGGTTAGAAGGGGCAGAAAGTATTCAGCATTCCATATTGATGTCTAGGATTAGACATGTCCATCCTGATATCATGAGGTTTCCTCTGAACAGAAGGGATCTATATAACCTAACATCTTATTTTAATATCCTAACCAAATTTTAGCTTTGTTATAATGTGACAGATTGTTCCTACTCACATGTATTGTTAAGCTTGTTATGCTTTATATCAACTCTGTATATATTTATTTGCATATATCATTTTGTTTATTTATTTATGTTTATAACCTTGTAACCAATAAATCTGCATGTTTTTATAATACCTGTGTATTATTATTTAATGTCAAAACTACATATTTAGCATTAATGTAATCTCACATGAAAAGAACTTATTATCTGTGGAAATAGTCAGACTCAGATGTGAATTGTATCAATTAGGTTATCTACAACTTACCAGGTCATGATTTCAAGAAGTTATGGAAAATTCATGGTTAATTATTTTTATGACCATAATTAATAACTCTTAATTTAATTATTATTAACCTGACACCCCCCCCCCTTATTCCAGTAACAAGTGCCTCTCCATGCCCCCCTATGTGCCAGTAACAAGTGCCTCTCCTTGCCCCCCATGTGCCAGTAACAAGTGCCAAACCCCCCATGTGCCAGTATCAAGTGCCAACCCCCCCTATGTGCCAGAATTAAGTGTCAAACCCCCCATGTGCCAGTATCAAGTGCCAACCCACCATGTGCCAGTATCAAGAGCCAACCCCCCTATGTGCCAGTATCAAGTGCCAACCTCCCCATGTGCAGTATCAAGTGCCAACCCCCCCCATGTGCCAGTATCAAGTACCAAACCCCCGATGTGCCTGTATCAAGTGCCAACCCCCCCATGTGCCTGTATCAAGTGGCAACCCCCCATGTGCCAGTATCAAGTGCCAACCCCCCATGTGCCAGTATCAAGTGCCAAACTCCCCCATGTGCCAGTATTAAGTGCCAAACCCCGCTGATGGCGGCCCTGCATGTGATCCTCCATCTTTCCTGTATTCTGATACAGTATGTAAAATGACGGAAGCCATATTGGTCAATTTGTGTGGGACGAATCCCAAAAACTTTTTTTGGAGCAAGTTTCGGAGCAATTTGTAAAGAATTTGATTAGTTTTGAATCTATTCGGTCATTTCTAGTCCTTGTACAACATCTTAAGGCCTCATGCACACGACCGTATTTTGTTTCCTTGTCCGTTCCAGATTTTTTGCTGATAGGATGCGGACACATTCATTTCAATGGATCCGCAAAAAATGTGGACAGCACACCATGTGCTGTCCGCATCAGTATGTCTGTTCTGTAGCCCAGCAAAAAAATAGAGCATGTCCTATTTTTTTCTAGTTTGCAGACAAGGATAGGCATTATTACAATGGATCCGCAAAAAAAACGGATGCCATACGGAACGTCATCTTTTTGCAGACCGCAAAACACATACGGTCTTGTGCATTCGTGTGAAAGTCCTCTTTCACACGAATGTTTTTTTTGCGGGTGTATGGACAGTTTTTTTTGAGTTCCGTATATGGTCCGTATACGGAACCATTCATTTCAATGGTTCTGCAAAAAAAACGGAAGTGTTTCCGTGTGCATTCCGTTTCCGTATTTCCGTTTTTCCGTTCCGCAAAAAAATAGAACATGTCCTATTATTGCCCACAAAATCACGATCCGTGGCTCCATTCAAGTCAATGGGTCCGCAAAAAAAACGGAATGCATACGGAAATGCATCCGTATGTCTTCCGTATCCGTTCCGTTTTTTGCGGAACCATCTATTGAAAATTTTAAGCGCAGACCAATTTTTTTAATGTATTTAATCGTATACTGTATATGCTATACGGAAAAGCGAAACCGAAACCGAAACACAACGGAAACAAAAAAACAGAAAAACGGATCCGATAAAAACGGCACGCAAAACACTGAAAAAGCCATACGGTCGTGTGAAAGGGCCTAACCCAAAGAATAAAATTTTACCAAAGCCACATTTATTTAGTATCACCCAAAGGCCTCTTGCACACGAATGTATGGCTTTTTCAGTGTTTTGCGGTTCGTTTATAACTGATCCGTGGTTCCGTTTTTAGTTTCCGTTGTGTTTCCGTTTCGGTTCTGCTGTTCTGTTCCGTTTTTCTGTATGGCATATACAGTATACAGTAATTCCATAATAAAAATTGGGCTGGTCTTAAAATTTTCAATAGATTGTTCAGCAAAAACGGAACGGATACGGAAGACATACGGATGCCTGTCCGTATGCTTTCCGTTTTTTTTGCGGACCCCTTGACTTGAATGGAGCCACTGAACGTGATTTGCGGACAAGAATAGGACGTGTTCTATATTTAAACGGAACAGAAAAATTGAAAAACGGAAGGCATACGGAGACACTTCTGTATTTTTTGCGGTCCCATTGAAGTTAATGGTTCAGTATACTGTCAGTATACTGAACTGAAAAAACGGACAGTATACGGTCCGCAAAATACTGTCGTGTGCATGAGGCCAAAGGAAGAGCCACACCACACTGTCAAAGGCTACATTAACACGGCCGTATGTGTTTTGCAGTCCGCAAAACACTGATCCGCAAAAAATACGGATGACGTTCTTTTGGCATCCGTATTGCATCCATTTTATTTTGCGGATCCATTGTAACAATGCCTAACCTTGTCCGCAAAACGGGCAATAATAGGACATGCTCTATATTTTTTGCGGGGCTACGGAACAGACATGCGGTATGCTGTCAGCATTTTTTGCGGACCCATTGAAATAAGTTAATAGACTTAGGGTTTATTCACACGTCTACAAGTGTTTTGCGGTCCGCAAATTGCGGATCTGCAAAACACAGACACCTACCGTATGCATTCTGTGGACCCATTGGCGGATCCAGGGGGGGGGGGGCAACGGGGCAACGAGGCGTCTCCCTTTCCTGCTCCTCTGATAGGCTGCAGGCCTTGTGCCGGCAGCCTATCAGAGGCCGGTTCAGCTGGCGTGATGATGTCTGAGCAGTACAGAGCGGGACACAGGCCGGAAGAGGCCTGCATCGCATCGCATGTAGGTAAGTATAAGTGTTTATTTTTTTATTATTTAACATTATTGACAATTTTACTGGCACATGGAGGGGGGGGGCAGACTGAGAGGAGGCTGGCACATGATGGGGGGGAGAATGGCACTTATCACTGGCACATGGAAGGGGGGGTTGCAGAGAGGCTGGCACATGATGGGGGGGAGAGTGGCACTTATCACTGGCACATGAGGGGGGGGGAGAGGAGACTGCCACATTATGGTGGGAGAGTGTCACCTATCACTGGCACATGGAAGGGGGAGTGGAAGCGGCCCCCAAAATTGCGGAACAGATGCAGACCCATTCATACGGACGGGAATCTGTTGAATAAAACCAGAAATAATTGACCCTATTCTGTTCGCCAAAGCTTTTGTCAGTAACTTCACATCACAATTCAGTAATGTAATAGGGCGATAAGAATCTGGTAGAAGGACATCTTTACTCTTTTCTGGTATTAGTGTTAAACTTTTGCCTATTGGTATTCCAAGATTTCTGGGAGTAGAATATTGATGACCTATCCTCAGGGTAGGGTTCAATATCTGATTGGTGGCACCCCTTCAGCACCCCCTGCGATCAGGGGCGGATTAAGTGAATGATAGGCCCGGGGCTGTCTACCCAACTTGGGCCCCTCCCTCCATTTTATTTTAGTTTTTTTTGTATGAAGAGGCTGCGGTGCTTTGTCTCTTCCTAGGCCATATGACATCTTCAGACTAAAAAAAATACCCCAAATTACCCCAAATTGGGTCCTAAACTGGTCGCCAAATTTAAAATACATATAATTATAATAAAAAAGAAATGGAGGAGAATACAGCACCACATACCTCTTACATCCAGTGACATCTCCTATCATGTAGACCTTCTCTTTCCTCTCCTCCTCCATTTGACCCAGACCGTCATGGCAAATTATTTCAGCCGCATCTCGTCTCTACATAATTTGTAATACAGACACGTTAGATTTCTCAACTTTTCCATCAACCTCCCCATCCTGGTGTCCCCACCGTGTCATCCTGCTGCCACCCCCAATACTGTGCCCATGGTGCTTCCCAATGTCCCAGGTACTATACTGCTGAAAAAAATAGTGACCCTAGTAGACATAATTGGGGTCATTTATAAAACCGGTGTAAAGTGGAACTAGATTACCAAAAGAGCTGTCGAAAATGAAAGGTGGAACCTGATTGGCTGCTATCGGCAACTAAGCCAGTTCTACTTTACACCTCTTTGTTAAATTACCCCAGATGTCCCTATAGTGTCTACAGCAACTATAATGTCCCCTAGAGTGCCCCCAGTAATAAAAACACCCTATATTGTGCTACAGTGCTTCCCCAATAGCAACGCCGCCATATAGTAATTTCCCCCACACTGCCCCACATAGTAATTTCCTCCCACACTGGCCACACATAGTAATTGGCCCCCACACTGCCCCCACATAGTAATTTCACCCCACACTGCCCTCACATAGTAATTGGCCCCCACACTGCTCCCACATAGTAATTTCCCCCCACACTGCCCTCACATAGTAATTGGCCCCCACACTGCCCTCACATAGTAATTGGCCCCCACACTGCCCACACATAGTAATTTCCCCCCACACTGCCCACACATAGTAATTTCCCCCCACACTGCCCACACATAGTAATTTCCCCCCACACTGCCCACACATAGTAATTTCCCCCCACACTGCCCTCACATAGTAATTGGCCCCCACACTGCCCCCACATAATAATTCCCCCAACACTGCCCTCACTTAGTAATTGGCCCCCACACTGCCCCCACATAGTAATTTCCCCCCACACTGCCCTCACATAGTAATTGGCCCCCACACTGCCCACACATAGTAATTTCCCCCCACACTGCCCACACATAGTAATTTCCCCCCACACTGCCCTGACATAGTAATTTCCCCCCACACTGCCCCGACATAGTAATTTCCTCCCACACTGCCCCGACATAGTAATTTCCCCCCACACTGCCCTCACATAGTAATTGGCCCCCACACTGCCCTCACATAGTAATTTCCCCCCACACTGCCCTCACTTAGTAATTTGCCCCCACACTGCCCCCACATAGTAATTTCTGCCACACTGCACCACATAGTAATTCGCCCCCCCACTGCAAGACATAGTAATTTGCCCCCACACTGCCCCATATAGTAATTTGCCCCCACATAGTAATTTCCCCCACACTGCCCCACATAGTAGTCCCTCCCATAATAATTTGGCCCCACACAGCGCCCACATAGTAATCCTTCCATAATAATTTTCCCCCACATAGTAGTTTGCCCCCATACAGAAGCTCCAATATAGAATTTTCTCCCCGATGTACTGGATGTCTCTTGATATTTCCTCCTGTGTGTCCCCCAAAGTAGGCACATGAAATAAAAAATAAAAAAATAATAATTTAAAGCTAAATACTCACCTATGTCCATGGCCAGGCGCTTGCTCGCAGAGGAAAGCTGGATGAGGCAGGCGCGCACACGTTACAGTGCTGCATCCCTGCATGACGTCATCACGCCCTCCTGTGCCGGGATTTTATTACCGCATAGGCCTCAGGTGGTGATCGGCGGCAAGGCAGGGAACTATGCACTCCTGTGCCCCACTGCAGTATGTGGGTGTTCGGGTCGGCGTTGGACCCCCAGCGGTTCTGGGCCCAGGGCTGCCAACCCGAACATCACTATTGTAATCTGCCACTGCTTCCGATCAGTTTGAAGACCTCTTTCAAGGCCAGTGATGTTACGTTCAAGTGATAGCAATACCAAACACAGCCACTATACAATGTACGGCACTGTGCTCAGTATGCAGTGAGGAGGCCGCAGCGCTCACCAGAGTGTCGCAGCCTCTTTAAACAACTGGTTGGTGGTGGTTCCAGGTGTCAGAACCCCACTGATCAGATATTGATGACCTATCCTGGGGACAGGTCAAATGTTCTACTCCCAGAAAACCCATTTAAAATGTCTTCATCCACATCCCCCGGTTCTGTTCATTAATAAATGTCGACTCTCCCTGCAAGGACTGTGACTGCATAAAATGCTGTGGTTAAATCTTATAAAAAAATGTTTTCCTGCATTAATAACCACCACAATAGAACACATGCTTAATTACTTACCTCCCCGGGGAGCTTCTCTGTTTTACAAAGTATATTTAATTTCTTATTTGCTTTAGAATATTTATGTTGTTCACATAGGAAGGTTAGTGAAAGCCTGCCATTATGTGGTCTATGTACATTACAAATCAATTTCCCTTGTTGCTCTGCCTACATACCTATACATTGCTACAGAAAGTACATTACCCCAGCTGCGATATGCCTTCTGCGTGCTGCACTTTCTATCACCCTGGCTTAGGCCTCCTGCACACAACCGTATTTATGGTCCGTATCCGATTTTTGCGGATCGCAGTCAGACCCATTCTTTTCTATAGGCCCGCAAAAAAATGGACAGCACATCCGGACCGCAAATTCTAGAACCTGTTTTATTCTTGTCAGTTTTGTGGACAAGAATAGGCTTTTTTTTTTTTACAGTGCTTCTAGCGAAAATAAGTGATGCACACGAAACGCATCTGTATTTTGTGAATCCTTAAAAACGCATACGGTTGTGTGCAGCAGGCGTTAGCCCCATAATAATTGGGATGAGCTGTAATACCAGATACCAGCCAATGAACAAGAATGCCGCTGTTCCTCAAAATTGATTCTACACGTTGCAACATTTTGGACACTGATACAGAAGTCTTAGGGTGGCTGCACACGGTGAAGATTTATGTGCAAAAAATCCACATGAAGTCTGTACCAAAAATGCACAAAAAAACACAATATAAATCTGCACTATTAAAATTTTTGGTGCGTTTTTGGTTCAAATTTGATTCGGATTTTCCCGCAGATCTCACCCGTCCATTGTAAATGAAATCTGCACAAGAAAACAAAACAACAATTTGACATACTGACATACAGATTTCAAAATCTGAAAAGCAGATCTATTTTTGTCAGTGGCGTGCCTAGGGTGTTTGGCACCCGGGGCGGGTCCTTTCTCTGGCACCCCCCCCCCCCAATACTTTAAAAAAATTGTACCCCCTCACAGTACTATTGCCCTCATTGTACAACCTTCACAGTAGTTTTGTACAGATACAGATGTGTGCCCCCTCACAGTAGTTATGCCCACATTGTGCCCTCTCATAGTAGTTATGCCCTCTTTGTGCCCCCTTCACAGTAATAATCCCCATTGTGTCCCCTTCACAGTAATAATCCCCATTGTGTCCCCTTCATAGTAATAATCCCCATTGTGCCCCCTTTATAGTAATTATGCCCACTGTGCTCCCTTTATAGTAATAATGCCCACTGTGCCCCCTTCATAGTATTAATGCCCACTGTGCTAATAATTCCCTCTGTGCCCGCTCCATAGTAGAAATCACCATTGTGCCCCCTTCACAGTAATAATGCCCATTGTGCCTCCTTTAGAGTAATAATACCCACTGTGCCCCCTTCATTGTAGTAATGCCCTCTGGCTCTGTGCCCCCTCCATAGTAGAAATGCCTATTGTGCCCCCTTCACATTAGTAATGCCCTCTGTGCCCCCTCATAGTAGTAATGCCCTCTGTGCCCCCAGCCCACAGCTGTTTGAAGAGAGGGCATCGCTCATATGAGAGCTGCTTTCTCTGTTATGTTCACCGGCTCGCCGTAGCATTTGCAGTGATGAGCAGGTAAACAGAGCAGAGAAGGCAGCGCTCACACAAAAAAAAGCGGACAACTCCTTTAAAGACATACTTGGAAAACATTACATACTGGCTACAGAACATACAGGGTCATACAGCACCACATACCTCTTACATCCAGTGACTTCTCTTCTCTGATGTAGACATTCTCTTTCCTCTTCTTCTCCTGTTAGACCAGACCACCATGGTGACTTCTTTCAGCCACGCCTCGTCTCTGCAGAGTTTAACAAACAGACATCTTATTTTCCTACTTTTCCATCATCCTCCCACCTTCTCAAGATCCCATCCTGCCACCCCCAATACTGTGTCCACCGTGCTCCCCAATACTTTCCTGCAGAAACAGCTCCCCTAAAAATACTGGTTCCACATAGATAGTGCGTCAGTACAAAAACACCCCTTTATATTGTGCTCTAGTAATAAAAAAAACAGATCAGACCCCCATTAGACCTCCATGTAAGACCCCAACCCAATATCAGACCTCAGATAAGACCCCCATTAGACCTCCAGACCCATATATCAGACCTCAGACCAGCATTATTGCTGAGAATTATCACTAAGCGCACAAATACCTATTGTGGATCCAACACCAGCAAGCCTCATGCACGCGGCCATTGCCCAGCCGCGCCCGTATTGAGACCCGCAAACAGTGTGTCCACAGTATGTGGGCACTGGCCCTGTGCTCAGCACATCACAGATGTGGACCCATTCACTTGAAAGTGTCTGCAATCCGGAACTGCTTTTTATCGTTCCCTATGGGAACTATAAAAAAAAGTGTAAAAAAAAGTTTTTGAAAATAAAACAATGTAAAAAAAAATTTATAATTCAAATCACCTCCTCTTTCCCCAAAATAAAAAAAAAAAAAATAAAAAAATACACATCATGAGTATTGCCATGTGCTAAAACGCCAGTACTGTTAAAATATAAAGATATTAGTCACAAAAGCACTAATTTTTTTAATGCACTATGTATACCTAATAGGGACGTATGGTCAATATATAGTTAATACTGGCAAACCTGTTGGGTTGGGTTATGAAGGTGATGGACCAGGACCACCCCTTTGTTAGTTAGTTGTGCAGTCTTAGCAGAACTACAGACAACACCTACATGTGCAGGCTCCTGCAGACTAGGGCCGAGTCTAGAGAACCTTTCTCTCTAAGACTACAGCTGCCAAAGCAGCAATGTTATTATCAGGGTAACCCTGAAGGAAAGAGACCAACCAACTTACAAGGTCCAGAACCATCAAGACTGATAAAGACAGCAAGGTATTCGCTCGTTTCTTCCAGAAAGACTTTGCTGCTGTGAAAAAGGAATATTGCCTTGGCGCCCACCACATTTTGAGAGGGATTGGCAATCCATTTCTAAATTCTGCATCCTTCAGCCTGGGAATAGCAGAAAGGATTAACAGGAACAGAATAGCATATCTCTGGTTATCTGAAAAGACTGCAAAGGAGAGTGATGGATGACTGTCGCCATTATTGTTGCTGCCCTTACACAGCTGTAGATGGAGACTATACTATAAAATGTGCCTTTTGCAGCTATATGTACTACTACTCTCATCATCGATTTAGTAAAGAAAGACTATATTTATTGCAATCTACAGGCCTGGTTATTGACTCCATTATACATCCACTGACTCGCACCTTGCCAACCACTTAATGTCAAGGACACCCTAACTACCATTAGGCAGAAGCCCTACAAAGTCAGCGAGTGTCCTGAGGGAAGAAAGGGTTCTCCTTCCATTCACTCTGCACAGCCCAGGGAGCGCCAAAGTGAGGACTGCCACTGTGAACTTTGAATACTACTACCCACCTCAGAGTCACAACCACCACTTCTGTCCTCTCTGCCATGTGCCTCCCCTCCAGCTCTCTACATATTGAGCTGTAAAATGGTGTCCTCCACCTTCAGAGTTGCATCCAAATCAACTTGCAAATCATTTTGTTTCCTCTGGATTCTGATTATTTTGGAAATTCGAGACAGTCAATTTAGAATCAATTCGCACATCCCTAGTTGCTATGATTGTAGTCATCATTACATCTTAACGGCGAGTAAATCCCTCTTCCACTTTCATGCAGAATCAGCATTGACTCCTAATTGATTGCAGCTATGGCACGCATTTTTCAACCTTCACCCGCCAGTTCATTTATTTATTTATTTGCGCCTGGTACTTTGCCAGCATTTTTCATCAATCAAATTCAATTTTGTTTTATGGACGAAATCCTGGTCTTCGCAGTCAGCTGTACACTAACCGCATATTAATTGTATGCAGATTACCCGCTATGTGCATGTTATACTGATGACTTTCTCCTAATAGCAGTGAAGATGACTTAGTAGCTCTGTGACATAAAATAAGATAAGAGTGCAGCTCGCATTTTCCATAAAACTTAAAGAGGACCTTTCACTGCTCCTGACATGCCTGTTTTATTAGCTTCATGCATTTCCCATGTAATAACAATTCTGGGGCATCTATTATAATGACTAATTTGTGTCATTCCTTTATTATTTCTACTAGAAGTTTTGAATAATTGCTAGCAGTCTGCAGTAAGGGTACAGAGGGGTGGTAACCAGTTGGGGGTGTGTCCCTGCACAGTCTGAAAATTGCAGCACTGATTGGATAAAGTGAGTCTGTGCAGGTACACCCCCCAACTGGTTACCACCCCTCTGTACCCTTACTGCAGACTGCTAGCAATTCAGTCATAACTTCTAGTAGAAATAACAAAGGAATGGCACAACATAGAGAATAAGAATAGATGCTCAAGAACTGTTATTACACTGGGAATGCATGGAGCTATTAAAACAGGCATGTCAGGAGCGGTGAAAGGTCCTCCTTAAAGGGGTTCTCCAGAATTTACCAAGTGATGGCCTATCCCTAGAATAGGTAATGGATATCAGATTGTCAGGGGTCTTACAACCTGTAACCCCGCCAATCATCTATTCAGGAGTAGCTCTGGTGCTGGAAATAAGTGCCTAAACTACACAGCTCCATCCATCCTGTAGTGAATGGATCGGGTTACTGCAGAGCTGCTCTCATTGAAGAGGATGTGAGCAGTGCCGCAGCTACCAGCTCCATCCACTACACGATGGACGGAGCACCTATTTCCAGCACCAGAGTTACTCGGTAACAGCTGATCAGCGGCATAGATTTAAACCAAAGTACATGATCATAATGACGGTACTTGCACCTCGTTCTGTTAGTTCATAAGGATAAAGTCGTAAAAACTACTGTAAAACCACAAAAACGAAAAAATCTGGTACTATGCAATACATTTTGGGGGCTCACACCCGAAATGCCAAAAGCAGAAAGCTTCCTTTCTTTAGCTGCACATGTAGTACAGCATGTTTAACCCCTAAGCATCACAGACCCCACAGATGTTACCATTAACCCTTTCAGCTCTACTCATATAGGTACTATATTTAGTTTACATATAGCGGTACTATTTTGAAACTGTGTAGTCGCATTATGTGGAATCCTCCTTACATATACTCTCAGTTCACACTTGCGCGTTTTACAGCGCGTTCGAACGCACTGTAAAACGCATAACCGATGCAAACCAATGCTTTCCTATGGGACTGGTTCACATTTTCGCGTTTTACAGCGCGTTCGAACGCGCTGAAAAACGCCCGACGCATAAACAAGTACTTGAGCTTGTTTTGGGGCGTTTGTCGCGCTTTTTGGCCCATAGACTTCAATGGTAACGCGCAACGCTTGTATTTTGCGCGTTTTTGACACTGAAAACGCGCGTTTGAACGCGCGTTTATGAATTTGCAACATGCTGGAAAGGCCAAACCCCAGGTGCTAGGCACAGTTTTTGCATAATGCACTCTGATTGGCCATGTAGACAGGGATATTTGGTCATTGGACAACACTGCAGTCAATCACGCAAACGCGCGTAAAACGCGCATTTACTATTGCCAAAAACGCGCACAAAAACGTGCGTAAAACGCGCGTCTCAGAAACGCTCAGGTCTGAACCCAGCTATATATATATAGACACACTCACCCATATAAGGACACAACCACTTACCTTCGCATTGCTACATAAGTGACCATGCTATAGCTGTCTTAAGTTGGTACCTATGTGTGACTGGAACATTTGGGGGCAGCTGCAGCAGACACATTGTTTTGGGGACACATCTATCCTGGGGTCTCTAATAACCTTCATGGTTTGGGCAGCTGGCTTATGATATAGCATAGATATATTGCTCCACAACAGTGACTTCTGGTAGGGGGTTAATGTAGGCACGCAGGAAGATGAAGTGCATGTTATTATGAACGTGCTATCTGCCCCTCACCCAGGCGACGGAACATATTTCTGCTTTCAGAATGTATATTCTGTCTATAAGTGCTGTTTTCAAATTCTGTGGAAATTTTACATGAATTTACTTTTCTTTAAGTGCATGAGTATAACACAATGGAATGCCATGAGGACAGGCTTGTGTTATTGGCTTTTCAAGAAGGTGAAATTATAGGATGACATGCACTCGTCATCCTTTCAGGTAATTTTGTTTGCATTTGTTCTATTTGCTTTCCATTGCTATGAATTCATTAAACATTAGGACGTTTCTATAGGTTAAGGGCTCATGCACACAGCTGTAAGTGTTTTGCGGTCTGCAAAGTGTAGATCCGCAAAACACGGATACTGGCCGCGCACATGCCGCCATATTTTTTTTTTTACTACTGCAGAATTGTCTTACCCTTATCTGCAAAATGGACAAGAATAGGACATGTTCTATTCTTTTTTTGTGGGGCTGCGGAATGGACTTACAGATGCAGCACAAGGGTGTACTATCCGCATCTTTTGCATCGCCATTAAGACAAATGGGTCTGCATCTGATCCGCAAAAACTCAGATCGGATGTGGGCAGAAACTACACCTGTGTCCATGAACCCTTAGTTTGTTATGTGTGTTTTTCATTACTTGACTATTATGTCACATAAGCAACTTGTACAACTCAGTCTTCCATGCAACATCTTCTATAAATCCTATGCAGTCAAGTCTAAAAATCCTGTGCAGGTAAATGGGTACAACCAACGACTTCATTGTTATGTTTTTTGCAAGACAAATGTTTGTTCTGTGGGCCCACAGGAGAAGATTTTGAGGATCACACTCCATTTCTATAACATATACATATCCACTTGTCCACAAGTATTAAGGCTGACTGGTCATGCCTGCATTTGTGGGAGGGGCGGAGGCTCTTCTTAAAGAAGCCACTGCCTCACTCCTGGGCATGTGTTCTTCAGGTGCACAGGTGCTGCTGGGTGTCATTAGTGAACTAGCTTCTCTGGTGGCAGGATCTCTTTCTTTGCAGCATGGAGCCAGAACGGAGGTTTTGTTTTGTCTTTTTTTTTTTTTCTCTTCGCTCTCTGCTATCGTAGCAATGCACGCGGGGTAATACGTAAGTAAGTTGGGCCGTGTCCATCCCTCCTGGCCGGTCGGAACCCGACTTTTCTAGCGAACGGGAGGCTTCGCCTCAGAATCTTCTGCCTCAGGTTTGTTTTGTTGGGGCTAAAAAATTTATATATTTTTTTTTTTTCTCAACCTCGTTTGTTTGATAAGAATTAGTTCCGGTATATCTTGCAAATTTACGTCGCTTGTTTGTCGCATGGAAAATTACTTCAGCTTATACGCAGTTAGGGAACAGTCACCCGGGCTGCATGTGACGTCATGATTGAACATCAGACTCAGCGGTTGTTTGACCTATTGCTGTAGCTGTTCCTCGCCATGTGACTCCCCCTCTCCCAGCCACCACCATCTTTAGACTTCATGTTTTTCCCTGCTTTATGTACTAAAACCCTGATGCACTTTATGCTCTGCTCTTATTCTGAGCGGCAGTTCCACGTTCGGCTCTACTTCTGTCTTATACCTGCTTGCACCTCGCTTTATACGCCTCACACCCTCAGATGTATCCGCACGTCTTTTATTGTCCATCACTTTCGCACTGCTCGTTCCAGACGGCCTTTACATTTTGCTTTACACATGTCTTACTCTCTGCTCACTGGAGCTGTGTCCACATGTCTGCTATTTTCATCATGCTTCATACTTCAATCACATTCGAGTTGCATTCACCCGTTGGCTGTTCACACTTGGCTGTTGCATCATGTTGTTGTGTGTGGTTAGAGCTGCGTTTATGCGTCGGCTAGTATACCATGTTTGCTCTGCTCACAGTCAGAGCTGCGTTCACATGTCTGCTGTTACAACAGGTCATTCGAGGCTTGTTTTCAGAGGTGCATTCACGTTCGCTGTCACATCATGTTCATGCTCCACTCACATTTAGAGCTGCTGTTATACCTATTTTCGTTCTCGGCTCACTCACAAAGGAGCCTTCACACTTACGCAGTCAAATTCACGACCAGGGCTGCGTCCATACGTCTATTGGCATATCATGTTTGCTCTACTCACACCCAGAGCTGCGTTCACACGTCCATTGTTACTACAGGTTCTTTCCAGGCCCATTTCAAGAGCTGCGTTCATGTCATTTTCACAGCATGTGTCACGCTCCATTCACAACCAGAGCTGCTGTTATACCAATTGTTTGCTCTGCCTATACCCAGAGTTGTGTTAACACTTCTACTGCTACAACAGGTTTTATACCCCACTCGCCAGAGCTGCTTTCCATGTCGGCTGTCACTCGAGTTAATATTCATTCACATCCAAAGCTGCGTCCGCATGTCTACTTTTACATCCTGTCCTCTACTCCATTCACTACTAAAGCTGTGTTCATGTGTCCGCAGATGCATCACGTTAATAGTCCGCTCACGTTCAGTTTGCATTCTTACGTCGGCGTTATACCATGTTTTCATGCTCTAGCCATACTCAGAGCAGCGCTCATACATTGTTACTCACATCCTGAGCGGCATTCACCCATCTGCTGTTACACCATGTGTTACATTCGGCTCCCACTCAAAACTGCATTCTCATGTTACTTGCTACACTCAGTAGTCTTAACGGGGCACTCCGCACCCACTGCTTAGTACTCTCCCAGTAAACATGGCTGCTTTCTTTTCAGGCGTACGTTTTTCCTCGGTGGTGTGAAGAAAAAAAAAAAAAATTCTTTTAAATCCTGATTCGTGTTCACTCAGATTGGTCTCCTTTACTCCTGGTTTGCATTCACTCAGATTGGTCTCCTGCCTAGTTCAACAAAACAGCTTCTCAGCGGAGGCCAGTGGGCCTACCATGTTTTACAAGTTGTTCTTTTGTTTGTTGGGTAGGTACTGTACCTTCCCTATGGCTTCGGGGGTCCGACGACTGCTACGGCCCTATGGCTTCGGGGGTCTGATGACTGCTTCGGCACTATGGCTTCGGGGGTCCGACGACTGCTACGGCCCCATGGCTTCGGGGGTCCGACGACTGCTACGGCCCCATGGCTTCGGGGGTCCGACGACTGCTACGGCCCCATGGCTTCGGGGGTCCGACGACTGCTACGGCCCCATGGCTTCGGGGGTCCGACGACTGCTACGGCCCTATGGCTTCGGGGTCCGACGACTGCTACGGCCCCATGGCTTCGGGGTCCGACGACTGCTACGGCCCCATGGCTTCGGGGTCCGACGACTGCTACGGCCCCATGGCTTCGGGGTCCGACGACTGCTACGGCCCCATGGCTTCGGGGTCCGACGACTGCTACGGCCCTATGGCTTCGGGGTCCGACGACTGCTACGGCCCTATGGCTTCGGGGGTCCGACGACTGCTACGGCCCTATGGCTTCGGGGGTCCGACGACTGCTACGGCCCCATGGCTTCGGGGGTCCGACGACTGCTACGGCCCCATGGCTTCGGGGGTCCGACGACTGCTACGGCCCCATGGCTTCGGGGGTCCGACGACTGCTTCGGCCCTATGGCTTCGGGGGTCCGACGACTGCTACGGCCCTATGGCTTCGGGGTCCGACGACTGCTACGGCCCTATGGCTTCGGGGTCCGACGACTGCTACGGCCCCATGGCTTCGGGGTCCGACGACTGCTACGGCCCCATGGCTTCGGGGTCCGACGACTGCTACGGCCCTATGGCTTCGGGGTCCGACGACTGCTACGGCCCCATGGCTTCGGGGTCCGACGACTGCTACGGCCCCATGGCTTCGGGGTCCGACGACTGCTTCGGCCCCATGGCTTCGGGGTCCGACGACTGCTACGGCCCCATGGCTTCGGGGTCCGACGACTGCTACGGCCCCATGGCTTCGGGGTCCGACGACTGCTTCGGCCCTATGGCTTCGGGGTCCGACGACTGCTACGGCCCTATGGCTTCGGGGTCCGACGACTGCTTCGGCCCTATGGCTTCGGGGTCCGACGACTGCTACGGCCCCATGGCTTCGGGGTCCGACGACTGCTACGGCCCTATGGCTTCGGGGTCCGACGACTGCTACGGCCCCATGGCTTCGGGGTCCGACGACTGCTACGGCCCCATGGCTTCGGGGTCCGACGACTGCTACGGCCCCATGGCTTCGGGGTCCGACGACTGCTACGGCCCCATGGCTTCGGGGTCCGACGACTGCTACGGCCCCATGGCTTCGGGGTCCGACGACTGCTACGGCCCTATGGCTTCGGGGTCCGACGACTGCTACGGCCCTATGGCTTCGGGGTCCGACGACTGCTACGGCCCCATGGCTTCGGGGTCCGACGACTGCTACGGCCCCATGGCTTCGGGGTCCGACGACTGCTACGGCCCCATGGCTTCGGGGTCCGACGACTGCTACGGCCCCATGGCTTCGGGGTCCGACGACTGCTACGGCCCCATGGCTTCGGGGTCCGACGACTGCTACGGCCCCATGGCTTCGGGGTCCGACGACTGCTACGGCCCCATGGCTTCGGGGTCCGACGACTGCTACGGCCCTATGGCTTCGGGGTCCGACGACTGCTACGGCCCCATGGCTTCGGGGTCCGACGACTGCTACGGCCCCATGGCTTCGGGGTCCGACGACTGCTACGGCCCCATGGCTTCGGGGTCCGACGACTGCTTCGGCCCTATGGCTTCGGGGTCCGACGACTGCTACGGCCCCATGGCTTCGGGGTCCGACGACTGCTACGGCCCCATGGCTTCGGGGTCCGACGACTGCTACGGCCCTATGGCTTCGGGGTCCGACGACTGCTACGGCCCCATGGCTTCGGGGTCCGACGACTGCTACGGCCCCATGGCTTCGGGGTCCGACGACTGCTACGGCCCCATGGCTCGGGGTCCGACGACTGCTACGGCCCCATGGCCGGGTCCGACGACTGCTTCGGCCCCATGGCTTCGGGGTCCGACGACTGCTTCGGCCCCATGGCTCGGGGTCCGACGACTGCTTCGGCCCCATGGCTTCGGGGTCCGACGACTGCTTCGGCCCCATGGCTTCGGGGTCCGACGACTGCTACGGCCCCATGGCTTCGGGGTCCGACGACTGCTACGGCCCCATGGCTTCGGGGTCCGACGACTGCTCGGCCCCATGGCTTCGGGTCCGACGACTGCTTCGGCCCCATGGCTTCGGGGTCCGACGACTGCTTCGGCCCCATGGCTGCGGGGGTCCGACGACTGCTTCGGCCCCATGGCTGCGGGGGTCCGATTACCTGTTTTCAGTCCTGCCTGGTTGGTTGTCCATCCATGGTTCCAGGCTGATTGGGCCCAAATGTCTCACATTCATATCTGCTTCCCTGATCACCTGCATACGGCCCATGTTTTAAACTAAAGTCTGTCACCTGCAGGGTTCAGTCAGGTTCACTTGTTACTCAACTAAGTTTCCTGCTCCTTATGTTCTTTAGGTGTTACACCTTATTAATGTCCAGTGTCTGCCATGCTCCAGGATCACACTTCAACTACTGGAGCTCAAATCTTTAGGGTCACCTGCCATGTTGGTCAGGTCACATTTTTCAACCATATTCGCCTGCCACGGTATTCAGGGCCACGTAGCTTAATGGTAGACTCAGATACCAGGTCGGTTTTCCCGTTTCAGGATTAAACCGTTCTCAGGGGTTCACAGAAGAATGCAGGGGCCATGGCAAGCAGATAGTTGATGTCTGGGGAACTATTCAAAGATTCCCTTCCTACTTTCATGGTTTCTTTTGCCCCTCACTTCTTGCATAGTCTAGGCAGGCAGGTTTCTCTTTCGGTTCCACAAACTCCGGAGGCCAGGGCAATTGTCAGTACTAGAACCACAGGTCACCAGATTCAGTTAATATTTCATGCTCCATTCCACAGCGTATTCCCATTCCTTCATTCTGCTTCGGGGCACTATCTGCAACATCGAGCATCATGTCTACGGTTTCGTCATTTGCAAGCTGTGATGTACGTCTCCTTATGGTTTTGCCGCATACTTCCTGAATGTGCGGTCAAGATTGCCGATGCCTTACAGTTGGTCACGGATTTGTTTGCACTTTCATTGTTTCTTTATAACCTACTTGGCTTGGCTTTTGCCCCTTTTAGGCCTACCCACGGCTATGGCTAAGGGCACAATTCAAGCCATTAAGTTAGGTTTAGCTAGCACACGGCTAGCCGGGTTAGGTTGTTCTTGATGTTTATCTCCCTAGGGTTCATCAAGCATCGTTGGCCGTAGCCATGACCACAAGTATTAAGGCTGACTGGTCAGCCTGCATTTGTGGGAGGGGCGGAGGCTCTTCTTAAACAAGCCACTGCCTCACTCCTGGGCGTGTGTTCTTCAGGTGCCCCACCCTCCCTCCCTTCTCTTTTCATTTCCACAGGGTATGCCCCCTTTAGGCCTACCCACGGCTATGGCTAAGGGCACAATTCAAGCCATTAAGTTAGGTTTAGCTAGCACACGGCTAGCCGGGTTAGGTTGTTCTTGATGTTTATCTCCCTAGGGTTCATCAAGCATCGTTGGCCGTAGCCATGACCACAACTGCAATGTGATCTTTGTGATCCCTGCACACACTGGACATATCAATGAGGTCCAATATATTCTATGTGAATAAACGTGTAAATAACTGACTGTAAAGTCAGTGGGGTAGTCATCTGCTACTGTAGGCTTTTGAGGTCCATTACATCCAGACAGAGGCATAACCAGAAAATCCAGTGCTGCAGTTCAAAATCTGTCCCATTGTGGTGTCCCGGAGCAAGACGTTTGGGGACATTTGCCCATATTGCTGCAAAGCTATTAATTTACTACTCACTTTAAAGCTTTAACTTGCCAATACTTGTAGTCAATAAACTATTTGTGGTCCGCAACACGGACATTGCGACAATACGGTTGTGTGAATGAGCCCTTATACAGCAATTATACTGGACACTGTCAAAGTGACAATTTTTTCTTCAATTTTTTTTTTTAAAAGTTAAATAAATTCTGTTGCTCTGCAGCCTGACGTATTGTTCTGTGTAAGGTATACAGCAATTATTCTGGATGCTGTTCAGTCTGAACAATACAGTGCACTTTTTTTAGTGTTTTTCTTCATTATTAGGCTTAACAATAAAATGTAAGGTAAAAAGTAATAATAGACTTGGTAATGTAAGACAACATATCTGTGCCACTTCATAGGCCTGAGAGAATGTGGGTGACTCTAGCGCAAATAGCAGCAGAAGCACTGTTGGTACAGGCACTCGCCAGTAGTAGCAAGCCACAATTATTCTTCGCCTCCGATAGTCATGGATTATTATTGCGGATGACATTGTGGACTGGATGGTTTATCAGTTGCAGCAGGATGATGTTGCTACCCCATGAGTCTGACAGGATGATGATTGTGTGTCGGACAGGATCTGGCCTCTACACAACCGCACATCTCCTGTCTTGTCCATCATGTCTCATAATGTCCCGTTGCCTTACCGCTACTACTTCTAACACCACGCAGCCGCATATTTCCTGCCTTGTCTCTTATGTTCAACACTGTATTGGTGCTGCTGGGAACCCTACACTGCATAGCATAACAAACCTGAAACTGCCCACAAAAATGTATAATTTTGGACAGTTTTTTTTTTCTTTCTAATTTTAGAAAACTCCCATCCGTTAACCCATAGCCATATATGTCTCTGTCATTTTGAGTTACTAATGGTATCTTGGCATTAAAGAGCTTGAAAGGGATTGGATACAGTCCTAGGGACCCCAGTATGTCATACATGACTTTATAGGGCAATTGAGGCACTTTTGATTGGTCCAAATAAATTGGACCCAAATCAAATCTGTCGTTTTGATGGAAGTAGAACCGAAAAGAATTTCAGGACATTTGCTCATCTCTAATTGTGATCTCCTTTTCGTGTTTAAAGCTCAGATTGATGGTCCTAACAACTCAGTGTAAGCTGCTCGATAATATATCAGGAGTCAGAGAGAATGGGGGTTAATCACAGAGAGATGTCAGCTTCTCCCTGATAAACGTGACAGGCATGATGAATGTTGAAGTCAATCTGTAAGATGGATGTGAAAATAATCACTACGATCTCTGGTTTTTTGTATGTCTATAGTGTTAGAGACACAAACAACTGGAAATGCTAGTAATGGGATGTCTCATAGGTAATGAACGCATTTCTGCCACCTTACCTTTTTAATGTTGATTGTGACATAATGTATTTAGCCCTAAATAAGGGTTAATTTCTTCAAATAGATTGCCTTGTGATCAACCTACAGATCAGACATGCACAACGGTCAGGAGTAAATTTTGACCATTCCTCTTTACAGAACTGTTTTTGTTCAGCAATCTTCTTGGGGTGTCTGGTGCTAATAGCTTTCTTGAGGTCATGCCACAGCATCTCAATCGGGTTGAGGTCAGGACTCTGACTGGGCATCTCCAGAAGGCGTATTTTCTTCTGTTTAAGCCATTCTGTTGTTGATTTACTTCTATGCTTTGGGTCGTTGTCCTGTTGCAACACCCATCTTCTGTTGAGCTTGAGCTGGTGGACAGATGGCCTTAAGTTCTCCTGCAAAATGTCTTGATAAATTTGGGTATTCATTTTTTCTTCGATGATAGCAATCCGTCCAGGCCCTGACGCAGCAAAGCAGCCCCAAACCATGATGCCCCCACCACCGTACTTTACAGTTGGGATGAGATTTTGATGTTGGTGTGCTGTGTCTCTTTTTCTCCACACATAGTGTTGTGTGTTTCTTCCAAACAACTCAACTTTGGTTTCATCTGTCCACAGAATATTTTGCCAGTACTGCTGTGGAACATCCAGGTGCTCTTGTGCAAACTGTAAACATGCAGCAATGTTCTTTTTTTGGGACAGCAGTGGCTTCCTCTGTGGTATCCTCCCATGAAATCCATTCTTGTTTAGTGTTTTATGTATCGTAGATTCGCTAACAGGGATGTTAGCATATGCCAGAGACTTTTGTAAGTCTTTAGCTGACACTCTAGGAGTTTTCTTCATCTCATTGAGCAGTCTGCGCTGTGGTCTTTCAGTCATCTTTACAGGATGGCCACTCCTAGGGAGAGTAGCAGCAGTGCTGAACTTTCTCCATTTATAGACAATTTGTCTTACCGTGGACTGATGAACAGCAAGGCTTTTGGAGAAACTTTTAGAACCCTTTCCAGCTTTATGCAAGTCAACAATTCTTAATCGCAGGTCTTCTGAGAGCTCTTTTGTTTGAGGCATCCTTCACATTAGGCAATGCTTCTTGGGAAAAGCAAACCCAGAACTGGTGTGTGTTTTTTATAGGGCAGGGCAGCTGTAACCAACACCTCCAATCTCATCTCATTGATTGGACTCCAGATGGCTGACACCTCACTCCAATTAGCTCTTGGAGATGTCATTAGTCTAGGGGTTCACATACTTTTTCCACCTGCACTGTGAATGTTTACATGGTGTGTTCAATAAAAACATGGTAACATTTATTCTTTGTGTGTTATTAGTTTAAGCAGACTGTGATTGTCTATTGTTGAGACTTAGATGAAGATCAGATCACATTTTATGACCAATTTGTGCAGAAATCCATATCATTCCAAAGGGTTCACATACTTTTTCTTGCAACTGTAAATGTTATATATTACATAGTTTCCTTGAAAAAAGACATTACATAAAGGAAAAGGACTTTAAAAGGGGTGTTCACCTTTGTGGGCATTTTCTGCAGACTCCCCAGTGTTGCCGAGTACTGGGTGCAGCAGTCACACGTCACTCATGCATCACGGGACTAGGGTGACGAATTGGCGACAATTCACCATTCTGGCCACTCTGGGAGGTCTGCAGAAAAGGTCCCCAGGGGTGAACAACCCTTTTAAGTCTGCTGACCTGATCATCCCTATTAAGCAACATTATCAACTCTATTGAGCCAGGTATACTGCCAGGTATTATTGATCATGTTGATTAGATCTAGAGAGTAGGCGCTGAGTTCGTGAACAACAATGCAGGTGCAAAAAGAGTGCCAGACAAGATGTCTTGACCTGTCAATCAAATAGTAGGGGGTAGTTTGCTGAACACTGGGGTGTAGCTGTAGTGGGTGCCTTCTGAGCACTGGGGCGTAGCTGTAGTGGGTGCTTTCTGAGCACTGGGGCGTAGCTGTAGTGGGTGCTTTCTGAGCACTGGGGCGTAGCTGTAGTGGGTGCTTTTTGAGCACTGGGGCGCAGGGCCGGACTGGCCTACCGGGATACCGGGAAAATTCCCGGTAGGCCGGTAGCCCTGACTGCCGCACGGCCGGCCGGCGGCCGCAGGCACACTGGGCTCCAGTGGCGACGGAGATGAGCGCTTGCATTGCGCTCATCTCCGTGCGGAGCAGCAGCAGAGGAGGGAGAGGCGTGACCTCTCCCTGTTCCTCTGATAGGCTGCCAGCACTAGGCTGGCAGCCTATCAGAGGCCGGCTCAGCGGCGCGATGACATCATCGCGCCGCCGGAGCCGCACAGCTTCAGACACAGGCCGGAAGAGGCCTGCATCGCTGGAGGTAAGTATAAGTGTTCTTTTTTTTTTTTTTTTCTTTTTCTGGGGGCTACTGGCAGCACTAAAGGGGGCTACTGGCACCTAAAGGGGCTACTGGCACTAAAGGGACGGCTACTGGCACTAAAGGGGACGGCTACTGGCACATAAAGGGACGGCTACTGGTACTAAAGGGGCTACTGGCACTAAAGGGGACGGCTACTGGCACACTGTTATGGGGGCACTGTGGATGTCACTGTTATGGGGAATCTATGGATGACACTGTTATGGGGAATCTGTGGATGACACTGTTATGGGGAATCTGTGGATGTCACTGTTATGGGGCGCTGTGGATGTCACTGTTATGGGGATCTGTGGATGACATACTGTTATGGGGTACTTTCACACCTGCGGCATGGCTATCCGACCTATCCGGGCTGTTCACCCTCCTGATCCGCCATGCCGCAAGTACCCGTGCACTGCCGTGCTGCTCTGTCCCCATTGACTATAATAGGGGCAGGTGGCGGAGCTATGGCGCAGCACGGCAGAGATCGCAGGACTAAAAAGTACTGCATGTCCGACTTTTTAGTCCGGCGATCTCTGCCATGCTGCACCATAGCTCCGCCCTACTATTACCAATCAATGAGGACAGAGCTGTGCACTGGCAGTGCCTGAGTACTGCGGCATGATGATCAGAAGATTGACAGCCAGATCGCGATAGCCATGCCATGCACCGCATACTAAAGCTATCTCATCACGCAAGTCATGTCATCCACAGATTCCGCCATAAGTGTGTCATCCACAGATTCCGCCATAAGTGTGTCATCCACAGATTCCGCCATAAGTGTGTCATCCACAGATTCCGCCATAAGTGTGTCATCCACAGATTCCGCCATAAGTGTGTCATCCACAGATTCCGCCATAAGTGTGTCATCCACAGATTCCGCCATAAGTGTGTCATCCACAGATTCGCCATAAGTGTGTCATCCACAGATTCCGCCATAAGTGTGTCATCCACAGATTCCGCCATAAGTGTGTCATCCACAGATTCCGCCATAAGTGTGTCATCCACAGATTCCGCCATAAGTGTGTCATCCACAGATTCCGCCATAAGTGTGTCATCCACAGATTCCGCCATAAGTGTGTCATCCACAGATTCCGCCATAAGTGTGTCATCCACAGATTCCGCCATAAGTGTGTCATCCACAGATTCCGCCATAAGTGTGTCATCCACAGATTCCGCCATAAGTGTGTCATCCACAGATTCCGCCATAAGTGTGTCATCCACAGATTCCGCCATAAGTGTGTCATCCACAGATTCCGCCATAAGTGTGTCATCCACAGATTCCGCCATAAGTGTGTCATCCACAGATTCCGCCATAAGTGTGTCATCCACAGATTCCGCCATAAGTGTGTCATCCACAGATTCCGCCATAAGTGTGTCATCCACAGATTCCGCCATAAGTGTGTCATCCACAGATTCCGCCATAAGTGTGTCATCCACAGATTCCGCCATAAGTGTGTCATCCACAGATTCCGCCATAAGTGTGTCATCCACAGATTCCGCCATAAGTGTGTCATCCACAGATTCCGCCATAAGTGTGTCATCCACAGATTCCGCCATAAGTGTGTCATCCACAGATTCCGCCATAAGTGTGTCATCCACAGATTCCGCCATAAGTGTGTCATCCACAGATTCCGCCATAAGTGTGTCATCCACAGATTCCGCCATAAGTGTGTCATCCACAGATTCCGCCATAAGTGTGTCATCCACAGATTCCGCCATAAGTGTGTCATCCACAGATTCCGCCATAAGTGTGTCATCCACAGATTCCGCCATAAGTGTGTCATCCACAGATTCCGCCATAAGTGTGTCATCCACAGATTCCGCCATAAGTGTGTCATCCACAGATTCCGCCATAAGTGTGTCATCCACAGATTCCGCCATAAGTGTGTCATCCACAGATTCCGCCATAAGTGTGTCATCCACAGATTCCGCCATAAGTGTGTCATCCACAGATTCCGCCATAAGTGTGTCATCCACAGATTCCGCCATAAGTGTGTCATCCACAGATTCCGCCATAAGTGTGTCATCCACAGATTCCGCCATAAGTGTGTCATCCACAGATTCCGCCATAAGTGTGTCATCCACAGATTCCGCCATAAGTGTGTCATCCACAGATTCCGCCATAAGTGTGTCATCCACAGATTCCGCCATAAGTGTGTCATCCACAGATTCCGCCATAAGTGTGTCATCCACAGATTCCGCCATAAGTGTGTCATCCACAGATTCCGCCATAAGTGTGTCATCCACAGATTCCGCCATAAGTGTGTCATCCACAGATTCCGCCATAAGTGTGTCATCCACAGATTCCGCCATAAGTGTGTCATCCACAGATTCCGCCATAAGTGTGTCATCCACAGATTCCGCCATAAGTGTGTCATCCACAGATTCCGCCATAAGTGTGTCATCCACAGATTCCGCCATAAGTGTGTCATCCACAGATTCCGCCATAAGTGTGTCATCCACAGATTCCGCCATAAGTGTGTCATCCACAGATTCCGCCATAAGTGTGTCATCCACAGATTCCGCCATAAGTGTGTCATCCACAGATTCCGCCATAAGTGTGTCATCCACAGATTCCGCCATAAGTGTGTCATCCACAGATTCCGCCATAAGTGTGTCATCCACAGATTCCGCCATAAGTGTGTCATCCACAGATTCCGCCATAAGTGTGTCATCCACAGATTCCGCCATAAGTGTGTCATCCACAGATTCCGCCATAAGTGTGTCATCCACAGATTCCGCCATAAGTGTGTCATCCACAGATTCCGCCATAAGTGTGTCATCCACAGATTCCGCCATAAGTGTGTCATCCACAGATTCCGCCATAAGTGTGTCATCCACAGATTCCGCCATAAGTGTGTCATCCACAGATTCCGCCATAAGTGTGTCATCCACAGATTCCGCCATAAGTGTGTCATCCACAGATTCCGCCATAAGTGTGTCATCCACAGATTCCGCCATAAGTGTGTCATCCACAGATTCCGCCATAAGTGTGTCATCCACAGATTCCGCCATAAGTGTGTCATCCACAGATTCCGCCATAAGTGTGTCATCCACAGATTCCGCCATAAGTGTGTCATCCACAGATTCCGCCATAAGTGTGTCATCCACAGATTCCGCCATAAGTGTGTCATCCACAGATTCCGCCATAAGTGTGTCATCCACAGATTCCGCCATAAGTGTGTCATCCACAGATTCCGCCATAAGTGTGTCATCCACAGATTCCGCCATAAGTGTGTCATCCACAGATTCCGCCATAAGTGTGTCATCCACAGATTCCGCCATAAGTGTGTCATCCACAGATTCCGCCATAAGTGTGTCATCCACAGATTCCGCCATAAGTGTGTCATCCACAGATTCCGCCATAAGTGTGTCATCCACAGATTCCGCCATAAGTGTGTCATCCACAGATTCCGCCATAAGTGTGTCATCCACAGATTCCGCCATAAGTGTGTCATCCACAGATTCCGCCATAAGTGTGTCATCCACAGATTCCGCCATAAGTGTGTCATCCACAGATTCCGCCATAAGTGTGTCATCCACAGATTCCGCCATAAGTGTGTCATCCACAGATTCCGCCATAAGTGTGTCATCCACAGATTCCGCCATAAGTGTGTCATCCACAGATTCCGCCATAAGTGTGTCATCCACAGATTCCGCCATAAGTGTGTCATCCACAGATTCCGCCATAAGTGTGTCATCCACAGATTCCGCCATAAGTGTGTCATCCACAGATTCCGCCATAAGTGTGTCATCCACAGATTCCGCCATAAGTGTGTCATCCACAGATTCCGCCATAAGTGTGTCATCCACAGATTCCGCCATAAGTGTGTCATCCACAGATTCCGCCATAAGTGTGTCATCCACAGATTCCGCCATAAGTGTGTCATCCACAGATTCCGCCATAAGTGTGTCATCCACAGATTCCGCCATAAGTGTGTCATCCACAGATTCCGCCATAAGTGTGTCATCCACAGATTCCGCCATAAGTGTGTCATCCACAGATTCCGCCATAAGTGTGTCATCCACAGATTCCGCCATAAGTGTGTCATCCACAGATTCCGCCATAAGTGTGTCATCCACAGATTCCGCCATAAGTGTGTCATCCACAGATTCCGCCATAAGTGTGTCATCCACAGATTCCGCCATAAGTGTGTCATCCACAGATTCCGCCATAAGTGTGTCATCCACAGATTCCGCCATAAGTGTGTCATCCACAGATTCCGCCATAAGTGTGTCATCCACAGATTCCCCCATAGCAGTGTGTCATCCACAGATCCCCCATAGCAGTGTGTCATCCACAGATCCCCCATAGCAGTGTGTCATCCACAGATCCCCCATAGCAGTGTGTCATCCACAGATCCCCCATAGCAGTGTGTCATCCACAGATCCCCCATAGCAGTGTGTCATCCACAGATCCCCCATAGCAGTGTGTCATCCACAGATCCCCCATAGCAGTGTGTCATCCACAGATCCCCCATAGCAGTGTGTCATCCACAGATCCCCCATAGCAGTGTGCCTGCCCTGCGCACTGAGGACAGATTGAAAAGAGGGGAAGATCCGTGGAAGCAAGCAGAGGACAGCACAGCAGAAGATGGAATAGGTTCTTTTGTAAGTAAATTATTTTATTATAAATGTATCCCTGCATACCGCAATACTCTCGTATTTTGAATTTATATATACTTATTTCGTTTTTTTTCAGTTGTATGAATTTAAGTGGGGAAAATTATTAGTGCCCCCCCATTTTGACTGTGGTATCTTATGTGCCTCCCATATATTGTTCCTAGAGTTGCCACTGCGCAGAGGCCAAGTCACGGCAACGCTAGGGTAAGGCCCGGCCTGTGTGTGTGTATATAATTAGATAGATAGATAGAGATAGATAGATATATACACACACACACACGCTCGCGGCGTGTGTGTTTGGGGCTGGTATGCAACTTTTTCCAGGGCTGGTTTTTATCCCCAGTCCGGCCCTGCTGGGGCGTAGCTGTAGTTGGTGCTTTCTGAGCACTGGGGTGGTAGCTTTTGCAGTCTCCTAATACTACAGCCAGTCCCTTAGTGCTTCATCAATTTCTCTTCAGCAGTATAAGATAAAGATATAAAAAAAATATTGTTTTAATCAGCCTGATCAACCCTACCAGGCATACTTCATCATGCTAACAAAGGCTCTTTAATATAAGGGGGGAAAATTTCCTTCCTGACCTATGTGGTGGTCAGACTTTATAATAGTCAGCCGTGTGCTCGGGAAGCCATTTTCCTGACTTTTCCTGACTACACATTATATATTCCATCCTTACCCAGACCTCATAGCATTAATTATTGAAAATTTCACCCCCCACCCTAGTTTTGAATGCAATAACTAAAACTGTAATATAATGTACTTCTGTTACTTAATTTATTGGTTTCCTCCATGCATTGTTGATCCACATTGGCTAGGGATAAAATTCTCCTTGGGGTTCATTCATATGGTAAGCTCATTTTCACTAGTCCTAAATTGTGGCACATAAAGTCCTTATGGTTCTCTGCTTAGGTGTGTGCAGCCGTATAGTGTCTCCATACTGCTGTGAATTACATACCTCTGTAGTACGGCATGCAATGAAATATCACAATGAATGAAACCCTTTCCACCAGATTTGTTTCTGACTTTTTTGGTGGAATTCCCCAACTGTGGAAAGTGGTCCTTCTTCTGGTGTCCATCTTTGTCGGTGTCCATCTTTGTCATGCATGTAATTATAGATATGTTGTGCTATTTTGTTGTGATCGTATTGTAATGTGATTCTACTGTTGTCCATGGCATGTATATGTATTATGTGTCCCTTCAGTCTAGGAATAACAGCAAGGAAGAGACCAGCCCAGTCTGCCATGCTTAGAGGAGGTGTTCATGTTCGCCATGACAATATTGAGCATGAGTGTTAACGTTTCAAGGATGCTCCTAGGAATACTCCACTTTGAGGTACAAATATGATAAAAGGACACTGTTCCTATTAGATTATTATTATTATTAATTATCAAAGCGCCATTCATTCCATAGCGTTGTACGTATGAAAAGGGGTATACATACATAATACAGACAATTGTACTAAGCATAAACAAGACGAGTTACAAACTGGTACAGAAGGAGAGAGGGCCCTGCCCGTGAGGGCTTACAATCTATATGGTATGGGAGAAAGAGACAGTAGGAGAGGGTAAAGTTGGTCATGGCGGTTTAAAGGCAGCAGGGTCACTGGTTGTAGGCTTGTCTGAAGAGGTGGATTTTTAGGTTTCTTTTGAAGGATTCCACTGTAGGTGAGAGTCTGATATGTTGGGGTCAGCGAGTTCCAGAGGATGGGGGATGCACGGGAGAAATCTTGAAGGCAATTGTAGGAAGAGGTGATAAGAGGAGAGGAGAGAAGTATGTCTTGTGATGATCGGAGAGTGCGTGTAGAGATGTATCGGGAAAGTAGCTCAGAGATGTAGGGAGGAAACAGGTTGTGGACGGCCTTGTATGTATTTCTTAGTATTTTGAACTAAATTCGCTGGCCAGTGGGGAGACAATGAAGGGATTGGCAGAGGGGAAAGGCAGAGGAGTAACAGAGTGAGTGGTAGATTGTCTATTGTTGAGACTTAGATGATCAGATCACATTTTATGACCAATTTGTGCAGAAATCCATATCATTCCAAAGGGTTCACATACTTTTTCTTGCAACTGTAAATGTTCTATATTACATAGTTTCCTTGAAAAACATAAAGGAAAAAGGACTTTAAAAGGGTTGTTCACCTTTGTGGGCATTTTCTGAAGACTCCCCAGTGTTGTCGAATACGTGGTGATAATCATACCTGATCTCTGCCACTGGGTTCCAGCTACATTGCTCCCCCTCTGGCTCTGCAGGTCCTGTGTCTCCCAGCATCCAGTTTGACGCAGGTCAAGTGGCCACTGCAGCCAAGTACTGGGTGCAGCGGTCACACGTCACTCATGCATCACGGGACTAAGGTGACGAATTGGTGACAATTCACCATTCTGGCCACTCTGGGAGGTCTGCAGAAAAGGTCCCCAGGGGTGAACAACCCGTGAGGGCTTACAATCTATATGGTATGGGAGAAGGAGACAGTAGGAGAGGGTAAAGTTGGTCATGGCGGTTTAAAGGCAGCAGGGTCACTGGTTGTAGGCTTGTCTGAAGAGGTGGATTTTTAGGTTTCTTTTGAAGGATTCCACTGTAGGTGAGAGTCTGATATGTTGGTTAGCGAGTTCCAGAGGATGGGGGATGCAATTGTAGAAAGAGGTGATAAGAGGAAAGGAGAGAAGTATGTCTTGTGATGATCGGAGAGTGCGTGTAGGGATGTATCGGGAAAGTAGCTCAGAGATGTAGGGAGGGAACAGGTTGTGGACGGCCTTGTATGTATTTCTTAGTATTTTGAACTAAATTCGCTGGGCAGTGGGGAGACAATGAAGGGATTGGCAGAGGGAAAAGGCAGAGGAGTAACAGAGTGAGTGGTGGATTAGTCGGGCAGCAGAGTTGAGGTTATATTGGAGAGGTGCGAGACTGCTAGATGGAGAATGTTGCAGTAGTCTAGGCGGGAGATGATGTGGGCATGCACAAGCATTTTCGCAGACTCAAAGTTGAGGAAAGCATGGATGCGGGAGATGTTTTTGAGTTGGAGGCAGCAGGTGGTGGAAAGGGCTTGGATGTGTGGTCGGAAGGAGAGGGCAGAATCCAAGGTCACTCCAAGGCAGCGGACTTGGGTGATCGGGGAGAGTGTGCAACCATTGATCGTGATAGATAGGTCTGTTGGAGGGGGTTGAGCAAGATGGGGGAAAGATGATAAATTCTTCTTTATCCATTTTAAGTTTTAGAAAGAGAAAGGAGAAGGAGGATATGGAAGATGGGCATTGTGGAATTCCGGATAATAAGATATCTGGACCAGAGAGGTAGATTTGTGTGTCGTCAGCATAAAAGTGATACTGAAAGCCATGGGACTCTATGAGCTGTCCTAGGCCGAAAGTGTAGATAGAGAAGAGCAGGGGTCCTAGGACAGAGCGTTGCGGGACACTAACAGAGAGGGAATGAGACGAGGAGGTGGTGTGAGAGTGGGAAACGCTAAATGTCCACTCTGTGAGGTATGATGTGATCCAGGAGTAAGCCAGGTCAGTGATGCCAAGAGAGATGAGAGAGTTTGTAACAGAAGGAAGTGGTCGACAGTGTCAAAGGCAGATGACAGGTCAAGGAGAAGGAGGACAGAGTAATGGAGAAGGCAGAGGACAGAGTAATGTTTTTTGGTTTTGGCTGTTAGTAGGTCGTTGGTGACTTTGGTAAGGGCAGTCTCAGTCGAGTGGTGGGGTCGGAAGCCAGATTGTAGTCGGTCAAAGAGGGAGCAGGAGGAGAGGTGAGAGGACAGTTCAGAATGGACATGTTGCTCAAGTAGCTTTGAGGCATATGGAAGAAGTGATATGGGGCTATAACTGGACAAAGAAGTTGGGTCAAGTGAAGGCTTTTTGAGGATGGGTGTAATGGTAGCATGTTTAAAACCAGAGGAGAAGACACCAGAGGTTAGTGATAGGTTGAAGACATGAGTTAGGGCTGGGATAAACACTGTGGTGAGGTTAGGGATAGAGATGAGCGAACATTTAAAAAAAGTCAGTTGTTCGGGGTTCGGGTGGTGGTTAATTGCGCATCCCGTTATGGATTCCACAATAGCGCATATGGAATCCATAAGGGGCGGCTGCCACCAACCCGAACTGTAGAACAGCTGAAGGACCTGGCGTGACGTCACTGTCATGTGATCAGTGCAGGGGCGTGGCTCAGCACGGGATCAAATCCGTGCTGAGCCACGCCCTGCACTGATCACATGACAGTGACGTCACGCCAGGTCTTCAGCTGTTCTACAGTTCGGGTTGGTGGCAGCCGCCCCTTATGGATTCCATATGCGCTATTGTGGAATCCATAACGGGATGCGCAATTAACCACCACCCGAACTCGGAACAACGGACTTTTTTTAAATGTTCGCTCATCTCTAGTTAGGGATGAGGTGGGATGGTATTGGGTCAAGTGTACAGGTGGTGAGATGTGATCTGGAGAGTAGAGTGAAGAGTTTTTCTTCTGTAATGGTGGAGAAGTGGGTTTTTGGACTGAGCAGCTGTGTAGAGGGTCTGTGGGGACTGTGCACTCTCATTCCTGTCATGATTGTGTCATTCCTGGAGACTGTGCCAGGTGGAATTACCTGTAAACCAGGAGCCTGCAATAGACAGAAAGTTGCCCCAGCAGCAGGGAGATGTCGATGACATTCAGATTAAGCTGGTAAAGGGAAAGGTATAACTCTCACTGCAACCATTTATACGTAGAAATACTGTATCTTTATGGTTTAAATTGTAACCTTAAAGCAGGTGTGCCCTCCTTTGGAGTCATGGCTTAAAAATTTAAACTGAATTCAGTTGCATAGCACTTCCATCTCTGTATGGATTTTATTGGGGAAATAACCTTTCATTGTGTCAACTATTGCCACGTATGGCTTTCATCTTTACTTGACAACATAGACTAAGCAAATCCAGGAAGCTCAATGCATAATCTGTAACATAGCTCTCAATAGTCACTTCCCATTCATAATACTGTTGTCCTCCTAGTTTGCGGGGATCAATGCAATATCCATGTCTGTACTTCCGAAGGCTAAGAGTACCTTTTATTCATTCATATTGTATATTGTATTCATATTGTAAGGGATCGCTTGACTTTGGGGGACATTCTTACAAGAATCTTCACCATACGGTTTCACTATCCAAACTGAGCATTTATTTGGTACCAGCAGAACAAACAACAAAAACAATAAACACCTTGCCCGTCTGGGCTCTACCTAAACATAAACAGAGTGTCCCTAACACAGCTAGTAGACACAGTTCATACCTAGTACCCGATGCGGCTTTCCCCAGACTTACAGTCCTCCAGCCCCTCAGGCTGTGCAAACAAAGTCCCTTGGGGGATTCGGGCTCACTAGTCTTCCTGACTAGGACCCTGCGACCCTCCTCTACGTCACTTTGTCCCCCAAGTCCAGGCTAACACCTAGCCTCGTGGCCCCTCAGCTTGGCCCGGCTGAGACCCAGGCCTCTGTTCCAAACTCTCTCTTGACTGACAGTCTGGGCTGGGCTCTTATCCCAGACTGATTGTGACACCTGGTGCGGCCTCTGACCTGCTGATTGACAGAGAAGACATGGGAATTCCTGCCCTAAATCTGCCCTAGCAGCTATAAGGCCTGTCACTGCCTCATAAAATGTATATTCACCATTCGTTCATGTTGTAGGAGATTAAATTTAGCTCCTTCCACTAATAGTATTAAGCAGAAACAAAAGAACAAGGATTTATGGTACTGGAGATATGTTGTGTGTTGTAGCTTCCTCTCCTTTCAAGAGGAAAAGTGATAATTATCTATGAAACTGCTGCTAATTGATGAGCTTGATGATCTCAACGCTTCAATAAAGACGCCTCATCAGCAGAGAGCTGTCACTTCCTCAAGGAGATCCATGTTTACAATTTGCCCCAAACATTTTTGTGCATAATCATTTCTTAGCGGAGCAGAACGAATAAAATGAATTACACCTTTATTTATCTGTAATAGGGCCTTAAAAGCACATCAAAAGAGATATGAGGCACACAGCATGCAGATATAGCTGCCATCTAGGGCAGCTATATGGGATGCACAGGTAGCAATTAGTGATGAGCAGCATAGGCAATATTCATATTCGCGATATATCCCAAATTTTTGGCCCAATATTCGCCATAAATTCGTAAATTCTAGAATTTGTGATCTCCAGTCATTATTTTCTTGATTGCAAAATCTGCAATGTAATATGCACGTATTGCGCGTGCAATACAGGCGTAGCTCACTTTTGCTACATCTTTCAAGCTGCTAGAAGTTTCCTAAGACTGGAGAAAATGGTTGGCAACAAGTTTCGTGACTGTGAGGAAGAACTCCTGATCACTGTAAGTTTACTTTAGCATGCATGGCAGAACAATAGCTTTATAGGCAGATAGAGTGTTCCAATATATTGCGCAAATCTGCACCAATGATGCGCATAATTTTTGGCGCAATACATGCAACCTCACATTTTATCAGGTCTAAATAGATATTACTGATTGGTGCACTAAGTCTTGTTGTGACATCACAACACTATTTCTGTATCATGTACGTATGGACAGCAGAGAAATATCTCTCACATGCACATTGCACTTCCATTTTCCTGCCACACACTATATACTCCCCCAACACAGTCTATAGATTAGAGTTTGTGTCCTGTTGGTCAGGAGAAGCTTTCTTTGTCTGACCGCCATTGGCTGCTAGGGATGTTGCTAAGCCTAGACTAAGATATTGCAGCATTCTTATTGGCCCACAAGCAAGAAGCAGTAAAGGATCATGGGTACTGATAAAAGAAAATCTAGAATATTCGCGATTCCGAAGATATAGTTCTATATTCTAGATCTTTGCGAGTTCTCGAAGTGGTGATTTTCGCGATAAAAATTCGCAATTAGAATTTTAGCGATCAACACTAGTAGCAATCACAGACCTCTTTCCCATATAAGAAGAAAACCCTCTGTATCAGCTTTAATAGAGAAGGAGGCCAGCTAATGGTCAGAGCCTGGCAGCCATTACCGTTCAAGCACGTAACATGGGGACTGGGGTAAGATTTCTATCTGTGTCGGAATGAGCACTGAAATCAAGTCAAAGGTGTAGATTTCTTAATTAAAATAAAATAGAAAATTTTATTCATTTCCATTTGCAAAATATCCAAACAGCTTTTTGTGTAGCTGGAGAACCCCTTTAAGCAGTGGCATACTGTGTGTAAGGAAGCAAAAGATTTATCAATGTATTTTGCCAGTTGTTGGGTTTAAATACACTGAGAATTGTGTTCAGAATGAGTGCCATATTTATGAAGCACCTATTCCACTTTTTCCCACATAGAAGTCGAATAAAGTGGGTCAGGTGGAGGGCGACTTTTATTTATTATGATTTTGTTTTATTAAAAACGTCTTCCATTTAATTTTTTTAAGAAAAATTATTCATGTGAAATTTGGGGAGTCAGGCTTTGCATTCCACAATCCCTGCAGGTATATGCAACTACCTGCAGGGAGGCAAAGATAGGAGGAGTGATAGTGACTATGATGGTGGGGGTAATTCTCAGTTAATGGTGGCAATTCCACCCTGGCTCACTGTGCTGTGCACAGTGACTGGTGGGTGCACCCTTTTTTCCCCCAGGACACACCTGGGGCTCCTGTCTGGTGGTAGTTGGGTTCCCTTGATGGTAGATAGTTGGTATGATGTACGGGACCAAGGGCAGGTGGACAGATATTGAGGTAAAAAAACAGGCCCATTGGTTGCAATAAATAAAGTCCTTCTTTACTATTTGATGATAGGAATAGTAATGCATATGGCAGTAAAAGGCACAGATGAAAGATAGATCACTGTATAGTCTTTTCCCAATAGCTGTGTACAGGCAGCAACAATCATGGTAGTTAGTTGTAATACTCCCTGATTCCCTTCTCTCTTTAAGGACATTTTGAAATCTTCCGAAGATAGCCATAGGCATGCTATTCTGTTCTTGTTAACCCTAAGGTGTGCAGAATTTAAATAGATGGCCTTGGCCAGCCCATCTCAAAGTTAACTAGGTTCCACAGCAGCAAAGTCTCAATGCGAATACCTTGCTGTTGGAATCCTGCACTGCCTTAATGGTTCTGTACATGTCTGGTCTAAGATGTCTGGTCTCTTTCCTTCATGGGTTCTCTGGTAGTGGAATTGCTTTTTAGACAGATGTAGACTCAGAGACAGACTTGGGTCTGGTCTGCAGGAACTCTCTCTCACACACATCCTTTTTGTATCTCTGCTCGGTCTAGACTCCCCAACTAACCAGGGAGCAGACCCAGTCAATCACCCTGGTAACCTAATCAGTCTTCCAGTTAGTTAATCAGCTATTTTGCCCAATGCTATTAGGTTTACAAAGTGCATAGAAGGATAATAAGTGCTTTACCACCAGTTAACTCAGTAACATTAAATTAACTCTTTTGGCCTTTTCAGTAGTCCTCTGGTCTAGTGGAAAAATGGGTGGGACAGGGGGCCCATACTAAGTTTTACAATGGAGCTCTGTGAGATTTGTGTATGACCCTGCCTTTAAGCACCTTTATCTGAATTTTTTGTTGTGTCAAGCACAGTAGCTACAATCACTCCAACAACCTCATGGCTACAATGCCAAAACCTAGAAGATCATCATAATGGATATATCGCTTACAATATGGCAACTAGCACCCCTCTGTAACTGATATACTGTAGCTGTTGCTGGTCATAAAGGGGTTAAAGCATGTGAAGCAATCCGTGTATTTTTTATTGCCTATCTTCCCGGTCGCTATACTGTAACATTATAAGCTCTTTTCCCAGCCGCTATTGCCCCACTCGACCCCTTCTCTAACTGGCCGATTCATGCAGCATCTTTAGAGTGGACTAGAAGTTGGACTCTCCATTCATTCCTATGACAACCTCAATGTCGTCATTTTCATAGGAATGAACAGAGAAACTGACCTCTGGTCCACACTGCAGTGTTTTGTTAATCAGTTAGTCAGAGTGGTGGTCACGTGCTGCAATGGCGGCCAAGAACGGAGCTTATAATTCTATGATATATTGGCCAGTAAGCTCAGTCATTGCACTACCCTATTTTTCATGCAGTATTCAGACGTAGACAGCAATTTAAGAAAACACGTTTCTTTAGAATTTTTGCTATTTAAATGGCTACTCTGGCTTCAGCAAATAAAGATTATTCATTGTGTAATGAAAATTTTCCATTATACTGCCTCCTGAGGGTCTTCAAGATCTCTGCTTGTAGTCATAAGATGTGAATCCTCATAGTTTATATCCAATAAAGCATTTCGGAAAATTGTAAACCTTTTCATCACATCATGAATGAGATTTATTTACTGTAACTGGAATATCCCTTAGCGTGTTTGCAGGCATGCATCTTTACTAGGTATTTTTAGCTACCATTCTGGACCATCCAAGATCTTCTAGCTTAAGGGTTCAGAGGCTCTTCTAGAGAAGAACATCTTTGTCATAGAGAATTTGATGGAACATGCCATGATTTTGCATATGGAATCTGACAGAGAAATCCTCTGTATTAAATTGGAGGGATATGCGGGTGCAGCAGAACCCAATATACATCTATAGATGTCGTTTCACAGCTCCATAAAACTCAGAGATACTGAACCATAGCACGGCCATGTGCATGAGTCCTAAATGATGAATATATTCAATCACAGTTACATTTTGACCACTGACTACATTTATTCTTGTTACATGTATATAGCCATATCCTAGAAGATCATGTCATCATTCATTCATCCCTACATGTGGCAAACACAAACTGACGCACACATCCGCACCTAGCAGGGACATCTAAGCCTCAGAGATTGAAAAAACCTCTGCCTCATTACCCCCCAACTGAGAAGTGTGACAAAGTCAGAGCTGGTTTACAGGATAATGACATTTGTTTCCACCTGGTAGAACCTGAATTGATGGAGCAGGACCTAGGTGTAGATGTGCTAGCTGCATGCATGCTAAGCAGAGAGGCAGATTGTGTGGCTCAGTCAGCAGCCGATTGGCTAGTAGCAGTAGACAGTTCTCCGAAGCAAGCTCACAAAGCTGAGGCTGTGAACAGGGAAGCATCAAGCCTGAAAGAACTAGTGGCAAAACAGAGCAGCTTCTCACTCTACAAGCATCACTTCTGGATACAGGGTCTATTGTAAGGAACAATCGTCTCAATGCCAGGAGGAAGACCATTATGATAACTTGGCCTGAGGAAGCCTTCTCCTTAGCTGAGCCAAGCATCTTATCCATGGACCTAGCTGTGAAGGCTTTTTACATGTAAGAAGAACATTTAACCAAGTTTATTGGTCATTTATAGATTTGCGAGAAGAAGCAAGATTACAATCCATGTCAGTGCCCTTGCACTTTGCACATGTTTGTTGAAGTGTGAAAAAGCGAAGTGTGATCACATTGAAAGAACACATTGCTAGGAGAACCTTTTAGAATTTTTTGGAGAATCCAAGAGTATATTACAGCTGAACATGTCTGACCAAGAGATTGATGACTTTGATGTAGACACCATGTCAGACACCTCAAGAATGATCCCGGGGCTCCCCCCTTATAATATGGAAGACCAGCTCTTGCCCATGGAGTCTCGGAGCAGGTGGGGGTGCTGGATTTGGACTTTGTTTGTTTCTGGAGCTAACTTTATGGCTTTGCTTGTTAACATAATCATCCTGGCTGTCATATTCACCATCGTTTTGACTCCAACCATCGTAGTGGTTTATTTCGGATTTAAATGCCATTCAAGGGTAAGTACCGTACATTACAATTGTATGACTTGTCTCTGCAAGATCTAAACTGGTAAGGATCTGTAATAGTTCTTGCATGTGCTATCCAGTCCAGAGGAGCAAGGAGTTAAACGCTTACTTTGCCTGGCAGTCTACAAAGGAGAGAATAGACTCAGGGTAAGTTTATGGTTATTAGGAATAATCAATACCACCCCCTTTATAGACAACGGAGTGGTTTTAGTGGGCGTTATCTCAGATGAGGTGCGGTACTGATCGTTGTAAGAGGTCTTTTCTGCCCATGGCTTTTGTTCTGTACAGTCGGGGTTTGTGATTAGGGGGATTACAGGATATCGATTGATGTTAGGGTTCTCGATGAGAGGGGAACGGAAGTCTATTAAGTATTTATTTAAATATATATGTACTTAAAGACTATTTTTCTTACTGTGTTGTATGATTGTAAGTTGTTTGTGTGTTATGATGCTGCTGTAATGACACTAATTTCTCCTTGGGATTAATAAAGTTTATTTTATCTACAATCTACAGTACAGGGCAACGCATTATTTTTAATGATATTATCAGCTATTATTTACAGAACTTGGGGGTCATGCATCACCCACCTAGTCCATGTGAGAGAGATGTCCTAATTGGGATAAGCGGTCTTAAAGTGAATCTCTTACCCCGATTTTGGACCATTATCTACATTAATACGTGCATTGTACTGCAGAGAAGGAGTCCAGATCAGTATTTTATATTTCCTTACTGCCCCCCAGGTTCCCCACTGTCAGCACTCAAACCTGCACTGAAATATACATTCTGGACTACTGTGCTGTTCTAACATGATGGAGAGTACTCATGAGCGCAGGCATGGCAGTCCTGACAGTGCATATTGACGCAGCTCTGACAACTGACAACAGGGGAACAAGGTGCAGTAGGAAAATAAAAAATAGTGATCTGGACTCCATATCTGCACTGCAGTACTATTCATGTGTTACTGTAGGCAATGGTCCAAATCAGGGTGACAGATAACCTTTAAGGTGCTATAACACTGTCTGATGTATGGACAGTGCGAGCGTCGATAAATGAGAACACATCCATCAGCGCTCGTTTGCCCCACAGGCTAATGCAAACTGAATGTGGGCGGAGCCATTCCTACTTCAGTCATTCCTCTCTCATTCTCGGCAGTACATCCCTGACTACACAGATATGTGCTGCCGATAATTATCGAGCATCTGATGCCCCCATTGTCTGATAGGTGCGGGTCCCCACCTCTGGGACCCGCAGCTACAACCAGAACAGAGCAGGGAGAGCTGTGGCTGGAGGACCCTGGATTTCCTCGGGCCTGTCCACCAACAAGCGCTGCTCCCCGCTGCTCCTATAAAAGTGAATAGGAGAGCACTGCAAACGCGGGGCCCCTGCTCCCATTCATTTCTATGGGTCAGACGGAAATAGCCAAGCCAGTGCTCGGCTATTTTCGGCAGCCCCATAGAAGTGAATGGAGGGTGGCTGCGCATGCGCAGTGCACCCTCCGTTCATTTCCTCGCTTTGTTCTCATTGTAGGTGTGGCTCCCAGAGGTGGGACCCGCACCTATCAGACAATGGGTGCATATCCTAGCGATATGCCCCCATTGTCTGAGATGGGAAAACCCCTTTAAGGCTACTTTCACACCTCCAGTTTGAATTCCGACAAGCTGTTCTAGCAGAGAATGTCCACCGGCCCCATTAAGTATAATGGGGTCCAGTGGAGATCTGTATTAGTGACGAGCGAGCACCAAAATATTTTGGTGTTTCGGTGTTCGGCCCGAACACATTGCTATATTCGTGTGCTCGGCCGAGCACTTGAGTATAATGGAAGTCAATGGGAGACAACCAGGCACCCCCTGCTCTGAAGAGGGGAGGGTGCCTGGTCCATTGGAAAAGGTCTGACAGAAACACCACCGAAAAGGATCAGGAACAGCATGGGGACGATGTCTGGATGCATCTTGGACTCCCAGGTCGCTGCTGGGAACCATGTTAACCGAGTTGTACGCCACTTTTACAGACTGACAAAAATATGCCCAAAACCCCCCCAAAAAAATACATTTTACAGGAAAAAATGTTAGGGAGCATTCTTTCCTGTATATTCAATTGTATATAAAGTGCAAGTGCTGGCAAAAAGTACAAGCAAGAGGCACTCCAAAACAGCCTGTATATCACATAAAGGAGGGCCCCGTTCACATTGTGGTACAATTGTTCTGGTAGTGGGACTCCTACACTCATAAAGCCTATTCACTAAGTGAAAGGGCTGCAAAAATTACAAGGAACCGGCACTGCAATACACCCTTTATTACACACAAAGGAGGGCATCATACACACCCTTGAAAAATTATGATTGGTGGCCTGCTGGTGACCCTCAAAAACATTAAGGGAGAGGGGCTGCTGGTGAGCTGACCCTATAAAACATTATGGTTGAGGGCCTGCTGGTAACCTGACCCTTTAAAACATTATGGTTGAGGGCCTGCTGGTGAGCTGATCCTCTAAAACAGTGATGGGCAACGTGCGGCTCTCCAGCTGTTGCTAAACTACAACTCCCACCATGCCCTGCAGTAGGCTGATTGCTATATATAGCTATATAGGCTTTGCATGCTGGGAGTTGTAGTTCTGCAACAGCTGGAGAGCCGCACGTTGCCCATCACTGCTCTAAAACATTATGGTTGAGGGCCTGCTGGTGAGCTGACCCTGTAAAACATTATGGTTGAGGGCCTGCTGGTGAGCTGATCCTCTAAAACATTATGGTTGAGGGCCTGCTGGTGAGCTGACCCTGTAAAACATTATAGTTGAGGGCCTGCTGGTGAGCTGACCCTGTAAAACATTATGGTTGAGGGACTGCTGGTGAGCTGACCCTGTAAAACATTATGGTTGAGGGCCTGCTGGTAAGCTAACCCTCTAAAACATTATGGTTGGGGGCCTGCTGGATAGCTGACCCTTTAAACATTAAAGGGGAGGGCCTGCTGGTGAGCTGACCCTCTAAAATATTATGGTTGAGGGCCTGCTGGTGAACTGACTCTCTTTAAAAATTGTAATGGAGGGAATATATACAATCTGAATGAGGAGGAGGAGGAGAAAACAAGATTCAACCATATACACTTTTTTTGTGGTGGAAAAAGTGAATGGGAATACACTACAGTAGACTGAGTACATTATAAACAATACATTGAAATTGCCTTTATGTTCATCATCAGCTCAGCTCTCCTCTGGTGCAGTTGAGAAGTCAGGGGCAATCCAGGCCTTGTTTATTTTTATCAACCTGTCAGCATTAGCAGTGGACAAGCGGATACGCTTATCAGTTATAATGCCACCAGCAGCACTAAACACACACTCAGACAAAACGCTGGCAGCAGGGCAGGCCAGCACCTCCTAGACGTAGAGCGCAAGTTCGTGCCACGTGTCCATCTTGGACACCCAGTAGTTGTAAGGCACTGAGGGATCATTTAGGATGCTGATCCGGACTGCGATATATTCCTTCACCATATTCCAATACTTTTCCCTCCTTGTGCCACTAGGCTGCGCTTCAGGGTGACGTTGCTGGCGGGGTGTCATGAAAGTGTCCCATGCCTCGGAAAGTGTTGCCCTGCCTTTGTTGGAACTGCTGTGTGTTCCCCTTGTCTCCCTTCCTTGGCTGCCTACGGACTCTGCCGGCCGCGTTGTCAGATGGAAAATTTTTGAGCAATCTCTCAACAAGTACCTTCTGGTATTGCACCATTTAACTCGTCCTCTCCACCACAGGAATGAGAGATGAGAAGTTCTCTTTGTAGTGGGGGTCAAGTAGGGGGAACACCCAGTAATCTCTGTTATCTAAAATGCGTATAACGCAGGGTCGCGGGAAAGGAAGCCTAACATGAAGTCAGCCATGTGTGCCAGAGTACCAACAGGCAATACATCTATGTCAACATCAGGATGACTCTCCATCCCCTCATCCTCCTCCTCCTCTTCTGCCCATCCACACTGAACAGATAAAATTAAAGTTCCATGGGTACTACCCTCTGTAGCAGAGGCAACTGTCTCCATCTCCTCCTCTTCATGGCCCAATTCGCGCTAAGAAGACAAACTGTGGGTGGTCTGGCTATCACACTGTGTAATGTTCTCCCCCATTTCCTCGTCTGACACATTCAGAGCGTTGTCCTTAACGCTAGGTTCAGACCTGAGCGTTTCTCAGGTCTGAACCTAGCGTTTTGTGTGATTGACTGCAGTGTTGTCCAATGACCAAATATCCCTGTCTATATGAAGTTTGGCCAATCAGAGCTGGGGTTTGGCCTTTCCAGCATGTTGCAAATTCATAAACGCGCGTTCGAACGCGTGTTTTCAGTGTCAAAAACGCACAAAATACAAGTGTTGCGCGTTTCCATTGAAGTCTATGGGCCAAAACGCGCGACAAACGCCCCCAAAAAAGCTCAAGTACTTGTTTATGCTTCGGGCGTTTTTCAGCGCGTTCGAACGCGTTGTAAAACGCAAAAATGTGAACCAGTAGGGAAGCGTTGGTTTGCATTGGTTATGCGTTTTACAGTGCGTTCGAACGTGCTGTAAAACGCGCAAGTGTGAACTGAGGGTAATTGTGAGCAGCGATCGTTTGAGTAGACACATCAGTGGGATGATTACGCTGATAATAGCGTTATCGCCACTAACCGTCTGTGTGGATTCATCAAAGTTTTTTTAAAACCTCACAGAGGTCTGACATCAATGCCCACTCCTCGCTTGTGAATAGTGGCAGTTGACTGGAAAGGCGACGACCATGTTGCAGCTGTTATTCCACAACTGCCCTCTGCTGCTCACAAAGCCTGACCCACATGTAGAACACAGAGTTCCAGCGAGTGCTCACGTCGCACAACAGTCGGTGAGCTGGGAGCCGCAAGCGCTACTGCAGCGTTTACAGTCCGGCTAAAGCTGTGGACGACTTGCGGAAATGGGCACACATGCAGCGCGCCTTCACTAGTAGCTCTGTCAAATTGGGGTAGATTTTTATTAGGGATGTCCGGATACCGATACCTGATGGCCTGGAAGCGGTGGGTCCCATGTGCCGGCGGTGCTCTCACCCGATCAGCGTGGGGACGGCAGCATGTCCCAGGTGATCGGCGTGAGGGCAGGACTTCTGTACAGCAGCTCCTGACCCGGACAGTCCGGGTTTGTAATCCTGTGCCCGAACATTCCTAGTTTTTATAAACCTTTGAACCACTAAGTTTTAGACGTGGGCTAGGCATGGGATGTGTTTCAGGTTGCCGAGCTCCAAAGCCGCCACCAAGTTACGGCCATTGTCATACAACCATCGGATCCGTGTGCATTCCGTTTTTTTGCGGAACGGAACAGCTGGCCCCTGATAGAACAGTACTATCCTTGTCTGTTATGCGGACAATAATAGGACATGTTCTATCTTTGAACGGAATGGAAATACAGAAACGGAATGCATACGGAGAACATTCAGTTGTTTTTTTGCGGACCCATTAAAATGAATGGTTCTGTATACAGACCGTATATGGAATGCAAAAAACGGCCCGTAAACTGATAAAATAAACGTTCGTGTGCATGAGGTGAACGTGTTATTCCTAGCAATCACTTACAGAAATGGTTGCTGGTTATAAACGTGAAGCACTTAAAAGGGCAATTTTTGTGTAAAAAAAATTGTTATATTGAGCAAATGTGCCTAATCATTGCCTAGTGCACAATCAATGTAGAATTTGCTCGTTTGATTGAATCTAATGTTTTTACAACTTTATCTTCATGTGCAATATGTACCTAATTATGTACAAGGGGATTTGGATTGCCTTTAGGATCTCACAGGTGTTTGATAATCTAGCTACCTCTTCTCTACGTGTTCCTTTCTTTCTCTTTATGGTGCCAATCTCTTTTAAGTCTTCACTTTTACCCTGGGTTCACACCCGAGCGTTTCTGAGACGCGCGTTTTAGTCGCGCGTATTAGAGCGCGGTTTTGCAAATAGGAAACGCACGTCATACGCGCTTTTGTGACTCTGGAGACCAATTGAAAAAGGCATATCTACACTTTAACGCGTGTTAAACGCGCGGTTTACACATTCCCATTGAAGTCTATGGGTGCAAACGCGCGACAAAACACCCCAAAGAAGCTCAAGAACTTCTTTGAGCGTAGGGTGTTTTACAGCGCATTCAAAACACCCCAAAGAAGCTCAAGAACTTCTTTGAGCGTAGGGCGTTTTACAGCGCATTCAAACGCGCTGTAAAACGCTCAGGTGAGAACCATGCCCATAGGGAAACATGAGTTTTTTCCTGTTCGAACGCGTTCGAACGCGCTGTAAAACGCGCAAGTGTGAACTGAGGGTCAAGGTCAGGTCCCGGGTTAACGCGGAATGTGTCAAAGGTATTCATGATAAGGTACCCCTTTAAATTGTTTTTCCTTCATCTTGTCTGAATATACACTGGTTCCAGAGCATTATCGTGCTGACAGTAAATCAGTGCCACGGGACAGTATGACAGCTACAATTACCACATGTGAAGGCATAAGTGCAATGTTATCATGCTGCTTGATAGCAATTTATGTATCCAGTAGTCTAGCGCACTTTTTTATTGTGTTTTTTATTTTCATTTTTTTGTTGCTAAGTATCCTATCATATGTGAATAACTATAAAGTCTGTAACCTGCGAAAACAAACAAAGGTGACTCTCCTGATGTATGGTGTTTCATGACTACCCGTGTGCAGAATACTAGGGTATATGCACACTGGCATAAGGTTACATGCACACGACAGTTGTTTTTCTCAGCTTCCGTTTCAGTTTTTTTTGCGGATAGGATAGGAACCCATTCATTTCAATGGGTCAGCAAAAAAATGATGACAGTTCATCCGTTTGTGTTCCGCGTCCGTTGTCCGTGTTTACCTTCAGCAAAAAAAGTAGTGCATGTCCTACTTTTTTCTCATTTGCGGACGAGGATAGACATTTATTACAAGGGATCTGTGAAAACAAAGGAATCCTCCAAAAAACAACTGTCGTGTGCATGTAGCCTTATAAAGTAATAGCGAAATAAATGAGATTTTCCAAACCTCACGGTGCTGAAGTTTTTCACGCTGAAATTGACCTGCAATGCGGATTTTGATATCCATAGCAGGTTCAAAATGCTCAAGGCGCTGGGGCTGTGTAGAAAACTGCTATAGAATCCCATTCAAGTGATATTGCACTTTATTAAGCAATGGGCACAAAAGACATAAGGAAAAAGATAAAACAGATCTTTAAAGGGCATCTGTCAACAGACTTGTTGAATGTGCACTTGGCAGCTGAAGGAATCTGTGTTGGACCCATGTTCATATGCAGGGCCGGACTGGCCATAGGGCAGACCGGGCATTTGCCTGGTGGGCCGGGCCGAACGTTAGCTGATAATCAGGGGCGGACTGGGCCGGGGCCTCTCTGTGTTGCTACTGTCTGACTCTGTATCACCTGTCCGGACCGGCCAGAATGAATCATCGCGCTCCACGGCTCCAGCTTGCGGAGGGAGACAGACGGCCGTGGAGGTGTGCTGCCGGCAGCCTATCAGAGAGGCCGCTGGACCTGCCGCTGCGCTGCCGAGTGGCACTGTCAGGACGGGATACAGGAGTGAAGGCGCGCGATTAGGACAGGTGCAGGAGGTAAGTATTTTTTTTTTCCAGTGAAACAGTGAAATAACAGAACCTTATACCAGGACTGTCAATCACATTCTGCAGCCCCTCCCACATTTGTCTGCTTACATTGTAAATAATAGGGCCAACACTAGTGTGCATAAAATAAGTAATCATGACTGGTAGGCCATGTGTCGTTAGTTTATGCAGCATCACAACATTTTTCATATATATTGTACTCCTGGACAAACCCTTTACGTATTCAGTAGTAATAATAATGGCTTCTGTTAGCATGATTGTGCATTTAATATTAGCAAAAGGCTTCATGCACACGAACGTATGTTTGCGGTCCACAAAAAACTGACCCGTAAAAAATACAGATGGCGTTTACGTATTTTGCGGAATAGAACAGCTGGCCCCTAATAGAACAGTACTATCCTTGTCCGTAATGCGGACAAATTTAGGACATGTTTATTTTTTTGCGGAACCGAAATACAAACAGAGAAATGGAATGCACATGGAGTAACTTCCGTTTTTTTTGCTGACCCATTGAAATGAATGCAAAAAAAACAGAAAATAGGTTCGTGTGCATGAGGCCTAAAGGTTTCTCTGAACTCCTATTTCCCTGTATTCCATGACAATTTTATTGTTTAATCAATATTGGCATTCTGATCAAGGGCAAAGATTACTTGTACCTGGATCTGAAAAGTTTAACTGTACGGCATATTCAGACTGTAGACTTTTTACGTGGAGTTTGGTACATATTCCACGCCAAAATCTGTGTGAAATATATGTAAAATCCACCTCACATTATTGTCAATTTGTCAGCATTTCACTTCTTGGCTTAATTTGAGTGGAAACCGCAGCAGGTAGCAGCATGTGGATTAGCCCCATTATGAGTTCCCCCTAGTGGCAATTGCCAGAAACCCAAACTTTTAAAGGGGATGTCTGAGATAATTAAAAATCTAGGACAAGCCCTGCAATAGCCTAAAGGCCATATTACACAGCCCAATGTGGCGGATGATTGTTAGGAGGGAAGCGTTCCCTCCCGGAAATAACCTACTCGCAGCGATCTCCTCCTCAGTATGGGGTGGAGCGATCATTATGCCATCGCTCGTCACCATGCTGTATAGTGGTTTGCCGGTGGCAGATCGTGATAAGACACCACGACCTGTTGCCCGCAAACAATAACCTTTTTAATATGTCAAAAGGTTTGGATTCCCAGATGAAAGAACGTTTTCTCATTCATTGGGCAATTGGCGGCAGTATTGCACTGCAAGATGATTGCTAATAAACGTTCACACGAACGCTCATTAGCGATCATCTGCCGAAAAAGCGGCAGGTGTAATACAGGCTCAAAATAAAAAATAAAATAAAAACTCTAATTCACCCTCTCAGCGCTGTCATCTGTGGCGCTGGTCCATCCTCCTTCAGCTGCTTTTTTCCAAACTGAAGCGGTCTAACTCCGAGGACAATGAAAGGTGCTTCAAAGCGGACAGCCCTTCGTGTGTTGTCAGCATCTGTATTTCCATTCCCCGGCCCTGCAAAAAAATAAAATAGAACATGTCCTATTCTGGTCCGTTTTGCGGATAGGACATTTGTAACATAACGCGAGACAATGCGGGATGCACACAGCCGGTATCTGTGTTTTGCTGACTGAAAAAATGTATATGATTGTGTGCAGAGAAGGCCTTAGGCCTTATGCACACGACCGTTCCGTTTTTTGCAGTCCGCAAATTGTGGATCCACAAAACACGGAAGCCACCTGTGTGCCTTCCGCAATTTGCGGAACAGAATGGGCGGCCCATTATAGAGATGCCTATTCTTGTCCGCAAAACGAACAATAATAGGACATGTTATATTTTTTTTGCGGGGCTACAGAACGGAGCAACGGATGCGGACGGCACATGGACTGCTGTCCACATCTTTTGCGGCCCCATTGAAGTGAATGGGTCCGCACCTGAGCCGCAAGAACTGCAGCTCGGATGCGGACCAGAACAACGGTCGTGTGCATGAGGCCTTAGAAAGACTTTAGAAAGAAAAAAGGGCATTAAAAAAATCTGCACTCCTGTGCACTAAACCCGGTGGGAACTTAGGCTACTTTCACACTTCTATTGTTGTTTTCCGGTATTGAGATCCGGCAGAGGATCTCAATACCGGTAAAAAAGCTTTTCCGTTTAGTCCTTGTACATTCTGAATGAAAAGAGATCCGTTCAGGATGTCTTCCTTTCCGTCAGCATTCTGTTTTATGACCGGACACAAAACCATTGCAAGGAACCTAAAAAAACAGATCCGTTGACTTTCAATGTAATTAGTGACGGATCAATTTTTTTTCTGTTTTGACTTCACAGAACCGCATCTTAAGGTCTCATGCATTCCGTATTTTGCAGAACTGAACAGCTGGCCCCTAATAGAACAGTACTATCCTTGTCTGTAATGCGGACAGTAATCGGACGTGTTCTATTTTTTGGCCGAATGGAAGTAACTTCAGTTTTTTTTTGCGGACCCATGAATAGTTCCGTATACGGTCCGCAAAAAAAACGGAACGGACACTGAAAGAAAATACGTTTGTGTGCATGAGGCCTAAGGGTACTTTCACACTTGCGGCATGGCTATCCGGCAGGCTGTCCCGGCGGGTGAACAGCCTGCCGGATCCACCATGCCGCAAGTACCTCTGTGCTGCCGCTCCGTCCCCATTGACTATAATGTGGTGGGGGCGGAGCTACGGCGCAGCACGGTAGTGATCGCCAGACTAAAAAGTCGGACCTGCAGTACTTTTAGTCCGGCGATCTCTGGCCGTGCACTGCCGTACTGTGCCGTAGCTCCGCCCCCACCCCATTATAGTCAATTGGGACGGAGCGGCAGCACACGGGTACTTGCGGCATGGCGGATAGCCATGCCGCAAGTGTGAAAGTACCCTAAGGGAACAGATGCATCCTGCTGTGCAGAATCAAAACGCATACGTATTAAATACGTTTAATTCCGGTATTGAGATCCTCTGACAGATGTCAATACCGGAATTAACAACTCAAGTGTGAAAGTAGCCCCCTCTTAATCCTGCATCACCCTGTGGAGGTTTATTGCCATAAATTCAACATATACCTGAAAATGTACTTAATTGTGATAAACAGAGTGTAAGCCCCCCGCTGGCCTGACAGTAGGATTTTGTATCTAAAAGCTGCTTGAATTGTACTCATGTTATTCCAAAGTAATTAACATGTGTGATGGGTTTGCATTTGCAATTCATTCTTGTTTTCTTGTGATTATAATGGATGCATTAATTGCATAAATCCCAGTTAATGACAATTTTTCCCTGTTGTGAAAACTTCATGAATAATCTCGTAGGAAGTCTTTTAAAATAACAATGTAGCCAATTAAATCAGGTCAAACATAGAGGTCATGCTGCGTGATGTCAATCCACCCCCGATTCCTGTGGGGTCAGGGAGTGGTAATTCTATTATCTAATCCTAATTATTGGAAGAATAGATCAATGTGTCTCTAAAATCCTGATCAGCTGGGCAGACTCAAGACCCTTGTGTTATGTTAGATTTCAAGATGCCATTCTCTGGGAGATAAACCACCTCTAGAGGTGTTTGGCAATGGTTTAAAGTGGTTGTCGCACCCAAAATATTCAACATTTTTCAATTCCAGCACCTAGATCTGAATACTTTTGTACTTGCATGCAATTAAAAATGTATTATAGCCACTTAGTTATTCACTGAAATCTATCTGTACAGCGCTACCTGCTGTTTGCTCTTTTTCTTAACTTAGTGAGAATGACATACATGTTCAACTCTAGCCTTTAACAGCTACCAGCTGCAGCAGTGCACTTTCCCTTTCCGCTATTGATATCCGGCATAGGGTCTCAATAGCGGGGTTAAAACGCTTCATTTTTGTCTCCATTCATTCTCAATGGGGACAAAACTCTACTAAAGGGAGCGGAGTTCACTAGAATGCATTCCATTTCATTGCTTTCCCATGACGCACACAAAACCGCTGCAAGGAGCGTTTTTGAGTGCGTCCTAGGATGCAGAGCAGAATGGATCCGTCATTACTCACAATGTAAGTCAAAGGCTGGTTTCTCTGACACAATCTGACACAAAAGAAAACTGATCCGTCCCCCATTGACTTACAATGGTTTTAGAGACGGATCCGTCATGGCTATTTTAGAGATACAACCGGATCCGTTCATAACAGATGCAGACGATTGTATTATCCTAACAGAAGCGTTTTTGCTGATCCATGACGGATCCAGCAAAAACGCCGATCCATGACGGATCCAGCAAAAACGCCGATGTGAAAATAGCCTAAATCTAGCACAAGAATTGAAGCAATGAATGGGAAGATCTCTGGATCCATTTGAGGTACAGGGCTGGTTCTAAGTTTGTTAGAGAGAGATTGTCATGGGCTATATGATGTCTGGTTTCCATTTTCTATTACTCATGGGATAACCCCTTTAAACTGGCTGCACGCTTGAGACAATGAATGGCCACAATGCATCATTCCTCAAGTGGGGTTGTTCCTATGAATGATCCGATCAGCTTCAATCCCACAGCAGTGTCCCTGATGGATTAAGTCTCCAAAGAGACATTACTTTCATTACCATCTCAGTAATAGGCACACGTCTTTTCACTATGCAGTTCCTTATATATTTTGTGTTATACAGGGGATTGTTGTAATAAATACTCTCTTCTTTCTTTTATGTCATGATAATGTTTGGTAACAATTCACACATCCCCTTTTGTATGGGCTTTTCTTTAGCTTAGATATTGTCCAGTAGAAGGTTAAATGTTTTGTCAGATGTAAAGCAAGGTGTTGTCTGCAGTGTGCGGATTTTAATGAGACTACAAACCTAAGACCCTTTACACTGGCCGAGAATCGGCCAGATAATCGCTAACAAGCGTTCATAGAAACGCTCGTTAGCGATGATCTGCTGCTGTAAATGTGTCCCCCCAATTACTGTATTTTTCGCTTCATAAGACGCACCTGATGATAAGACGCACCTAGGTTTTTGAGGAGGAAAATAAGAAAAAGAATATTTTGAACCAAAAGGTGTGCTTTTGGTGGGTTTTGAACTAATGGTGGTCTGTAGATGACACTGTTATGGGGGATCTGTAGATGACGCTGTTCTGGGGGATCTGCGGATGACACTGTTATGGGGATCTGTAGATGACGCTGTTCTGGGGGATCTGCGGATGACACTGTTATGGGGATCTGTGGATGACACTGTTATAGGGTATCTGTGGATGACACGGTTATGGGGGATCTGTAGATGACGCTGTTATGGGGGATCTGTGGATGACACCATTATGGAGGATTTGTGGATGACACTGTTATGGGGAATCTTTGACACGCTGTTATGGGGGATCTGTGCATGACACTGTTATGGGGGATCTTTGATGACACACCGTTATGGGGGATCTGTGGATGACACTGTTATGGGGATCTGTGGATGATGCACTGTTATGGGGGATCTGTGGATGACACACTGTTATGGGGGATCTGTGGATGACACTGTTATGGGGGATCTGTGGATGACACTGTTATGGGGATCTGTGGATGACACTGTTATGGGGGATCTGTGGATGACACTGTTATAGGGATCTGTGGATGACACTGTTATGGGGGATCTGTGGATGACACTGTTATAGGGTATCTGTGGATGACGCTGTTATGGGGGATCTGTAGATGACGCTGTTATGGGGGATCTGTGGATGACACTGTTATGGGGGATCTGTAGATGACGCTGTTCTGGGGGATCTGCGGATGACACTGTTATGGGGATCTGTGGATGACACTGTTATGGGGGGATCTGTGGATGACACTGTTATAGGGTATCTGTGGATGACACTGTTATGGGGGATCTGTAGATGACGCTGTTATGGGGGATCTGTGGATGACACCATTATGGAGGATTTGTGGATGACACTGTTATGGGGAATCTTTGATGACACGCTGTTATGGGGGATCTGTGCATGACACTGTTATGGGGGATCTTTGATGACACAACGTTATGGGGGATCTGTGGATGACACTGTTATGGGGATCTGTGGATGACACACTGTTATGGGGGATCTGTGAATGACACTGTTATTGAGGGGGGATCTGTGGATGACACTGTTATGGGGGATCTGTGGATGCACTGTTATGGGGATCTGTGGATGACACTGTTATGGGGGATCTGTGGATGACACTGTTATGGGGATCTGTGGATGACACTGTTATGGGGATCTGTGGATGACACTGTTATGGGGATCTGTGGATGACACTGTTATGGGGGATCTGTGGATGACACTGTTGGGGGGGGGATCTGTGGATGACACTGTTATGGGGGATCTTGGGATGACACTGTTATGGGGGTTCTGTGGATGACACTGTTATGGGGATCTGTGGATGATACACTGTTATGGAGGATCTGTGGATGGTACTGTTATGGGGATCTGTGGATGATACTGTTATGGGGGGATCTTTGATGACACACTGTTATGGGGGATCTGTGGATGACACTGTTATGGGGGATCTGTGGATGACACATTGTTATGAGGATCTGTGGATGACGCACTGTTATGGGGGATCTGTGGATGACACACTGATATGGGGGGAGGGGTCTGGGGATGATACTGTTATGGGGGATCTGTAGATGATGCACAATCATGTGAATATAACCCCCTCATCCATAGGGATCCACCAATATACTGCAGCACATGGAAGGATTTCTATGGATGGGGGGAGTTATAGTCATATTTGACACACATTTTATTTTAACTGTATATTACCCCCTAAGCTGCACACAATAGAGGACCACAAAACCGCTCCAGGAGCAGAGCTGGTACGGCGGGGGGAGCAGGGGCAGTTCCCGCCGCACTCAACAACAATCAGCTAAACGACAAGGGTACAGCGCAGAGGAGCAAGTGATTCTCTATCTATCCTCACATGTCTATCAGCCTCCCCCATGTAACATTCCGCTCACCCGCGGCCGGTCCTTGGTGACAGGGTAAATCCTCTTGAAGTCGTCAGCGATTAAGCGATTAGCACTGCCTGGAGCAGGGACAGCTAATCGTCTCTCCCTGCACCGCGTTTCCCTACGTGCGAATATTCTGAGCTTCTTCTAGTGCGGGGCATGAATAGGAGGCCCAACAGTTTAATCACAGGCTCAGGAGCTGTTAGTGAGAGCTTCTGAGCTACTTCAATAGTACCGGCCATCCTGCCTTGCGTCACCTTTGCTTTATAAGACGCATTGACTTTTTCCCCTCACTTTGGAAGGGAAACAAATGCGTCTTATAAAGCGAAAAATACGGTACTCGATGAATCAGCGAAACACTCTTTCATCGAGTAGTATGGTCGTTTGTGCGGTCACCAAAATTATCGTTTGCCGGTAGCAGATTGTGCCGTTTAAACTGCCACTGCTGCCAGCAAACAATGATTCTGTATGGAGGCGAGCCATGGCATTAGTGATCTCTGCTCCCCATACTGTGGAGGAGATCACTGCATGTAAATGCAGTGTTCTCCTTCACTGACAAACAGGCAATTGTCAGGAAGAAATGCTTCCTTCCTTCCCGACAATTATCTAATAAATCTACCAGCATAAAGATGCCTTTAAACCCTATAATGTGTCACAGCCCTAGAGTCTCCGCTCTCCCGGTAAGTGGAGACACCAGAGAATACAGCAAGGTACCAGAGTGGCCATTGTCGTCCAGGTGCCCAAATTGTCGTCCAGATGCCCTCTGCAGCCCTTTTTGCTGTCGTGGCTGTGATGGCAGTAGCTCAGGGATGGAGGCGCAGCCATCAGCAGGAAGTGCCAGCTGTTACAGCTGAAATTGGTGCTGGCCCCGATCTCGGCTGTTTAACCCCTTAGATGCCACAGTCAGTAGCCACCTGTGGCATCCATGGGGTTAATAGAGGGTAGGGGCTCCCTATCTCCCCCATCGGGCCAAAGGCATCCAGGCTTGCCATATACCTAAGCCTGATCAGAGCCTGAGGGTCTGATCAGTCTAAGGGCTCTTTCACGCAGCCGTAGGTAGGCCGTTCCGTGCATTGGGGGCTGCAATTTGCAGTCCCCAATGTACATGCAACCTCCGTACGGCCGCTGGGATGAATCCAGACCCATTCAACTTGAATGGGTCTGCATTTGCCCGTTCCGCAAAAGGATAGAGCAAGTTCTATCTTTTTGCGGAATGGAAGTACGGAACAGAACCCACAGAAGCACTTCATAGTGCTTCCGTAGTGTTCCGTTCCGTGATTCTGTTCCGTGATTTCGTTCCGCATCTTTGGATATGCGGACCCATTGAAGTGAACACGTTAGTGTGCATAAACCCTTAGTGTCAGTGTATACTGACAGTACAGTGCATTGCAGTAGATGATAATTGCAGTGCACTGTACAGCAATCAGCCCCACTGGATCTTCAAGATCCAAATAGGACTTGATTAAAAAATGTGTAAAAATAAAAAAATACATTAAATAAAAATGTAAATAAAAATTTCCTTTTCCCATATCCGTTCATTTATAAGTGATTAAAAATGTAAAAAATATAATAAACTAACCGTATCAACCCACAGAATAAAATTATCATATCATATATACTGCTTGAGGAACCCCATAAAAGGTAAAAATAAAAAACACTTTTCCACCCCAACTCCTAAAATGATATAAAAAGCGATCAAAAAGTTACTTTTACCCCAAGATAGTACAAAAAAAAACTACAGCTTGTCCTGTAACAAAAAAGCCCTCACACAGCTCTTTCAACAAAAAAATAAAAATGTTATGGCCCCTAAAAACAATTTCAGCAAATTCCATGTTAGAAAATCCTTATAATACTCCTTCCCTTCTAAATGCTGCCCCAAACAGCAGTTTACGACCATATATTACCACAAATGCATAACAAATTGGCGGGTGTATTTGGAACTAAAATGTAATTTTTCATTTTCACAGCCAAGTGTTTCTAAATTCTATGAAATGCTTTTTGGGTCAAAGCATTCACTTCAAAATGGGGTCACTTTTTGGGGTTTTCTTTCTAGGGGTACCTCAGGGTCTGTTCAAATGTGACATGGCACCACACATGGAGTGTTTATATAAACTGCAGAATCAATTTTGGATTTCTTTAGACATAAAGGTAAAACATATCAACTCAAATTCATCACTAACATGAAGTAAGATGTGTCTTAGAATCGATTGAATGAGTAAAAGCCTTCCAGACTTATTATCAGGTAAAAGGACACCTCAGATTTGAAATATAGGGCTCCGTTGTTTGGTCCAAACTGACTTTTGCTTGAAGGGGTTAAAAGGGTTGTCTGAGATTTTGGTACTGATGGTCTATCCTCAGATGCCCTCTCCCTATGTCACATTAATCTAGCACATGGCCTCGGCACAGCTCAGTTTCATTCAAGTGAATTGGCCTACGCTGCAGTACCAAGCACCGCTGCTATACAATGTACGGCACTGTGCTTGGTAAGCTGAGAGGAGTGCCGTGGCAGGGGTGCTGGGAATTGGATCCCCATCAATCAGATATCGATGACCTATCATGAGCCATAAATATCAAAATCTCGGACAAACCCTTAGAGCAACAGGAGCTGAGCAGATTGATATATAGTTTTGTGGGAAAAGATTTGGCAAAACTTGTATTTTATGCATTTGTAATGTCCTCGAGCAAGGATTATGGACGTTTGTGGACATATGCCCCTATTGTTGCTGCTATGCAAAGCCATCAACTCACTACTTTTAGTGCACTTGAAAGGGTTAACTTGCATTATGATTTATGCCATTGTTTACACATAAGTTTTTATATTGTTTAACTACATTTTATATATTTATTGTAATATATCCTGTTTATTTGCACTGATTGCACTATATCTGCAGTGCACCGTAGAAATGGTTAATGCATATCCAGCTAATACTGAGAGACTTTGGGACTTTCTATCTATGCACTGAGAAGTTAGACATTTTCCACAGTCACTATAAAGGACTATGCAAAGTTTTGGAAGGAAGAAATCAGACACATTGACCCTTTGACTGTCTGATTTAGCTTTTCCGTTTACGTCTGAAGGCTTGCTTATAACTGGACAATCTGCTCAGTCATTCCCGTAGACTTGTATTAAACTCCCAATAGAAGGTTCTAGTTCAGTTATAAATTGTATATAAGGAGAGGAGTCAGAGCTCCTAGTTGTCTGCAGATAGGGCCGAGTGTTTAGTAGAAGAGACTTTGCCAGACTGCATGTGTGACCAAAAGAAGTGGCTGAGACAGGTATACTCCAGCCAAACAGACGACAGAGCCACAGACAGGGGCGTAACTATAGGGGAAGCAGGGGAAGCGGCGGCTTTGGGGCTCTGACCCAGAAGGGGCCCATCCAAGAGAAGAAGTACTAAAAGATTTTGTCAGGGCCCCTCAACATTATTACACAATGAAATTATATACAGTGGTAGTATAGACAGTGTAGAAAACGAAATGGAACAGCTGCCGGGCCTGGTCTGAGAGAGTAATCTTTAGTAGCCACAGGAAAGGGGGGCGTGAAAGGAAGGGGTTGTGAAAAAATTACTGGGGGAGGGGGCCCCATTCAAAAGTTTGCTATCATTTCTAGTTACGCCACTGGCCACAGACCCTGGGCCACTAGCTTTCGGCCTGGAAGCCAGTCTTCTGAAAGAGAGACAGCTAGCTCAGGCCTTTCCTCAACAAAGGACCTTCTTCTGCCAGGGAGGAGACTGGAGAAGCCAGCCCAGTGCCTTGCCTGTATTGTTTCGCACTTGAGTTCCTCCAGTAAAGAAGCACACTGGTTTCCTCTGGACTTATTTCCAATTGGTGCTCACCACGCTTTACCATCCCCTCCAGAGAGCAGCAACACGTGGTGACACCTCAAAGGTGTCTGGGTATACATACTTATAAAGGGAATGCTTTCAATCACTGATAGATGGCCCCGTGAACAACTGATTTCAGAAAGAGAAGAGAAAATGAAAATGAAAACTATGCATCAATCTGCTCAGCTCCTACTGTTCTATAACATGCTGCCTGCAGATTGCACTGCATTTCATGGTGATATGTCCTCTTTAAAACGCATGCCTCATTTGCTGAACACATAGGCCCCTTTCACACGGGCGAGTTTTCCGCGCGGGTGCAATGCGTGAGGAGGACGCATTGCACCCGCACTGAATCCGGACCCATTCATTTCTATGGGGCTGTGCACATGAGCGGTGATTTTCACGCATCACTTCTGCGTTGCGTGAAAATCGCAGCATGCTCCAGTTTCTGCGTTTTCCACGCAACGCAGGCCCCATAGAAGTGAATGGGGCTGCGGGAAAATCGCAAGCATCCGCAACCAAGTGCGATTTTCCCGCATTGTTGCTTAGCAACGGGACCCAATCTCTATTATTTCCCCTTATAACATGGTTATAAGGGGAAATAATAGCATTCTTAATAAAGAATGCATTATTAAATGATGAGGAAGGGGTTAAAAATAATAAAGTTAACTTACCTTAGCCACTTGATCGCGTAGTCGCGATCTGTCCTCTCTTTCCCTGCAGCATCGATGATCTAAAGGACCTGTGATGACGTCACATCACATGGCCCAATCACATGCTCCATCACTATGGTGATGGAGCATGTGATTGGTCCATGTGACCATGTGACATCATCCAAGGTCCTAATCACTATCCTCAGGCTGTGGATAGTGCTTAGGACCTTGGATGATGTCACGTGGTCACATGGACCAATCACATGCTCCATCACCATAGTGATGGAGCAGGTGATTGGGCCATGTGATGCTGTGACATCATTACAGGTCCTTTACATCTTTCAAGCTAACGGAGAGGAGGCCGGGCTTCGCGATCAAATGGGACAGGTAAGTAATTATTTGTTTATTATTTTTAACCCATTCTGCACCGGGTTCAACATTAGGGAGATGGCCAAGGGTATTATTTTACATTATAACTATGTTATAATGTGAAATAATACCAGCGGGACAATTTCTGACCCAAACATGCACTTCTGTGAAGAAGTGCAGGTTCGGGTCTGGGTACCAAAAGTGCCGATTTTTCTCCCGCGCGTGCAAAACGCATGACAGCGCTTTGCACTCGCAGGGAAAAATCGTGGCAATTCCCGCAACGCACCCGCACTGTTTGACGGAGTGCACCCGCAACGCCCGTCTGAAAGAGGCCATACTATAGCAGTAGCAGTCATGTATTTTTATATTGTAATATATACAGAGGGGGCAAAATGGATTTATATAAGGGCAGGGGCGTAACGATCATGGTCGCAGAGGGTGTGACCGCGGTTATTACACCCTGGCCCTTGCTCCCTGTATATATATCCATTTTGCCCCCTCTGTATATATTACATTTGTCCCCTGTGTATATATTTAAATCTTTGCCCGCTCTGTATATATTAAATTTTTTTGATTTTGCCCCTATATATTCCATGATTTTGCCCCCGAGGCGAGGCCCCCTATGAAGGATTTGCTGCCATGCCAGTCCTCTGTGTATGACACGGGAGGGGGGGGGGGGGGGTTCCGACCCGGTTTGCCCCGGGGCCCAAAGAACTCTAGTTATGACTGCACAACCTGTTTAAAATCTATCATTGTCCACTGTGTATATATTTCATATCTTTCACTTTGCCCCTATATATTTCATGTTTTTGTCCCCCAGGCCGCGCCCCTATGAAGGATTTTCTGCCATGCCAGTCCCCTGTGTATTGCCACTGTGCCGCACTGCCAGGTGCCCCTCTGTGAGTTATGAAGCTGGCGGTGTGTGCACATTTACACACCTTCTCTGAGGAGACTGCTCCACTCCCGTCATCCGGCGTGCGCCGCGGGCCCGTGTGATCTGGCGAGATCACAGCAAGAAAGCAGCGCCGAATTGGTGGAGGCGGGGCCGAAAGTGGGTCGGGATGTAGTTAACTGTGAGAGCGCAGTGCTCTGCCACTGGTGAGGCACAGAGGCCGGGCCTGACCTGACTGGCCATTATTAAAGTAAGATTAAAAAATTTTAAATTACTTGTGGCGGGGCTGCGGACCCCCTCCTCCCCTCTGGGCCCCCCTGGCTTAGGGGCCCAGTCGCAACTGCGCAACCCGCTGCAACTCCTATAGTTACGCCACTGAGATTACCTGTCCTGAGGATAGGTCATCAATATCAGATCACCCAGAGTCCATATTTGATATGCTACTAGTTTACTAGTTTCTGATTCTCTGGTGGAGTCCTGGTTGTGTGGATAGTTCTGATTGTGAGGATAGTTGGGTGTTTTCGGGTTGCTTGATCGGAGAATTAATTGGGTTGTTTACGATGCTTGCAGGTCTACATGATGAATAACCCATGTAGTACAGAACATTTAAAGCATCAAGAGGTTTATTTAGAGATGTTTGTTTGCTCTCCACAGTTGTTTTATGACCATAATTAGAGTTCATTGTTGCCATAGGTTGGAACCATACAAAAAAAAAATCTGTATTATTTAACATTATAAAAGTGCAATTTTTAATATAATTACTTATTCAGAATCTACATTAGTTTGAGTGATGGTTAGTCATATGAAACGCAAAAGTAACAATGATCTTTAAAGAGGATCTTTCACGCTTTTTTTTTTGTAAACTAAGGGGGTCATTTAAGTTGTGCCACAATCTGTGACTTCTCTCTTCTCATGCCAGGTCTAAAAAAAAGTGGGAGGGGCGGGGAAGGGGGTGGACCGGCAGGCCCGTCTCATTTATGATTTATTAAGATGGCCGCGCTGCTGATTGCCTCTTTCTCATAAGGCTGGGAACACACCTAAGCGTTTCTGAATCGCGCGTATGACGCGCGTTTTATGCGCGTTTTTTGATGTGCGTTGTTGTAACTAAGAAACGCGCATCATACGCGCGATTCAGTGATTCTCCCCTATTTCAGCATGTCCCATAGGCGCGTTAAAACGCCCCAAAGAAGCTCATGCTGAAGCGACAGCGTTTGGCGTTTTACAGCGCGTTCAAACGCGCTGTAAAACGCCCAAATGTGAATCATGCCCATAGGGAAGCATGGCTTTTCACATGTTGTGCGTTTTACAGCGCGTTTGAACGCGATGTAAAACGCTTAGGTGTGTACCTAGGGTAAGAGTTTGTACAGATGTGCAGATAGGTCAGTCGAAATTTAGCCACAGTGAACCAGTCTCTCCTTCACCTGTTGATATAAACCTCACATTGTCTCCTGGTTAGTAATAAATCACAACCATAGTGAAGTACTGCCGGTTCTGTGCAAATGACAATGGTTTTATTATACTCACAAGAATATTTCTTGGTTAAAACATATAAGAGTTTCTTTTAAAACTTCCAATAAAAGTCCACAGTTTGCCCGACCCAGGTTTTGCCTTTCGCGCTTCGTCAGGTGTACGATTTTCTACACCTGTTTCAGCTCTGAAGCTGTCTTACATTTAGAAGTAGCGGAGGATCCACTGAAGTTAGGAAGAGGCCAGCGCCTCTTCATGACTTCGGTGGATCCACCGCCACCTTAGAGCTTTATTAACACCGGTGTCTAAAATGCCGGTCTTAATAAATGTACCCATAAGTACCTAAGTTACAAGTGGGGTACGCTTCGCTGATGCTTTTCCTTTTTTCAAATGCCCCTCGACTGCCCCGATGTGCTCCCTGTTCCTCTTTTCCTGAGGACCTACCTTCTCAAAGTTGCTACAGGGATCCCCGTATTTAATCATCTGGTAGCATCTTACTGCTGTGTGAGCAGGTAATATTTGCCCCAGGAACCCCAGGCCGACATTGGGTAAACGTAAGTCCTAATTTGCATATTGTTTAATGCAATGGAATGGTGCAAGAGGTTGCATTATGACAGCGCCTAAGACCCGACGCAGGAGGTCCCGATGTTGTCATTGCAACCACCTGCTCGGGGATGAGGTGAATATTTAGGCTTTTTTTAAATTTGTCGTCACTACTGGCGGCACGATGTGGGTATCATTATATATACAGAGAGCACTATTGGGGGGCATTATATACACAGATGGCACTATAGGTGGTAATATATGTACAGATTGCACTACCAGGGGCATTATATGTACAGTGGGCACTACGTTGGACATTATATGTACAGAGGGCACTACTGTGGGGCTTTATAACTACTGGGGCCTAAATGGAGTGGGACTGGGGTCTAAAGGCGGATGAATACTGAGTGGAGGCATAAAAGGAGGCATTATTACTAAACAGATGTGTTCTGTATGTCCGATTATACAGAAACAAGTTGTGGTCCGGAGAAGTCTTCACAATGACCTGTGCAAGACTGAGGGAAAAAAAAGGAAAGAGAATGACGTTAGTCAGAGGAGACAACCCCTGTAGGCAGGGGCGTAACTATCATTCATAGGACCCCATAGCAAAGTAAGACGGGGCCCCCATCACCTAGTATAAGAAAATTAGCAATAATTTAAGGTATGTATAGTAGCACCATATATCAGAAAACCCATGTTATATCAAAAAGCCGCCATATTGTTATTCCCCACAAAAGAGTTATAGCTCTTGAAACATGATGATGAAAAAAAAGCTTTGTCACTAAGGTGCAAAACAGGCTGGTAGCTGACCCCCCTACATGGTGTAGCCACACCTTCTAGCAGTTTGGCTCTGCTTACAACTTGGGGCCACTTCTACGTTTTTTCCGAGGGCGACTTTGAGTTCCCAGTCTGCCCCTGCACATAGCGATACACGAGAATCTAACAGCACTGTGAGGTTTTTATTTTTCACTGAGCATACACTTTCACTGAAGCCGCTTCTGTTGGACCTCATCCCACAGAGGTGACAGCCCTCTAATCTGTAGCTTCAAAAGGCAGATATTATGTAGTAAATTTACCTGAAGACGGTCAGCTATTAAATCATGCAAAAGTAATGTGAGCTGACTTATGACCTGGCCGTGCTCTCCTGCATCCCTCATAAAGCTGTTGTATCAGAATTGCTATGCTTGGTTAATGTTCCACGGGCTTTTAATTTTGATGTAAAATGTAAATTACAATAGATAGTTCTTCTGTTATATATACACCACAGAGGCAGCCAGACACATTTTGGAGTCACTTCATGTGGTAGGTAACGAAATGAATAGTCACAATAGGTTTTGTCATATGAGGCATCATGTGTCCCATATCTCAGTAATGCCTTGGTGATTATTTAGTAGTTATATTAACTAGCTGTAATCACCTTTCATGTAGCATCCAAGAAAAAAAATACTTCATATCACTGCATAAAATTGTTCTATATTTATAATAAATATAATAAATAAATATAAATAAAATAAATATAGTAGGTGCTCAGTTCACATTTTCCAGGTAAATCACCTGCCAGTTGGTTTTCTGTCTTATCATACTAAAGCCTCATTCACATGTCAGTGTTTCACAGACTTAGGCCTCTTGCACACGAACGTATTTTTTTTTCAGTGTTTTGCGGTCCGTTTATAACAGATCCGTGGTTCTGTTTTTTGTTTCCGTTTTGTTTCTGTTTCGGTTCCGTTGTTCCGTTCCGTTTTTCCGTTTGGCATATACAGTATACATTAATTCCATAATAAAAATTGGGCTGGTCTTAAAATTTTCAATAGATTGTTCTGCAAAAATGGAACGGATACGGAAGACATACGGATGCCTTTCCGTATGCTTTACGTTTTTTTTGCGGACCCATTGACTTGAATGGAGCAACTGAACGTGATTTGCGGACAAGAATAGGACATGATCTATATTTAAACGGAACGGAAAAACATAAACGGAAGGCATACGGAGACACTTCAGTATTTTTTGCAGACCCATTGAAGTGACTGTCAGTATACTGAACTGAAAAAACTGCCAGTATACGGTCCGCAAAATACTGTTGTGTGCAGTGGGCCTTATGCTGTACGTGTTTTCCACGGACAGCATACATTCCCATTCATTTTAATGTGTGTATTCAGGCATCAGTGTTTTAGCAAGGTCCGTGGGTCCGTGTTTTTAGCATGGATGCATGCTCTATTTTGTCCGTGTTCACGGATCCATCACGTCCATTATAGTCTATGGGTCTGTGAAAACCACGGATGCAACACGAATGCCATCTGTGTTGCATCTGTGTTTCACGGATCGTTAAGAAGAGATGCTTTGAAAATTATTTTTCAGCTGTTCAGTGTCAGTGAAACACGGATGCAACACGGACAGCAAAAGACTGACACACGGACCCAATACGAATCCTTCACGGACAGCTTCACAGATGCATCACTGACCACCTGCTCACAGACTTGAGCACGGATACGGACGTGTAAATGAGGCTTAATATATGAAATGCAAGCTGTGTTGCTAACAACACGGTTCTCAGACTGGCTGCAGTGTAACCACTTTAGCCAATCAGCGGAAGGTTATAGCAGACATTCATAGCGCTAACCATAACTGCTGAGGAACTGCTTATCAGCCTGCCTTTCATCTCCCTGCATAGACTATTCTAAGAGGCCTCTTTCACACGGCGTCATGTTTGACGCCCGGATAAGAGGCTGGTGCGTTGCGGGAAAATACGCGATTTTTCCGCTTGAGTGCAAAGCGTTTTAACTGCTACAGGACCGCCGCACGCAGGATTGCGTCCTGGCGGCGGCCCTGTAGCTCTGATCGGACGCATCTAGGCGTCATCTCGCGAGATGACGCGAGGACGCGCCCGCACATGCGCAATGCGCGCCATCGGCGAGCTCGCATGTAGTTATACTACAGCCTGCCAGCGCCGATCGTGCGCTGGCAGGCTGTATATGGCAGAAAAAATCGCAGATCAGACGTTGTTCTGTGAACAGCGTCTGATCTGCTTGCTGCCCGCTTCTCTGGTGGTCCCTTTGCTTGGGACCACCAGAGAAAAAATATCAAAGTGCACCAATCACCACACAACACCGCCCCCCACCCACCCACCACCCCCCCTGTCACTGATTAACCCCTGATCTCCCATGTCACCCCCTTGATCACCCCCTGTCACCCCCTGTCACTGATCACCCCTGTAAGGCTCATTCAGATGTCCGCATGTGTTTTGCGGATCCACGGATCCGCAAATCCGCGGATCCGCAAAACACGGACACCAGCAATGTGCTTTCCGCATTTTGCGGATCCGCACATTGCCAGAACTATATAGAAAATGCCTTTTCTTGTCCGCAATTGCGGACAAGAATAGGACATGTTCTATACTTTTGCGGATCTCCAATTATGGATCCGCAATTACGGATCCGAGCGGGACAAAGTCTGTCCCCATAGAATTGAATGTATCCACAATTCTGTTCCGCAAAATTTTGCGGAACAGAATTATGGACGCTGAATGAGGCCTTAGGGTCCCTTAGCGATCGCAGCTTTATAGCTTTTCCCTCTTTTTTGCACATTTTTTAGAGATTTTTTCATCCACATTGATCAATGTGAATGGAAAAATCTGTGACGTTCATTTTTTTCTTTCAGCGCAGAGGCTGAACGGAAAAAAAAATTCTCATTACCCGTATGGTCAATATAAGGAGAATCGCAAAAACTCCTAATTCTGGCCATACGTGTAATGATTGCGGAGACCCCTAAAATGCCAGGGCAGTACAAAAACCTCACAAGTGACCCCATTTTAGAAAGAAGACAACCCAAGGTATTCCGTGAGGGGTATGGTGAGTTCATGTAAAATGTTATTTTTTGTCACAAGTTAGTGGAATGTGAGACTGTAAAAAAAAAAAAAAAAATACCATTTCCGCTAACTTGTGCCAAATTTTTTTTTTCTGTAAACTCGCCATACCCCTCACGGAATACCTAGGGGTGTCTTCTTTCCACAATGGGGTCACATGGGGGGTATTTATACTGCCCTGGCATTTTAGGGGTCCTAAAGCGTGAGAATCCAAATGCGTAAAAATGTCCTGTGAAATCCTAAAGGTACTCATTGGTTTTAGGGCCCCTTTGCGCATCTTGGCTGCAAAAAAGTGGCACACATGTGGTATCGCCGTACTCAGGAGAAGTAGGACAATGTGTTTTGGGGTGCATTTTTATATATACCCATACTTTGTGTGAGAAATATCTCTGTAAACGACAACTTTTAAAATTTTTTATACAAAGTTGACAATTTACAGAGATATTTCTCTCACCCAACATGGATATATGTAAAAATACACCCCAAAACACATTGCCCTACTTCTCCTGAGTACGGCGATACCACATAAGTGACACTTTTTTGCAGCCTGGGTGCGCAAAGGGGTCCAAATTCCAACGAGTACCTTTAGCTTTTACATGGCGGCTCACAATTTAGCCCCGCCCAAAATGCCAGAACAGTAAACACACCCCACAAATGACCCCATTTCGGAAAGTAGACACCCCAAGGTATTCACTGAGGGGCATAGTGAGTCCGTCTGAGATTTTTTATTTTTTTTTTGCCAGAAGTTAGCAGAAATTGAAACATTTATTTATTTATTTTTTCTCAGAAAGTGTCATTTTCCGCTAACTTGTGAAAAAAAATGAAATGATACATGAACTCACCAAGCCCCTCCGTGAATACTTTGGGGTGTCTTCTTTCTAAAATGGTGTCATTTGGGGGGTATTTATACTTTTCTGACATTCTAGCACCTGAAGAAACATGACAGGCGCTCAAAGTCAGAGCTGCTTCAAAATGCCGAAATTCACTTTTTTGCACCATAGTTTGTAAACGCTATAACTTTTACCCAAACCAATAAATATACACTTATTGGACTTTTTTTATCAAAGACATGTAGAACAATAAATTTAGAGAAAATTTATATAGAAATGTAGTTTTTTTTGAAAAATTTTACAACAGAAAGTGAAAAATGTCATTTTTTTGCAAAAATTTCGGTAATTTTTGATTAATAGCAAAAAAAGTAAAAATGTCAGCAGCAATGAAATACCACCAAATGAAAGCTCTATTAGTGAGAAGAAAAGGAGGTAAAATTCATTTGGGTGGTAAGTTGCATGACGGAGCAATAAACGGTGAAAGTAGTGTAGTGCAGAATTGTAAAAAGTGGCCTGGTCATTAAGGGTGTTTAAGCTAGGGGGGCTGAAGTGGTTAATGTGTTTTGCACGCGCGTGGGAAAAATCGTCATGTTTGGTACCCAGACCCGGACTTCATCACCGAAGTTCGGGTTTGGGTTGAGTTTTCTGTAGATTTTATTATTTTCCCTTATAACATGGTTATAAAGGAAAATAATAGCATTCTCAATACAGAATGCTTAGTAAAATGTGGATGGAGGGGATAAAAATAAAAAAATGAACTCACCTTATCCACTTGATCGTATAGTTGCAATCTCTTTTTCAATCATTAGCTGCCGGATAAAGGACCTGTGATGACATCACTGAGCTCATCACATGGTCCAATCACATGGTCCATCACCATGTGATGTGACGTCACCACAGGTCCTTTAGCTGGCAGCTAATGCTTGAAGAAGAGAGAAGAGATCGGCAACTACGCAATCAAGTGGATAAGGTAACATAGTATATAAGACCGAAAAAAGACATTTGTCCATCCAGTTCGGCCCGCTTCCTATATGTTGATCCAGAGGAAGGCAAAAAACCCATGTGAGGCAGAAGCCAATTTTCCCCACTTAAGGGGAAAAAATTCCTTCCCGACTCCAATCAGGCAATCAGAATAACTCCCTGGATCAACGACCCCTCTCTAGTAGCTATAGCCTCTAATATTATTACACTCCAGAAATACATCCAGGCCCCTCTTGAACTCTTTTAGTGAACTCACCATCACCACCTCCTCAGGCAGAGAGTTCCATAGTCTCACTGCTCTTACCGTGAAGAATCCTTTTCTATGTTTGTGTACAAACCTTCTTTCCTCCAGACGCAGAGGATGTCCCTTCGTCACAGTCACAGTACTGGGGATAAATAGATGATAAGAGAGATCTCTCTTCTATGGGGCCTGCGTTGTGTGAAAAACAAACAGTATAGAGCATGCTGCGATTTTCACGCAATGCAGAAGTGATGCGTAAAAATCACCGCTCATGTGCATAGCCCCATAGAAATGAATAGGTCTGGATTCAGTGCAGGTGCAATGCGTTCACGTCACGCATTGCACCCGCGCGGAAAACTCGCTGTGTTAAAGGGGCCTAATAAATGCGCTCTTTTATATGGAAACTTGATTTACTGAAGCAGATTTATCAAAACTGGCTAAAAGAAAAACTATTTGTTGCCCAAAACAACCAATCAGAGCACAACTTTTTTTTTACCAGTGCAGTCTAAGAAATGAAAGGAGAGCTCTGATTGATTTCTATGTGCAGCAATTTTTTTTTAGACAGGAGTCTGCTTTTCAATACCAATCTTTCCCCTCTGCTACAGAAAGAGGTGTATTGAGTAGTGGGTACTGACTGTGTGGGTGTAGAGCGGGTCACGGTGTGCAAGTAGAAAGGTATTAAGTAGTGGAGGCTACCAGCATGGGCGAAGAACATGTTTCCTTGTGTCTCCTTTATAAAGTGAGACACAAGTGTGTGTCTGTCTTTGTTGTGGGGGGGGGGGGGGTTGAGAGTGGGTACAGTGAAGTTATGATAGATATGGAGAGAGCGAAAAAAAATGAAACCATAAATAAACCCCAAATATAAAAACTATGAAGCAAAAAGTTTTTTTTAGAGCAAATTATATTTATTGCACAATAGGCATACAGGAGCGGAGTGGTGACACAGTGATTGTATACCCATAACACAGAGTGGTGGCATCCAGGTGGCAGAGTAATGGCATATTAGAGGCAGAGTTTTCTAGAGCCACTGCATTTTTAACAATAGGCTTTATCGCTAGTATTTATATATTTTGTCTACAATATAATACTGTTTAATTGGACTTGGTATTGCAGTAGTATGGTGGTCTTTCTATTCCAATTTGGGCACCATATCTCACTATTATATGGGCACTGTATGAGTTATTCTTTCTTTATGATAACTCAATTACTTTCAGACACTATTAGTTAAGCAGTATATGGCTGTATTATGTGAGCACTGTGTGGTAACAACATTTAGGCACTGTTAGCTTGGCTCGGGGCCACTCCTCACTAGGTCCCCATGGCTGATATCTGCCTTATTTATACCAAAGCTATGGCACCAGAACTTGGTTTCAGAGACAAATATAATGTGCAAACTCGTACATCACTCCATAAAATATTGTTGACTTAGGCTACATTCACACAACAGCAAACAAAATGTCTGTCAAAAATGGCAAATCGGTCCATATTTAATGGACGTTTTCTTCACTGATGATTTTCTGAGAAAAGGACGTTAAAAACAGTCCCTTTCAATTATATGGGGCTGTTGGTCAGTGAAAAACGGACAAAATAGAAAATATTATATTTTCATGATGTCCATTATTCACTGGCCATCAAATAAAACTTTGAATAACCCCATAGACTACTATTGTTCTTAACACATCAGTTTTCACTATCATGTGAATGTAGACTAACACACTGCTTCCTTTATTCAAGCCAACACTAGTTTCCCATGTTCTTCTCTTACCTTTTTTACTTTACTTTATTTGTTTAAACACATTTTTTATGTATATTCTTTATGTGAATTCAAAGGCAAAGCCTCATGACTCGTGCATTTGCTATCTGCTGTCATCATGGTCAAGTTTTGATGTGCAATGAACTGAACAAATGCCCTTCTCGCTATTAATTCATTCTTTTCAGCATCATTTACGGTATGTTTTTTAACCTTTGGTAATCTTTATAGCCGCTTTGAATTCAAGCATTTAATAGAAGCTATTGTTAAGTTAAGAATTTTATGGAGATGCAATCATCGTCTTCTTCCTGCAGTGTCCATAAATACATGTTTTTGTTTTGTGCACAAAGTAACCTCTTTTACATAAGTGGCTATGGTATAGAATGACATGCAAGAGATTGCAGTTCTTGGTATTTTATATTGCTAATTACAGTACTGCTTAAAGGTTTGTGAAACCTTCCAAATTATCTATGTTTCTGCAAAAATGTGAACTAAAATTACATCAGGTTTTAACACAAGCAGTAAAATATAAAGATAATCAAATTAACCCCTTGGATACTGGAGGTTTCTCTGTTTTTGCATTTTCATTTTTCTTCCCTATCTTCCTGGAGCCATAACTTTTTTATTTTTCCATTCACATATCCATATAAGGGCTTGTTTTTTTGCGGGATAAATTGTACTTTCTTTTGCCACCATTTAATATTGCATACCATGTAGTGGGAAGCAGGAAAAAAATTCCAAATGGGGTGCAATTGGAAAAAAAAACTAAATTCCTCCACGTTTTTCAGGTTTTGTCCCTATGACATTCCCTTTGTGGCAAAACTGACCTGTGCCCTTCATTCTCTGGGTTAGTACAATTACAATGATACCACATATGTACAGATTTTTATATGTCTAAATACTGTAAAAATAAGTTCAAACCTTGAATTTTTTTCTTATTTTTTCATATACTGACCCCCATAACTTTTTTATAGTTATGTCTACTGAGCTCTGTAAGGGCTAATTTTTTGGCGGGACAATCTGTAGTTTTAATAATAACATTTTGAAATGTGTGTGACTTTTTGATCAGATTCACATGTAATTCAATTTATTTGGGTAAGAGAAGCTATGAAAGAATGGCAAAGCAGCCATTTTGATACTTTTTTCTTTTATGCCATTCGCCATATTGGAAAAATATTTTTATATTTTAATAGTACGGGTGTTTTCAGACGCCGTTATGCCCATGATGTTTATATTTTTTATTATTTATGTATTTATGTTTTTTACATTTTTAAAATTTTGATATTTTTACATTTTTTTATATATATTATTTAATTTTTTTTAAAAATGTTTTTGTAGCCAGTGTAGGAGGCTACAACATTCATTTTTTTTTTTTTATTCAATATTACCACACTCCTCCACCTGCTGGCCAAGATGAGAATTGCAGCTTAGAGAGATCCAGCGTATTAAATTAAATTGCTGGCATGCCCATTGCCCGCACGGGGATGCCGGTAATAACTCAGAAGTGAGCGCTCCTGGGTTTTTCACTGTTGTGATAAGGTGAAAGGGTTAAACAAATGAGTCAAAAAACTTAGACGCTGTCATTTATTTATTGAGGAAAATGATCCAATATCACATGTCTGTGAGTGGCAAAAATATGTGAACCTTTAGTATTACCAGATAGTAGTGTTTTCAATCAGTGGGATGACGATCAGGTGCCTGTTTTATTTATAGAACAGGGATCTATTAAAGCTCTGATCTTCCTTGTTCGTGGAATTGAATCATGGCAGGAACAAAGGAAATTTCTGAGGACCTCAGAAGAAGACTTCTTAATGCTCATCAGGCCTTAAAAGTTTACAAAATCATCTCTAAGGAGTTTGGACTGCACCAATCCACTGTCAGACAGATTATGTACAAATGGTGGAAATTCAAGACCATCATTATACTCCTCCTAAGGAGTGATGGACCAACAAAGATCACATCAAGAATAAGGTGTGTAATAGTCTGTGAGGACACAAAGAAAAGCAAAGTAAGCTCTAAGCAACTAAAGACCTTTCTCGCATTATCTAATGTTTTCATGAGTCCACCATCAGGAGGACACTGAACAAAAATGGTGAGCAATGGCAGGATTGCTAGGAGAAAGCTTCTGTTCTCTAAAAAGATTATTGTTTCAGTCTGCAGTTTGATAAAGATCACCCAGACAAGCCAGAAGACTACTGGAACAATGTTTTGTAGACGGATTAGACCAAAATATAACTTTCTGGTTTAAATAAGAAGTGTTATGTTTACAGAAAGGAAAATTCTGCATTTAAGCATAAAAATCTAATGCCATCTGTGAAATGCAGTGCTGGTAGTATCATGGTTTGGGTCTGTTTTGCTGAATCTAGGTCAGGACGGCTTGCCATCATTGTTGGAACAAAGAATTCTAAATGATACCAGCAAATTTTCTAAAGAAAAACGTTACAACATCTATCTGTGAGCTGAATATCAAGAGAACATGGATAATTCAGCAACAACTCTAAGTACACAAGTCACTCTATCAAGGAACAGTTAATGTAGATTAAAGTTAAAGGTGATGTCCGGGATAAGACAAACATGGCGGCTTTCATCCAAAAACAGCTCCACACCTGTCCATTGGTTGTGTATGATATTGCACTCAGCCCCATTTGCTTCAGTGGAGCAGAGCATCAATACCAGACATGATCCATGGACAGATGGGGAGCTGTTTGTTAAATATGGCATCAAAGTTTATCTGATCCTGGACAACCCCTTTAAAGTATTGGATTTGCCAAGTCAAAGTGACCTTAATCCAATAAAAATGTTCTGGGAGGACCTGAAGCGAACAGTTCATGGGAGGAAATCCACTAATATAATTGATGGTGTTTTCTTTAATGTCAGAAGAATGGGCTAAAATTCCTCCATGGCAAAGTGAAGGACTAATGGACATTTAATGGAAACATTTAGTTGCAGTTATTGCTGCACAACAGGGTCACACTGATACTTAAAGTAAAGGTTGACATACTTTTGTCACTCACAGACATAGTAACATAGTTTATAGGGCTGAAAAAAGACATACATCAGTCCAGTTCAGCCTGTTATCCTGTAAAGTTCCAGATCCAGAGGAAGGCAATTTTCCTCATTTTAGGGGAAAAACTGCATCCCGACTTTAATCAGGCAATCAGAATAACTCCTAGAATTCTAATAACTATAAAACCTGTAATATTATTACCCTTCAGAAATACATCCAGGCCCCTCTTGAACTCTTTTAGTGAATTCACCATCACCACCTCCTCAGGCGGAGAGTTCCATAGTCTCACTGCTCTTACCGTAAAGAATCCTCTTCTATGTTTGTATACAAACCTTCTTTCCTCCACACGCAGAGGATGTCCCCTCGTCACAGTCACAGTCCTGGGCATAAATAGATGATGGGAGAGATCTCTGTACTGACCCCTGATATATTTATACATAGTTATTAGATCTCCCCTCAGTCGTCTTTTTTTAAAGTGAATAACCCTAATTTTGATAATCTTTCAGGGTACTGTAGTCTATCCATTCCAGTTATTACTTTAGTTGCCCTCCTCTGAACCCTCTCAAGCTCTACTATATCTGCCTCGTTCATAAGAGCAGCTGCCTGACATTGGTTTTTGCAGCTTAGTTTGCCGTTCACTACAATTCCTAAGTCTTTTTCCATGTCAGTGTTACCAGTGTTTTACCATTTGGTTTGTACGGGTGACTTGCATTATTCCTTCCCATGTGCATAACCTTACATTTGTCAGTGTTAAACCTCATCTTCCCTTTCTCTGCCCAAGCCTCCAATCTATCTAAATCCCTCTGTAGCAGTATACTATCCTCTTCCTTGTTACTTACTTTACATAGTTTAGTATCATCTGCAAATAATTATATTTTACTGTGCAAGCCTTCTACAAGATAATTAATAAATATATTGAAGAGAATAGGGCCCAGTACTGACCCCTGAGGTACTCCACTAGTGACAGTGACCCAATCTGAGTGTGTACCGTTAATAACCCCCTCTGTTTTCTATTACTGAGCCAGTTACTTACCCACATACAGACATTTTCCCCCAGTCAAAGCATTAACATAAAGAGGGAATGTGGGGACTTCTACACCATAAAATAGTTTGCTCTGAAATATGAGGGGAGGGGGGTTCAACTGTTTTCATTCCTGTACCGGTTATTGCTCTTATTTCATTTTTTTCATGTGCTCCAGGTTCTTCATTTCATTTAATGTTTTTAATGTTTTTTGAGTCCAATAAATATGTCTCTATCACATACTTATTGATATCTCATCTCATCAACTCAGCTTCACCTCAGTGTGCCTCAGTGTGCCTCAGCTTCACATTTGGGTTTGTCTCTGGTCCTGGCTCCTGTTGTCTGTGTTGTGTGCTTCTGTCTCATGTGGCGAAGACAAGTCGATGACTTAAAGGGATTGTCTCACCTCAAACATTGGGGGCATATCACTAGGATAAGCCCTCAATGTCTGATAGGTCAGGGTCCCACCTCTGGGACCTGCACCTATCTTTAGAATGGAGCCCGCAAAGTGAAAAGAGGTCACACCACGCACGCGTGTCCGCCCTCCGTTCTTTCCTATGGGAGAGCCGAAAATAGCCGAGCACTGACTCAGCTGTTCCCATCAGTCCTATAGAGGTGGGACTGCTTAAAATAATTGAGCGCGCCGCTCGCCTATTTTTGTCGCTCCCTTAGGTATGAATGTAAAGTGGCCGTGCATGTGCGGTGTGCACTCCTTGACTTTGCAAGCTCCGTTCTAAAGATAGGTGCAGGTCCCAGAGGTGGAACCCAGACCTATCAGACATTAGGGGCATATACTAATGATATGCCCCCAATGCCTGAGATGAGACATTCCCTTTAAAGGGGTTATCCCATGGTTAATGTAAAAATGAAAGTATACATAATCTAGTTCATGACAATCGCTTTATTACAAAACTAGAACAAGCCCTGTACCTCACATGGATCCAGAGATTTCCCCATTCACTGCTCCAGTTATTCTTCTAGATTTATTTCAAGCTGGCAGTTTCAGGGGCATGTTGTTTCTCAGGGGGCATGTTCAGTCTGCCTCAGCTGGTGGCAGTTGAAGGATGGACCAGAGCATGTGCTTCCATCTCAGTGAGCAGGTCAGAGAAATTAGAAAAATAACAAACAGTAGGTGGCGCTATACAGATACTTTTCAGTGAATAACTCAGTGGCTTTACTAAATTTTTAATTACATGCAATAACCAAAGTATTCCGATCCAGGTACTGGTTTGAAAAATGTAGAATATTTTTCGTGGGACAACCTCCCTCTTTATTATCATTCGTTTATTGTTAGATGAACCCGGGTGGGTTTGGCCAACATTATAAACTGTCAGAGAAGGATCTGGAAAAGTTATTTTTGTTCACCCAGGAGATAACCTGCCGCCTCTGTCCCCATTTCCAACACACGAATGCTCGGCTGAACAAACGTGTATGTTTGTATAAAAACTGAAATGAAGCGGCTCACCAACCAATACAGATGGACACGGTGCACACCTCGTGGCTTACCCCAAGCTACTATAGTGAAAAGATAATGACAACAAGTAGGGGCACTCAATATATGAGACTGGTCAGCAATTCAATAAATACATCCTTTAATAAAAATATACATTCTGTATAAAATAATGCATAAAAAACACGCCACTAAAAACCATACAGTGAACACCAGCAGCCCGAATCGCTGCTTCTAATATTCAAATTCGCATTATGCAGCGCTCTCTGCTAATAGTCTCTTGGTCATGCAGTCCTGAAGGGCCTCCAGTGGTCTGATATATAGTGATGTGCACACGGGTTGCGTTTACTTGGCGAACTGTAACATTAGTGTTACACTCTGTCCGCTCACTATAAGCCACTTCCACACATAGTTAGAGACAGATCAAGCCCTCCGCTGTCACTTTTCCATCCACTCCCCTCTTATCTCCTCAGAGAGTGGATACAAAATAACTGCAGTCTCTCTGCAGCAAGCGCTGACACTCAATATGCTGCTCACTTAATACAGTACATTACCGGTCTTCATCCCGGCGTCCGTCCTCACCGCTTCCCTCGTGTGACTAGCCTCTAACGTGGCGTCCCACGTGACTAATAGCTCACACGGCGGTCAGGGACGTAGTTGCGTGATAGCAGATGAATCAAAGAGGAAGAGTGTTCTGCGCTGATTCCAATAGCCGCTTGCGGTAATAAAAAGGTCCTTGGAATATTAATAATGAAGCTTCATCAAACGTCCTGTTCACCGTCCCAGCTACCCAGACGCGTTTCGGAGACTAGAGCCCCTTCCTCAGTGGTGCAGGACAGTGAACTCCTACTGTGTCTTTTATACCTCCTAAAAGGGGTGGAATCCATTGCAAAACAGATGGCCACTCCCAAACTGCAATCTGGATCCTATCAGGAATTCCTGATTAACTAGTGCGGTTTAGGTGCGATTCACCTGCGTTTTATACATATAATCACTTCACAAACCATTAATTGTGAACCCATTGTGAATTATAAATTAACCGGTGGTTTGTATAGACCCTATCATCAACCCATGAATATAGAAATCACTAATATTCAAATCGTTCTGCAGGAATCCCCTTAAGTTATTAAATTATATATAAAAATAAACATAAATAAACTCCACCAAAGTTAATATCTCTTTTCCACTATTTAATTAATTCTTCTCATAATTCCCCTTCACTTCCATCCACTTCAAATGACCCCGGCGGATGAAAAAGGGAGAGAGGTGTATGTTGTTTGGTCGACAGCTATTAAACGTGTATGGCAACTTTTATGCATTGAATCTCATCTGAGGACACAGATATCCAACATTCCTAGTCATATCACAATTCTTCTTCCAATCTGGCCACCCATGTGGTTTTCCTGTCCACAATCAACGATATGTACTCAATGAATGTACATTAATTGGGTTCTGCAGGTATTTTAAACTGATGATCTATCCTCTGGATAGATCATCAGCATCTGATCGGCAGGGGTCCGACAACCGGAACCCCCGCCGATCAGCTGTTTGAGAAGGCAGTGGCACTGACAGTAGCGCCGCGGCCTTCTCGCTGTTTACCGCAGGCCCAGTGATGTCACGACTAGTATCACTGGCCTGGGCGGGGCTAAGCTTCATTCGAGTGAACGGAGCTTAGCCCCGCCCAGGCCAGTGATACTAGTCGTGACGTCACTGGGCCTGAGGTAAACAGCGAGAAGGCCGCGGCGCTACTGTCAGTGCCGCTGCCTCCTCAAACAGCTGATCGGCGGGGGTCCCGGGTGTCGGACCCCTGCCGATCAGACGCTGATGATCTATCCAGAGGATAGATTATTAGTTTAAAATTACTGCAGAACCCCTTTAATCCATTAGTAAGAATCGGCACCCAGACCAGCTAATGGGAGGACTAGGCATCTTTAAGCATTTTTGACACAGAAAAGACCATATTAAAGTAGTGTTTTAAGCTAAAAACATTAAATGCCTATTTTTTTTTTTTTCATTTTTCTGAATGTTGGCAATGTAATATCAGAGAAGCACTTTGAAGTGCTCCCTATAGAATTAATGTGAGTTTACCGTCAAATTCTGAAGTTCACTGTGTGTAGGTCAATACACTTAGAGGAAAATCAATTTTTCTTCATCTACCAAGACACATAATACTTCAGCTTATATACTGCACTTGGCAGGTTACATTGGCTTTAATTATTTAACTTGTCCTTTACTAATAAAACCATCAGCAGTTCCATCCAAAAAAACATTTAAAAAAAGCGACCAATGTATTTAATATTTTCTTGGAGGTTTTTTTTTTTGTTGTTGTTGCTTAGAACAGTTTTTTTCTGTCAAAAAATTTCCCCAGCAAAAGCTGGTCATTAGGTGTGCCGCTGCTTAAACATATCACTAATTAATCTGAATCGGTTAATTAATATATAATATATGATGTATATCACAGATTTTGATACTGTTTTATACAATTTGTGATACCAATAAAAATGTATTTTAGTAATTTTGTGCCAGTGCTTGAACTCCAATAAATTCCAATGAATCTGTGGGGAACACAACAGCTAGTCTTTGATTTTCCTGCAGCACCACCGCTGGGGGAAAAAAGCACTGCACAGTTCTTACTGAAACAGATGGGCTGTCTGTGCTGGACTTCTTGTGACTGGCGTGGCGATCTTATTAGTTTCTATAAGATCATCGCTACTCTGCAGTTGGGGCCAGGATAACTGTCGCATGACCAATGTTGCCGTGTAGCCATACCCTAATGCATAGACATGTTGGGTCAGAGGTGTAGCAAGGCTTTCCGCCACCCGGGGCAAGGACTCAGATTTGCCCCCTCCCCCATTTTGGGCCTTACTGACCAAGCTTTTTTCTTCATTTTTTCATTGTCGCGTTCCAAGAGATATAACTCTTTTATTTTCCCAACTATATAGCTTTATGAGGGCTTGTTTTTTGCTGGACAGGTTGTAGTTTTTAATGGCGCCATTATGGGGTATAACTTTTATCAACTCTTTCTGGGAGGGAGATGGGAAAAACAGCAATACTGCCACTGCGTTTTTACGTTCTAAATTTTATGGCGTTCATTTTACTACTGTTTTGCAAAAACAAAAAGTTTTTGCATTGCTGCTTTCCAAGACCCATAACTTTTTTATTTTTCTTTCTATAGAGTTGCATGGGGGCTTGATTTTTGCGGGGTGACTTGTATTTTTCATTGGTAACATTTTGGAGTAAATAGTTCTTTTTGATCGCTTGTTATTAAGTTTTTTCGTTGACAACTAAGAATAAATGAGCATTCACCTTAGAAGATAATTTATGTGATATTTATGTAGTCCGGGTCGTTACGGACATGGAAATACCAAATATATACAGGGGAGATAGATCATTAGTTTAAAATTACTGCAGAACCCCTTTAATCCATTAGTAAGAATCGGCACCAGACCAGCTAATGGGAGGACTAGGCATCTTTAAGCATTTCTGACACAGAAAAGACCATATTAAAGTAGTGTTTTAAGCTAAAAACATTAAATGGGCCACCGTAAAAAAGCGTCAGCCCAGCCTAAGGCCCCTTAGTGACCGTCGTAAAAACAAGTATCAGTGGTCACTAAGGGGATAAAGAGGGGGTAGTTAAGCACGTATTTTTTACACTAAGCCACTCCTCTAACTCCGCCTAGTGCATAATTATACTCACCCAGTTCCCTCTAATAAAATCTATCATAGGGTACACGGCAGTACCAATACACCTTGTAATAAACTAAAGACCCAACTGGTTCTACCGCATCCAGGGTGTGGCTGACATGTCAGTATGATGTCCGCTGGATCCGAAACAAGGTCCCTGTGGTCATAGAGAAAAAATGATTAATCAGATAAGGAAGGGATGGTGACTGTATCTGGTAAATACCTTCCAGGAACGCTGTGCTGGTCCTGTAAGACCAATCCATCACAATGTATAACAGGGTAGTCTAGGGCATTTCCCCTTAGTGCTACCACACAGTACTTATGTCCACATTGTGCCTCCTTCACAGTAGTAATGTCCACATTGTGCCCCCTCACATCGTTTGATACGTCTACAATAGGGTTGTGCCTATTATAGCAAGATCCCAAAAGGTGAGCCTCTAATCTTAGAGTACTTCTTTCCTATACATCATCTAGGACGTACTACCCTATGGTGTGCTATTTTCTTGAGCCCTAGGCACGTCCACTCTGCATAGAAGCTCAGTGGCCACTTCTGTCTGAGAACATCCCACTTGAAGCCTCGATAGGTGTTAGGTGTCATTCTGGCCTCGTGATGTCAAAATGTGTCATCATGAGGAGGACTGTTTACCAATTCTAATTGAATCAGGAAATGTATTGGATCATGGATCAAACACCTGTTGTGAATTTTGCCATTAGGTTCCTTGTTAGAGTACAGCAAGTTGTGCAAAAAGTACTGAAACATTGAACAGTTGGACATGTGCATTCAAAGGTTTAGAGAAGGTCATGTTAAGTTCACCTGTAAAGGTTAGAGTGCATTTTAAGTACATTGTAAAATTTCACCCACAAGAAAAATATCCTAACTTTTTGTGAGTAGTGTAGATTGGCAGTTTATTGTTATAGATGCATCAGGTGGCAGAGATGACTTCTAGGCACACATATACATTTTGCTCACTGAAATATAAGACGCTAAAACTTAGCTTTTATTGACTTAATTATTAAAAAAGCGTAGGAGTGCAAAAAAATAAATGACCCTGTAGCCGGAGAATATACACTGAATTCCGCCCCCTGCGGCAGGATACTTCCCTCCACAGGGGATACAGCTAAAGTTCCCTGACTTAGGGTCCAAGTGTAATGGCCTTAGACCGGTTGTTGTGGCACAACCAACCACAATTAGGCCACTGGACAGTAGGGGAAAGCAATAAAGTACTGGAGACCCCGCCGGTAGTCCCAAGGGGTGTATAATGAGACACACTGCACTGTAGCACACACATGCTATCCGCTGGTCACATTACATAAATACACCCTGTGCTTGCCCTACTGAGGCAGGTATTGTCCTCCCATCTGTCCCTAATATCTCCGCTCAACGTGTTTCATTCAATCATTTATCAGGAGCGATGGGGGGATGAATATAGAGAGAACCCTGCCTAAGGCACCGCCACGCTAGTGCGCATGTGGCCGTACCTTCGGCGCTATAGCTGAAAGCACTCCCCATCAGGGAGGAGAGGGGGATCACAAGCCGCCAATGGGGAGCGGAGAAAACGGGGGTGTGCTCACACCCCGCCCACCTCCGCATTGGCCGCAGAGATGTGCCATCCCGCCCCTACAATAAAGGATGAATGGGATATTAGTGGGCAGGTATTCCCTACCGTGTGCACATCCATGGCAGAGGGTATAATAAAGCTCATCAGAGGTGATAGAAAAAAAGTGGCTACTCGTAGCGCATATAAGCAGGATCTAATGGAGCTGTCAATTCACTCTCCGTACGGGAGACAGTTGTAACCCCACGCGGTGCCAATGAAACCACCAGCACTGGGGCTCATGAATTTGTTGAGGTGTTATATGTCCACGTCAGCAGTATCTGCATGATGGGATAGTTTGTAAGAGAGATTAGCCTTATGCCAATGCTCCCTCTGTTAATTAATTTGCAATAGTGAATTCATTGGAGCATTGTACACCAGCGCCAGTAGTTGCGACTGTGTGGACCAGGACTAATTCCGCATTCGGTACCCATATATAGCATGTTATAAACAGGTGTGTGATAACATCTGCAAATGTTTCCCGTAATACCTAGTTGTCGGACACTGGTCAGAGTCCAGTAGATACTGGTAAGAATCCAATTAATCTATACACAGTTCTCATATGTAACCCCAACAAAATACTTATTGGCTCATATGCTACCATAATCGCGTGCATAATAAAACTAATCCAGGCCACGGCTAAAGTCATCCTAGAGACGTTATGGATGGACAGCCGATGCCTAATCTATGTATGGGTGGTATACAGGGATAGCAACAAGTAACTAGAAGTCAGTTACCTGCAACCATTCCCATCAGTAACAGTGACAGAGTATTGGGCAGCTAATAAACCCTACTAGTGAGCAAATGAAAGTAGCCTCCCACTTAAATAGTGTATAGGAGCGAGGTATATATACATGGTTGTGATAAGTATCTAGACTAAACCCCACTGGGGGGAAAAGTTGGAGAAAGGTAATTACCAACATAGCGCGTGCGCGCGTAGGGGACAGATCCATTGATAGGTACGCGCGCCATTTACAACCAAATAGAAAAGGGAGAGAAGCCAAATGCATGAGAGGATATGCCTAACTAAGCCATATTCATGCAACGTTAAGTGTCAATAAAGCAGGCATATGAGATGTGATCGTTAAGGCCATCCGGCTCACCGTGCCTAATCTAAATGTCCATTCCGCCACTTTACGTAAGACCCTCTGATTAAAATCCCCCCCCCCCCCCCCGTGGTGACGGTCGAACCACTTCAATCACCTGAAAAGAAATCGGGTATGCGTGGCCCGGATGATACAGGCTTATATGTCTCGCAATGGGGGTATCTTCCTTTTTTCTAATGTCGGCCAGATGCTCACCGATTCTGCGATGGAACTCCCGAGTCGTCTTCCCCACGTATTGTAGGTTGCAGACACATGTAGCCAGATATACCAGGCCTGATGTTCTGCAATTAGCAAAACACCGTATTTTGTAACATTTCGATGTGACTGTACTGGTGAAGGTATCACCTGTTTTGATGATAGCCCTTGCACCGAAATGTACCATTATTCCGGTTTATAAGCCAGGTCTGGGAATTTGGTGTCTAATAGAAGCTGTGGACCAACCGGTTGCTTAAACTTCTACCCCTACGATACGTGACTGAAGGCCAATCACTTATACAGTCCACGATATCGGGGTCCATTTTCAGAATGCCCCAATACCTACTCAAGATCTTAGTGATGCGTGTGTTAGCTCCATCAAACGTTGCAATAGACGCACCTGGCTATCTTCATCCTGTCTCACTCTGGGATTTAGTAGGGAGTCCCTTGTGCGCGCCAAAGATTGTTGGTAAGCGGACACCAGTACCGAAACCGGGTAGCCCCGTTTCTGGAATCTGTTCCTCAAGTCCCCAGCATTCGCCTGAAAGTCTGATATTGTGGAGCAGTTCTGGCGGACCTGGAGGTACTGTCCTCAAGGGATTCCCCTTTTGAGGGGCGGTGGATAACAACTCTCCCAGTGTAGGAGGGAGTTAGTGGCCGTTGTTTTGTGGTATAAGTTGGTGAGTATGTGACCATCTTGGTTTTTTAAGATGATCTTGGTTTTTTAAGATGGTGAGGTCCAGAAAGGTAATGCACTCAGGGTGAATTTCAGATGTGAAATGCAATCCACATTCATTGACATTAAGGGCCTTCGCAAAGTCCTGGAACTGAGTGACAGTTCCTGCCCAAAAGGTAAGCACGTCGTCAATAAATCTAAGCCACAATGTGATCATGGGGGACCATTGAAGATGTGTATACCCAAAAACAATTTCACTCTCCCACCAGCCCAAATATAGATTGGCTTATGACGGCGCACAGGGGCTCCCCATTACCACGCCTCTGAGCTGGTGGAAGAGGTGACGATCAAAAATGAACACATTGTGGCTGAGTATGTAGTCTAGGAGTTGAATGACGAAATTGTTGTGCTTTAGAAACTCACCCCCACGCTGTTGTAATATACATTTAGCCAAACTGAATGTGTATATTTATGAGAGAGTTGGGAGAGACAGCTAGTGGCTGAACCAGCAAAAACTCCAGGTTCAACTGACAGTCTATTGATGATGTTGAGGAAGTGAAGGATAAGGTGTACTGAATTTTTTCACCAATCCTTTTATTCTCCCTAGAGATAAGACACCATTAAAAGTGCCTCGGAGCAGCTTTCTCCTCTCTCCCTACTGAAACCACACAATTGGCCGAACCGAATGTATATGTGTATGAGGGAATCGGGAGAGAGAGCTGTTGGCCGAGCGATCATTCTGCCGACAGTTATTGAATGTGTATGGTGGGGTTAGCAGACATTGACAATTCTGAGGCTCCTCAGTTTGAGTAAAGAACTTCCAGTACATTTATATTTCCTGATCTGACCATTATTCCTCAGCTGTGACTATAATCGGACTGATTCATGGGATTTTACAATAAATTATTGATTCTCAGAAAATAATTTAACAATACTTTACCATTGCCGAACTTTGTCTGTTACCTGTTTTTGGAACTAGGAAAAGAATGGGCTAAATCAGTCTGTCCACAAAGAATACGTCATTATTGAAGTACAGTAATTGGGGGCTTGAAGAAACAAGGTTGGATTAGTGTTACTAATTATATCTTGTTAGTGCTGTGGTTGCATGACTCTGCTGGAAATGAGTGCTGCTAATTTGGTCCATTGAACAAATAATGAGTGTGCTGTAGGGGATTATTACTGGGTCTTTCAGTATATTATCTTGTACTTCCCCTTTTTTTATAATTAATCTCAGCCAGTGGGATCCGTTTGGAAATGGTTCCATCATACCAGTAACTCTGTTAAGAACAGAAGCCATGTCATAATTGTGAACAGAGCTTAAGATTGGAAGAATAGTAACATAATTGTAAGGCTGAAAAAAGACATCCGTCCATTCAGTTCATCCTGTTATCCTGCAATGTGGATCCGGAGGAAGGCAAAAAAACACATTCTCATCTTATTGAAATATACTATGTTGCAATCAGAATAACTCCCTGGATCAATGACCTTTCTCCAAAATTCTAATAACTATAATCTGTAATATTATGAGATTTAAGCGAATCGAAGTCAGACGAATTGACTTCCATTCAAATTTCAGGAAAAAATCCAAGCAGAATTTCCAAGCCCTTCGCAGTAACCATTCAATTTTCCCTGAAATGGCGGGAAAAAAAAACACATACTTACCTCATCCATTTGCTTGTGTAGAGGCCACCATGGCCATCTTGAATGAAGATACCGCAGAAAATCTCATGTGCAGTCATGTATACCATCACCACGCTGTCCAGCATGATGACAGCATGAGATTTCACACAGAGTCTTCAATCAAGATGGCCGTGGGGGCCTGTACGCAATCAAATGGAGGGGTGAGTATTTTTTTTTTTACTGGATTAACCCCTGAAAGGCTTCAATGTTAATCTCAGATGATGCGATCCGCGATTGCTGTTCCGCTACATACAAAGAAATGCGAAGCGAATTTCTTTGTGAAATTCGGTGAAGGAGCCAAATTAAATTTTTGATAACTTCTCTCAACACTAATTATTACACTCCAGAAATGCATCCAAATTCTTCTCCAGACTAAGGCTGGTCGTTCCCGGGTATATTAGACACCTTCCCCAGTGAAAGGGAGCCTGAGCTTAGGTTTTTAGTTTACCAGTGAAGGTGCGTCATTCTGTCTGATTGCCCATGTCTTAAACTTCTGCCAGACTGTTGGCTGCCTGCCCCGACCTCAGGCTTTTTTCTCGGATATGTTTATGTGCAGCCTGCCCCAACCTCGGCCTGTTTCTTGACTACAACTATTGCCGGACTCCTCGGTGCTTCGCAACAGTGTCTCTGACCCCGGTGAGTCAGCTGCCAACGGCATCGGGACTCAAGAAATAGTGGCCTGGTCACTCCCTGCGATTACCAGATCCCTGTATAGGTGTTAAAGGGTGAAAACCTGGGGGCTGCCTTAGAGTTATCCCAATGTCAAACTAGTCAGTTGGTTCATTGAGTTCACTGCCCATTACAATAAGTTCTATTACTTAATTAACTTAGAAAATTGGGTTTTATGACATCTAGTCATTTATTTATTTTAATTTTAAGGTGGTGCTTCACTTCTTCCTGAATTAGAAGGGTGACATTTAATTAGGAGCTTATTTTGTCACTCTGCATTTTACCTGCATTTCACTTTCCTCTGATTACAGTGGAGAAAAATAAATAAATAATTAAATTTCAATAAATTCTCATCAATACCCTCTACAGTTTCTCCCTCATTACTTTTTAAAAGGCCAACACTTTCAGTTTTTAAAATAATTATGTATATAATTATAAAGTTGATGCACTAGTACACATGGGCCATATACATCCACCTTTCATAATCAGTGCCAGGAGTGTTTCCTCAATAGACGATACTCTCTAATACTAATAAAGAGTAGCAACATAATGCTTCCACATCGATTTAAATAATAAATTCTGGCTGTCCACCACGACCCCTAGGGGGAGCTCACTTGTTACATGTTTATAAAAATTCCATCAAAGGGGTTGTCTCATCATGGACAATGGTGGCATATCGCTAGGATATGTCCCCATTGTCTTATAGGTGCGGGTCCCACCGCTGGAACCCGCATCTATATCGAAGACGGAGCCTGCCAAGGTGGTTGCTGGGGGACTCTGGTCCGGCCACCACCAAGCCAGCTCCCCACAGAAGTGAATGGGAGCATACCATGTATGCACGGCCCCCGCTACTATTCATTTCTATGGTACAAAATACAAATAGATAAGCAGCAAGCTCCTCCTAAACTAGAGTCAGCCACTTTCTCCGGGGATTTTTCTATGCTGCTGGAAGATTGGGGACTCTCCCAAACTTCAGGGAACTCAGTGGTAAGTATATTTTTTCATGAGTGCTGCTTATCTGGCTAATTCAGCCATCTGGGGACTATGCGCTATCTCTAAAATAGTTAAAGTGAGATCATGGTTCATGAAGATATATTTCTTCACAGCATGCTACAGTGGAAACAATTTATCTCGTTGCTATATAAACTGTCTCCTGTGTACAATGTCCTGACGCCCTGTCCATGACTGTGATTATGTATTCATCTAACAAATGTGCTAATTTGACCAAAATTGCCTGATGGACCTTTTTCAGTGCACTCATGATAATATTTATTAGTCTGGGGATCTGCTAGCCCCACATCCAATTATAAAGAGAACAATCTTTCCTAGAGTCTGTCCGTCATGGAGCTTCATCAGGGGTCCTGACAAATTCTAATTAATGATGGGTAGTGACCTCTCGCCCTTCGGCATATCAATATTTAAAGAACATAACATAACAATGAGTGTGCGGCTCCGAGCAGCCGGAACGTTATTCCCTCCATCACATGAAGTGACTGACTATTGGGATAAGTTGCTAGAATTAATCTCCATACAATTTGGAGGGATGTAAATCACATTCATGAGCACTGCAGTTAATATTTTATCACTATTAACATTTCATGCTGCTTTATTAATCTTGTCCTTAGATCTCTATCTTTAACCCTAGGTACACACCTAAGCATTTTTCAGCGCGTTCAAACGCGCTGTAAAACGCACAACATGTGGAAAGCCATGCTTCCCTATGGGCATGGTTCACATTTGGGCGTTTTACAGCGCATTTGAACGCGCTGAAAAACGCCAAACGCTGTCGCTTCAGCATGAGCTTCTTTGGGGCGTTTTAACGCGCCTATGGGGCATGCTAAAATAGTGGTGAATCACTGAATCGCGCGTATGATGCGCGTTTCTTAGTTACAAAAACGCACATCCAAAAACGCGCGATTCAGAAACGCTTAGGTGTGTTCCCAGCCTAAGTGTTTTGTTAATAAATCCTTGTATGCACATGAAAATAATAGGTAGCAGTTGAAATTAGTTCATGTAGCACTGCAGCCCTCTCTTCAGTTTTAGAAGCCTCTGGTGTAGCATAGGGGAAGTTGAGGCCAATGTGAAATTTCCTTGTTCCAGTTAATTAAACTATCCATGTACCTCTTTTCTTAATCAGTATTTTACTTGGGGTAGTATCATACTTGCGTAGCTGGATGTCGGATCCTGAAATCTGCATGCAAACGGACAGCTATTGTAGATGGATCCGGATGCAGACCTATTTTTTGCAATAAATAGAATAATGACTCAGTATTCGATTTATTGCAAAAAAATAGCTAAAGTAATATTTTCGCATTGCGCATCCAACTTAGAGCTGTCTATAGGCAACTTTCCTATTGGCTTGTTCGAATTACTGAATATAGAGAATATAGCGCTATATTCGTATTTGTCATATTCATTAATTCTACCCAGCCAAACAATAGTAAAGTAAGTTGCATATACCCCTCTCTAAGTTAGATGCACAATGCGACTGATATTAGTTAATATTCTCGCATTGCGCATCCAACTTAGAGCTGTCTATAGGCAAGTTTACTTGTATTGCTAATGTATGATAATGTAATATTCGCATACTGCGAATAACACTTTGAATGGGCTATGACTTTCCTATTGGTTGTTGACTTGCTAGAATTAACGAAGATAGAGAACATAGCGCTATATTCTCTATCTTCGTTAACAGTATCTTATTCTTGGGTTCTGATTGAAAAAAAAAGGAAAAAAGAAGAAGAAACGAATATATAGCGCTATATTCGAAATATTCGCAAATTAGCAAAGTGTCAATAATCATAAATATTCGCTATTCGAATATTCGCGCTCAACACTAATGACCTATAACTTTTAGACAGATTTATTAACATTAAAGCCATTAAAGGGATTTTCTGAGATCTTCAGGATAGGTCATCAGTATCTGATTGGGGGTGGACCAGGGGTGCCAGGACTGGAGTCAGACACCTGTCAATTTAATATTAAGGAGCTATAGGTTATCATCTGATTGATGGGGCAGCAGCACTAGTAAGAGCACTGCACCCACTTCAGTGTTCACAGCTTAGAGCTTCTTCCATTCATTTGAGTGGAGCAAACAGTTGCAATCACAATGCACCATCGCTACAATATAGAAAGCCTACAGGTGAACATTGAAGAGGATGACGTGCTTGCACAAGTGCAGCTGATCATTGGGGTGCCGGGAGTCGGACACCGGCCAATCTCATATTGATGACCTATCCTGGACAACTGCTTTAATAAATTTGGGCATTTGTGTTTTGAATCATATCTTTTGCGCCCACACCAATATCTGGCTCTTTAATAAAGTCAATGTTAGCAGAAACCAGACATCTGCCATTAGCGTTCAATTAAATTACTTTTCGTAATAGATTTCTTTAATAAGTTTGCATATTAAAACCATTGCAAGAGTCTATGTTTGAGCAGGAAGCCTTTTGTTAATTCCATAATGCAATGCATCTATCATAACTTTAATTATGATGTCTCAGAATTGTTTTTTGGTTCAAGGGTTTACAGCAGTAATGTGAGAAATTGGAGAGTAACGATTATGATTACGGCTGGAAATCTAACTTTTCTCTGTATGGATTCTGTCCCGGGAATCCTGACACACAATGAAACACAATGCAGAAGTAATGACATTCATATGTCATGCTCAAGGTCAGTCCTCTTTGTGGCTTCTTAATACTGGTATAGTAAAGATTAGGTCTAGCCTACTGTCGATAGCACGATGGGAATTCAGCCTGTATATGTAGAGAGAGTTCTAGCTCTTTCTTACTTTCACACCAAGAGAGACATTAATCTCAATTAAGAAGAACTAATCTCTGTAGACATCTTGCAAACATTCGATTTTAATGTCAGGACCGAGTCAAGGTTACAGTGGAAATTTGATGTTGCATCCTAATATGTTGTCCTAGGTATCTAAAGGGGTTATTATGATACCTGAAAACGTTCTTCTTCCCCAAATAGTGCCACACCTGTCAACAGATTGTGTGTTACATTGCAGTTGAGTGCCATTCACCTCAATGAAACTGACTTGCCATACCAGATACAACCCATGCACAGCTGTGGCGCTGTTTCCAGAACAATGCAATCATATTTTTCTAATCCTGCGCAAACACTTTAAGCGCTGTAAGAGGGGTTGGACCATTGATATCAACACGCAGACTTGACCACTCCATCTGGCTTTAATTTTGATTTTAGACTATTTTGATGGCTCCAACTTGAAAGTAAAAATAGTCTACCCAGAGGCACCTTATCCAATCTTCACCTTTAATTTTCTTGTGTGCCCTACACAAAGTATGATGCCCCTGGATGCTTCCACCAAACAATATGATGTCCTCTTATGTGCCCCAGACTGTTAGCACAGTAGGCAGGAACACAAAGACAGTGAGCCCTAACTAGAACCCCATCCGCTTTCCCTGCCTACTTGTAGTACAAGCCCTAGGTGGCAAGTCTGCAACTGGTCGACGTTCCCTACTCTGATACAATGCAAGTCAGAGACACACAGAGACAGAACAACACAGAGATGGCATTGTACGGGAACAGTTTAGAACCGGAAGGACAAAACAGTACAGAATCGCAAGACAGAGGATAGTCAAAGTCAAGCCAAAGTCAGAACCAGGCGGGAAGTATAATACCAAAACACGAGACAGAGAGTGGTCAAAGGCAAGCTAAGGTCAATAACAATAATAGCAATCCACATGCACACAGAACCAGGAGCACAGCTAGGGAGTCTTAAGCTATCACTGGCAAAGGTGAATCGCCAGGAAGGAATTTACATAGAGCACTGAGTGCCAGGATCAGAACCTGATAGGTCCATGACTAGGTGCTCCATTAGTTAGACACAGCACACAGGAACAGAACAGCTAAATAATCATGCACTGCTAGTTTTCCTCCGGCACACACCTGCTGTGGAGAGAAACAGAGCATTGCATCCTGTTGCTAGGGATGCTGTTGTGTCACCAGGGATCATGGTTTCGCAGTCTCTACCAGCGAAGTCGCGCCGAAGCTGGCGATTTCGCACTGGAACCCAGACATGTAAGTTTGAGACACCAACATAGTATAATGCTCCCTTATGTGCTCCCCAACACAATATGGAGACCCCTTACATTCCCCTAACACAGCATAATGTCTCCTTAATATACCCCCCTACACAATATGGTGCCCCCTTTTCTTCCTGAACACAATATGGTGCCCCCTTATATGCCCCCAACACAATACGGTGTCTCTTTAGTGCGTTGATGGCAAACCTTTTACAGACTGAGTGCCCAAACTGCAACCCAAAACCAACTTATTTATCACAAAGTGCCAACACGGCAATTTAACCTGAATACTACAATCCAATATAGTATATGTTCAATGTATCTTATGATATAGCTATAATAGCCTGCCTATATTTAATGCGCTGCCTGTGCCGTTCATAGCGAGCTCTGCGCTGATGAATTGCAGATAAAGTCTAAGGCATATTGGTACACCTTAGATTTTTCCAGGGTGCGGGTGCCCATAGAGAGGGCTCTGAGTGCCACCTCTGGCAATCGTGCCTTAGGTTCGCCAGTCGCCACCACTGCTTTAGTGTCTCCAAAATGAATACTCACTTAGCCCATGTTACCAAGATGAATGAAGCAGATTTTTCACTAAAGATCTGCTTCAGTCTGTCTGGTGGCTAGATGCAGCAGGTGTAATGGCCTCACTTCATCATGGCTGCAAGAGCTAAATCACTAAATGCAGGGTAAATGGTGGATCAGGGAGATGATGGCTCCCTCCTTAACCATTGTATTCAACTATATACACATCCTGACGATGCTTTGATTCTGGTGGTGTCGCTCTCAGGGGAGCCTGGTGCAGAGGCCCACTATTTGCCCTGTGGTTAAAACAGCACTACAGCTGGGGGTCCTCTAATATTAGTTGGTTTATATGGTGGTACATATTGGTCTATCATCTTGAAAGTTTTGTTCTTAATTTTTGATGCATTTGCATTTATTACATATATTGAAGGATAAAAAAGAACAAATCTAGCAGGGGCATAGCTATAGGGGGTGCAGAAGTAGCATTCACTACCGGGCCAAGGAGCCTGAGGAGGCCTAAAGACCCTTGTGCCACATAAGAAGACACTGGTATTAAAGAAAGTTTATGCTTGTCAAGTTACACCTCTGGCTGGAGGAAAGGGGTTAGGTCAAGAATTTGGCATTAGGGGGGGGAGGGGGGGGGGTTGTGCCGTTTCAATATTTGCCTCAACCCGGCCCCTCGCCACAAAGTACTGAGGGAAGGGGGCCCTAAGCTGAACTCTTGCACCAGGGCCAAAGAGCCTTGAGCTACGACCCTGAAATCTAGTATAGTGTAGAGATAGCTTTACCTCTAATATAACGCCATACGCAATCAATTGTTGGCAGTGTATATCAACAATGTGCATAGCGGCTGATTGTCTTTACAATTTTTGATTACAATGGTAATTGACTAGTAGGAATGCTGGTAAAGGTCAATGATAAATTATATACTTCATCTAGGCCAATCATGAAGCCAAAAGTCATAATTAATGGTGGCACAATCTGTAAATGTTGCTGCCATTCCCAATAGCTATGGCTGCCTAGTGCAGTCTCTTACCAGGGCTATATCTTTACAAAAAAGGCGCTTTATACCAAACCATGAGCAGTGTACAGTTGTGTTCAAAATTATTCAACCCCCACTGAAATTGAGTGTTTTGGCCAGTTTGACATTGATTTTGATCATTTCAGTCATCTTGTTTAAAATTAAATCAAAGAGGCCCCAGCAATAACCACAAATGTCTTTTTCTGTGCTCACATCATTATCAGTTTTATTCAACCCCCAAGTGACATTCAATCTTAGTACTTAGTACAACATCCTTTTCCAGTTATAACAGCTTTTAAACGTGAAGCATAGCTTGACACAAGTGTCTTGCAGCGATCTACGGGTATCATCGCCCATTCTTCATGGGCAAAAGCCTCCAGTTCAGTCACATTCTTAGGCTTGCGCGCTGCAACTGCTTTCTTTAAGTCCCACCAGAGGTTCTCAATCGGATTTAAGTCTGGTGACTGCGATGGCCACTTCAAAATGTTCCAGCCTTTAATCTGCAGCCATGCTCTAGTGGACTTGGAGGTATGCTTGGGATCATTGTCCTGTTGAAAGGTCCAACGTCTCCCAAGCCTCAGGTTTGTGACGGACTGCATCACATTTTCATCCAATATCTCCTGGTACTGAAGAGAATTCATGGTACCTTGCACACGCTGAAGCTTCCCTGTACCTGTAGAAGCAAAACAGCCCCAAAGCATGATTGACCCCCCGCCATTCTTCACAGTAGGCAAGGTGTTCTTTTCTTCATAGGCCTCCTCCAAACATAGCATTGATCCACGGGCCCAAACAGTTCTAATTTTGTTTCATCAGTCCACAGAACACTATCCCAAAACTTTTGTGGTTTGTCCACATGACTTTTGGCATACTGCAGTCGACTCTTCTTATTCTTTGGAGACAGCAAGGGGGTGCACCTGGGAGTTCTGGCATGGAGGCCTTCATTACGCAGTGTGCACCTTATTGTCTGAGCTGAAACTTCAGTACCCGCATCTGACAAATCTTTTTTCAGTTCCTCAGCAGTCACACGGGGACTTTTCTCCACTTTGCGCTTCAGGTAGCGCACAGCAGTCGAAGTCAGCATCTTCTTTCTGCCACGACCAGGTAGCGTTTCAACAGTGCCCTTTGCCTTGAATTTGCTAATGATGCTTCCTATGGTGTCTCTTGGTATGTTTAACATCTTTGCAATCTTCTTATAGCCATTGCCCTTCCTGTGAAGAGAAATCACCTCTTCTCTTGTCTTCCTGGACCATTCTCTTGACTTCACCATGTCTGTAAACACACCAGTAAATGTCTAGAAGGAGCTGAGTATCACAGTCATTTTAAATCTGCCTAATTGGTGCTTATTATGCTTGATTTCTGCTCCTTGACATCCAGATGTGTTTTCAATACCTGATCGAAAAACACTTGAATGAACCTCTGTTCTTAAGAGTAGTCGTCTTTAAGGGGTTGAATAATTGTGTCAATGAAGAAATCACAAAAAAAAAACATTTAATACTGTATTACAAAAACAATTGATGTCATTTTAGTTGCATTTGGTTCTTTAAAAAGTCCTTGTAAGATTTCATTCTGAACACAGTTACAAATGTACACTAAATTGCCGAAAACCCTTTACATCATTGGGGGTTGAATAATTTTGAACACAACTGTATATGACTAATATATGTTCAGGTTGTTTTCAGTGAGTCTAGGTGAAAGAGACCTGTGTATTTACAATATTAGACAAACTGAAGAAACCAATCTTGGAGTTGTTGCACATGAACTGCTTACTGACCCTTCATTTTTTTTTTTTTTTTTTTTTTTTTGATCAGATAATTTTTATAGAAGTTTTTTAAATTTTAAGTACAGAAAATAAAAAAATAAATAGAATGCCCCCCCCCCCACAAAAAAATAAAAAAAATAAAAAAAAATAACCCTCCCTCCCCCCAGGTCTGCACAGGTAAGTCCATTTGCTGATCACCACTCATGAGTCACAATGACTAGTCCAAAGTGGTGTAAGTACAACGCGTAGGCATCGAAGTCCATGCGCATATCTCTATGCCTGTTTTGTAATTCCGTAGTCATCACTCACATGAATACTCACAATCATCTACTGTACTCTCATTCAGCACTAGACACAGTCAGGCAAGCAGCAACATATTAAAGAGGGTTTCCCCATCATCACCACAAGAGGACAACCTCCACTCACCCTCTAACTTTTTCTAAGAAAGCCAGTCCTGCAAGAATTCCCCACCCAAAGAGAAGTCTCACTGACCATCATATATCTCATCCTAATGCCAGCAGTGAAATACAGTACAGTATAGTGTTGAATCCATAAATTCCATATTTTTTCAATTTTTTTTGTACAATTTCTTTTAGGCCTCTTTCACACGGGCGTGATTTCCGCGCGGGTGCAATGTGTGAGGTGGACGCTTTGCACCCGTACTGAATCCGGACCCATTAATTTCTATGGGGCTGTGCACATGAGTGGTGATTTTCACGCATCACTTCTGCGTTGTGTGAAAATCACAGCATGCTCTATATTTTGCGTTTTTCACGCAACGCAGGCCCCATAAAAGTTAATGGGGCTGCAGGAAAATCACAAGCATCTGCAAGCAAGTGCGGATGCAGTGCGATTTTCCCGCATGGTTGCTAAGAGACGGGACCTGATCTTTATTATTTTCCCCTATAACATGGTTATAAGGGAAAATAATAGCATTCTCAATAAAGAATGCTTTGTAAAATGTGGATTAAGGGGTTAAAAATAAAAAACTTAACTCACCTTAGCCACTTGATCGCGTAGTTGCCGATCTCTTCTCTCTTCAAGCATTAGCTGCAGTCTAAAGGATCTGTGATGACGTCACATCACATGGTCCAATCACATGGTCCTTGATCTGGGTCTGGGTACCAAACATGCCGATTTCTCCCACGCGTGTGCAAAACGCATCACCAAATCGTGCATTTTTCCACAACGCACCCGCAACCTATCCGGGCGTCAAACGTGACGCCCGTGTGAAAGAGGCCTTACGGTATACCTGACTCTTCAGTTGTATCAAGGTGTGGACTTTTTCAATTACCTCCTCAATTTTAGGCGGATCACGACTAATCCAATGAGCTGCTATCACTTTTCTCGCTTGATATAATACACGCATGACCGCCAGTCTCACTTCCTGACACAACGGAAGAGTTTTGACGTTTTCCAGTATACAAATCAGAGCTGATTCATCTATTTGTATTTTAAAGACAGACTGCAACACTAACAATACGTCAGTCCAATATCTCCGTAACCGTGGACAATTCCACATCAAGTGGATCAAGTCCACATTGGGCGTTCCACAACGTGGACATTCGTCATCTATACGAAAACCCATTTTTCTCAAGACCACTGGCGTTCTGTACACCCTGGGGAGCAAGAAGAGCTGTAAAACCCTGTAAGCTTCGCTCACCGCTACTGCCGAAAAGTCCTCCAACACAGTATCCCATTGCTCCGCAGTGAGTTCAGGTATATCTTTCTGCCATTTAGCAAGTAATATAAGTTCACACTTTTTAAGTCGTGCCCTAATAAACAAAAATAGTGGAGAGAGATAACCCCACTGGTACCCCCTTTTGAACCAGTAAGGTCAATAATAGAATTCTTTGATGCAGGTACGATTTCCCCATGCTGATCCTAGACCGTATGGCGTGCATCACCTGAAGATATACATAAAACAGAGTTCTTGGCACTTGAAACTCCTACTGTAGCTGGGTATACTCTTTAATTGAACCATCAGTATACAATTGGCACATACGATCAACTCCATATGCGCCCAAAAGTCGTGCGTTCACCACCTTATGTAATTCAGCGAACATGAAATTGGGCCAGATTGGAGTGAACTTGGTATACCCTGTGAGACCCATAACACCTCTGGCCTTCCACCATACTTTATGAATCATGAGCAACAGACTACTAGCAACTATCTTGCAGCCCTTTCTAAGGAAGGTTCCATCTTCTATAGCAGATAGCAGGTTTTTACCTCCAAGCTGCTGCCTGACAATTTGGCCAGCCATGTTGAGCCCATTACTTTCCCCCCAACCAATGACATGCTGCAATTGCGTTGTTAGATAGTATATCCTTAGATCAGGCACTGATAACCCTCCCTGCATTTTCGGCCTACACAATGTAGATAGTTTAATGCGCGGGGTTCCTCCCCTCCATATGAGATCCTTAAAATGGTACTATTGACAGTATAGAAGAACCTAAGTGGGATCCAAATAGGTGCGTTATGCAGCAAGTACAGAAGTTGCAGCATTAGAATCATTTTCAAAAGGTTAGCTTGGCACACCATAGTAAGCGGTAGTTTGGAACCTTGAACCTTTTGCCTGAATTTCTGCAGCATTGGCGTCAAATTCAGCCATGATCTGAATGCCTAAATACTTAAAAGATCAGACTACTTGGAGACCGCCCATCGAAACACCCCCGTCAACCCTGTCCACAGATGAAGCATCACGACCGACTTAGACCAGTTAATGGTCAAGCTGGACAGGGTACTGAAACCCATTTATTATAGCCATAGCTACCTGTAGGGAGGATTCCCAATCATTTAGAAACAATAGTAAATAATTGGCGTAGAGCGCCACTTTTTCCTTCAAGGGACCATACTCAAACCCTCTACTTCCATTTGCACACCTCAGAGCTTTCGCAAGGGGTTCAATTGCAACTGCAAACAATAGTGGGGATAGAGGGCACCCCTGTCGAGTCCCTCTGTGCAAACTAAAAGAGTCCGATAGCCTCCCATTCACTCTCACTCTGGCAGTAGGGCAGCGATAGAGAATCTGAACTCACTGAATAAATCCTGGTCCAAAGCCTATTTTTTGGAGTACAGCCCAAAGATAGCACCATTCCACTCTGTCGAACGCTTTAGCCACATCAAGGGATGCGACCGCCGCGTTTAAGGTGTGAACCTGGCCTAATTAAAAATTTAAAAGCAACTGCCGTACATTAACCGCGGTAAACATATTGGGCATAACGCCTGCCTGGTCAGTATGGATACGAGACGATATCACTGAGTTCAATCTATTCGCCAAAATTATATATCCCACACAAGACACATGGGGTACAGTAAATGGTACCATAGATACAAACATACTGACCTTCACCATCAATCTCGCTAGAGATACAGTCAAAGTGAATGTTCCTGTGTATGAGCACACTCACCCCTCTAGCATAAGTGGAGTAAGTAGCGTGAAAGCACCTACCCGCCCAAGAGGGCATGAGCATACGTGTCTGATCCGCTAAAAGATGAGTTTCCTGCAGGCAGCATATCAGGGGCTGGTATTCTTTCAAACTTTCCATGATGGCCTTCCACTTATTACTATCTTTAACCCCTAGCCATAACTTCACCACCCTAGCCATAACCAGTCCGTAATCCCATAAATAAGCCCCAGGCGGCTCTCCAATTGGTCCCTATCAAGGAGCCCGCCTGGCTAGTTGGTGAAATCACAGAAATTACCATATATCCCATGTGCAGAACCTGTGAACTAACCCCATAAAGAACACTAAACCGTGCCAAAAAGCGGCATATATACACAATAGCAAAAACAATGGCCGATCTGGCTGTCAGGCCCCACCGATACAACCTTATATAGGCCTGTGGGCGACTACCACCTGCCAGCAAGGTTGGCAATTAAAGCCAAGACCTCCCTTTCAAACCTAGAGAGCAGGCCGAAATACAAAAAGTACAAAATACAGAGATGGAAACCCTTAACAGCGTAGATGATAAAACTAACAACGCTGCTGGGTTCAACACAGAACACAAGTTGCGTCTTAGCCTCCCACACGATTGCACACAAGAAACAGAGCGAGATGTCTCCTGCACTCACATTATATAATAACAGCATCCACTCATCTCGCAGCCACGACAACATTCTAGTGCAAAGAAGGGGTCACCCAACAAACATTCCTTTCCCACGCAACCGCACTCACTACCCCGTAGTCAGTCCAGTTAGGGCCAGGAGAGCACTTGGTCAGTCAGCCAGGAGTCCTCCATCTCGCAATTGTCGCTCGTTCCTATCCATGACGACTCGTCTTTCGGACCCTCAAAGAAGTGCATGGACCCTAGGGCCGCTACTCGAAGCTTTGCTGGATACATCATTGAATAGGCAATCCCTTGTTCTCTCAGGCGACGCTTGATGTCAAGGAATCAAGCTTGCCTCTTTTGCACAGCCAGGGAATAGTCCGGGAAGAGTGACACCTTTTGGCTGCCCACCGCAAGTTCAGGGATCTCCCTGGCCTTTTGGAGAATAATGTCACAGTCCTTATAATGAAGCACCTAGGAGGCCTAGGAGGAGCGCCCGGGTCAGAGTATTTGCACCAAACATCTCTCTGAGCCAGGATTCAAAAAATTCTGTGGGGTTCGCCCCCTCCACTTTCTCTGGAGCCCCCACCAACCTCACATTGTTTCGGCATAGCCAAATCGTCTTGTTTAGCCTCCAGCATGTCTTTTTTTTTTTTTTTTTTAACCTTAAATTTTTCATCTTTATTTTTCTTTACCATCCATAAAAAGACAAAAGTAATACAAAAACATACCTACCCACCCCCCAACACCCCCCCCTCCCCAACCCTGCAGGGAAAAAAAAAAAAAAAAAAAAAACAACAATAGGGAAAGTCGCTTAATCAATCCAATCCTTCCATATAGTACTCCACTTTGCATAAGACCCTCTTTGTCCATACAAGACTCTCTCATAACTCTTAACTTTCTTAACTAAACTTAGCCAGTTGTTGCAATCTGGAGCGAGGGAGGAACACCATTTTCTGGATATAAGAAGCCTAGCCAAAAAGATCACTTTCATCAACAATTGGCACTTCAAAGGCTGACAGTTAACTTCCGATAGATCACCAAGAACCCATAACTTTGGGGATAATGGAATATCCATATTAAGTCTCTGGGCCAAAGTTGTTTGAACCATTCTCCAGTAGTTACTCACCATCGGGCAATCCCAGAACAGATGAAGATGATCTGCCCCGGGGTCCCCGCATCGAGGACAGTCAGAGGAGGCTCTAAATCCCCTCTTATGGAGCCATAGTGGTGTTAAATAAATTTTGTGTATAAGTTTAATATTATAGCCTCCAGCATGTCTAGTTTGCAGGCATGATCAGAAGAATCCCTCTTAAGGGGTTGTACCAAGTCCTCCATGATACCCACTTGGTACTCCAGGGCCGTCGTACGATCCGCCAGTTTCCGAAAATTGTGCCTAACTATGGCCACGCCCTCTTTAATGGCTCCAACTTGTGCCGTTAGTGCAGTCAAGGACTTGCCACATTTCGAAATGGCTTTCAGCACATCCCTAAGGGTCGGCTCCTCAGTGCCACGTGTATTCCGGCGGCGGCCTTTTCCCGCGCTCCCAGCACCCTCGGTGTCCGAGTCCACCCCAGCATCTGTCCTGGGTCCTACGTGTGCTGAGAGGAGTAGGGTAGCGTGCATATTTACCCAGGCGGGCCATTGCTTTCTTTTGTAAGCCCGCAACACGATCATTGCGCGTCAACGAGGCCGCACCGGCGGCATCTTGCAGATTTCTTTCACCACCTTTTCCCTCTCTTTTCTTGGTCATGGTGGCAGAAGTAGTGCTGTAGCAAAGTCCCAAAGAGGTAGCAATGGATACAAAGCGAAGTTGACCAATTTAAGACAGGTACAGGATGTTAAATCAGGATAAATGTATGGGGATATGCAGGAGCTCAGCAGAGCTGTTCACATGCTCGGTCAGCCACCTCACTGCCCCTTCGTTAGAGATGCCTTAAAGGGTTATTTTACATTTTTCAAGCCAGCACCTAGATTTGAATACTTTTCTAATTGCATCAATAAAATCTAGGCGTATAGCTCCACCTTGTGTTTGTTCTTTTCCTGTATTCCTCCATCCACCTCAATAACACCGCTGAGGTGGACACACATGCTCAGTTCCATCCAGCTTCTTTTAGAAACTGTGACAGTTATAAGGAGAGGGCTATAGCAAAAAGGACATGTCCTCTGACAAAGGACATGCCCCCTGAGAAAGGACAGCCCCCCAGAAAAGAAATCCCCCTGAGCTGCCAGCGGAAATAAATTTAGCAGAGCAATGAAGGGGGAGATCTCTAAATCCAGGTGAGGTACACAGTTGTTTGTTTTTTTGTTTCTCATCTTGGCTCTTAATGGTTGTGAGCCCCTTGTCTCTTTGTGTTTCTTTTGGTCTTGAGGACCCATGGAGGAATTGTAAATCCAGACAAAATTATTATAATTTTTTTTTTGGAAATGTACTTAGAAGACCAAGGTATAAAACATGCTGTGTCTTTTTATTTAATTGTTTTTCTTCTTTCACGTTCTTCCTCCTTTGGTAGACATGATTCCCCATGGAAATCAGGGGGAGGAATGTGAATGAAAAGATGAAATCACAAAGAAGCATTTTTCGAAAGTACTTGTCAATTGTTATCTTTAATTACATGAGAAACTCCCCTGCTTCTTGCTGACAGCAATTTCTACCTAACAATTACATTATGACAGGCAGCTCACCACAACAACTACACTGAGGGAAGGTTGACGTGTGCGTCTGAGTGTGATGCTGATGGCTACCTTTTGTCTGTCTCTCCTGAGCTTGTCAGTACGGCTGATAGACTAAATACTAACAGCGAGAGCTCTTTTCATCTTTTTCCTCATCACTGTAAAATTACTACCCCCTGCTATAGAACATGGGATCGGCTGTGTAAATTTGCATCACAATGACTTTCAGAAAGCATAAGCCTCGTAGAAGAATATCATCACTGACAGATAGAAAGGTCATGTAACAGTCTAAGCTTTTATTAAGAGTTTGATACAACTTCTTCATATGCTTTAAAACGATGTATTACCATTGGCTATATACATGGATGTACCATAAACGGCTGCTATCTAGATGAGACAGAGCTTGGTGATGCCATCATCCACCCCAGTGCCAGACCGATAAGCAAACTGGAGGGGGTACATGGATGAGCTCGCATGAGGCCTGAGAGGTGTGAGAATCAACCACTCCAAGACCTTTATCAAGTGGAAAGTTAATGTCACCGATCTGTAGCTGTTGAGGTCCATCAGATCTGGTGTCTTTCGAAACTGGTACCACTCAAGATGTTATACCACATGAAACAACAGCTCAGTCTACCCTAGACCAACTTTAGAAGGTAAACCAGACCGTAACCCTTTACACCTAAATACATAATTTGTCATCATACATGGTGATTGATGTCAGATTGCAAAGGATCTATTTATTGCATATGCAGTGACCCAGCGGGTTAAACTGTGTGGCTATGGGTTTTTTTTTGTTTTGTTTTCTATGTTTTTCTCCCTGAAGTATGGATGTGTAGAGGACCCTCCCTTTGATGCAGTTGCTAGGTAGGGCTGCTCCACCAATCCCTCTAGAGAGGCTGTTACTCTAGTCCAGTGATGGCGAACCTATGGCATGGGTGCCAGAGGCGGCACTCAGAACCCTCTCTGTGGGCACCCGGACCCTGGAAAAATCTATGGTGTACCAATATGCCTTAGACTTTTCCTGCCATTCATCAGCGCAGAGTGCACTATGAGCGGCACAGACAGCACATTTAATAGGCATGCTATTATAGCTAAATGATAAAGTACGTGGAAGATATACTGTATTGGACTGTAGTATTCAGGTTAAATTGCTGTGTTGGAACTTTGCGATAAATAAGTGGGTTTTGGGTTGCAGTTTGGGCACTCGGTCTCTAAATGGTTCGCCATCACTGCTCTAGTCAGTTAGTTAGTTGGTGTGTCTAAGGGTGGGTTCACCTCATGTTTTTACCATCTTTTTAACGTATAAAAAAATGTATACGTTAAACAGATGCCTCAGACTGATGCCATACAGCATCCATTCATTATGGAGTTGCATTGTAAAAAAAAAAGGTATACTTTTTTTACTGCACTCTGCAGGATACAAAAAGGAGGTGTGCTGCATTTTTGGATCCTTTTTCTTCTAATGTATATGTATATAGTGGGGGAAAGTCAGCCGACAGGGATTCAAAAAGGAGACAGAACTAGGTGCCAAACCCTGAGGGAAAGAAACATTGCCTTATTCTGGATGGTTAAGCAGCCACGAAGAGGAACAGTGCATGATACAAGACTGTGAAGGTAACACACATATTCTTCGTAGGCTTCAGGCTACCAGTCATAACCAATTGAGACTGAATGCAAGTCTGTTAAAGGACTACACCCCTCAGTGGGCATTGTAAAACCACATATTGAGCAACAGAGAATTTGCGAACCTCAGCTGGATTGGGAAAATAGACCTGTTTTTTTGGAAAGTTACTAAGGGAGTGCCTGCACTGCTCACCCCATATACGCAACCTCAGGAACTATAAGCAGCGTTAAAAAATTGTGCCTACTTTCACAAATACATGTATATGCTAATTGCTAAGGGTACTTTCACACTAGCGTTTTGGATTCCGTTTGTGAGATCCGTTTCAGGGCTCTCACAAACGGTCCAAAACGGATCAGTTAAGCCCCAATGCATTCTGAATGGATAAGGATCCGTTCAGAATGCATCAGTTAGGCTCCGTTCCGCCTCTATTCCGTTTTGGAGGCGGACACCAAAACGCAGCATGCAGCATCTTGGTGTCCGTCTGAAGAGGCGGAGCCTAACGGATCCGTTTTTTTTTACAATGTAAGTCAATGGGGACGGATCCGTTGTCAGTGACTTTCAATGTAATTCAAAACGGATCCGTTTTGGACTTTGTCATTTTTCTTTAAAATTAATGCAAACGGATCTGTTCTGAACGGATACAAACGTTTGCATTAGAGGTGCGGATCTGTCTGTGCAAATAAACAGACGGATCCGCACCAACGCTAGTGTGAAAGTACCCTAAGTTTTCAGTAAAGAGCTGTTTACTTGTTTCACGAAGCTGACCTTATCATTGCATTGCCTCACCTGGATCTCTGCTTCACACCTCATAACTTCCCAACACCCAGGGTACCCAACCACCATTGGGCAGGAAATCCCATATCAGGGTGTGCCTCAAGGGGCCCAAAAGGTGAGCCCCTACCTTCCCTGTGCACGCAGCCCAGGGGAGCGCTGAATCAGGATCTACTGCCACTGTCCAGACTACCACTCACATCCTCTCCACCCGACACCTGTCCATGCCAGGCCCGACATGACACATATAACATGTTCCTATTTTGTATGTCATTATTGAACCATGTACCCTACACTTAAAGAAAAGGACAGAAAATCCCCCTTTAAAAATAGTATTAAAAATGACAATTACACTCACCGGTAATTTGATTTTCCAGTCTATGACAGCACCAGGAGAGAGGGTCTGCCTCCTAGGACAGGAAACCCACAGTTATAAGAAAAGGAGGAGCCTCACCCTTCCTCTGGTTTCCAGAGACGAGAAGCCCTTCGCAATCCAATCATCCGACTATTCTTGCTTGCTTGTCTGAAGGACTACACTCTCTTCATGTTTAAAGAGGTTGTCTCACTACAGCAAATATAATTTATTATGTAGAGGAAGTTAATATAAGCCACTTACTAATATATTGTTATTATCCATATTGCCTCCTTTGCTGGCTGGATTCACCTTTCCATCACATGATACACTGCTCGTTTCCTTAGTTACGACCACCCTGCAATCCATCAGCGGAGGTGATGCTTGCACATATCGGAAAAATCACTAGCCTATGTGAGCTCACACAGTCTCGGCCACCAAATGGGCCGGCGTTTCTTCCTATAATGTGCAAGCACGGCTTCTGCTACTGGATTGTAGGGTGGTCATAACCATGGAAAAAAGGAGTGTATAATGTGATAGAAAAATTTATCCAGCCAGCAAAGGAGGCAACATGGTCACAATACATTAGTAAGTGCCTTGTTTTAACTTTCTGTACATGATAAATGTAATTTGCTGAAGTGAGAGAACCCCTTTAAGTATATTCTCTTTTCTCTTTTTTTTTTTTTGCACACCCTGTGACCGTACCCAAGAACCATCACCAAATACCGAAGCAGAAGGGTGGGAAATATAGGGGTGCTGTCATGGACTCTGAAAAATTACCGGTGAGTGTAATAATAATTTTTCTCAATCGTCCATGACAGCACCACGAGAGATCCCAGAGAAGAAGTCAGGGTGGGACCACAGCTTGAAGAACCTTACGCCCAAAAGACAAGTCAGAAGCTGAGGAAAGATCTAACTTATTGTATCTATAGAACGCTACTGCAGAGGACCAAGTAGCGGCTTTGCAGATATCTTGAATCAATGCCTCTGCTCTTTCTGCCTAAGAAGTAGCCACCGCTCTTGTCGAGTGAGTTTACCATCCGAAGGTAACCGGCTTCTTGAGGGAAACATAATCTAAACAGATAGCCTGCCTTATCCACCTAGCTAAGGAACTTTTACTAGCTGATTTCCCTCTATTGGGTCCTCCAAATAACACACATCTCTTAACGTCCAAACAATTGAACTCAATCTCCTTCAGATTTCTAGGATCTTTACAAAAGGAAGGGAGAACCACTTCCTGGGTTTTATGGAAATCTGAAACTACTTTGGGGAGGAAAGCGGGATCGGGAAGAAGAGTTATCCTATCCTCCTGAATGGACATATAAGGAGGGTTAATGGAAACAGCTTGCATTTCACCTAACCTAACCTGGCAGATGTGATGGCCACTAAAAAACACATTTTAATGTTAGGATCTTAATGTAGACATCAGAGAGGGGTTCAAAGGGTGGTTGAACCAGGGCCTGTAGAACCAGGCCAAGGTCCCAAGGAGGGACTCTAGTGACCCTGGCCGGGGTGTACCTATAAACAGATTTACAAAACCTAGCAATTAGAGGATGAGTAGCCAAACTTGTATCAAACATGACACTTAAGGCTGAAATCTGAACCTTTAAGGTACTCAAGGCCAACCCTCTATCTAACCCCTTCTGGAAAAATTCTAAAATCTTTGGAATGCTAAGCTGACAGGAAGGGAAGGAGGGATGCCTAAAAAACGAAAGAACACAGACCAGATCCTAGAGTCTATGCCAGTAGTTACTTCCTTCCTGCTCTTTAGCAAGATAGAGACTATGGGGACCGATAATCCTTTCTAAATTAGAAAAGACCTCTCAAAAGCCATGCCGTCAAGTGTAGACCTTTCATTGGGGAATGCATCACTAAGCCCTGAGACAAGATATCAGGGATTTCCGGAAGCACCCATGGATCCCTGACCAACAGTAGCTTTAACCAGGTGAACCATGCTCGACAGTGCCAAAAAGGGGCTATTAATATCACAGAAACCCTGTCTTTCCTTATCTTTTTTAATACTCAGGGGATTAACTGCAGAGGAGGGAACGCATACAGCAAACCCTTGTTCCAAGGCTGCAGGAAGGCATCTACTGCTGTGGGAAAATCCCCCTCTTGTAGCGAAAAGGTCTATATCCGGCAACCCCCACAGACTTACTATCTTGGCAAAGACCTCCTGATTTAAGGACCATTCTTGCTAGTCCAGCCTGTGCCGACTTAGGTAGTCCACCCTCCATTTGTCCACACCTCTTATATGGAGGTGACAACACCTTTCCTTCTAAGAAGGAGAAAATCTGACAAGCAATTCCTATAAATTCTTTGGAATGAGTTCCCCCCTGATGATTCAGGTAGGATACCATGGAATCATTGTCGGACAAAACTTTTAAATGTCGGTTCTGTAGCCAAGGCAAAATCTTTTGCAAGACATTCAGAAGCGCAGCTAATTCTATTGCGTTGGAAGGACTCTCCCAATCTGAACTGTCCCAGGACCACTGAAAAACCTTGTCCTGAACATGGACCCTTCAACCAGAAGGGCTGGCATCTGTAGTAACTACTAAGGGGTTTACCACTCTCCTCGGGACTCCCTGATCTAGATTCTCTTCCAACAGCCACCACTCCAGTGACTGACGGGTCTCCCTGGAGAGGAGGATTTTGGTGTCCAATTCCTCCAGATTCCCTGACCAAGACTGGAGAATCTCCCACTTGAGACACCTGGAATGAGCCTGTGCCCATAGAACTGCCGGAATGCAAGATTTTAAGGTACCTAGGATGGACATAGCTTTTCTGACTGGGATATAGAATCAGATCCCGCACCACTGACCTTACTTTTTCCACTTTGTCCAAGGTCAAAAAGGATTTCTGGGACGCAGAGTCCAACAGTTTGCCCAGGAACCTCTGTTTATGCTGTGGGATCATTCTGGATTTTCCCCTGTTCACGATCCAACCCAATGAACTCAGGATCTGAATGACTTGATTCACCTGCGAAAGACAAATTCTGCCTGGACCGAGCCACTATTAAAAAATTGTCCAAGTATGGGATAAACAAATGTCTTTCTCCCTTATGTGAGCCGCCATTTCTGCTACCAGCTTGGTAAAAATGCGGGGAGCCATAGAAATTCCGAATGGTAGCACCTGGAACTGAAAGTGTCTTACTCTCCCCTTCATCCAAAGAGCCAATCTCAGAAACTTCTGATGACCCGGATAAATCGGCAGATGGTAATATGCATAGTATATCCAGTACTACAATAAAGCAGTCCTTGTAAAGGAGATCTACTACAGATTTCAATGTCTCCATTTTGAATTTCCTGTATTTCAGAATTTTGTTCAAACCTCTCAAGTTTATAATTGTCCTGTAACCCCTATTTGGTTTATTTACTAGAAAGAGATTGGAACAATAACATAACCCTTCTTCTCCAGGAGAGCAAGGGATAAGAGCACCTTTTTCTTTACAATATATCCACTTGCTTTTCTAGCGCCCCCTGAACTTTTTGACCTATTTCTGAGATTAAAATTTGTTCTGGCCGGGAAGGACTGAACTGCAGCCTGAACCCTTCTCTTAGAGAGCTTAAAATCCAACTTCTGTTGGAAATTCTGGACCAGGCGGGGAGGAAGTTTGACAATCTTCCCCCTACCCTGGCGCCATTGTGGATTATCCTTTTGGGGGCAGAGCCCGGACCCCTGAATAGAAAACCCTTTGTTTTAGAAGAAGAGAATTTCCACCTGTTATTTCTTCTACTAAGACTTCTTTCTTTACCACAGAACCTTTTATTCTGACGAAAGGAATTGTACTGCCTGAGGTAACGAGTGGGGAAACCCTTTTTTCTATCACCAGCTTTTTCTAAATCATCATCTAAAGCTGACCCAAATAAATACTTACCCTCACAATAAATATTACAAAGGTGTTTTTTGACGCCACATCTCCTGTCCAATTTTTTAATTATAGTCCTACAGCCTGAATTAGACAAAGAAGCAGACCTGGCAGAATCTGACAGCGTCCGCAGAGACATCCCCTAAAAAATCCGCCGCCTTAGCAATTACTGGAATATTCTCCAACAATTTTTTTCTTGGAACTCTATCTTTTATCTGAGCCTTGAGCTGCTTAATCCATAAAGTAAGAGCTCTGGCCATACAAGTAGCAGCAATATTGGGCTTAAAAGAGGCACCCACAGATTCCCATGTACGCCTAAGAAAACTGTCTGCCTTCCTATCCATAGCATCCTTTAACTGACCTAAATCGTCAAAGGAAAGGGAAGACCTATGGGAAACCTTTTCATCAATTTTTGGAGAACGGTCCCAAGATTGGCAATCAGACTCCTTAAAGGGGTACTTCCGTTTAACTGATGATGGAATAAAGCTCTGCTTATCTGGGTTTTTCCATTCATTAGATATTAAAAAAGAAACATTTTTATGAATTAAAAACAACTGCTTCTTCTTCCCCTCAAACATTACATCTTGAACGGAGAGGACTTTTTTTTGGTCTTAGATGTTCATAGTGGCTCTGATCGCTTTTAATAGCTGATCCGTATCCTGAATAGGAAAAAAGTGTTTACCACCCCTGTCTCCTTCAGAAGACCAATCTGAATCCAGTTCCAGACTTTCTAACAAAAACCCCTCATCTTCAGAGCTAGAGATATCTGAGTATGCTGATGGAGATTTATCTTGGGTCTTATGTGGAACTTTCTTTGATTTAAGTGCATTCCCCACTTCCTCTCTGATTAGTTGAATTGAAGGAGACTCTTCCGCAATTGTAGATTCAATACAGTGGCGACAAAGTAGCTTAGTATAGGTGGGAGCCAATTTAGTTTTATTCCTTATATTTTGTTTTAGAGGATGCCTTTTTTGGTTTATCCTGTAAAACAGTATACTGCCATAAGCCGGAGTTCAAAAACACAAAACATATCACCGAACATACCCTGCTTCCATGACACAGGCGCAGGGGTAGATGGTTCTCTCTGGTTACCAGTGATATCTATGACCTTTAGTAGCCTGGATTCGGACCATCCCAACAAGGATCCTAGGCTTTCAGCTGGGTCTTTAAATTCAAAATGACTTTTCCCGCACTTCCTGGGTTCAGGGACGAGATCTCGTGGGATTTCTGATGTCACACACCATCCTGAGGTCTCATAAGTCATGTGACCGTGCACAGAGGCCGGACTTCTTAACAAAATTATGTAGCTCCAGCCCCTTCTCAGCCCTGATTGCCGCATGGGAGACTGCTGCCGGCCCCCTGTTGGAGCAGTTCCAGCCCAGCATATGCCTCACAGGTTAGTAAGGGAACTCCAGGTTCCCTCTTGCGATACCCAGCGCCGCCAAAGCTGTCACACTGTGCAGTGTGGAGCCCCCAGTTTTCTCGGCTCGTGTCCTCCTGCATTCTTCTGGGTGTGTGGAGCGGGGAACTCACCCAGCACACACCCAACCCAGCTGAAAGAATATATGCTGCCAGGCAGAAACTACTCCCCTCTATGGCCCACACCTGTAGGATACACTTCCTAGGACAGTAAACCACTGAGGAAGGGAGAGGCTCCTCCCTTTTTATACCTGTGGGTTTCCTGTCCTGGGAGGCGGGCCCTCTCTTCTGGTGCTGTCATGGACGATTGGGAAAATAATATTAATAATTGTACATTTATCAGCTGCCTAGGAAGCAAAATCTATAATTCAAATGGTAAACTCTATGACCTAAACTTTAAGCCACTACTGTAAAAAAAACTGAAAATGACCTAGCTGTCTGGAAAGCACTTGAAATGTCCCGATTTGCTAGTTAATTGTGTAGTTAAGATGATAAAAATACTTTATTTGCTACAAGCCCTTCAAATAGAAACACTTACAATTTGTTTTTTAACAAACTCAAATTGATAAGTGTAAAATTTTTCTGGCTAGATAACAGTCATAGAGTTAAAGAGGACCTTTCATGTTTTTTTTAAGTTTATATAAATACTGTACCTTTCCTTGCAGGGTGCCCCCAGCTGATGCTGCCATCCTGCCTCTTTTTTTCAAATATCGCTCCGACGCCCCGCTGTGCCCCCCTGCAGTTTTCCCTCTCAGTATGTTTATACTGAGCATCGGTACAGGGAGGAGGAGATGCCAGGGTTTCTCAATGGGCGTCTCCTTCTCTGTGGCTGTGCCGCGATCCAATCACAGCGGAGAGGGTCACAACCAGGGAGAAAAAAAGCTCACCTTCTCCCTTGTTGTGGTGCCCTCTGCTGTTATTGGATCGCGGCACAGACAGGGAGTAGGAGATGCCCATTGAGAAACCCTGGCGTCTCCTCCACCCTGTACCAATGCTCAGTATTAAGGGGGGCACAGCGGGCGTTGGAGCGATATTAGAAAAAAACAAGCAGGGTGGCAGCATCAGCGGGGGTACCCCGCAAGGAAAGGTATTTATCTAAACTAAAAAAAACATGAAAGGTCCTCCTTAAAGAGGTTGTCCGGGTTCAGAGCTGAACTCGGACATAACCTCATCTTCACTCATTTAGCATGAGTGGAGCATTGGAGCATTTCTTGCTCCGATGCCCCACCTTGCCTTGCGCTGCATCGTGCAAGGCAAGGGTTTTGTTCTTTACTACTGTTAACGTGCCGTGCTTCACATCAGCATGCCATGCGGAGACTTCCGCCTAGCAGTGATCCCGGTGACGTCACCGGCACAAATGGGCGGTCTGATGGCTCTGCCTAGGCTGTTTTAGAGCCTTGGGCAGCGCCGATGACATCACTGGGATCACTGCGAGATGGAAGTCTCTGCATAGCATACTGATGTGAAGCCCAGTACATCAGCAGTAGTAAAGAATAAAACCCCTGCCATTGAAGCAAGAAATGCTCCAATGCTCCACTGATACATGCTAAATGAGTGAAGAAATGAGTGAAGAAAAGGTTGTGTCCGGGTTCTTCTGCTCTGAACCTGGACAAACCCTTTTAAACACAGAATGTTAATTAAACCAAAACATTCATGCGAATAGTACTACCAGACATTGATTTATATAGGACCATCATCCATTCACAGTGTCAAGTAGAGTGGCAACACAAGTCTCACCAAAAACTATAGGTAAATCTAGAAATGAACTTACTAGGAAGAAATATGAGCCATTTTATTTATTCAGCCCAGTACCATAGATTAAAAGAATTTTTTTTTTGACCAAACATTTTATTTAAAGGGGCTGTCTGCACTGAAAATCTGATGGGCAGCAATAAATGACTAAGCTAAGCAAGTTTTAGGCAAAAAAATATATATTTCCTCATTTCCCTGTTTCTTTTCTGGCCCTTGTTTACATGCAATAACAACAATCTCTGCCCCTCCCCCTGCACTGCTAAGGGAGTGGATACAAGAGCTGCCCTGAGTGCTGGGAGAATCAACAGCATCTTGTATGTGTAGAACTACAAGTGCCAGCTGTATAACGACACTGCTAAGGGAGTGGATACAAGAGCTGCCCTGAGTGCTGGGAGAATCAACAGCATGTTGTATGTGTAGAACTACAAGTCCTAGCTGTAGAATGACAGTACTGATACACACAGGATCTTCCCCCTACCTTCTTGTGCAATGCTCTCTCTAGTCTGTCAGCTCCTGTGCCTAGCATTGTCTCCTCACTGCCTGCAGCTACTCAGTCTGTGCAGTTGAAAGGGTTAAGAATCCTAGGAGAGAGCAGACAGCCTGGCAGTGAAGGAGGGCGTGGCCAGCAAAGTGACGTCTTGTGTACAGGCTTGTGTAGGAACTTTATCAGAGCAGGCAGAGAAGCTGACATCACAGCTTATGTGACCCTCAGTCAAATCTGATAAACCAGGCACTGCAGATAAAGTGAGTTAATTGTAAAGTTGTTACATTTGCCTAGTTAGGAACATAGAAAGAACAAAAAAATAACTCGGACAACCCCTTTAACAGGGTATTCTAGTTGTAAAAAGTTGTTCCCTGTTCTGTGTATAAATTAGAGGGGGCCCGACCACTGGGACTATCATCGATCATGAGAATGGGTCCCCCGAAATAAGTTTCAGTTCTGCTCCATTCATCTCTGTGGAACTGCTGAATATTGCTGAGCTCTTGTATTCAGCTATCTCTGGCAGTCCCATGGAGATGAATGAATAGAGAGGAAGTAGGCATGCTCAGAATTACAGGATTACCTTTTTAGCTATATATTTATTGAACAAACTATGTTAAAACATTTAAAAAAAATGAAACAGCTTGAAAAATTAGGAAAATTTGTTTTTTTTTTACACTTTTGACCATTTGCCTGTTAATAAGACCTACAAAATAAATTGATATTCACTCTAATTTTTATATAATAACAGAACCCCACATGCCTTGCAAAAAAAAAGTTGCACCGACAATGAGAGGGGAGTGGATGACAGAAGTAGTGGTAGCCATGTAGTAATAGGAGGGACCCTTTCTTCCCCCAGGGCACACCCTGGTTTTGGGAGTTCAGGGGGCCTATGATGTTGGTGAGTGTTGCTGCGTGCAAAGCAGGGTCCCAGATGAAGGTGGCAACTGGCAAGCAGTCATGCAACACTGTGGTTATTTAGATGATGGAATGCATCACCAGTGATGAGTCTGGTTTTGTGAAACAAATAACATTTCTTTACTGATTATAAAGTTCAAATACGGCAGACACAGTCTTTACCATGCATGGACCTGCAGATCTTACACAGTTTGCAATTTTCACAGTTCTTACAGTTCTAGAGGCTGCAAAGGTGGTAGACAGACCAAATGCTCCCTTGGTCCCTTTTATGAATAAACACTGCTGTCTTCCCAGTTTAGCCCAGGGGTAGCCCGCCTTTATGACAGACCAATATCAGTCCCTCAAATAGACCAAATCTGTTCTTTCTACAGGCTGATTGGCCTTCAGAATAAATCCTCATTTGCTTCCTCAGACGTAGGCGGTTAGTCTCGGTCTCAAACTGGCTGGCTAATTTTCCTCCATAGCTGCTTTTTGCTTTCCCACTTTCTCAGCCAATCCACTCTCTAGGGGGAAGGTGTAGTGGCCCCACCTAGCAACTATATCTCCCAGAGCCAGTTAACCCTTTTGCAGCCTGTAGAAGGAAATATACTACACTATAAATCACACACATTTTTAACTCTTTTAGTGGTAGGCTACCAGCGCACTGCACATTATAGGGTAGAAATTTTGCTCTGGTCATGAAGGCCCAAAACATACGCAGTAGAGATAAGCAAATCGATTCGTACAAATTGATTCACCTCATCAACCAAAATTCTTCACCTGTAAGGGTCTGTCCTCTCTGATGACGAAGCTCCCCTTGCTACTTCACTAACAGGGCCTGACATCTCTATAATAACCAAATCCTCTAAATCTGCAGCCGAGTTGGTAATGGTGAAGTAAGTAATCAAAGCTACACAATGATAAGAGATGCAATCACATTAGGGGACATTTATTAACCTTTTACACCAGAAAACTGGTATCAAAGGTAGCAAAGTTTTGCATATGTAGCAATTATGCAACATCTTGCAACTTATTGGGCGACTTCTGCCCCTCTTGGCACTTTTCCAAAAGGGGGACAGGGCGGAGAGTAGTTTGTATGAAGCTGAACATAGCTGGCTTGTTCCACCAGGAAGATCATACCTGAAATCTACATCAGCTCCTTTGCTGGTGTAGATTTCATTTCTGGCACAGATACACCACAATTAATAAGAGATGTGGGCCTTTTACCAGTTTTGACATATCTGAAGCTAGCAGGGGATAGATTAACACCAGCGTGTGAAATGCCCATCCTTAATAAATGTCCTGCATTGTAATTACGTGACATTGTTAGAACTGAATAAAATAACCCATTTATGACTCTTTTGGTTATGAAATTCCTTCTCAAGAAACTGATTTAAAAACTACTACCTCTTGCTTTTTACACCTGATATTCCATCTTTTATTTAAAAAGATCTTATTATAAGCTGATGACAGGGCCTTTTTTCGGCCATGAAACGCATCATTATCAATAAAGTCACCCTGAAACAAAAATACTTACCTCTGTCATATCTCGACTGAATCTGGAAAAAACGTTGTCATGCCGTTCTTCTCCAGCATCTGGTTATTTAAAAATCCCAAATTCAGCTGAACAGGGCATTAGTCTAAGATTAAACAAAATCTATATGGAAAGGAAAGTATTCCTACTTGGCGTCCACCCTCATTCAAGAACTAAATTACAAAATAGACCAGAACACTAGACGTAAAATTGACTCCAGCTGCTCATCTTTATGTTGGCGTTGTAATAAGAATATTGACACCCCCCTTCATGTGTGGATATTATGCCCAGTTATCAAAACATTCAGGAACAATCATTAATAATTCAATTCTTTTCAATTAAACAATGAATCTCACTCTAGAATCTCAATCACTCATTTAAATTTCTAAATCGCTAATCCATATTACCCCATTTGTTAAATGCTGCTGAAACAATCATGGCTAGACATTGGGTCAGTGGTGTACCTACCATGGAGGCAGATCTTGTGGCTCCAATGTGGCACAGGGAGAATGGAGCCTGAGCTGTACGGTTTTTCCTGTTGCGAACATAGACTCACAGCATTTTCCTGCAGCCGCCATGAGGGGGAGCTCCATGCAAAGACATATTAAAGCTTCCGTTGAGTGCAATGGTAACCATAAATTCCTATGCACTGAGTTCCCCTTTAGTGGTGTCAGACAGTTTTGTAATATGCTATATGAGGGGATTCAACAATATAGAGCTGTATGGAGTAACTTATCAATGTATGCATTGGATTTTGGAATTTTTTTATTTATTTTTTCAGATTTTTATTTATACATTTACAAATACAACATATAAAAATCAGTAATCATTAACATTACATACATATTATTATTCTCCCCCCCCCCCCCCGACACCCAACTTACCCAAAAACCGAATCCACCCCTTGTACCGAGAGAGAGGAGGGGAGGAAAAAAAAAACCCTATACAACCTTAAAGGGCTTCTGTCACCCCCCTTAACCCACTTTTCACTAGCTGACATTAGCTATTTGCTAATGTCAGCTGAGTCGAAATATATATTTATTACCTTGTCCGAAGTTGTAAATTACGTTAAAAAGCCACTTTTATATTATGCAAATGATCTTCGCTACCAGCAAGTTGGGCGTTTACTTGCTGGTAGCCGCCGCATCTAGATGAGTTATGCACGCCCTTCCTCGTTTGATAGACAGGGCCAGCGCTTTCTCCTCCTCGCACTGGCCCTGTCTGAAGATGAATCCGCGCCTGCGCCTGCACCGCTCAGTAGTCGGCGCAGGCGCTCTGAGTGAAGGACGCGAGCTTTGCCGCTCAGTCTCAGTGCGCCTGTGCCGATTACGCCACCGCTACACCCCAATTGAAACTTTTTTTTTTTTTTTCTCAGAAAGTGTCATTTTCCGCTAACTTGTGAAAAAAAATGAAATGATACATGAACTCACCAAGCCCCTCCATGAATACTTTGGGGTGTCTTCTTTCTAAAATGGTGTAATTTGGGGGATATTTATACTATCCTGGCATTCTAGCACCTGAAGAAACATGACAGGTGCTCAGAAAGTCAGAGCTGCTTCAAATGCATGAAATTCACTTTTTTGCACCATAGTTTGTAAACGCTATAACTTTTACCCAAACCAATAAATATACACTTATTGGATTTTTTTATCAAAGACATGTAGAACAATAAATTTAGAGAAAAATTTATATAGAAATGTAGTTTTTTTTGAAAAATTTTACAACAGAAAGTGAAAAATGTCATTTTTTTGCAAAAATTTCGGTAATTTTTGATTAATAGCAAAAAAAGTAAAAATGTCAGCAGCAATGAAATACCACCAAATGAAAGCTCTATTAGTGAGAAGAAAAGGAGGTAAAATTCATTAGGGTGGTAAGTTGTATGACGGAGCAATAAACGGTGAAAGTAGTGTAGTGTGGAATTGTAAAAAGTGGCCTGGTCATTAAGGGTGTTTAAGCTAGGGGGGCTGAAGTGGTTAAACCATTGATTCCATATTTCTATGAAAGTCTTTTCTGCCCCTATTTGACTTAATCATCCTTTCCATTTTTATCATTTCATTGAATGATTTTTTCCATTCACCTACTAGGGGTTGATATTTTTAATTCAATTTCTTTAAGATAAGCAATCTTGCCTGAAACAGTAGTAAACATAATGCTTAACATAATTGTACCCCCAATATACATATCACGGGATCCCTATATATCTTTAATCCCAGAACTTTTTCTATAATCCCTGCCACATCCGACCAATACCTAAACAATTTGGGGCATCTGCAGATTAAATGCACTAAACCTTCCTGTTCTTCCCCACATCTCGGGCATTCGTCTGTCGCTCTTAAACTCATATTTTTTTTACATTAGAGGTGTACGATGTAGGAAATCCTGTGAGAGGCCCTCAATGAAATTATGGGCCTATTATTCAAAACATCCTCCCATTTCTCATCTGAAAGATCTTCAATATCTTTTTTTTCCATTTCTCTTTTGCTAATATTTTAATCTTTGTTTGTGCTGCTTTCATCAATAGTTTGTATCTCCTACCTTTAATCTTTCCATACCTGAAAAACCGATCAAACCCCTCCGAAGAGAATTTTTATATATCTCTGAATCAACTGCCGAGATAATTGCATCCCTTATTTGTAGGCATTTAAAATTATCATTTCTTGGGATTCCAAATTCCCTAATCAAAGTTTCTAAATTCTTCAATTTATCCCCATTGAAAATATAATCTAAGAAAATTACACCCATATTCTCCCAATTACCATATTGTTTAATCGTCTGAATTTCTACTCAGATTTATATTTTTCCATATTGGAGTGCGATTTAAATAACCCTTAATACCCATTATTTATTTTACTTCTTTCCAAGTATAATCCGTAAGATTTAATATTTGATTATCTGTATTATTATTACCCAATAAACCTGACTCTGATATCTCCATTATACTTCTTTGATTAGTCTTAATACCCATTTTCATTAAATAACCTCTCAACAGTGAACTTACTTCATTCCCTTTAATTTAACAAAAACTGTGACACCAAAAAATACAAGAACCAATTTGGAAGAGATAACCCCCCCTCCTTAACGGGTAACTGAAGTATTTCTTTTTTTAACCTAGATACTCCCCCTTTCCAGATAAACTCCCTCATCAATTTATCCAGCATCACAAAAATCTTTTTTGGCAATACAATCGGGGTATTCTGTAATTTGAAGAGTACCTGGGGAGAAGAACCATCTTTACTAAATTAAATCGACCCATCATTGAAAGTGGGAATCTCCTCCAAATATGGATCTTCTTCACTGCCTTTAAAAGAGGGACCACATTTATCTTTACATAATCCCCCACCCTTCTTGAGATATTTACACCAAGATATTTAAAACTATCTCCTTTATCTATTATGTGAACACCACAAATCTTATTTAAATCTCCCTCCCCTATTAACATTAAATGTGATTTCTCAAAATTTATTTTTAATCCTAAATAGTAACCAAACTTATCTATTATATTTATAATTTTACTCAAATCTACCTCAGTGTCACCCCAAAAAAATCAAAATATTATCAGCGTATAAAATTATTTTTTCCTTAATATCCCCATATTGGAATCCCACAAAGTCATCACTTTCTCGAATTATATTGGCTAATGGCTCTATTGCAATTGCAAAGAGCAATGGGGATAGGGGATTTTGGAATCTGGTGTAACTACATTAGGAAATATGGTGTTCAGAATGAGTGCCATATTTTTGATGCATATATAGATGTTGGGTTAAGTGGTTAAGAGGTGGCGCATTAATTTTTTTATCATGAAATAAACTCTGCATTTAGTGTAAATAAATTCTCAGAAATTTCACCTTTCTAAGTTTTGCTATGGGGCCCTATGAGATATGTATAATCCTTGCATTGGAGAGATTCTTAGGCACCAACAGTTGTGGAGTGGTTGAATGAAATAAACTTGATGAAATTATTTTTGTGCTGGTGGACACAGGAGGAGAAATAAGAGAATTTTTACCTTACATGGGATAAATGGTCTGGTTTTTAATCCTCAAGTACTTGACCAATTTGTAATATCCTAATCATTTCTTTCATTCTCCAAACATGATTTTATAATGTCGTTGGACACTGCTTATTGGTATTTTCATATATACATGTCTAATCATATATATACATTTTTGATGCTCATGTACCAAGCTACCAAGCTTAGATATAACTAGTTTCATGCACATCTGTTCATGTTCTTTCTTAGGCTGCTTTCACATTAGCGGCAGCCTTCTCCGGCAGGCTGTTCAGGCGAGTGAACAGCCTGCCAGATCTGTGTTGCCGCTAGTGCACGCATGCTGCTGGAAGTCCGCATGTTTGCCGTGCTGCGGCTGGACCTCCAGCCTGCCCCCATTATAGTGAATGTGGCCGGAGTGGATTTCCGGCGGCACACGTGCACTAGCGGCAGCACGGATACGGGAGAAGGCTGCCACTATTGTGAAAGTATCCTTATCAACTACCCCTTTCCTTTTCTGTAAGTCCCTCTCCTATTCGTATGCAAAAACTTATAAAGAATTTATAAAAAAAAAAGGGACAGAAAACCAAATACAACAAAATCAAGCTTCCAGATGGTTTTACCAAAAATCAAAAGATAAGTCATAATGGTAGAAAACCTGGTTATGGTCACCGTTTGACGACTTGAATTCACACATAACTGATGAGGTTTTTAAGGGGTGCGGCCGGGCACCCTGTATTAACAGACCTCCCCTTGGGCACCTTAAGTAACTGATTGACATGTTATAAAAAGCAGATTTTTGTGCAAATAGAGCCACAGTAAAGTATAATAAGGCCATCTTAGGATTCTACTTATTAGTCTGGACATGAACATATGTTTAGGTTATAGGGGTGAAATCTGCTGACAGAATCCCTTTAAAGCAGTTCTCCATTTTGAGATCCTCGCCAAAAATATACCCCATTTGTCAGCCTCCTGGACTACTGTAATGCTAAACCACAATGCAAAGATGGATCCATCGTATGGTGGATACCACTTGTCAGGGTTCTGTTAGGGTTCCATTGTGAAGTCTGTTGTTTTGTTGAGAAGTATAATATTGTATGCATTGCTATTCCTGTAATATGTGACAGAGTATCCAAATGAAGCCTCCAGAGTGAGTGTGAAAATAGCCTTGGGGTGATGTGTGGGCACTTGCGCAATAGAAAGGTTTAGTACCTCGAGCTGGGGGTACTAGAATTTTAAATGGTTATTTTATTTTATATGTTATGTATTGTTTTATGTGTTATCTGGCCGTATGTTCCAGTAGGATATGGATTCCAAGCTTTAACAAGGAACAGGGCCAACTACCCTGTTACTTCCGTCTTGGTAGGAGTGGGCTGGTCCTGCTTCCCTCCAGGAGGGGCAGTTCCTGTGAAAACAGAAAGTGGAGAGGAAGCACAAGCCTGAGCTCCTGCTCCCAAAGAGCATTCTCCTAAAAGAATTACAGATAAAGATATACAGCCTCAAGTAAATCCTTGAGAAGACAGACAGCAGAGTGAACAGCTATATCAGAATTTAAAGGGGTTGCCGTTACTAAGCCAAGATGAGCCACAGTCCCGACTACTTACCAACTGGGAAACAGCAGAGCACTTTCAGTGGCTCTCATTGCTGTGCATGAGAGCTATGGAAACAGTGTAGCACAATAAGCTATGCTGTTTTTGAGTTAGGGAAACAGCATAGCTTGTTGTGCTACTCGGTTTCCTGGCCAGGAGGTGGTCAGGACTGTGTCTCATCTTGCTTTATTAAAGATGAGATGAGACAACCCTCACCTGCTGTGAGGTGAGGGACTTCTGCTAAGACACCTATCACCCAGAATACTACAATGCTGGTACAATATAGGTGCTAAAGTGTAGTTAGCCAATCTGCCTACATATTCCTCAAAGAGAAAATTGCACTTGAAATCAGCTGCTATTGACTGTATTTGAAGTTCTACGTTGCACTTAGTAAAACAGACTTTTCTACATTTAATTCTGGCCTCAGTCTTCAAAGTTGGATTTGACCTGCCCCAATCAACAGAGAGCAATAGCCTGAGAGAGTACATAGTAACATAGTACATAAGGCCGAAAAAAGACATTTGTCCATCTAGTTCGGCCTGTCACCCTGCAAGTTGATCCAGAGGAAGGAAAAAAAAACCCTGTGAGGTAGAAGCCAATGTTCCCCACTTAAGGGGAATAAAAAATTCCTTCCTGACTCTAATCAGACAATCAGAATAACTCCCGGGATCAATGACCCCTCTCTAGTAGCTATAGCCTGTAATGTTATTACACTCCAGAAATACATCCAGTCCCCTCTTGAATTCCTTTATTGTACTCACCATCACCACCTCCTCAGGCAGAGAGTTCCATAGTCTCACTGCTCTTACCATGAAGAATCCTTTTCTATGTTCGTGTACAAACCTTCTTTCCTCCAGACGCAGAGGATGTCCCCTCGTCACAGTCCTGGGGATAAATAGATGATGGGAGAGATCTCTGTACTGACCCCTGATATATTTATACATAGTTATTAGATCTCCCCTCAGTCGTCTTTTTTTCTAAAGTGAATAACCCTAATTTTGATAATCTTTACCTTGACAAACACTTCATAAGGCCACTACCACTCCCATCTTCTGCATTGGATCCTCCGGGACTTGCGGCACAGGCAATTTAGGTTTTGAGTGAGTAGGATTTAGGAGATACAAAATAATTTAAGTAGAGAGAATGTAAACTGTCTCCAGGTAATGCTAATCTTATTCTCCAGACACAATTATAGGAAACACTTATTTACAGTGTACTGAAGAAGGAAATCCACTTTATGCTGCTAAATAAAGCCACAGCTAAAAATAAAGAACTGTGTCTAGAATATTCCAGACACTGGCCTATTGTATTAGGTTTCTGAATATTTTTACTTAAGGATGTGCTATGATGGAATTTTTCAAAAGAATATTCATATGTACAGTTTATACATATCACAAAGGGTCCTCCTGCTGGAATCCCCAGTGATTTTCTGTAATCTATGAGGACACCTTATGGAGTGTTCAGTTTCCCTGCAGCTCCACCAAAGGGGATATCATACATTACATGATCAATAGACTGGCTGTCTATGTAATGCAGACAGCACAGGTTCTTCAGAGCTTTAGCAGTTTAGCAGTGACAAATGTATTGTACCTGAATAAGATTTCCATTCTGTAATTCTCTTCTGTGGGCAAAACCTGCTGCATTAGTTACATCTTTAATCACTTTTATTCATGTAGAGTCCCTCTTCATATTGAAAATCAGTGCAGCTATAAATCAGGAAACTGAATGGCTGTTCGTACAGAATGAGCTGGATTCTCTGAACGGGAATGTGCTGACATTGCTTGGTAATACCCAGATGTAAGGTGGTGAAATTGATTCCCTGAGCATATTCGCTACTTTATTTCTGCCAAACATTGAAGTTAAAAGGGGTTGTGCAGTGCAAAGATATTGATGACCTATCCTCAGGAGAGGTCATCAATATCAGATCGGCACCACTGCTGATCAGCTGCTTGAAGGGGTAGTGGCACTGGTACGGTATGAGCGCCTCTTCCACTTCAAAATTACCTGTGTGCTGTCTGATTTGCAGAAGCTATGCAGTGTAATTACAACTGCTCGCCCTATTCACTTGAATGGGACGAGCAGTTTTAGTTACACTGCACCGCATCTAGATGGCATGCATGCAGTTTTGAAGCAGAAGCAGCACTACTACCCCTTGAAATAGCTGATTGACAGGGGTGAGGGAGTTGGACCCCCGCCAATCTGATAATGATGACTAGTGTTGAGTGAAGCAAAGCATTCGAAGTGGAATTCAGTCCAAAGTTTAGAAAATTGAGATTCACAACAAATCCAAACTTCCTCGCACTTTGTGGCAGGTTTTCCTAAAATGGCGGCTGTACATGTTACAAAGCAAAACTAAGTGTAAAGGAGACAAGCCTGGGAATGCAAGATCACCCATAATGCCATGCAGCCAACCAATCGGCAGATAGCCATCCCCTGTGATGTCACAGCCCTATAAACCCTCATCTTGCGTGGTCTACGAAATTGTCCTGTGAGCTGAGCATAAGTTGAGACATGGAAAGCGCTCATGCGCTAGGGACAGTATTGCTAAAAACGATTAATAGAAGAATTCAGTACCAATAAGATGGAAGCCTTTATTATTCCAGTGCCAACAATCCAACCAATACCATCCAGTCTGCACCCCTTAGGGGAGCAGGTCTTAATGATGACCATCCTCATCTTTTGCTGGCTTTACTTCCTAGAAAAGTCAGCAAAATGTAGAGAGAGGAGGAGCTGGATGTTTCTGATGACATATTCTCATCGATATTAGGTGATGTGGAAAAGGAGGAAAAGCAGATGGCAGAAGAAGGGCTCCCACCTGTAGGGCAGAAGAGCGCTGGGGTTGGAGAAGTGGGTATGCCAGCATATTGTGCTTTGTTGTCTGGTACAGCCTCACAATGGGACCATTGTTGCGTGGTTTCAAGCCATTTCACTTTTGCCATACAGATAAAGTTAAATAACTTGCAAGAGCAGGCACAAAGGCTTAGTGGGTATCACTTATTTAGATTTTTATATTCAACGTCTGAGATCAGCAAAAAGGATCTGTATTTTTTCCAGTAACAGTGCCACTCTTACTCGTAGGGTCTGATATTGCAGCTGAGTTCTATTCAAGATACATGGACTCACAGAAACTCCATATGGTACCCTGTCTATTATGCTTTGGCGTACTGTAGTTTTGATGCAGGTAATAACGACAAAAGCAAAATAGTTGATTTAGACGACAGGAGTCTGGACAACGTATTTAAAGGAAGGACGTATTAAGCAATCAATGGAATGACCAAGAAAAGCAAATATTACACATATGGTCAAAGCTATTTAAGTGCCCCCTCTTATTTCGATCTATCAGAAATAATAATGATTAAAAAATTCTTTCCTGTTGGTTTTCAGTTGTGACATTTTCATGTCTCATATGCTTTTTGATTTAGCACAGCCTGAGATTTCTACAAATAGTTTTATTATTGATCCATAGCTATGTATGCATTGTGTTTCATCCAGAAATTATGGTGTACAAGTAACCTTCTAGGGAAGGAAATGCACCCAAATTACCAAGAACTGATGTTCAGGACATTTTGTTCATATGGTTGAGTTCAGAATCAGAACATATTAAATGTGTGTTTTCCCTTTGCACGTTCCAATTCCAAATGTTGACTGTTGTGTATTGGATTGCGCTTTCTTTTCTTTCTGAGGCTGACTTATGGAGGGAAAGGAATAATATGTATTATCTGCATATTTTATTATCCTATGTTTGTGACTTTAAGAAAATTCTTTAATCATGCTAATGCAGGATGATGGTTTTCCACATATGGGTTTTTTATGGTCGGTGACCAATGGGAGGGTCAACTCCTAGTGGCTAGAGTCTATGGCGATGATGCTGCAGGAAGGTGGATCTATAGACCTCTTTTACACATCTGTGAATCATGGACCTGTGCTGTCCTTGATCTCCACTATTGACTTTCATTTGTTCATTTGCGCATCATTGGTTTTCCATGGACTGTGGCTCCCTGGTGATACCGAAGAAGCATGTCCTATCTTGCCCATGATTACAGATCCCACATTTACATTATAATCTATGGGTTTTGTGAAAGAATCTTCTTAACTCTCTTAAAAGGGTTTGCCAGCAAATTCTGGATTGTTGGCAACTATGATTGTCTATAGCAGTGGTTTTCTGTATCTCACACAGATCAGAATTAGTGTTGAGTGAGCGAGCGTGTGCTCGAGCACGATGCTCGAGTCACCTCCCTGCACATTTTTTGCCTGCTACGCAGCCAATAAACGTGCTGGGCAGTACTGCCACTCACCATAATGCTGTAGCCATGTTGGTTACTGGCATTACAGTGATTGGCTAGCCGGAATGTGTCATCCGGTGCTATATAGCACCCGATGACACGTGGTTTGGATCAGACTTAGTCAGGGCAAGCTGCAGCAGCAGGGACAGATAGTGTAGGGAGAGGAACTGTGCTTTTTTTTAGGGAGTTTTGAGTGTTGAAACTTTGTTAGAGACCCAACAGTCCTTTTAAGGACTATTGTTTTATCTGGCTGCTAAATATATTAGCGCAACATGCACTAAATTGTGTGCAATTGTTTGGCTGCTGGTGAGAGCAGCAACATTACCTGCGCTACATCTCCTGTATAACATTAGCTGCTGGTGACAGCAGCGACATTACCTGCACTACCTCTGCTGTATAACATTAGTAGCTGGTGACAGCGGCGACATTACCTGCACTACATCTCCTGTATAACCTTTGCGCATCCCAAATAGCTGTGACATTCCCTGTAATTTTTTATTAGCTGCTGGTGACAGCTGCGACATTACCTGCGCTACATCTCCTGTATAACGTTTGCACATCCCAAATAGCTGTGACATTTCCTGTAATTTTTTATTAGCCGCTGGTGACAGCGACATTACCTGCGCTACATCTCCTGTATAACGTTTGCGCATCATAAATATCAGTGACCTGCGCTACATCTCCTGTATAACATTTGCATATCCTAAATATCGGTTAAATTTAGTGTCATTTATTTGTGCATACACTTACAAAACCTGGGCTACTGTACGTGTGACATACTTGCAAGCATATATACCATTTAATATGATGAAGGCGAGCAGTAGGGCGGAGAAGTGGCCATGCTGCTGATGGTGCACGCAGAGGCCGTGGCCCTGGGCATGGGTAAAATGTGCCTGCTGCCAGAGCACAAGAAACACACTCTTCCACGATACCTAGCTCCATGTCCCAGTTTGCAGGGTGGCACAGGACAAGACTCTCGAAGTCAGACTAGTGCGATCAGGTGGTCGGATGGATTGCAGCAGATAATGCTTTCAGTTGGTTAAGCACCACCCTGTCTTCCGCAAAGTCCAGTCTCTGTAGCCAAGAGTCTGGTCAACAGAATCCTCACCCTGATCCTCTTCCTCCCACCATAGAGAGTCTTGGCAAACAAGTGATCCCACACTCGCATGTTCTGAGGAGCTCTTTTCATCACCATTCGTTAATTTGGCCCTCTCGCCAAACCTGCTTGAAAAGGGACATGAGGAGATCTTGTGCACTGATTCCCAAACTCTTGAGCATCCACAGTCAGAAAAAGATGATGGTGGATGATGATGATGAGACACAGTTGCCAATAAGTCAACCGCAGTTAGTGTCTCAAGAGGTTCATGATGAGGATGGGACACAGTTGTCAATAAGTGAGGTTCTTGTTAGGTCAACAAGTCAGAAGGATGACCAGAGTGAGGAAGTGGAAAAGGAGGTGGTGGATGATGAAATCACTGACCCAACCTGGGGAACCTGCGAATGTGGCAAGCCGAGCGAGGACAGCATTACAGAGGGGGTGGGATTTGCAGTACCGCAACAGGCTGCAAAAGGCAATGGGGTGGCGAAAGGGAGAAGGTGGGCCAAACCAAACAGGCCCGCAACTGTTCCCCGGAGCACCCCCTTGCCAAGGGTAGGTGTGCCGCAGCCTGGTGCTTTTTTGAGGAAAGTGCGGACGATAAAAGAATTGTCATTTGCAACCTGTGCCGGGACAAAATGAGCAGGGCCGTGAACACTAGCAACCTCACCACCACCAGCATAATCCGCCACATGGCATCAAAACACCGTAATAGGTGGGCCGAATGCCTGGGTCCACAATCAGTGTCTGCTGGTCACACCACTGCCTCCTCTTCCCCTGTGTTACGTGCTGGCCAATCCCCTGTCCAAGACGCAGGCCCGGGTGCCTCCTGCCCTGCACCTGTCATTACTGATTTAGAATTTTCTTCATTATTTAATATAGATTATGTTATGCGAAAAATCGGTAATTAAATATGCGCTTTAATCGAATCATGTAAGGGGGTTAAGCAACTTTCCTACTGGGTTGGCTTGGTAAAATTGTCGAATATGTAGAATATAGTGCTATATTCGTAAATTATCTCAATTCTACCAAGCCAAGCTAACCCAATAGGAAAGTTGCTTAACCGGTACGATTAACGTGCATATTTAATTGAAGATTTTTCGCATAACATAAACTAAATTTAATGATGAAGAATATTCAAAATCAGTAATGAGTCATTACTCACTTGTGGGTCAATTCAATTCGAGAATATTCGTCATTTTTTTCCATCTGAAGTCATGATTCCTCCTTGCTTAAGTTGCTTTTGGGCCAATGACTGTTCACATTAAATTGGAAAAAATCATAAATACTGTGAAAAACGAATATTTAGCACTATATTCTATTACGCATTACGCAAATTACATTGCCGATTTTTCGCAATCAATAGAATAATCTCAAATACAAATATTGGCGAATATATGATGAATATTCTAACGAATATTCAAAATACCGCAAATTCGACTGACACGTGGACAAGTGCTTGTGGCCAGGGACGCTACATTTCCCTGACGGCACACTGAGTGAACGTTGTGGAAGCGGGGAGCGAGTCATACTCTGGGATGGCACAGGTGCTACCGACACCAAGGATTGCGGGCCCTACTTCCATCAGGATTTCCGCCAGCACCTACATTAGTGGCTGCAACCCCCCCTTCTCCACCTCCTGCTCCACTTTCACCTCTGAACTTATCTTGCAGCAGCAGTCAGCCATCAGTCAGTAGTTGGAAGCAGTGTAGCACTGCAGTGGGGAAGTGGAAACAGGCCATGCTGAAACTTATTTGCTTAGGTGACAAACAGCACACCACCGCAGAGCTGTGGCAGGGTATAAGGAACCAGACTAAGCTGTGGCTCTCGCCACTCAACCTACCACCAGGCATGGTTGTGTCTGATAATGGCCGTAACTTGGTGGCTGCTTTGTAGCTCGGCAAGCTCACACACATACCATGCCTAGCCCACGTGTTCAACTTAGTGGTTTAGCGGTTTCTTAAACCTACCCCAATTTGCCTGAGCTACTGGTGAAGGTGCGCCACGTGTGTGCCCATTTCCAAAAGTCATCTACAGCTGCCCTCGGTCTGGCAACGCTGCAGCAGCGCTTGCAATTGCCAGCTCCATGACTGTTGTGCAACGTGAGCACGAGCTGGAACTCCACGTTCCACATGTTGGCCAGGCTTTGTGAGCAGCAGAGGGCAGTTGTGGAATACCAGCTTCAACATGGTCGTCACCTTTCCAGTCAGCTTCCACTCTTCACAAGCGACGAGTGGGCATGGATGTCTGACCTCTGTGAGGTTTTACGCAACGTTGAGGAATCAACACAGATGGTGAGCAGCGATGCCACTATTATCAGAGTAACCATCCCACTTCTGTGTCTACTGAAATGCTCGCTGCTCACAATGAAGGGGGAAGCTTTGCATGTGGAAGAGGTGGAAATGGGGGAAGACAGTACACAGGATGATGGTCAGATCACCCTCAGTTCGCCTTTCAGCGCAAATTGTATGATGATGAGGAGGAGGAGGAGCAGGAGACGGTTGCCTTCGCTACAGAGTGTAGTACCTATAGCAGGTTTATTCCATCTGTTCAGCGTGGATGGGCAGAAGAGGAGGAAGAGGATGAGGAGATCGAGAGTCATCCTCCTAATGAGGACAGTGAAGTCTTGATTGTTGGGACACATGGCTGACTTTATGTTATGCTGCCTTTCCCTTGACCCTCGCATTGTACGCATTTTGTTCAACATCGATTACTGGTTGTTCACCCTTGTCGACCACTGCTACAAAGATAACTTTTCATCTCTTATTCCTGTGGTGGAGATGACTAGCAAAATGGTGCAATACCAGAAGGTCCTTGTGGAAAAATTGCTCCAAAAATTTCCAGCTGACAACGCTGGGAGCAGAGTACGTAGTTTTTTGGGCAACCGAGAAGGAGAGACGAGGGAAACACACATCAGTTCCAACAGGGGCAGGGTAACACTCTCCAAGGCCTGGGACAGTTTCATGACACCCCGCAAGCACCCTCACCCTGATGCGTGGCCTAGTGTCACAAGGAGGGAAAGATTTTGGAAGATGGTGAACGAGTACGTAGCAGACAGTGTCAGTGTCCTCAATGATCCCTCTGTGCCTTACAACTATTGGGTGTCCAAGCTGTACACGTGACACGAACTGGCGCTCTACACCTTGAAGTTGCTGGCCTGCCCTGCCGCTAACGTTTGGTCAGAGCGGGTATTTAGTGCTGCTGGGGGCATAATAACTGACAAGCGCATCCGCCTGTCAACTGAAAATGCTGACAGGTTGACTCTTATAAAAATGAAGGCCTGGATTGCTCCTGACTTCTTTACTCCACCAGAGGAAAGCGGCTGAACATAAAGGCACTTTAAATGTGGCTTTTATGGTGTATTGAATACACTGTATTCCCATGCACCCCTTCCACCACAAAAAAGGGTATATGGTTAAATCTTCTTTTTCTCGTCCTCCTCCTCATCCTCCATCATATCAACATGCTTATTAGGCTGGCCTCGCTCCTAATGTTTTAGAGGGTCACCAGCAGGCCCTCGCCCATAATGTTTTAGATGGTCAGCTCAGCAGCAGGCCCTCGCCCATAATGTTTTAGATGGTCAGCTCAGCAGCAGGCCCTCACCCCTAATGTTTTAGATGATCAACTCAGCAGCAGGACCTCGTCCACAATGTTTTAGATGGTCAGCTCAGCGGCAGGCCCTTGCCCCTAATGTTTTAGATGGTCAGCTCGGCAGCAGGCCCTCGCCCATAATGTTTTAGATGGTGACCAGCAGGCCCTTGCTCCTAATGTTTTTGAGGATCACCAGCAGGCCATCAATTAAAATTTTTCAACAGTGTGTATGATGCCCTCCTTTGTGTGTAATGAAGGGTTTTTCCTTTTAAAATCGATTTTATCTTCGGTTTTGTGCGTATTATTGGCAGTCTGGAACAGTGACGTACTACTCGGACAACATTGTTCCCAGCAGCGACCTGGGAGTCCAAAATGTATTTAGACATCCTCCCCATGCTGTTCCCGAACCATGTCAGTGGTGTTTCCATGAATTTCTGACCTTGTGCAAAATTCAGGACACTGCGAAGATATTAACCCGTCCCTTTTGCCATAGACTACCAGGGACACAGACTTTAACCACTTCACTGCTGTAAATCACAAAGGATGTAGACAAAAGCCCTCAGCACACTAGACCTGGGTCCAAAACTAATTTCCTGGATGCTATTTACAATTGTATATTTGGCTTCTTTATAGCTACATATTAGGATACTGTAGATTCATATTTATTTGACACAGTTCTGATCATGTAGTTGACCGACTAGCTCTATCTTTTCCATAATATATACGTTCAATATACACTCTGAAGCTGAAGTATTTGTTTTTTGACACAGTTCCTCCTAGACTGATTATAATTAGTTATACTGCTGCCCAGTAATAATAATTGTGCAATTAACATCATATCTACAGCAAAACCTCTATGACCACCCAAAGTGTAAACAAGAAGAGAAAATCCTTTTATTTTGATTTTACCTATGACAATATCCTTTATAGCATGTCATTTCCAGCAGAGAAATAGAGACAAAGAGGACTACAAAACTGGAACAATGTGCTCATTACACTAATTAGTCCAACATTGTGTTCCTTGAATTCTCCAAAATCAAATATGAAATTTCCCAGAAGATTTCAATAGTAGATAAATATTTATGTAAAGTGTTACTAATGAATATAGTTTTTTGCTGCCTTCTAATCTAAACCTAGCCCCAATGGAGTCTACAGGATTCTTCTGCTCCTCAAAATATTGTAATAGGCACTTATCCGTTAATTAAGTGACTGTGTTCAGTATATTCTGTGTAACAGACGGAGCTCTATTGTCTGAGAGCGCACAGTACCATAAACTGCGTATATTGTAACAATATAGTCTGAGATGTCAACAGCAGTTACTGCCTGATTGAACTGAGGTTTTTAGGGCTCACAGGAGATCTGAGGTCCAACCTCCATCATGTCCACTTTTAATAGCATTATAATCTTTGATATCACTGTACACGTGAATCATCCCAAATGATTGTCTCCAAAGTCACCTCTAAATGTGATTGTCTTCTGCTGAAATGTAGGGCCCATTATTGTTTCAATAACAGGGATCTTCTGGTCGGGCAGTTTGACCCCTGAAGAAAAGATATTCTATGTGTAGTATTCCCAAAGAATACTACCCAAAGTACAATAGTTTAAAGAGCACCTTGTTGCTCCCCAAATTCCAATGTTTTTTGGTTTAAAAAAATAAAATAAAATTTCAACATCCCCTTTGTTTTTCTGCTACAGCCCCTGTTCCATTTTTGCACCCAGTAGGTAAATGTGCAGTAAAGGTACAGGGGGAGTGGACCTTTAGGCCTCTTTCACACGGGCGTCATGTTTGACGCCCGGATAAGAGGCGGGTGCGTTGCGGGAATATGCGCATTTTTCCCGCGCGGGTGCAAACGTTTGTAACGCGTTTTGCACGCGCGTGAGAAAAAACGCCATGTTTGGTACCCAGACCCGAAGCCGGACTTCATCACTGAAGTCCGGTTTCGGGTCTTCTGGAGAATTTATTATTTCCCCTTATAACATGGTTATAAGTGGAAATAATAGCATTCTTATTAAATAATGCATTGTTAAATGAAGAGGAAGGGGTTAAAAATAATAAAAGTTAACTTACCTTAGCCGCTTGATCGCGTAGTCGCGATCTCTCCTCTCTTTCCCTGCATCAGCTAAGAACTAAAGGACCTGTGATGACGTCACATCACATGGTCCAATCACATGGTCCATCTTCTTCACACTTCTTCACATGTTTTTTCCCCTCTTTCTCAGCCACCAGCTGCGGAGCACTGTATTCACTGGCTAGCAGAGACACAGTACTTCCCATAGCACAGAGGGTCAGACAGCCAAACCACACAGGAAGGCAAGACACGACACTCCCTGAGAAGAATAGCAGTCACAACCGGACTCGACCCTTAACAGCCCTTCTTCCCTTTAGCTCCCACGTCTGGTCTGCTAACACATGATTATCCCATCTGTCCCTGACCTTTGTAACTTCAAAGAATCAATACAGGAATTTATAATCCTCTGCTACATTCCACTGTCAGGTTCTCTCTCTTGCCCCTTCTCTCAGAGGAGACACACACACACTCAACAGATATGCACAATAAAGACAAACTTCTATTTATAGAATAGGTTCTAGGGACTCAAGATTTCAACATCAGCCGAGGGCTGCTAGTCACAGTGTAACAATCGACCAGCAGAAAGGATTACCACAACACAGCGATATACAACATGAGTCAGGCAAGATAACTAGTTTTCTTATCCTGTCTCTGGGGCTGTAGTCCCCATCCTTAAGTGTCATCCACTGTGCTCCGGGAACCCAAACCTTTGGCTACCGATGTTACTTTTCTTGAGCCCCACGTTGGGCACCAACTGATATAGATGCTCTTAAACAGAGCTTTTAGTTTGTCTTTCGGCTCCAAATTATCAGCATCCTAGGATATTAACATGCATGGAAGAAACAACACTGACACCAAGGCAGTTCTTAACTTTATAATGAAATTAGAAGCATTCTATACCCTCATGAGAGAGGGGAGGGGGCTTTTCGCAGACTTCCCCAATTGAACAATAAGATAAAATATATCTGCATACTTTCATTGGAAGCAACTGCAAAACATATCCATTTAAGGGCACAAGCCTTGGTTTCTTTGTCATTGCTTGCAGATGTGCCAGGGTGTTGTCTCGTGCCTTGAGGCAGGATGTGGACGCCATCTTAACAGAATGATATCCACTTCTATAACACACACATCTTCCAGCAGAGATAGTGAATCAGACAGCCAATCGTCTCCAAGATTAGTTTCTGCCATCTTGTCTTCTCACAAGGTGCGGCTCCCTCAGTCCCTCTTTTCAAGGGCTTTTTTAGTTCAGTTCCTCAGCAAGGAAAATGTTCTTTTTTACCAAGCCAAAAGGCCTCACCTCATACCAGATTCAGATTTTGATTTAGAGGCTCTCAAAGTGAATGAAGTGTATGTCACTGGAGTTTCACTCCAGACGCTTCTCTGTGGAAGGTTGTCTGGTTTCATAAGCTGAATAGAACTTGGGCGAAACTTGGCAGGTACTGCAGTCCACACAAAGGTCCTGTACATAAGATGGCCGCCACCTCCATTCTAACACACTGCACCTGTACTAAACTCCCAACAAAACAAGTACAGATAGGTGGCGTGTATTTTATAAGGGAGACATCACATGGAGGTGATTTGCCTGGTCACATTAACCCCCCATCAGCAGCCATCTTATGGACAGGAAGTCTGTGTGGACAGCTCAAAAGACTTTGTAAACAAGGGAGCATACCTTATAAAATATAGAAAATTATGCAGAATTTAAACAAAGACTATATTAGTAAGTGCCATATAACCATCTCACAAACACATTGGTCAACAATAACCTGAAGGTGGCCAACCCATTTAATTAACCCTTTTTAGCAATAGTTAACTAATTGCAGCCATTCTCTGGGGCACTGCATATGCACATTGGAGATACAAGGTGCCCTATTAGTCTCTATCACAGGCCCATACAGGCATACTATGTGCTTCTGTATGGTGACTCCATGACATTCTGTATGATCTCCTATAAGCAATGCCTCTAGGGGAGAAAATGTCTGTACTATATAGCATGCAGAGATTTTTTTTTTGTCAAGGATTATAAATACATTTCGAGGGAAAAAAATAATCTCTGGGCTTCCCTGGTAGCATGGGTAGATAGTAGGCTACTTTCACACTAGCGGCACGGACCTCCAGCAGGCTGTTCTGTCGGGCGGACAGCCTGTAGGATCGGTCCTGCCGCTAGTGAAGTGTGCCCCCGGACTACCGTTCTGGCCCCATTGATTATAATGGGGGCAGGGCGGAGTTCCGGTGGAGGCACGGCATCGCACACCAAGAGGCTGCCGGAATAAAACACATGTCGTAGTTTTATTCTGGTGGCCTCTCGACGTGCGCTGCCGTGCCTCTGCCGGAATTCGCCTGCTCTCATTATAGTCAAAAGGCGGGAGCAGTAGTCCAGGGGCACGTTCTCTAATGGCAGGACAGATCCGACAGGCTGTTCACTCGACGGAACAGCCTGCTGGAGGTCTGTGCTGCTAGTGTGAAAGTAGCCTAAGAGTACTGTATTATGGATCTGTACAACTTGGTTTCCTAACATGATTGTATGCATGATTTGGAGTGTACCTATAGGTGTGATAGAGGTAGCAATCACACCAAGGCCCTGAAATCTGAGAGGAGCCTTCCATCACAGATAAAGAGTCTAATATGAATTGCAAATATTAGGTTAGGCCCAGGGGCTTCAATTGCATTAATGGCATGATTCATGAACCCAATCATTTTACTTTAGTAAGCAGCAGAACAAGAATGCGTTGATCTTGTAGGAGCAGTGATCCTCTGATCATGAAACTAATAAAATTCTGAGGTTTTTTTTTTATCATATCTTCCAGCCTGAAATGTTCAGTTCAGGTTTTACAAGGTTTCCCCTGGTTTGTGTAGCAACAGTATTTGTAATTCACATAAGGAAAAGTCATCTTCGCTTCTACATAAACTTTTTCCCGCACTTCTATCAACAACATAGGACGCCTTTTCAAATGAGGTGAGGTTTATTGTCCTTCTAGGATGTCAAGCTGCTTAGTGACCTATGTCTATAATTTGGTTAGGAAAACTAGGTTAATTCCAGCTGTATGTACAGCAGGAGACCATTTAAAACCACAGGAGTTGGAAATGAAAGAAAAAAGTTGCACTTTGGCACTCTGGCTCATAAAAAGGGCATAGTCTGGACGGAAGGAAAATGAAGAGTCTCCATAGAAATGTCATTATGTTGATGTTACAGGGGCATTGTTGCGTTGCCTTGGAGAAACGTTTGTGAGCCTTTCAAACCATTTGTGTTCTATTCACTGTAATTGGACATCTTTTAAGTGGCCCATTAAAAGGAAATAGGGGCCATCTGTGAGTAAGAGCCAGCTATGGAAATGGCCTTTGAGAAGCTCTTTGTAAAAGAGTTTCTGGGTCAAAACAATCCTTGTAAATCCAGCAAACAGTGTACGGCGCACAACTGCATTGTATATGGGGACACTGTGAAATTGGAAAAGAGGACATATTGCTTATTATTAGTGTTGATTGAGCACCCAAGTGCTCGTGTGCTCGGGCCGAACACATCGGGATGCTCGGGTGCTCTACAGAGCACCGAGTATAATGGAAGTCAATGGGAGAACCCGAGCATTAAACCAGGCACCCCGTGCTCTGAAGAGGGGAGGGTGCCTGGTTAATAGGAAAAGGTCAGAAATTGATGGAAACACCACCAAAATGGTTTGGGAAGAGCATGGGGAGGATGTCTGGATGTATCTTGGACTCCCAAGTCGTTGCTTGGAAGGATGTTGTTTGAGTAGTACACCACTTTTACAGACTTCGATTTTAGAGGAAAAATTGTTAGGAAACATTCTTTCCTGTATATTTACTTGTATATAAAGTGCTAGTGCTGCCAAAAATTACGAGCAAGAGGCACTCCGATACAACCTGTATATCACAAAAAGGAGGGCCTCATTCACATTGTGCACTAAGTGAATTTCAAGGAACTGGCACTCCAATACACCCTTTGTTATACATAAAGGAGGGCATCATACACACCCTTGAAAAATTATGATTGATGGCCAGCTGGTGACCGTCAAAAACATTTGGAGCAAGGGCCTGCTGATCTGACCATCTAAAACATTAGGGGTGAGAGTCTGCTGGTGAGCTGACCCTCTAAAAGATTGTAGGTGAGGGCCTGCTGGTGAGTTGACCCTCTAAAAGGTTGTAGCTGAGGGCCTGCAGGGGAGCTGACCCTGTAAAACATTATATGCGAGGGCCTGCAGGTAAGCTGACCCTGTAAAACATTATATGCGAGGGTCTGCAGGTGAGCTGACCCTGTAAAAGGTTGTAGGTGAGGGCCTGCTGCTATGCCGACCCTCTTAAAAATTATATGCGATGGCCTGCAGGTGAGCTGACCGTCTAAAAAATTATATGCGAGGGCCTGCAGGTGAGCTGTCCGGCTAAAAAATTATATGCGAGGGTCTGCAGGTGAGCTGACCCTATACAACATTATATGCGAGGGCAAATATGCGAGGGCATTATATGCAACAAATAAGCATGTTGATATGATGGAAGAGGAGGATGAGAAAAGAAAGATTCAACAATATACCCTTTTTTGTGGTGGAAGGGGTGCATGGGAATACAGTGTATTCAGTACATTATCAACAACATATTTAAAGTGCCTTTATGTTCATCAGCTTTCCTCCGGTGGAGTCGAGAAGTCAGGGGCAATCCAGGCCTTGTTCATTTTTATAAGATTCAACCTGTCAGCATTTTTAGTTGACAGGCGGATACGCTTATCTGTTATAATGCCACCAGCAGCACTAAATACCGCTCAGAAAAAACACTGGCGGTAGGGCAGGCCAGCACCTCCAAGGCGTAGAGCGCCAGTTCGTGCCACGTGTCCAGCTTGGACACCCAGTAGTTGTAAGACACTGAGGGATCATTGAAGACACTGACACGGTCTGCTATGTACAACTTCACCATCTTCCAAAATTTTTCCCTCCTTGTGCCACTAGGCCGCGCATCAGGGTGAGGGTGCTGGCGGGGTGCGATGAAACTGTCCTAGGCTTTGGAGAGTTTCCCTGCCTCTGTTGGAACTGCTGTGTGTTTCCCTTGTCTCCCCTTCTCGGTTGCCCAAGGAACTACGGACTCTGCCTCCAGCGTTGTCAGATGGAAATCTTTGGAGCAATTTTTCAACAAGGACCTTCTGGTGTTGCTCATCCTCTCCACCAGAGCAATGAGAGATGAGAAGTTCTCTTTGTAGCAGTGGTCGAGAAGGGTGAACAACCAGTAATCCGTGTTGTCTAAAATAACGCACGGGTCGCGGGAAAGGCAGCCTAACAAAAGTCAGCCATGTGTGCCAGAGTACCAACAGGCAAGAGTTCACTGTCGTCATCAGGAGGATGACTCTCAATCTCCTCATCCTCCTCCTTCTCTTCTGCCCACCCACGCTGAACAGATGGAATTAAACTTCCATGGGTACTACCCTCTGTAGAGGAGGCAACCGTCTCCTGCTCCTACTCCTCTTCATCGTCCAATTCGTGCTGAGAAGATGAACTGAGGGTGGTCTGGCTATTACCCTGTGTAATGTCTTTCACCCATTTCCACCTCTTCCACATGCAAAGCGTCGTCCTTAATTGTGAGCAGCGAGCGTTTGAGTAGACACAGAAGTTTGATGGTTATGCTGATAATAGCATTATCGCCGCTCATCATCTGCTGTGTTGATTCCTCAAAGTTTCTTAAAACTTAACAGAAGTCAGACATCCATGCCCACTCCTCGCTTGTGAATAGCAGAAGCTGACTGGAAAGGCGACGACCATGTTGCAGCTGGTATTCCACTACTGCCCTCTGCTGCTCACAAAGCCTGGCCAACATGTGGAACGTCGAGTTCCAGCGCGTGCTCACGTGACACAACAGCAGGTGACCTGGCAATTTCAAGCGCTGCTGCAGCTTTGACAGACCGGCTGAAGCTGTTTATGACTTGCAGAAATATGCACACACGCGGCACACCTTCACCAGTAGCTCAGGCAAATTGGGGTAGGTTTTGAGAAACCGCTGAACCACTAAGTTTCAGATGAGGGCTGGGCATGGGATGTGTGTGAGCTTGCCGAGCACCAAAGCCATCACCAAGTTACGGCCATTATCAGACACAACCATGCCTGGTTGTAGGTTGAGTGGCGAGAGCCACAGCTCAGTTTGGTCTCTTATCCCCTGCTACAGCTCTGCGGCAGTGTGCTGTTTGTCCCCTAAGCATAGACGCTTCAGCACGGCCTGTTGCCGCTTCCCCACTGCAGTACTACACTGCTTTCAGCTACCGACTGATGGCTAACTGGTGTTGCACGTGGATAATTCGGAGGTGGAAGTGGAAGAGGAGGCAGAGGAGAAGTGGGGGTTGGAGCCAGTAGCGTAGGTGCTGGCGGAAACCCTGATCGATGTAGGGCGTGCAATACTTGCTGTCGGTAGCACCTGTGCCATCCCAGGGTACGACTTGCTCCTGGCCTCCACAACGTTAACCCAGTGTACCGTCAGGGAAATGTAGCGTCCCTGGCCGAATGCACTTGTCCATGTGTCCATGGTTAAGTGGACTTTCTCAGTAACTGAGTTGGTCAGGTCACGTGTGATGTTATGGGACACATGTTGGTGTAAGGCAGACAGGGCACACCTTGAAAAATAGTGGCGGCTGTGGACTGCGTAACGCGGGACGGCCGCCAACATCAGGCTGCGGAAGGCCTCAGTGTCCACAAGTCAAAATAGCAACATTTCCAGGGCCAGTAATTTGGAAAGCTGCCCATTTAGTGCTATGGCCTGTGGGTGGCTGGGTATTTGCGCTTGCGTTCAAAGGCCTGGGGTAAGGACATTTGGACGCTGCGCTGGGACACGGAAGTGGAGGTGGTCGCTGATGGTGCTTGCAAAGGTCCAGGTGCAGGGCGGAAGGCATCCGTGCCTGCGCCTTCGACAGGGGATTGGCCAGCATGTAAAGAAGAAAGAAAGAAGAGACAGTGGTGTGACCCGCAGACACAGATTGTGGTCCTAGGCGTTCGTCCCACTTATTACGGTCCTTGGATTACATGTGGCGGATCATGCTGGTGGTGGTGAGGTTGCTAGTGTTCATGCCCCAGTTCATTTTGGTACGGCACAGGTTGCAAACTACTATTCTTTTGTCGTCCGCACTTTCCTCAAAAAAGCGCCATACTGCGGAACACCTACCCCTTGGCAAGGGAGATTTCCGCAAGGGGCTGCTCCGTGGAACAGTTGCGGGCCTGTTTGGTGTGGCCCGCCTTCTGCCTTTTGCCACCCCACTGCCTCTTCCAGCCTGTTGCGGTGCTGCAGATCCCTCTCCCTCTGTACTGCTGTCCTCGCTCGGCTTTCCACCTTCCCAGGTTGGGTCATTGACTTCATCGTCCACCACCTCCTCTTCCACTTCCTCACTCTGCTCATCCTCCTGACTTGCTGACCTAACCACAACCTCAGTAAGTGACAACTGTGTCGCATTCTGTTTATCAATCTCTTGAGACAGTAATTGCCGTTGACTTATTGGCAACTGTGTCTCCATCATCATTCACCTCCATAAACAGTAATTGTTCCCCACCGTCATCTTCTTGTGACTGTGGATTCTCAAGAGGTTGGGAATCAGGGCACAAGATCTGCCCCTCTTCAAGCGTGCTTGGCGAAAGGGCCAAATAAAGGAATGGCGATGAAAAGAGGTCCTCAGAAAATCCGAGTGTGGGATCACTTGTTTGCCCAGACTCCCCGTGATGGGAGGAAGGAGTATCAGGGTGAGGATTGTGTTGACCAGACTCCTGGCTACTGAGACTGGACTTGGTGCTTAACCGACTGGAAGCATTATCTGTTGCAATCCAACGACCAACTGGTCGCACTGGTCTGACTTCAAGAGTGGTGTCCTGCACCACCCTGCAAACTGGGACATGAAGCTAGGTATTGTGGATGATTGTTTTGCTTGTGCTCTGGCAGCAGGCACAGTTTCAACCGCCCAGGGCCACGGCCTCTGCATGCACCATTAGCATCACGGCCACTTCCCCGTCCCTTACTGCTCGCCCTCTTCATTTTATATGTTATGTATGCTTGAAAGTATGTCACATTTACAGTAGCGTAGGATTTAGAAGTGTATGTGCAAAAAAGTTTAAAAAGGTATTTGGGATGAGGAAACGTCACACAGGAGACATCCCGCAGATATTGTCAATGCTGTCACCAGCGGGTAATAAAAAAATTACAGGGAATGTCACAGAAATTTGGGATGAGGAAACGTCATACAGGAGAGGTACCACAGGTAATGTTACTGTCCGTAGCGTCTACGGAAAAAGTACACTGTATGTCACAGATAAATTTTTTATGCGCACACGTTACACTGGAGATGTACCACTGGTAATGTCACTGTCAGAAGTGGACACCGTCTATTGAAAAAGTAGACTGTATGTCACAGATACATTTTTTTAAGCGCACATGTTGCACTTTAGATGTGGCACTGGTAATGTCACTGTCAGAAGCTGACACCGTCTGTTTAAAAAGTACAATATATGTCACAGATAAAAATTTTCAGCGCGCACGTTACACTGCAGATGGGGCATAGCATATGTCACTCCTCGCAGCGGACACAGTCTACGGAAAAAGTTCACTGGATGTCAGATATATTTGGGATACGCACACTTTACACAGGAGATGTGGCGCAGATAATTTAACTGTCCGCAGCCGCCTATTAGATGCTATTTAGCGCAGGATGCGCTAAAAAAATATATTGCTGCTGCCACACACAATAGTCCTTAAAAGAATTTTGGGGTCTGAAAAGTTTTAGTAATTTAGCACAGGCTGCACTAAAAATATATATTGCTGCTGTCGCACACAATAGTCCTTTAGACATAATAGACTTTTGAAAAGTTTTTCTAATAAAAAATAGTCCAATATCACTAACTACACTGTCTGTCCTTTCCTATGCACAGCTCTCCCTGTCTAAGACTGAGCCGAACAAAAGGCTATATAGCACCCGATGACTCGTTCCTGCCAGCCAATCACTGTAATGCCAGCAACCAACATGGCTACGGCATTACAGTGAGGGAAGTACTTACCTGCACGTTTATTGGCTGAAACGTGCGGGGACGAGACTCGAGCATTGCGCTCGAGCACACTCGGTATTCGGCCGAATACCGCCAAGTGCCGAGCATAGCGATGCTCGAGCCGAACTGGTGTTTGGCTGAGCATGCTCGCTCAACACTACTTATTATATTATACCACTAGACATATTATAATCAAAATGCTTTGCTTGGTTACAATACAGTGCAATACATTTACAGTATATCCACAAGGTGCTTCTTCCAGTGCAGCTCATCTGTAAAGTCCATCACACTCTTCCCAGTGCTCTTGACTCCCCCAGATTGCCCTTGACATTACCCACCATTATTCAGCCATGTGTAGGGCCTTTGGTGCAATATCATCTTTTATGGTACCCCAGTTGGCATATTTTTCAGTGGTGTAATACCCACATAGCACATAAACAACACATCACATTACATAAATCATTGCAAGTATGTAAACAGCAGAAGGAGGAGCCGTAGCATAGAATGGGAGTGGTAGTGGCCCTGCTTAAGTGTTTTGTCACTGTGTACTGCCACAGGCTGTTGCTCCCTGGAGATCGGTGCAGTGGAAAGGTAATATTAAAGAATCAGGCTGCAATTAAAAGTAACAGTCTTTTTTTTACTAAGTGGAACATAGAACTTTAACTACAGTACATTCAATAGAGGCTAAAGACTGATTTGGAGTGCAATGTTCTGGCACCAGTAAGGATGATCGAGGAAGGTTGGTTGGCTGCAGTTTTGTACAGGCATCACAGAAATAAACGTGGCCTAAATGGGTGGGACTGCTCCAAACCCCAAACACTGTGGCGTGTTTCTAACTGGGGGAGCAGTTCCTCCGCATGTGGTTCGCAGTGAACAGCTATCCCCAGCAAAAATTGCATACAATGGAGGATACCGGCGCGAACCACAAGCACCACACAAACATCCTACACAAAATAAAACATGTGCGGATGAAAATATATAAACACATAACTCACAGAAAAAAGATGCACCACATGGATAAGCAACTGACAACACTGGCTAATCCCTCACTCGGATGTTAAAAGCTGAGAGATTCGCCAATATTTCCAATCAGGAACATATCGGAGCCCCTTCAAACACCACGTCACGGTATCTCAGCATGGCATGGGGTCCTACCACTAGACTACCTATGGTGTGTGAACAAGGTCTGAAAAGGTATTAAGCAGCCTACAGCCCCTCCCACTCACCTGCATTGCAGGACCAACAATGCAATGGGGAACAAATGAGGCCGCAAGCTACACCTACAACAGACCATGTGACACCGGCTTCCAGGTGCAACAGAATGTTTACCAGCCATATGCAATGGCACATTCAATACATATAAAACAAGAATCAAAGAAATAAACGTGGCCTAAATGGGTGGGACTGCTCCAAACCCCAAACACTGTGGCGTGTTTCTAACTGGGGGGGCAGTTCCTCCGCATGTGGTTCGCAGCGAACGGCTATCCCCAGCAAAAATTGCATACAATGGAGGATACCGGCGCGAACCACAAGCACCACACAAACATCCTACACAAAATAAAACATGTGCAGATGAAAATATATAAACACATAACTCACAGAAAAAAGATGCATCTTTTTTCTGTGAGTTATAGTTTTGTACAGGCCTGGTAGTAGTCTGGATGATGGGTGTCTTAGCCGTAGTCCCTCACCGCACAGCAGTGTCTTTGATGCTGGATGCAGCTGTTCACTCTGTCTTCTCAAAGGGTTACTTGAGGTTTGAAAAAAGTTGATCTCTATGGAGAATCCTCTTCAGGAGCCGTAGCTCTGCAGTGTGCTTCCTTTCTTTTCTATGTCTGGGGTACTACACAGCCACTTGAAAGTACAGCAATATTCATGTAACATGCAGGTTATTGCCTCCCGAAAGGGTCAACTGTAACCCATAGCAACAGGTTTAACTTTAAGGATTACGGTTTCTTTGTAAGAGGAGGTGCACCCCGTTTCAAGCCTTGTACATACATCTTCAGAATTGTTGTTCATTTATCAACCCTCTATGCCAGAAACAGAAAACTGGCATAAAAAACAACTCATGGATTTGTGACTTTCTAAAGCCATTTATGCAAAAAAAAAAAAAAAGTGTGTTCAAATGACATTTTTACACCGTCCTCCATTTTCCAAAAAGGAGTGGTGTCGGTGAGGCCATTGGCCCTGGCAAATTTATCATAATTTACACCAGTTTTTTGGTGTAAATGCTGAATGAATCTATGCCAGCCACGAGCTGGTATAGATTTCATTTTAGGTACGCGAAATGCTAGAGGATGTGCTTAATTTATGATGAGACATGTGCCTCATGATAAATTAAGCACATCCTCCAAAGGCACAGGGCATATCAAAGACCGGTATAGAAAATGCCGGTCTTGATAAATGTCCCCCAGTGTACCTAGTTGTAAATTAAGCAATGGCAATAATATTATATTAGGACATTTTCCTGAAATGAAATTCCCTATCATAATATGCAAGGCAGCTTCAGGCTGATCTTCACTTTAATACCTTGGACAGATCCTACAACCAATAAAGTCTTTTTACTGGGGTCCAGGAGGACAATTGGCTCATATGCGTGATGTGTCCACATTGCGTATCCAGCTCATCAGAAAAACATGAAGTTTAAGCAGGGCTGGTTCTAGGTGAAATGGGGCCCCGGGGCGAAAAACAATAAGGGGCCCCCCCCCCACATGACACTTGCTGACTTTAACGTCCCATATTGTAAACAAATGCAAGTGGCAAAGCAGTGACACATGGCAGCAGCACATCCCCCCCCCCCCCCCCATGGCCCTCATGTCACATTTCTCCCCTCCCTCCATCCCCATCTCTCCTTCTGTGGCCCCCCCACCCCCCAATGGCACATTTCTCCCCTCCATGGCATGGGCCAGTGACACATGGCAGCAGCACATCTCCCCTCCCCCCCCCCCCATGGCCCTCATGGCACATTTCTCCCTCCCTCCATCCCTCCCCATCTCTCCTTCTGGGGCCCCCACCCCCAATGGCACATTTCTCCCCTCCATGGCATGGGCCAGTGAGTGACACATGGCAGCAGCACATCTCCCCCCATGGCCCTCATGTCACATTTCTCCCCTCCCTCCATCCCCATCTCTCCTTCTGTGGCCCCCCACCCCCAATGGCACATTTCTCCCTCCATGGCATGGGCCAGTGACACATGGCAGCAGCACATCCCCCCCCAAAGCCACCAACCCCCGCCCCCACCCCCGGGGGGGTTTCTGCTACTCCATCCAATCCAGCTATAAGCTGTTATACAAATTATGAATACCGGTACTGGCAGGCCTTCTTCACTAGTCGCCGTCCGTCGCTCCTTCTGCTCTCCGAGTCTCTGGGGGCGGAGCTTCCCCAGCTCAGTGGCAATGTCATCTGAAGACGTGCCTGTGCGGCAGCTGTGAGCCTGCGCACGCAGCGGAGCTCAGGGCAGCCGCAGGCCTCGCCCCCTTCTCACTCGTTCAGGCCGGGAGGCGGGCCCTTCACAGTCTCTGACTCTGAGTCTGCTGCTGCCTGCGCTGCCGCTGCGCAAAGCCTGCCGACACTGCCAGCTAAGTGTAATGTGTGATGTGTCACACATTATGTGTAAATAAATAGTAAGCGTTAGTGTTAGTTTGCGGCAGGCGGGGCCGGGGCGGGCCGGTGCCGGGGGCCCCTAAGGACTCGGGGCCCGGGGGCAATTGCCCCCCTTGCCTCTATGGTAGCGCCGGCCCTGAGTTTAAGCTGGCATTGATGTGCCTGTGGAAGCTGCTGCAGCGGAAATTGCGTGCCAGTTATATACACGAGTAAGCTTGTAGCTGTTTTTAACATGAAAATAAACAAAAAGTGGCATCAGTACAGACACAATATCTACAGACTACACTGCAAATGTCATCTCTCATTATTCCACTGTGCTCCACCAATGTTTTTTATGATACCTGAGATTTAGGATTTTTTGGATTCTTTTTCTTTTTTTCAGCTTCTTTTTTTTATATCAAAACATCAGTAGTGATGAGTAGTAATTGCTTTAATTAGCAACCACACCCTGGCAATGAGGTGGAGGATAATAAAACAAGCAATGTTATTTCTCAGCTTTTAGGTCTCATGCATACGACGTTGTGCAGTACTCCAGAGGACTACTGCTAAAAGGATTAAAGGGGTTGTCTTGCTATGAATTATCGTCAAGATAGGTAATCAATATATGATTGGTGGAAAACCGATACCTGCTATCCCGCTGGATCAGCAGTTTAAAGAGGAAGTGTAGTGCCCTGGAGTAGGGGTACTTTGAAGTTTGGACATTTGTGGACATTTGCCTATTTCCCCTATGCGAAGTTATAAACTTCTTACTTAATTTCACTTGAAAGGGTTAATTTGCACTGTTCAATACTGTGTAACTGCATTTTTTTATTTATGTTGTGATATATATCCTGTTTATTTGCAAGGCTCTGTGGAAAGGGTTAATGATGAATACTGAGAGACGTTTGGAACTTTAAATAAGAAGCTGGTCATTTTCGAAAGCTGCCATAGGGTTTAAAAAAGAGAATATTTTGGAGGAAAAAAGCCAGACTTGTTTACCACCAAAACCAGATGGACTGACCTTTTGAATGTCTGGTTTTAGCTCTGTTGTTATGTCTGGAAACTTGTTTTTGTCTGGAAAAACTACTGTCATTGCAGTTGAGTATCATTGAAGCTCTAATGTAAGTATATGAGAGATGGAAAGTGTTACAATGTATCTGTTTGTGCTTAGCTTCTCCACTCCACCCCTCCCGCTAGAATGTTCTAGTGCAGCTAAAAACTGTATATAAGAGAGCAGTCAAAGCCCCTAGTGTTCTGCACCAGTGCTTGGAGTGGGAGACTCATGCCATTCTGCATGAGTGACCACCAGAAGTCACTGCGATGGGGATGCTGAGCAACAGACCATTGGTCACCAACCCTGTGACCAAGGTGCCACCCAGACTACTGAGCTACAGACCGTGGGCCTCCAGCCTTTGGCCAGGGTACCAGCCTTTTGAGAGAGAGAGAGAGAGAGAGAGAGAGAGAGAGAGGGGGAAAACTAGCTCAGGCCATTCCTTAGCATCAAACCCTTCCTCTGCCAGGGAGGAGACTGGAGAAGCCAGCCCTATGCCTTGCCTGTATTGTTTTGCACCTGAATTCCTCCAGTAAAGAGGTGAATTGGTTAACTGCAGACCCTGACTCTCTGGACTTATTTCCCATTGGGGTGCACCATGCCTTAACATCCCTTCCGGAAAGCAGCAACACGTGGTGACACCTGAACAATGTCAGGGGACTAAGCGCATCATTGGGACCACCTCAAACCCGGCAACTGCAGAGGTGATGCTCTATGCAAGCGCTGCTTCCTCTTCATTACACTGCACATCATCTTGGAAGTGCAGTGTAATGTCAAGTACTCGCATGTCATTACAGTGCACTGCAACCAATCAGATTCTAGCTTTCATTTTTCAGAGCTCCTTTGGAAAATAAAAAGTGGAATCTGACTGGTTCGTATGAAGAACTAGTCTCCTCCTGTGTTTGTTGTCCATAACAACCAATTACAGCACAACTTTCATTTCTCTTGCGCTCTGGAAAATGAAACCTGCACTGTGATTAGCTGCCTTGGGCAACAAAGACAACTAGGGGGCAGTTATCAATAATGGCGTAATTTGTGCCAAAAAAATTCTAACACTACTAATAAAAAGTAGGGATTTATTTCACCTCATATTTCAAAAGGCTCACACAATTTAAAAATGTGAGTTTTAAAAATATAAATCTGATTATCCTCCTATTTCTCTTGATTAACGACATTTTAACACCAATGGCACTAAAATGCGATTTTTTTTTTTTAAACCAAAATGCACTATTTCAACCAACCCCTGCCAGACCACACTTGGGACTTTTCAAACATATTTGCGACATTTCCACTGGTAAATTGAGACTTTTGTGTCAGACTCAGGACGTTTTTATTATTGTTTTGTTTTTGTTGAATGTCAATTTACTGACAGAACGCCATTGTTTTGCTCATTTTTATCAGATACATTTTTTTTTATCCTGTGTTAATACTTACTTATTACATGTTCCAACAAAGAGTTGGTTTTCTTTTTATAAGGGTCCATTCACACGTCCGCAATTCCATTCCGCATTTTGCGGAACGGAATTGCGGACCCATTAGTTTCAATGGGGACAGACGATGTCCCGGCCGGGTCCGCAATTGCGGATCCGCAATTGCGTTCCCGAAAAAAATAGAACATGTCCTATTCTTGTCCGCAATTGCGGACAAGAAAAGGCATTTTCTATGAGAGTGCCGGCGATGTGCGGTCCGCAAATTGCAGAACGCACATCGCCGATGTCCGTGTTTTGCGGATCCGCGGATCCGCAAAACACACACGGACGTGTGAATGGACCCTTAATGCGACTTTTTACAGAAAACACCACCGCATAAGCTGGCTTAATTGTCCGCAACAATTTGAGCCATTGGCAAAATATGCGCCAGTTTGATAACCCCACCCACTTTGACTTTTACAATTAATTTCTGGTGTGATGCATTCTTTACGGTGAAAATTCTGGAGAAAACAGTTCATATATTTGGAGCAAATCAAAACGCCATTCTTTTGGCGCATTTTACACCATAATTCTGGTGGAACATGCTTAATAAATGTCTGTGCTTTTAACTTTGGCAGTCTGATGAACAGACTGCCAGAATTCACTGAATTCAGCATACAAAATCTGCCAGTGTAAAGAAGCCTTTTAGGCCTCATGTACACGACCGTATGTATTTTGCGGTCTGCAAAAAACGGATCCACAAAAAATACAGATGACGTCCATGTGCATTCCGTATTTTGCGGAACGGAACAGCTGGCCCCTAATAGATCAGTACTATCCTTGTCCGTAATGTCGACAATAATAGGACATATTCTATTTTTTTGCAGAAAGGAAATACGAACATATGGAAACGGAATGCACATGGAGTAACTTCTGTTTTTTTTGCGGACCCATTGAAATAAATGGGTCCACATGCGGACCTCAAAAAAAACCCGGAACGGACACGGAAAGAAAATACATTCGTGTGCATGAGGCCTTAGACAGATTTCACAAATTTACAGTTTGAAGTACCCCTATATGGGGGCTTTCACACACAGCAGATTTTGAGGCAAAAAATTCCGCGACTGAAAATCTGTTTCATTCACCTTAACTACTACAGGACCGCCTAACGCAGGGATGCGTCCTGCGGGCGGTCCTGTAGCTCTGAGATGGCGCGTCATCTAGTGAGAGCCGAGATTTCCTGTGAACGCGCGCGCGTGTTCACAGAGAAGCACGGCAGTTAGGCTACAGCCTGCCAGCGATGATCCATCGCTGGCAGGCTGTAGATGCGAATAAAATCGCATCAAACATGTATACCAGACGCTGTTTTGTGAACAGCGTCTGGTATACTGCTACCTGGTCCTCTGGTGGTCCCATTTGCTGGGATCGACCACCAGAGGACCAGGTAACTACAGTAAAGTTGCACCAAACACTACACTAACCCCCCACCCCCTCACCTATTAACCCCTTGATCACCCCATCTAGACCCCTGATCACCCCCTGTCATTGATCACACCCCTTGTAAGGCTCCATTCAGATGTCCATATGTGTTTTACGGATCCGTGGATTCACGAATCCGCGGATCCGATCCGCGATCCGCAGATCCTCAAAACACGGACACCGGCAATGTGCTTTCCGCATTTTGCATATCCGCACATTGCCAGAACTATATAGAAAATGCTTTTTCTTGTCCGCAATTGCGGACAAGAATAGGACATGTTCTATATTTTGCAGGAACGGAAGTGCAGACTCGGAAGCGCGGATCCGTAATTCGGATCCGAGCGGGACAAAGTCTGTCCCCATAGAAATAAATGGGTCCGCAATTCCGTTCCGCAAACAGAATTTCGACGTGTGAATGGGGCATAAGGGTCCCTTATCACCGCCAGTTAGTTAGCTATTTGTTAGGTAGCTAGCGCCCAGCCCACCGCACCGCAGTCACTGATTTGGCAGAGATTTTTCATCCACATTGACCGATGCGAATGAAAAAATCTGTGCCGTTCATTTTTTTTTTTCAGCGCAGAGGCTGAACGGAAAAATCTCATTACCCGTATGCTCAATATACGGAGAATCGCAGAAACTCCTAATACTGGCCATACGTGTAATGATTGCGGAGACCCTCAAATGCCAGGGCAGTACAAAAACCCCACGTGTGACCCCATTTTAGAAAGAAGACACCCCAAGGTATTCCGTGAGGGGTATGGTGAGTTCATGCAAAATTTTATTTTTTGTCACAAGTTAGTGGAATAGGAGACTGTAAAAAAAAAAAATAATAATTTCCGCTAACTTGTGCCAAATTTTTTTTTTCCTGTGAACTCGCCATACCCCTCACAGAATACCTTGGGGTGTCTTCTTTCCACAATGGGGTCACATGTGGGGCATTTATACTGCCCTGGCATTTTAGGGGTCCTAAAGCGTGAGAATCCAAATGCGTAAAAATGGCCTGTGAAATCCTATAAAGGTACTCATTGGTTTTAGGGCCCCTTTGCTGCAAAAAAGTGTCACTCATGTGGTATCGCCGTACTCAGGAGAAGTAGGGCAATGTGTTTTGGTGTGTATTTTTACATATACCCATGCTGGGTGTGAGAAATATCGCTGTAAACGACAACTTTTTAAATTTTTTTATTCAAAGTTGTCAATTTACAGAGATATTTCTCTCACCCAGCATGGGTATATGTAAAATACACCCTAAACACATCGCCCTACTTCTCCTGAGTACGGCGATACCACATGTGTGACACTTTTTGCAGCCAAGATGCGCAAAGGGCCCAAATTCCAACGAGTACCTTTTAGGAGGGCATTTTACGCATTTTTCTTCTCACGCTTTAGGGCCCCTAAAATGCCAGGGCAGTATAAATACCCCACATGTGACCCCATTTTGAAAGAAGACACCCAAGGTATTCTGCTGAGGGGCATAGTGAGTCCATGAAAATTGAACTTTTGTCACAAGTTAGCGGAGATAGTTTTTTTTTTTTATTAGCAATACAAAATCTCATATTCCACTAACTTGTGCCAAAAATAAATCTTCTATGAACTCACCATGACCCTCATGGAATACCTGGGGTGTCTTCTTTCCAAAATGGGGTCACATGTGGGTATTTATACTGTCCTGGCATTTTAGGGGCCCCTAAAGCGTGAGAAGAAGTCTGGAATCCAAATGCGTAAAAATGCCCTGTGAAATCCTAAAGGTACTCAATGGTTTTAGGGCCCCTTTGCGCATCTTGGCTGCAAAAAAGTGGCACACATGTGGTATCGCCGTACTCAGGAGAAGTAGGGCAATGTGTTTTGGGGTGTATTTTTATATATACCCATACTTTGTGTGAAAAATATCTCTGTAAACGACAACTTTTAAAAATTTTTATACAAAGTTGACAATTTACAGAGATATTTCTCTCACCCAACATGGGTATATGTAAAAATACACCCCAAAAAAAAAAATGAAATGATACATGAACTCGCCATGCCCCTCCGCGAATACTTTGGGGTGTCTTCTTTCTAAAATGGTGTGATTTGGGGGGTATTTATACTATCCTGGCATTCTAGCACCTGAAGAAACATGACAGGCGCTCAGAAAGTCAGAGCTGCTTCAAAATGCCAAAATTCACTTTTTTGCACCATAGTTTGTAAACGCTATAACTTTTACCCAAACCAATAAATATACACTTATTGGACTTTTTTTTATCAAAGACATGTAGAACAATAAATTTAGAGAAAAATTTATATAGAAATGTAGTTTTTTTTGAAAAATTTTACAACAGAAAGTGAAAAATGTCATTTTTTTGCAAAAGTGTCGTTAAATTTGTATAAATGGGTGGGACTGCTCCAGACCCCAAACACTGTGGCGTGTTTCTAACTGGGGGGGCAGTTCCTCCGCATGTGGTTCGCAGCGAACGGCTATCCCCAGCAAAAATTGCATACAATGGAGGATGCCGGCGCGAACCACAAGCACCACACAAACATCCTACACAAAATAAAACATGTGCAGATGAAAATATATAAACACATAACTCACAGAAAAAAGATGCACCACATGGATAAGCAACTGACAACACTGGCTAATCCCTCACTCTGGTGTTAAAAGCTGAGAGATTCGCCAATATTTCCAATCAGGAACATATCGGAGCCCCTTTAGGCACCACTACACGGTATCTCAGCATGACATGGGGTCCTACCACTAGACTACCTATGGTGTGTGAACAAGGTCTGAACAGGTATTAAGCAGCCTACAGCCCCATCCCACTCACCTGCACTGCAGGACCAACAATGCAATGGGGAACAAATGAGGCCGCAAGCTACACCTACAACAGACCATGTGACACCGGCTTCCAGGTGCAACAGAATGTTTACCAGCCATATGCAATGGCACATTCAATACATATAAAACAAGAATCACAAAAATAAACGTGGCCTAAATGGGTGGGACTGCTCCAGACCCCAAACACTGTGGCGTGTTTCTAACTGGGGGCAGTTCCTCCGCATGTGGTTCCGCAGCGAACGGCTATCCCCAGCAAAAATTGCATACAATGGAGGATGCCGGCGCGAACCACAAGCACCACACAAACATCCTACACAAAATAAAACAATGTGCGGATGAAAATATATAAACACATAACTCACATAACTCTAATGGCAAAAAAAGTAAAAATGTCAGCAACAATGAAATACCACCAAATGAAAGCTCTATTAGTGAGAAGAAAAGGAGGTAAAATTCATTTGGGTGGTAAGTTGCATGACGGAGCAATAAACGGTGAAAGTAGTGTAGTGCAGAATTGTAAAAAGTGGCCTGGTCATTAAGGGTGTTTAAGCTAGGGGGGCTGATGTGGTTAATGGAGCTTGAAGAATTGCATGTGCTTGCTATCCCATTCAAGTGAATGGAACTGAAATTCAGTCGTGGAATTTTCTGCCACAAAATATGCCCCGTGTGAAGCCCCTGTGGTAATTTTTGCTGTCCAGCTCAACTTAGTGGATTCTCCTTTTTTAAGATCTGATATACAGTATAACAATAATATGCAACTTTGGGTTGCTTCTTAAAGGGAATGTGTCATTAAAAATGGTCTATTGTTTAAATCAATAGGGTCATTTATCAAAGTGGTGTAAAGTAGAACTGGCTTACTTGCTCATAGCAACCAATCAGATTCCTCCTTTTATTTTTCAAAGTAGCTGTCAAAAATAAAAGGTGGAATCTGATTGGTTGCTATGGGCAACTAATCTAGTTCTACTTTACACCACTAAACAGGGAGGGTGGATCATTTTGTTACCTATATATAAATGTTATCTGTCATTGTAATACTACCTGTTCATGGCTGCTGAAAAGAACACAAAGTGGGAGTTTTATTCCAGTCTTTGATACCCTCACAATGCCAGAAGATGAGCTTGATTTCTGAGGAGGCACACACCTCATCATATATTAGGCTACTTTCACACTGGCGTTTTTGGGTCCGCCTGTGAGATCCGTTTCAGGGCTCTCACAAGAGGTCCAAAACTGATCACTTTTGCCCCAGTGCATTCTGAATGGATAAGGATCTGTTCAGAATGCATCAGTTTGGCTCCGTTCAGTCTCCATTCCGCTCTGGAGGCGGACACCAAAATGCTGCTTGCAGCGTTTTGGTGTCCGTCTGATGGAACTGAGCCAAACGAATCCGTCCTGACATACAATGTAAGTCAATAGGGACGGATCCGTTTTCAATTCACACAATATGACAGAACAGAAAACCGATCCGTCCCCCATTGACTTTCAATGGTGTTCAAGACGGATCCGTTTTGCCTATGTTCATGATAATACAAACGGATCCGTAATGAACGGATGCATGCGGTTGTATTATCAGTGCGGATCCGTCTGTGCAGATACATGACGGATCCGCACAAGACGCCAGTGTGAAAGTAGCCTTAGGTGCATCCCCTGGCAGTCCGTGGCTCTTTGCTGCCATAGATTTCTGTCTTTATTTATGTCAGAAAACTGGCATAAATTAAGATCAATGTGCTAAGCCCACTGGCCACCCCCTTCCCCACCACACCTCTTTTTTTGGAAAGTGTTGAGTTCTGTCTACAAACGCCTTATTTTGTGATTTAAAAGTTGCAAACACTGTGTTTGCGACTTTTTTGCCGCCAGAAACTGGCACAGAAAAATGATAAATCTCCCCCATAGTCTCTACATATTATTAGGCTTAGTCACTGGTGCGAAAATAGCAGGAATTTGGGATTTTGAGTTTAAAAATAGTGAAATGGGAAATTAAAAAAAAAAAATCACCAAAAGAAATGTCTAACATAAAAATGTGATTTAAATAGTCATTTCTAATGACACATTTCAGTACTTATGTTACAGATTGCATTACAGTTATCTCTGATACTGTCCCGTCATGATTCTAAAGTTTGTGCTCCCACACCCTTTCTAGCACATGGGGGTGGAGGCAGTGGCGGATCCAGAGCCTGATCTCGGGAGGGGCAATTCCAGATAGTTTTGTGGCGGGCCAGGGGGTAATATAACTGAGGAGGGTTATCATGGGACTCTATATACACATAGGACACCCGCAGCCTTCTCCCCTCTATATACACATAGGACACCCGCAGCTATTCTCCCATAGATATGCCGTATGCTTTCTGCATGCGGATTTTCACACAGATTCATTGGAGTTTTCTATAAAATATGCAGCTAGAAATGATTTTGCTATATATGACCATCCACATGTCCTGGTCATTTCAGTTTGTTTTTATGTTAGGCCTCATTCACACCAGCCTGTTCAGCACGTATTCACACCTGGCAGATCAGTTGAACTTGCAGGAAATTCTACAGCTGTATCATTTGGATAAAATAATATTTCTGTGGAAATCTGGCAACTGTGAACAGAAGGTTTATTACAACTTGCGGTTTGGCAGCTATTTAGCAAAAATAGGGTTAAAAACTGACTGACCAGGACATGTGGATGGTCATATATAGTAAAATAATTTTTGCTGTAGGTTTTATAGCAAATCTGCAATGAATCTGTGTCAAAATCTATATGTTGTGTGGATTTAAACACAGATTCATTGCAGATTTGCTATAAAATCTAAAGCAAAAAATTGTTACTGTATATGTTATCTGACCATCCACATGTCCTGGTCAGTCAGTTTCTTTAACCCTATTTTTGCTAAATAGCTCCCAAACTGCAAGTTGTAATAAACCTTCTGTTCACAGTTGCCAGATTTCCACAGAAATATTATTTTATCCAAATGAACAGCTGTAGAATTTCCTGTTCAGGTTCTGATCTGCCATGAAAGCTGATGATGGGGAGTGCTGTGCTGCCTACACTCACTAGAGCCAGAGACTAATACACACAACTAGCCTATGCATGAGGTGCTGAGGAGGAGGAGGAGGTCCCCTACCTAGAAAGGCTGGCTGGTGGAGTCACAGACGGGCTCACTGGCTGGAGGAGGAGAGAGGAGAGGCTGCCTTGCCTGCTCCTGCTCGAACAACAAACAGTAGAGCTCCTCAGAGATCTGGGAGGGGCGGAGGGCTGGTACATCATGTGATGTTATCCCTAACCAATCAGCAGGCCTGTATCAGTCTCACTGTCTCTGACAAGCCTGCTGATTGGTTAGGGATACTTAGTGCACAAAACATCATGCTGACTTCCAAAAGGAGGACTTCTGGCCGTCCGTCCTGGCCTTGCGTGGCCTAAAACCGGACGGATGGCCACCCTACACTGCAGTCTGTCAGCTTTTATTCTCGGGGCACTGTCCGTTGCCCCCTGGATCCGTCAATGGGTGGAGGGCCTTTAAAATATTGGAAGTAGAATCATAAAAGTTCTCAATTCCAGCTGGGAAGCAGGAGGAAAATCCTTTCCTGGACAATATGTCTTAGGCCTCATGCACACGACCGTTGTTTGATTCCGTGTCCGTTGCTCCGCTTTCGTGATTTTCTGCGGACCCATTGGTTTTCAATGGGTCCGTGGAAACCTCGGCAAATGCACCGCTTGTCCTCCGCGTCCGTGGTCCGTGATTCCAGTCCGTCAAAAAATATAACCTGTCCTATTCTTGTCCGTGAAAAACGGTTCACGGACCCATTCAAGTCAATGGGTCCGTGAAAAATGCGGATGGCCATCCGTGTGTCATCCGCGTTCCGTGTCCGTTTTTTTTGCGGATCCCTTGGCAGGCACTTGGGAAACATTGTCAGCCTGTCTTTTGGTAAAATCTTTTGGGTCATGTCCGCTAAAAAAAACGGAAGACACACGGAAACACAACGGAAGGCAAAAACGGACACGGATCACTGAACAACGGAACCCCTTTTTGCGGACAGCCCCCGTTGCCCCCCCCCCCCTGGATCCGTCAATGGGTGGAGGGCCTTTAAAATATTGGAAGTAGAATCATAAAAGTTCTCAATTCCAGCTGGGAAGCAGGAGGAAAATCCTTTCCTGGACAATATGTCTTAGGCCTCATGCACACGACCGTTGTTTGATTCCGTGTCCGTTGTTCCGCTTCGTGATTTTCTGCGGACCCATTGGTTTTCAATGGGTCCGTGGAAACCTCGGCAAATGCACCGTTTGTCCTCCGCGTCCGTGGTCCGTGATTCCAGTCCGTCAAAAAATATAACCTGTCCTATTCTTGTCCGTGAAAACGGTTCACGGACCCATTCAAGTCAATGGGTCCGTGGAAAATGCGGATGGCCATCCGTGTGTCATCCGCGCTCCGTGTCCGCTTTTTTGCGGATCCCTTGGCAGGCACTTGGGAAACATTGTCAGCCTGTCTTTTGGTAAAATCTTTGGGTCATGTCCGCTAAAAAACGGAAGACACACGGAAACACAACGGAAGGCAAAAACGGACACGGATCACTGAACAACGGAACCCCTTTTTGCGGACAGCCTCGCTGCCCCCTGGATCCGCCAATGGGTGGAGGGCCTTTAAAATATTGGAAGTAGAATCATAAAAGTTCTCAATTCCAGCTGGGAAGCAGGAGGAAAATCCTTTCCTGGACAATATGTCTTAGGCCTCATGCACACGACCGTTGTTTGATTCCGTGTCCGTTGCTCCGTTTTTCGTGATTTTCTGCGGACCCATTGGTTTTCAATGGGTCCGTGGAAACCTCGGCAAATGCACCGTTTGTCCTCCGCGTCCGTGGTCCGTGATTCCAGTCCGTCAAAAATATAACCTGTCCTATTCTTGTCCGTGAAAAACGGTTCACGGACCCATTCAAGTCAATGGGTCCGTGAAAAATGCGGATGGCCATCCGTGTGTCATCCGCGTTCCGTGTCCGTTTTTTTTGCGGATCCCTTGGCAGGCACTTGGGAAACATTGTCAGCCTGTCTTTTGGTAAAATCTTTTGGGTCATGTCCGCTAAAAAAAACGGAAGACACACGGAAACACAACGGAAGGCAAAAACGGACACGGATCACTGAACAACGGAACCCCTTTTTGCGGACAGCATAAAAAAACGGTCGTGTGCATGAGGCCTTAAAGAAGTTGTCCCACGAAAAATATTCTACAGTTTTCAAACCACCAACCAGATCTGAAAACGTTTGTGATTGCATGTAATTAAACATTTTGTATAGCCACTGAGTTATTCAATAAAATGTATCTGTATGGCGCCACCTGCTGTTTGTTTCTTTCTTATTTCTTTGTCCTTCTCACTGAGATGGCCGCACATGCTCAGTTTCATCCTTCAGCTGCCTCCTGAGCTGTGATAGGGAGAGCTGAGACACGCCCCCTGAGCTGCAGCAGAAAAAGACAATCCCTCTGAGCAGCAGCAGAAAAGACACTCCCCTTGAGCTGTCAGCTTGATATAAATCTAGCAGAGCAATGAATGGGGAGATCTCTGGATCCATGTGAGGTACAGGCTGGTTCAAGCTTAGTTAGAAAGAGATTGCCATGTGCTATATAATGTCTGATTTTCATTTGTTTTACATTAGTCAGGGGATAACCCCTTTAAGACATGCTTCATATTGAATCCACACAAAGCAGGAGAAGACCCTGTCTGGGGTAGCGGTATATTCACAGTATGCAGGACAGCGCTTCATTACTCATATGTATCGTATGTATTCATTACTCATATGTATCTGAATATTCTAGAAGACATTTGTCCCATGTCACATTTGTGTTGATGCCACAATTGGAGATCTCCACCATAATGATAACTGTAATTTGCATTGGAACTGCCAATGCCTGGAAGCTAGCCTCTGGGCTCCATCAATATGTCTGTACCAATGCTAATGAAATAGCTTAGGGCATAATACTAACAAGCACAATTTAGGACTAGCAGAGTAGCTACAGGCAGGGCCGGTTCTAGGTGAAATGGGGCCCCGGGGCGAAAAACAATAAGGGCCCCCCCCCCCACATGACAATTGCTGACTTTAACGTCCCATATTGTAAACAAATGCAAGTGGCAAAGCAGTGACACATGGCAGCAGCACATCTCCCTCCCCCCATGGCCCTCATGTCACATTTCTCCTCCCTCCATCCCCATCTCTCCTTCTGTGGCCCCCACCCCCAATGGCACATTTCTCCTCCATGGCATGGGCCAGTGACACATGGCAGCAGCACATCTCCCCTCCCCCATGGCCCTCATGGCACATTTCTCCCTCCCTCCATCCCCTCCCCATCTCTCCTTCTGGGGCCCCCACCCCCAATGGCACATTTCTCCCCTCCATGGCATGGGCCAGTGAGTGACACATGGCAGCAGCACATCTCCCTCCCCCCATGGCCCTCATGTCACATTTCTCCCTCCCTCCATCCCCATCTCTCCTTCTGTGGCCCCCACCCCCAATGGCACATTTCTCCCTCCATGGCATGGGCCAGTGACACATGGCAGCAGCACATCCCCCCCCAAAGCCACCAAACCCCCCCACCCCCGGGGGTTTCTGCTACTCCATCCAATCCAGCTATAAGCTGTTATACAAATTATGAATACCGGTACTGGCAGGCCTTCTTCACTAGTCGCCGTCCGTCGCTCCTTCTGCTCTCCGAGTCTCTGGGGCGGAGCTTCCCAGCTCAGTGGCAACGCCATCTGAAGACGTGCCTGTGCGGCAGCTGTGAGCCTGCGCACGCAGCGGAGCTCAGGGCAGCCGCAGGCCTCGCCCCCTTCTCACTCGTTCAGGCCGGGAGGCGGGCCCTTCACAGTCTCTGACTCTGAGTCTGCTGCTGCCTGCGCTGCCGCTGCGCAAAGCCTGCCGACACTGCCAGCTAAGTGTAATGTGTGATGTGTCACACATTATGTGTAAATAAATAGTAAGCGTTAGTGTTAGTTTGCGGCAGGCGGGGCCGGGGCGGGCCGGTGCCGGGGGCCCCTAAGGACTCGGGGCCCGGGGGCAATTGCCCCCCTTGCCTCTATGGTAGCGCCGGCCCTGGCTACAGGACTTCATCCACCTAAATAGGACATTGTCCTCAATATTACATGTGTAATCTTGGCCAGTAGTGACCATATCAGGCCATAGGGGTGTGTGACCTGTGTATGTAAGATGCATAAGTCCCCCCCTGCTGTAGGGGGAGCTCCACAGATGACCAGTGCCGGCACGTCCTATAGGCGGACTAGGCAGCCGCGTAGGGCACCCCTTGGGAAGGGGCACCACCAGGAGCGCCAGCCCCCCTCATGCTGCAGCCGCCTGAGCGCTCTATATAGAACCTTAGGCTGCTGCAGCACTGCCCGTGCTGGCGCATCCATGAGGGCGCACCGCCCAGGTGCAGCATGAAGAGAGGGACTGACAGGAGGGAAGCGCTCAGCGCTCCCTCCTGTCACTCCCTCATTGTAGCGTGGCCGAGCCCTGTATGGTCCGCGGGTACAGTGAGCATCTGTCTCCTGTACCCGCCCGGACTGACAGGAAGGGTGCACACAGTGTGCACTTCCTGTCAGTCCGCCCGGGTACAGGAAACAAAAGCGCCTGTACCGGCAGACCATACAGAGCTTGGCCACGCTGCACTAGAGGGAGGAAGACAGTGACAAGGGAGGGGGGGATGAACTTGGAAGAGAGTGACAAGGGAGGGGGAGTAACTTGGAAGAGAGTGACAAGGGAGGGGGTGAGGAAGAGAGTGACGAGGGAGGAAGAGAGGGATGAGGAAGAGAGTGACATGGAATAGAGTGATAAGGAAGGGAGGAGGGGAGAAAGAGAGTGACAAGGGAGAAAGTGGGGGGATTGACATCCATTACACACACACAATGCACCCCTTACAAACACAGATTCACACAACGCATTCCGTACACACATTCAGAAACACACAATACATCGCTTTTACCCAAACACACTCTGCTTTCTATCCCTTAAACACACACACACTGCATCCACTACACACACACACACTGCATCCACTACACACACACTGCATCCACTACACACACACTGCATCCACTACATACACACACAATGCATCCACTACACACACACACACGGCATCACCTACACAGACTGCTATCCCTATACACTACATTCCATTAGATTCTCTACAGCAACACAAAACACATCCCCTACACACTTCACCCACTGTGAACAAACTCATGAGTGGAACATGTGGGTGGGCCTTATGTGTATACTCACCGTCAGGCACTGGGGCCCAGACCTTGAGCTGTGTAAGGGGCCCCAAAAAATGGAGCTGCTTCCCGTTCTCCCAGAACATTGATCTTTGTGACCACAGTTACAAGCAGCCTCCAGAGAGCCTGTTCTACACCAGACCAGTGGAGCCGGACTGCAGCCAGAGCCATCATCATCCTCATCTGGGTGTAAGTATTAATCTAGTATATTATTCCTGGCACTAGTCTCTAATTTACCTCACATTAAAGGGACACTATAGTCCCCAGAACCGCTGCAGCTTAATGTAGAGGCTCTGGTCTTTATAGCCTGTCCCTGCAGGCTTTTTAATGTAAACATGGCGGGACTGCAGCACTGGCGTTAGTTAATATGGCAGATCATATGGGTGGGGCATTGTGATGTCACATCCATGTGGGGGGGGGCAAACTTTTCTTTTGCCTAGGGGGGCAAAAATCCTTGCACCGGCCCTGCAGATGACTAGAGGCTTGCTATCCCCGTCAATTGTATTATGAATTCTAAAGCAGTAAGAGACACTGGGGATAGCACTGTATAGTTATTAGTTGTATTTTGGTATTTACTGAGACACAGTACAAGGTGTTGTTTTTGAAGTGTATGGTGGTGGTAACCCTATTTACTGGGGTCATTTGGCCAATGTTTGGGACTGTTATTTGAGCACCATGCTGTAAGAAGGTATGTAGACTTAATATACTGGTAATGGTACAACTCACAATGCTATACTTCAGCTGGGGTTAATGTATGATCTGGGATTCTTTGGTCTTGATTCTGACAGCCTCTTTCTCTCTATACAGAAGATGTACATATCCACTAGTGGCAAGTGATGAACTCCCAAGTTACCACCAAATGGAATTCCATTTTGATGAACATTAGGGGCGCATTATTGTTTTATAGCTGGGGCCTACCGGACGATCCCCTAGTACAGTAGTGGGTCAGTGTGACTCCTGATACATAACTGCAGTTTTTTTTTTGTAGTCTGTAACCATGGACACTAGTAATCAAAAAAAAATTTGACAAGAATTTCAATTCCTTACAAATTTGCAGTAACGATTCACAATCCATTGTATGGAGCGGGTGCAATGATGGGAAATGGCGATCTCGCCACCCCCTGTCATTTGACCCCTCAGATGCCTCATTCAACTGTTAATGAGGCATCTGAAGGTTACATTCAGCCTATTAGGGGTTAAAGCTAAAAAATACATACTCACCTCAACCATTTGATTGCGAAGAGGTTTTTGCAGTCATGTTGATTGAAGAAAATGTGCCAATTGGGTGAAAATTGGTGCGTTTTCTTCAATAAAGATGGCCGTGATGGCCTTTCCGTGATCAAATAGATGAGGTATGTATTTTTTTTTTACCACCATTTCAGGAAAATTGATACCACAAAGCACCAAATCAAATTTTTCCAGAAATTTGGAATAAATTCCACTTCCAGGGTCTCCAACACTAATGGAGACACAAAATGGTAGTAAACAACGAGTGAGGACATAAACAGTATTGTGACGTAAGTCCATATAGCAAATAAACGGCGTAAATCCAGAGTCCAGATGACGCTGCCTAAAACACTAGCATGGGCGACTTGGGAAGTACCCAAAATACTGCCAAATAACTGGTAGTAGAGCAATAGAGTCTTAATTCACATAGCTGGTAGTAATATAGCAGTGGTAAACCGAAGAGATGGTACTCCAGTGTAATGGTCAGGGCAGTCACTCAAATCACAGGCCGGTACTCACTCACATCACAAGCCGGTATCGGTGCCCGCGCTGTACATGTAATTTATTCCCAGTTGCCACTTGCATAAGACTCTTGTGGCTCTCATAAATCCTCTGCCTTACCTCCTGTCTCGATGCTGTGTCGGAGCGTGACCGCTGTGTTGTGCCTCCTGACACCCGTGGCGTCCCACGTGGTGTCGGGTCGTAGCGGGGCATCCCACGTGACCCTGGAGGAAGCGGAACGTTCCTCAGTCGAGGAGGTGGCGCAGGTCCTAGTGCCCGGGGTCACTTCAGACCGCTTCAAGCTGTCTAATGGAGACACATAGATCTGCATAGGAGGCGTGGACATAAAATGGTAGAAGGTTTTCAAACAAGATTATTGTTAACAGATCAGGAAAGGTCTTTGTGTAAACAATGACCATTTCCATTCACTGTCAGCAAACCGAGATGTGGAAACTGGTGAGAAATTGAAACAAATATATAGTATAATGACACGGGACTGTTTATTATACTAAGCAACCCCCTTTTTGACATTTAAATGTTATGACAAGCTACCAAGGAAATGGGCCAAAACAGACGGTGGCTTTTTGGCCACAGTTCACACATCGTTGCTTTAGGTTATTGCTATGCATTGTGTAAGGTTGCTGCAGTAATGTAACTCCTTGTGTATAAAAGAGGTATTCTGGTAATTTGAAGTTATCCCTTATCCTATTAGATCGGTGGGGGTCCTACCACTGGGACCCCCACTGATCAGGAGAAAGGGGACCCTGTACCCCATGGGGTACTGTACAGTGTTAGAGATGAATAGAGCGGCGGAGCGCATGCTCGACCTGCTGCTCTGTTCATTCTGGGGCCCAGCTTTGGGGTTTGTGGCGCCTGGTCTTGTGACCGGTGGGGGGCCCAACTGTGGATAGGGAATAGCTTTAAATTACAAGAAAACTGCTTTAAATTATGTGCACATATCATCATTAGCCCGTCTCAGTTTTCCTTCAATGGAAATATATGATCCTTGGAGTAATTTGATTACAGACAGACATTTTTAGAAATTAGCAGTTTGTGGTTCATTAGCCAGAAAATATCAAGTATTCTAATCTCATTTAATTTCTGCCACACTTTACTCTTCAGAGAGGATTACTGAATACAGTTAAGCAATACGCATTTTGGCAGTACTCATTAGTTCACTTGAAGCAACTAAAGAAAACCCCTGATAAATGAGCTTGCTCTGGATAAATGTGTTTCTGTATTATTAGGTGTTCTGAAATATTGAGAGGTTCTAATAAGGCCTCCTGCACACGAACGTGTGAGCCCTGTTGCCGTGCTGCGGCCGGCAAATTGCAGGCCGCAATGCACGAACACCAACTGTGGGGCAGCCGCAGCAGATCGCGGACCCATTCACTTGAATGGGTCCGCGAGCCGCCCGTTCCACAAAAAGATCTTTTTGCGGAATGGAAGTACGGGACGAAACCCCACGGAAGCACTCCGTGGTGCTTCTGTAGTGTTCCGTTCCGTGAGGCCGTTCCGCATCTCTGGATTTGCGGACCCATTGAAGTGAATAGGTCTGCATCAGTGATGTGGAATGCACACGGAACGGTGCCCGTGTATTGCGGATCGACGTATGCGGTCCGCAATATGGCAACGGGGCGCACACGTGTGTGTGCAGGAGGCCTAATTCCTCTAAAATCATTTGAAGGCATTGACATTTTACAGCTTCTGACCAAAGGACTCTTTGTTCCCCAGCATGACAAAACCTCCCAGGAACCAGGTGGTCTAGGGTAGTGAAGAAGTTGAAGGGAATCTGTCACCAGGTTTATGCTGCCCTTTTTACATTCAAATGACAGTGAAAAATGACCGTGTGATGGCTGTTTTTATTAACCACCGTCACATGACCATTTTAATAACAATGTTAGTTTATGGGGTTATTCACACAGCCGTTTTATTTATTTTTCTGGCCCATGAATAACAGACATCAAAAATAGTACATGTCTTACTTTGTCCATTTTCACAGACTGACAGCCTAAAGGGATCAGTGAAAAATCAGCACAGTTAGGGCTCATTCACATGGCCGTAGGTGGGCCGTTCTATACAACAAATTTATTAAGTGGCGTACTCCTCTCAATAAATCAGTCGGGTTTTTCTCCAGGGGGCTTTTTACTAAGGGCACGGTGACAACTTTATCTCACTGTGATTTTGTAGTAAAAAGATCACTGAGAGGCACAGAGCGTTATCAATCATGTTAATGCTCCGTGTATCTGCTGTCCGGAACAGGGCTTGGCTGTCTTTCACGCAGCAGATTACCCGCACGGCATCCACTTGTGTGAAAGAGCCCTAAGGCTACACGCACACTGACCCACTGGCAGTTTATCGTGACCATTTTCTATCAGTGTGTATATCCTTTTTCTGGCTGTATTATCGTGAATTCTGAGATTCGAGAAATAGTAGACTTAACAAGACTTAGGTGCGTAAAGAGTTGAGTAACAGTCACCAAAGCCATGAACAAATAAACAAGCTCCCCATTGACCAGTGCCCAACATGGCATCCGGCCGGCACGCATATTATACAAAGAGAGGTGATGGAAGCAAGACACATCTTACCCTGATGATGTCTTCAATGGAGCTGAGCTCTTTATTACATAGCTAGATGTTTTCTAGTCTCTTGGCTCTTCCTAGCCCCAGCTAAAGGTCTAACATCTGTTAAAAATGGGCCCGTTGATTTTAATGGTATCCGTGTGGCAATGAAAATGGCCATATCTCAGATCAGACCCCCAATCTTTATCCGACCTCAGATCACACTGACAAATCAGACCCCCAATCTTTATCAGAGCTCAGATCAGACCCCCAATCTTTATCAAACCCCAATCCTCATCAGACCCGAACCATGCAGCAAAACCCCCCTGGAATCTGTCTGGTAAGGGCAGATTGCCAGTATGGGCCTGCTTTCTATACACAATAGAACTTCTCACCAGTGTTTGAATCAGGGTTATGTCACCAATTTATGCTGCCCTTGCATAGGATAGAAAAAAACTGGTGACAATTTCTCTGATTGTTTTGAATGGTGGTTAGTTTGGCAGGGTGCCCCCCTCCCCCCCGCCCCCCCATGCCAGTTTTCTGGCATAAAAAAGTTGTGTGGCTTTTTAAATGCTATTGTGCATATATTTATGAGCAACTGGCAGTTCTCCGCTGCCCTCGCCACTTTTCTGAGAAGGAGGCTTGATGAGGGCAGGTCCTGTGGGGAGGCATATATATCTTCTTTTACGCCAGTTTTCTGGTGTAAAAGAAGCCTGAAATATACAACAGCCCCAAGCTGCCTGTAGATTTCAGTTTAGACGCATGAAGTGCCAGAGGATGTGCCTAGTTTTAAAAAAATGCAGCATGCTGTGGCACATTTTTCAGTCATTTTGAGATTGCCTCCATAGGGACAAAAACACCATGAAGAAAACGGTAAGGCACACTGGGGTTATTAAATATAGTTCTTTACCAGTTTTCTGGCATAGAAAATTAGAATTTTTTTCTGAAATGCCATTTTGTGACAAAATTTGCAACTTTTTAGTTTTTTTTTTCGAGATGCCCTTGATACTTTTTTAAAAAGTAGGCAGGGTGTGGGCAGGAGCTCAGCAGTCTGACTCATTTAAAAAAAATGTACACCCAAAAACTGGTACACATTACCATGGAGTACATTTCACTTATGGCACATTGACAGCAGAAGATACAACACATTTATTAAGTGGCGTACTCCTCTCAATAAATCAGTCGGGTTTTTCTCCAGGGGGCTTTTTACTAAGGGCTCATGCACATGACCGTATTTTCTTTCCGCTTCCGTTCTGTTTTTTGTGCGGCCCGTATGCGGAACTATTCACTTCAATGGGGCTGTAGAAAACACGGAAGTTACTCAGTGTGCATTCTGTTTCCGTTTGTCCGCATGGCCGTTCCGCAAAAAAGTAGTGCATGTCCTATTATTGTCCACAAATCACTGTTCGAGGCCCCATTTAAGTCAATGGGTTCACAAAAAATACGGAACGCACACTGAACACATCCGTATGTTATCCGTATTTTGCAGATCCACACTGTAGAAATGTGTTTGGTGATGAATAAGTTACTGTTTCCGATCCTCAAAAAACGGAGCGCATATGGAAACCATACGGATATGTTTTGTGGAATAACGGAACGGAAGAGGACTTAAATCAGAGAAAAAAACCTCCCAGATGCGGAACAACGGATCTGTGAAAAACGGACCGCAAAACAAGAACGGTCGTGTGCATGAGCCCTAAGACTAATGTGGGAAACACCTATTTTTTAGTAAATGACCTCCACTGTGTGAAAAAAAAACTCCAGAAAATACTCCACAAAAACCGCAGGTGGCAAAAAAAAAAGCACTTGCATGCTTTTTGGAATTTTTTTGTAGTAAAATTCAAATTTGAAAGGACCCTTAGGCCCCTTTCACACGAGCGAGTTTTCCGCGCGGGTGTAATGCGTGACGTGAACGCCTAGCATCCGCACTGAATCCTGACCCATTAATTTAAATAATTCTGTGTACATGAGCATTTTTTTTCACGCATCACTTCTGCGTTGCGTGAAAATCGCAGCATGTTCTATATTCTGCGTTTTTCACGCAGCCCTAGCCCCATAGAAGTGAATGGGGCTGCGTGAAAAACGCATTGCATCCGCAAGCAAGTGCGGGTGCGTTGCGTTTTTCACTGATGGTTACTAGGAGATGTTTGTAAACCTTCAGTTTTTTATCATGCGCGTGAAAAACGCATCAAAACTAGAGATAAGCGAACACCTGGAAGTACATGTTCGGAATGTTCGGGTTCGAGATCCGAACTCGACCCGAACTTTATCCCAAACCCGAACCCCATTGAAGTAAAAAATTTGAAAGGTATGAGACTAGAGATGAGCGAACACCGGGAAGTTCGGCCAAACTTCCCAAAAATGTTCGGGTTCGGGATCCGAACTCGACCCGAACTTTATCCTGAACCCGAACCCCATTGAAGCCAATGGGGACTCGAACTTTTAGACACTAAAAAGGCTGTAAAATAGTCCAGGAACGGGCTAGAGGGCTGCCAAAGGCAGCAAAATGTAGGTAAATCCCCTGCAAACAAATGTGGATAGGGGAATGAATTAAAATAAATAAAAATTAACCAATATCAATTGGAGAGAGGTCCCACAGCAAGGAATCATGCGTCATATCACCCACCACAGGAGAAGGCCCCTTTCAGTTATTTCGGCCCCAACACCCAGACAGAGGAGAGAGGTCCCACAGCAAGGAATCATGCATCATATCACCCACCACTGGAGAAGGCCACTTTCAGTTATTTCAGCCCAGCACCCAGACAGAGGAGAGAGGTCCCACAGCAAGGAATCATGCGTCATATCACCCACCACTGGAGAAGGCCACTTTCAGTTATTTCGGAACCAGCACCCAGACAGAGGAGAGAGGTCCCAGAACAAAATAGTAAACAGCGGAGATAAATAAAAGAAGTGGCGGCACACACCCAAGTCCGGTGAAAGGAAGGGAACACCTCCACCGAGAGAATAGCAGAATCAGTGCATGAAACTGCACTGTAGATGCGAGGGGGGGGGGGGGAGAGGGACAACCTCCCGTCGTGCAGTGGCGGCGACGGCCGTTTCGCGCGGCTTGCGCTTCTTCTGACCGCGAGTCCCAGAACAAAATATATAATTTGCAGGACACTATGAAACTTGGCCAGCCACAGCTGAAACCACTGATTTATGGTATTGTTATTTTGGCAATTGAATTTCACCCCAGAACAAAATATACCCTGTTACAGACAGATTTAAACTAGGCCTGCAACAGCTGGAACACCAGATTCAGGGTATTGCTATTTTGGCAATTAAATTTCACCCCAGAACAAAATATATCCTTTGCAGGACACTATGAAACTTGGCCAGCCACAGCTGAAACCACCGATTTATGGTATTGCTATTTTGGCAATTTAATTTCACCCCACAACAAAATATATGTTTTTGTGGACACTATGAAACTTGGCCAGCCACAGCAGAAACCACTGATTTATGATATTGCTATTTTGGCAATTGAATTTCACCCCAGAACAAAATATATGTTTTTGCGGACACTATTATAGTTTGCCAGCCACAGCTGTGACACCAGATTTATGGTATTGCTATTTTGGCAATTGAATTTCACCCCAGAAAATAATATATCCTTTGCCAGACAGCAGACAGTATTATACTTGGCTAGCCAAAGCTGGAACACCAGATTTAGGGGATTGGTATTTGGGCAATTGTATTTAACCCCATAATAAAATATAGAAATTGCTATCCTGAGTTTCTAGGGGTGACAATTAGCACAACCAAGCCCCTGATGTAGGATATAGCAAAAAAAAAAAAAAACTAGTATTGATGGATTGATGGACTTGGTGGCAGCTTGTTCTGGTGCACCACAAGTCACAAAATGGCCGCTGATCACCCCAGAAAATAAGTGACAGAAAAACTCTCTGTGCAGCCTAAAAACCAGTGAGCAAGTAACTAGCAGAAGTTCAATCATTCAAAGCTGTAGATCGATCACTTCATTAGGTGCTTTTGCTGACTTTTTCCTGCCTAATCTCGCCCTCACAGCAGCTGCGTCCTATCCCTACACTAATCAGAGCAGTGTGACGTGCGGCGCTACGTGACTCCAGCTTAAATAGAGGCTGGGTCACATGCTGCACTTGGCCAATCACAGCCATGCCATTAGTAGGCATGGCTGTGATGGGCTGTTAGGGCAAGAAGTAAAACGCTAGCTGATTGGCTGCTGTGCAGCCCTTCAGAAAGCGAGAAGTAATCGCCGAACAACAAACCCAAACTTTTTTTGAAAATGTTCGGGTCCGTGTCCCGAACACCCCAAAATTCGGTACGAACCTGAACTATTCTCAAACTGTTCACTCAACACTAATCAAAACGCATTGCACCCGCGCAGAAAAAACTGAACGCAATCGCAGGCAAAACTGAATGGCTTTGCCTGTGAAATCACACAGTTTTCACTGAACGCATCCGCAGCGCATCCGGACACGCTCGTGTGAAAGAGGCCTTAATCTGCTTAATTCAGCCGACATAGAGAGAGTTAAATAATGACACCAGGGTTACCCGTAGTCACTAGTTGGGAACTGTAAAAATCTGTATTCAGTCAGCTCCAACTAATAGCAATTGCCAGTGAACAGAATCATATTGCTAAGTGAGATGGAGTTGGAGATTTTTTTTTAAAGATGATAAAACGATCCTGTCAATGGGAAACAATACTGAAAAGGTGATCTTTAACCCCTAAAAAGCTATCTTTAGCTTTAATCTCTATGAAATGCACATTGCCAAGCAAGATTATCACCCAAGCGCACTATTAAGGAAAGCATTCCGACTCTTCATTATCGCTGGCGGGTTATCCATTAACACTTTTGAGATTTGTCACAAATCTCACGTACAATAAACTGTGAAATGCATCTCCGCTCCTTCACGCTAAGCATCTGCACGGATCACAAAATGTGAGAAAAATAACTATTTTTAATCTGGAAGCGACTTTCATGCATACAAACAGGTCTGAGTCTAAAAAGAGCTTTATTGTTAGAGCTAGGGCTTAAGGATCAATTCACACATTGGCCACCGCTGGTCTGTATTAATGCTAAGTGGTAAAGTCATGAGGTTTTACTATGTTTTTGTCACAGTGGCACGATGGGTATGCCATTGTTGGACTGTAGTGCCCTTCAGCCTCGTTTACCCTGCTGTCAGGTCACACTACCGATGCCTGCCTGTGATTCAGCATTACATAGAACGTATTCTACTGACTGTCCCCAGTGCTGATGCTGTTTAGATGCCTTGTTGCTGCCAAGGGTATGCACGGAAGAGGGGGCTTATAGTTTCAAACTCCTCTTCTTAGTGGTTGATGACAGCTGGTACTAAAGAGATTATAGCTGGCCAGCTAAGACCTGTCCTAGGTTGCTAATATGACTTACATGTATATACAGCTAGACCTGCTAATAACCTTAATACTGTTTATATGTTAAAGATAAAAGCAGAGTTGTTTACTGTGACTTCATGTCTTTGGATACAAACACAGAAATGCAACAGCACTCTGCAACCAGCACTCTGCCCTGCCTCTATGCTAGAAGCTATCAGAGGCGTTAGTGTACATTTTGATCAAAAAGTAATAAGCCACTCACCACGCCAAGGCCGCCATGGCAAAATATACATACAAACACAGAAATGCAACAGCACTCTGCAACCAGCACTCCCTGTATTTTATGTGGCTGTCATGGCCCATAACAGGTAGGATTTAGCGTTAGGACCACTCATAGAGTCAGCCTTGACGTGACGAGTGGCTTATTACTTTTTGATCAAAACGTACACTAACAACCTCTGATGGCTTCTAGCATAGAGGCAGAGCAGAGTGCTGTTGCATTTCTGTGTTTGTATGTATATTTTGCCATGGCTATGTGCACCTGCATACAGGGACGTGCTGACTGACCCCCCCTTGTGTTTCTGTGTAGTATATGCTGGAGGTGTGGCGGCCTCCTTTCAGTCGTGCACACTTGACTAGTTTGTCTGCCCTAGAGGCGGGTTTTAATCAGATTAAAGGATAACTGTCACATTTAGACCCTAATTTCAGTTTTCATATATGTAGTTACTAATATGATAATATACCTGAATCAATAACTATTAGACTTACTTACCCCTTATTTAATAAGATTCAGCCCTTAGCAACCAGTCTGCATAAAAATGAAATTTCACTATTCTGTTAAGATGGCCGCCCTCAGCCCTGAGGCTAATCCATAGGACACCTGCAGTGAAGTTAGTGAAGACCAGCTCTGTATAGGGAGGTCTTGCAGTAAAGTTCCCAGGTCTGGCTGAAGCCTGTAGTCCTTCTACAAGCTCTCCTCTTATCAGATAAGGCTGTCATTTATACACTGGGCTCTACATCGTCCTTCACTGCTAAGGGAGTGTCTGCCAAGCACAGGCATGTGGAGAAGTTCACACACACAGCCCAGCACTGTTATCTTCTGTCAGGAAGAACCTGGCTTTTTATACATTCCCTTACAATGTCACTATCAGTTCCCAGTGCACGCAGCGTGCTCCGTCCTCTCATCTGGTAGACGGAAGGAGCATAGCAACCTGATTTTATCTCAGGTAACAATAGCCAATACTGGGGACTTTTAGGTGGCTTTTAGGGGTTATTTATTTAAGAATCAGAAATTAAAACAGGGCCAACAAGGTAATATTAATCACCAGAATCCAATAGTAAAAAATAAAAAAAATTTGACAGTTATACTTTAAGTATAAAACTGAACTTGCATTTATAGTACCTACTGATAACCATCTGGCTCCAGAAAGAGTACACAGTGGGCTCAACATGCATGTTGGTACCTGCGTCCCTGGATCTGATGGAGGGTGTTATGACACCAGAAAGGGTTAATAAGCACGGTTGATCCTAGCATGCATGCTGGGCCCGCACTCCCTGGATTTTATGTGGCTGTCATGGCCCATACCAGGTAGGATTTAGCGTTAGGACCACTCATAGAGGCGGCTTTGGCGTGGTGAGTGGCTTATTACTTTTTGATCAAAATGTACACTAACGACCTTTGATAGCTTCTAGCATAGAGGCAGGGCAGAGTGCTGGTTGCAGAGTGCTGTTGCATTTCTGTGTTTGTATGTATATTTTGCCATGGCTATGTGCACCTGCATACAGGGATGTGCTGACTGACCCCCTTATTTTCTGTGCAGACATGTATACTGACCTCACCCAGCCTTTGTTATACTCCAGCGCACTTTCTCTTTGTTTTCTTTTCTATATTTCCCAATGTTTTGGGTTCTACCCAAATAAAAAAATATATAAAACACAGACGACAGTGCTGACTTACCCCCCCCCCCCCCACACCTCCCTGTGTTTCTGTGTAGTTCATGTTTTTACATATTGTGTTCACAGAAGCAGAAAAGATAATATGCCTTTAAACTGTTGTCACTGACCAGGAGTCTTAACCAATCACAGCCAGCCTCACATTGAGCAGGAGTCTTGGCCAATTACAGCCAGCCTCACACTCAGCCTGTCTGGGAAATTCCCCTAGCAGGAGCTGCTAGAATTTATTACACCAGAGTAGAGAAGCTGAACAGACATTCACTCTACTGAGAGTTCAGTTTTATGGAAGCAAAGTGGCCAAAATAGGTATTTAATACAGTTATAGATGTTCCTATTGTTAATAGTGTGATTAGAGCTGTATGCTGAACTAGTTATATGTGTTTACTTACAGTTCCACCAATCTGCGAATAGTTCAAATGAACAGTATGCAATAACCAAATGAACAGTATGCAAATAGCAATCTCCAAATAGCAAATAGCAAATTGCGACCAAACTACGCAAACGACGTACAGTCTGCAAACTGCTCATACCAGATCATATAGAGCAAGTAAAACTATTGGTTAAGCCTCAGATATACCTCTCAGAGAGAATATAAAGTGCTTAAATAACTTAAAGTGAAAGTGCAGACACTGAAGAGAGAAATATATCCACCATTTTTTGTTGAATGACAAGATTGAACAGTTGAACCGCCTTTTTGTGATACTTTATTCCACACGTGTTTTTTACATGGACTGTCTGCTGTGGAGGCGGCAGTGTTATATATTAAGAAAAGTTGAAGTTAATAAAGTAGTTATTTCAAGCATATGGTGTGCTCTTTAAACCCACTGCTTCCATGGAACGGTGCTAGAGGAATCACAGAGTAATAGACAATCTGGTTAGACTAGAAAAGTCAGAGATACCACAATTCTTCTAATGCCACAGCGCATAAGGCACTTCATTGTGCTGCGCCTGCCACATAGATCTTTTGCATTTATATTTATACAGCTTCCATTGACTTCATTGAAAGAGCTGCCCCTAGAGGTGGCTGTCGGTAGTTGGAATATTAGCATGTAACGTTATGACTGTGTGAGTGAAGTAAGGAGCTACAGAGCTCTGTATCAGGTCATGTTGATCAGTCAAGCTCCGGCTGGTCGACCCATTTGTGAGGCTGGAAAACGGGACAATCAGATTTCTGGCTCAGTGTCCAATACAGAGGTAGGCAGGGCATTTAAGCCTGCTACTCAGACAAGGCTGATGCTCGTGGTTGTGTATATATCCTGGCTCAGTTTGCACCTCTATGCTTTGTACCTTAGCCTTAGATCTCCTCCTTAACTCTCTATGTACCAACTGTGGCTTGTTTTCAGTATTATCCCCTTGACCGCTGAATTGGATTCTTCTGTTTATTCTGAGTTTCTGACCATGGCTAGTTTTTGAATCAAAGGCTATGTACACCTTTGGGAGCAATTTTTTTCTGTACAGAACTGAGATGCTCTAGTAGCACCCTTTGGATTTTCTCTCTTTTACATGATCTGGGAAGCAGACTGACTCCGTTATAAACACTCATTATAGCTCAGTTCTTATCTTACTGATAAGAATGTGACTTAAATAAATGTTTATGACCTCTTAGTAGTTCAGAGATAAGGTTTATTAGATGACCAGGCACAAAGTAAAAGTGAAAGTACCAGTCACACAGCTAGAAAAACAGTTAACCATTTGTGACAGAACAGCTCAATACTTTTAATAAAGGACAACTGAAAAATATATATTTTTAGCCAAAAATGGGTAACATACAATCATAAAAAAATTGCCTCTGAAGGTGTACATAGCCTTTAACCTCTTGTCCGCTGTATTGGCTTATACTAGTTCTCCTTGTTTTATGACCGTGGCTAGTTTGTGGATTAATCACTAGTCTGGTGTTTAGGCCTATCTGTCACTCCTGGTTCTGACCCTACTTTTCTACAAGTTTTTACTCCCTGGTCATTCTGGTAGGTCTGCTTCTAGTGAACTCACACCAATTTTCTGCTACCTCACTCTGCAGATGTAACTTGGGCCATAGCAGCCAATTCCTTCATGCCTTGCAGTGGATTTTGGGGAAGAACCTAGTGGTAGTCTTTGCCTCTTACCAGCTGGAGTGGTTAAGGAAGACTGGTAGCAGTTTCTGCTGGTAGTGGTTTCAGATGGTTACTATAGTATTTGCTCACAAGTACTGACATATAATACACAAATACATCATACAGAATCAAAATATAATACCCATCAAAGTCCAGATAATACTGCCATTCAGTACTTAAATACTACCATACAGAATCGCAATAATAATGCGTTAAAATCCTGGATAATACTGCCCTGAAGTATAGAAATACTGCCATACAGAATCAAAATAGTAATGCAAGATAAGCCCAGATAATACTGCCATACAGTGTCCACATGCTGCTGTACAAAATCAAAGTGCTATGCAAATCCCAAATATTATTGCCATACAGTGCACAAATGCTGCCATTTGTAGACAATAATAATAACAGCTTAAATAATACTGCCATAAATTGCGCACACACTGCCATGCAGAATCAAAATAATGATGTCATTCAAAGCCCAAATAACACTACTAAAAGTATCCAAAAAAGACTGCCTTACATCTTAGCAGCAATTAAATCCAATAATGCTAATACATGTCTCATACCACCATGGAAGCTTCCTCTCGTGAGTTTTCCTAGAAGTTTATCATGTTGAATCTTTGGATAAACTGTAACAGAACGACCCTCTGGATGGTGGCACATCTCATGCCCTTTCCCTAGAGCTGTGATATGATGGCTTTGAAGACTCCTTTGAAGAAAGAATTTAAAGCATTTAAAAGTAATATCAAGGGCACAAAATAAAAATTCCTATTCAAAGTTAAATCAAAGTTAAAATCAGCATTTTGGTACTTTCTTCCATATGTCAAATGAAAAAATGTTGATGTTTAATGGTCCTTTACACAGATGAGAACTAAAGGGATAGCGTTCTAATAGTTGCTCATAAAAAGTAATAGACTGTTCTATTCTATGAGCCGTCAATACCCAGCATTAGGAAAAGCAAACAGGATGCTTCATCATGAGTGAAATGAACAAATCTCCTGCAGTCCAGTCCTGGGAGTGATTCGTGATAATGTGATAACTGATGGGGCTTCCTGCTGACAGATTTACATGTTGAAGAATATTGTTTACAATTGTCATAATGTACATTTTCTCGCAATAATATTTTCAATGCTTTTGTTAGAACTTCAGGTAATGTATTTTACAAGTGATACATATATATGAACCCTTGTTATACCTCAAAGGTATAAATACTATGAACCCTTGTTATACCTCAGAGGTTAGTGACAGCTTGCAGTCCCTCTTTCTTATCCTGCAGGCTTTCTGTAAATATTCAGAAACCTCCTCAGGCTCCAAAGTATGTGTAATGTAAAAAGCTACGGTCGAGCAGGAAACCCATGTAGCACTTATTCTAGGCCACCGTAGAAACATGGCACTCTAAATTAAAGCTCAGTAATGACCATTATAGAAACCCATATCGGGGCCACTCTCTCAACATACCCACATTTTCACCCTGGCAGTCCCTGTGTTATGATTGCATTTCATGCTCTGATGCTCTCCCTTGCCTTGCGCTGGATCGCGCAGGGCAAGGGCTTGTTTGTTTACCTCTGCACACTGCTGGGTGGAGGCTTCCAGCAGTGTATTCAGTGACATCACCGGCTCTGATGTCACTGGCCGGCTTTACACTGCCCTATCCATCAGTGCCGGTGACGACATCAGGCTCACTGCTGGGCGGAAACCTCCACCTGCCAGTCTCCATGGAGAGCCTGGTATGTCACCGGATCGCCTAAAAATACCTTTGCACTGTGCGATCCAGCGCAGGGCAAAGAAGAGCATCAGAGCATGAAATTCTTTGATGCTTATATCACAGGGGCTGCCAGGGAGAAAATGGGGATATGTCCGGGTTTAACTCTAAACCAAGACAACCACTTTAAGGGGCTATCTATCTATCTATGTATCTATCTATCTATCATCTCTCCATTATCTAGCTATCTGTCTAACTATCCAGCTATCTGAATAGCCATCCATTCATCCATCTATCGCTATGCAGAAGACAGGGGACCCCTACCAAAGATCAAAATGTTCCCCACATTATGGTGCTGAGTTTTGCCCCCAAGGACTGAAGGTTTTGGTGTTTGTTTCCCTTCAAAGCTCTCTTAAGCCAATTGTTGGGTCAGATTTCTTCAGCGGTCACAGTACCATACCTCCCAACCGTCCCGGATTCGGTGGGACATACCCGGATTGCAGTGGCTGTCCCAGTATGGAAGAGCTATGTCCCTCTTTCTGGCGTCCATAGGAAACAGAGACAGTTGCCATAATGAAGCAGAGAGCCGTCGCCGGCATTGGGTCCCTGCTTCATCATTCCTGCTGGCTCTCCACACCTCTGGTCTGTGCAGGGGCGGCCGACAATCAGCCGTGGCTCCGCCTCCTTCACAGACTAGATCAGCCGATATCCTGCTGCTGTTAGGAACAAGGTAAGTATGTGGTGTTTATTTTTTTACATTCTGTGAGGGGCACAATGTGGGATATTACTGGGGGGCACAATGTGGGCATATTACTGGCAGCACAATGTGGGCATATTACTAGAGGGCACAATGTGGGCATATTACTGGGGGGCTGTCACTCCGGGAAGGGTACAAGATACAATAGACACACAAGAAACAACAAACAAGCATCTAGGCAAAAGCTGGGGATAATGGTCACCTCCTGACAAAATCCTATCAGCTGACCCTAGACTGCTGTGCACACGTTTAGACCCGAAAGGGGGGAATAAACGTGCCCCCGTGCCTACGACTGAATTAACCCTATAGTCCCTGAGATAGTGAACAAGGGGGGAAAAAGGCAGCCTGCTTCCTCTAATCCTGGAGGAAGCAGGTCTCTAACTAACAGCCTAGACAGAACACAAATGGAAACCAAAAACACACTTCTCTTTGAAGCAGAGCAGAAACAGCAAATCCACCTTTCCTCAGAGTGAGAAAGAAGCTATAACCCGCAAAGGACACTGTGTAGGTGCGTGACTTAAACTCACACAAACGACCCCACCCACCCAGTGCACCTGAAGGGAGGCAGGTACAGCTCACTCCAAGTAAACAGAAAACACTACACACGTGCTGCCAACCTGACAGACCTCCGCACCTCACCAGAGCAGGGCATGCTGGGGGCGGTAAAAAAAAAATCCTACACTATGGGGGACATTATTTAAGATGGGGCCTACATGGCAGACATTATTAAAGTTGGGGGCGGTAAAAAAAAAAAATCCTACACTATGGGGGACATTATTTAAGATGAGGGTCTACATGGGGACATTATTAAAGCTGGGGGCGGTAAAAAAAAATCCTTTACTATGGTGGACATTATTTAAGATGGGCGCCTACAAGGGGGACATTATTAAAGCTGGTGGCAGCAAAAAAAAAAAAATCCTACACTATGGGGGACATTATTTAAGATGGGGGTCTACATGGGGACATTATTAAAGCTGGGGGCGGTAAAAAAAAATCCTACATTATGGGGGACATTATTTTAGCTGGGGGCCTACCATCCTGTGGGTGTTCTCAGAAAGGTGGGTCTTGAAATAACTGCCAATCAAATTCATCCATTTTTCATGTCCGTTTATAACGGACATGAAATACTGATGCAAAATGGACATTATAAACTGACACACGACAAGAAAATGGATGCAAACACTGATGCGGACAGTGTGTCAGTTTTTAATGGACCTTTTTTTCACTGTTGTGTGCATGTAGCCTTAATGGTAAATACTAACCCTTTTTTTTTTAGCAGTGAATTAACTCTTAGCAGTGATCTACTGGGTCACTGCACATATATCTTCCCTTACAATATTTCTACCATCATCTTGAATTTCTTTTCAACATATATTTTTCAGTTTTCAGTAATTGTAGTATCAATATATTTGGTCTGTGCAGTCCTTTAACTGGAATCACTCCCATTTCTTAAATAAACAGTTCTTATAATAACACAATAGTAGCATTGGATTACAGTTGAGAAAATGGCAGCTTGATGGACATATGTCTGTTTTCAACTATAGTAAATACATGATCTAGGAACAGACGGGGTTTAAAACCCATACGTTACGCAATAGGTTAATTGTGCAAAGTCACCTTTCAGCAAATAGTTTCAGCACCCTGAGGATCTCGGGCATTGATCCAATGGCAACCTCCTTTGCACCTCCAATAGTTATGTGCAGTCCCTGACCTGGACTACTAATATTTGAATCCCACATTATGTGGCATTTAAGCTAGGGGTGTAGCTATAGAACATGGTTACGATGATGACCTTAAAAGCGGGTTTTGGGTCTGCCTTGGTGCCTGGTGGCTTGGTGATGTGTCCTAAAGCGTGCCTTTTGGGTATAGTTGATAATGACACCAGGACGCATTATGAACTCACCTTCTTGAGGGAGGCTCTTTCTTGCCAGGAAGGCAATTGCACTCCGATGGATGGCAGATAGGCCTCCAACACCAAGCCAATGGAAAATACTTATCAATAAGGTTGTTCCCTTTATGAAAATCATCTACTCGCGTAGAGGTTGTCCCAATAAGTTTGAGAAAATATGGGGTGCGTGGTGTGCTTCTCCTCTCACGATTGCTCGTTAACTTTTGCTGCAACCCTCTTGAGTGTGCATAACTTTCCCTGCCTCTTTGATTGTAGTATGCGATAATATGCCCCACACGGACTGACAGTTTACCTACAATACTGGAATGCCGACAACATGTACTCTGCTCTCCCTTTATTTTCACTTGTTGTGTAGGATCACATTGTATTCCTTTTCTGTGTTTTTATTATGCGATGCTGTATTGCAAATATCTTATGATGTGTTACATGGATTTCACTGTAAATGTGATTTGTTTATGATCCTTAATAAAACGAGTTTAAAAAAAAAAAGCGGGTTTTGGCTTGAACAGTTATCCTTCGACTATAGAAAAGCACTTACTCTTCATCGATTAAAGGTTGGTAGTAAGAAATCCCCAGTGTACAATGTATGGAGGAATGAGGGTTGGAAACAAAGCAATGTCTGGGGCTTAAGCTGCTACATGGAGATAATGACTGATTTTCTCAGCCACCAGCACATATAGGTCCTACATATAAAGGTCTGGTCACACAAGGCTTCTTACAAGCTAAAAATGGTAGCATATTTTCAACATATTTTAACCCTTTTGTACATCGCAAATTCGCAACATAAATGTATGTTACAATTGCAGGATGAGTGTATACAGTGAGCTGTAATTTTGCTCATATAACCCCTCACATGGCCTCTTCATTAAGGATTTAGCATCTTACCAGCTAGACAGAGGGAGGAGGCTCCATATGTCCTCTAGACACACCCCATGGCAAAATCGTGGGGTACTGAATGGTTGTCATGGCAACTTGGGGACTTGTGAAGAATTGTATACCTTCAATTATAATCGTCCTATTAAACTCTGTCAGTGGCAAGGCTTGATAGGAAGATGTCACAATCACCAAAAACTATATTCTGTACAGAACTATATTCTGTACAGAACTATATTCTGCTAATTCCATCTTGTGAGACCAAGACTGCTCACTGACGGATCAGATAACAGCTAATAGTGTTATATCTCATTATATATTTCTATATAATGTCCTATATCATGATTCTGACTAAATAAAAGAGAGGAAGCAGAATTTTCTGTCTCTATGTGTATTCCATGGAAACACATGATAGCAGCTAGTCTCCATCTCAGGGACAACTAAGAATGAGAGATGCAGCCTGCAAAGATGAAAAAACATCTAAAAAAATGGCAGATTATAATTGCCAGAAATAGAGCTATCACTCATGTATATACATGTAGCAGCTTATTTTACCAAGTTGTGTGAAAGTGTAAGTATGTTGTAAGTGTAAGTATGCTTTAAAGGGTTTGTCCTAGTGGTACATTTTTTTCTTGGGCAAACTGCAAGGAGGCTGGTCAAATAACTAAAAAGCCTAAACTCATCTTCCTCTGAACCAGTGCAGCGGCGTTGTCTTCTTGTACAGAACGATGCCTCTCGGGAGCACATTATTGCTGTAATAAAGAGGTGCAACCCTTTTCAGGAAGATGAATGATGCCTTTGAATTAATGATACTAGTGTTGTCTTCCATTCAATTTTCAAGGTAGTGGTGACATTCTTTGTCACCACCCTGAAGAAGCTGGGGTGAACTAAGCCTTGCTACAGAGACTGAAAGCAAAGGAGAAGAATGAGCCACAGTTCAGGCCCAGAAGCACCTGCCCCAGATCAGCCCAATAAGCAACTTTTTTTACACTGAATAATCTCGCTCAATGTGTTTAAAAATGTGCAGGCCTCCATCTGCCATTTATTTTGCGCCATTCCGTATCTGCATAACCTGCCCTTTAAAAACCTTAAATGCCATATCTTCAGATGCTCCAGGTGGCTTACCTTAACTGTATTTTCTATTGTTTGTTTGTCCCCACACTCCCCTAATTCTTCATCCTGTACCCCTGTTGTACAAATCTTCCACTCTTCAGTAAAGATCCGAATATAAAAAGCAGGCTTTGGATTAGACTTAACCCCCTGAAGTCTTTAATGATCTACATTATATTACTGAGGTTAACATCCAAGAAGGGCCTGCCTGGGATCTTCTAGCAGTCGAAAGCAAGTGTTCACCCATGTTCACCCATTAACACTTTAAAACACTTAAAGGGGTTCTCCAGGAATAAGGAAAATAAAAATACTTAAATATTTCTGTATTATAAATATATCCTATTAGTACACAGAAAACCTGTACTAATTACACAGGAGGACATGTTACTTTAGAGCAGTGAGCAAAAGAGCTGCCTTGTCTTCTTCTATGATCCTGAATACAGTTTAATATGATTTTCAGCTAAATCTCTGTAGAAATGGAGTTCATGAGGAGGAATGAAGTAGAGAGGAGGGTGGGGGTGATGTGGATAATGGGCAGCAGCTCTTGTATGCAGTCTGTCCTGTCCGTCCTCTCTGTACTTCATGTCTCCTCATGGACTCCATTCCCACAGAGATTCAGTTAAAGTTCTTATAATCTGTATTCAGGATCATAACCCCTGACAAGTAGAAGAGGAGGATGAGGCGGCTCTTTACCTCAGTGCTCGGAAGTAACATGTCCTCATGTATGATTAGGAGAGGTTTTGTCTGTATTAATAGGACGGGGGCCATTTTGTTTCTCCTAATGATTGCTCCCTAAACAAAATGAGCCATTATAAAAAATGAAAGGTATATGGGAATATATTTACAATATTTAAGTATTTCCATTTCCTGGAGAACCCCTTTAAGCGCTTTTCTGACTGCTTCTAGAAGAAAAGTCCTGGGGACATGAAGCAGCTGTTCCAACCTTGACTTTCTCTAATCTCACGGAAGTTTTTCATAACAGTGGTGATAACAGTTCTGGAATTATATTTGCATCAGCAAAAACAATTACTGACTTAATAGAAAAACACAGCAACATTTGTTGAATGGAAAAAGCCAGCTGGAGAGACAAGCGTGCAATGCGTTTACCAGAGAAAAACAGTTCAGTATTCACCTTTTCCCAGGAGAGCATCATCCGCTGATGTTCTGTATCACTTGTTATAGTCTTTGAGCAAGAAGAATGAAATAAATTATTGACGTTATATAACAAAACATACAAAGCAAGCAACTGCCAAGCCACTGCTTATTGTAGTGTACAGTATTCTTCTGCCAGAGCAGCATGGCAGCCCTTGTCACATGTAGCCCTGACTCTTTATGCCACGGTGTTGGGACTATCTACTTTTGAGTTAGGTTGTGCCAACTGAAACATCGTGGAAAGCATATGCATTGCTAGTAATTAGGGACTAAATAGCAAAAAGCATCAAATGAGCCCACCTGTAAAAATCTTGCTCAACTCCCTAAGTGACAGAGGATGGTGTCCATACTTTAGCAATATTAATCGGCAAACAACAGCAAATACCATGGCAATCACTGGAGCTGCTCATCCATCATAATCATTAATTCAGGTATTACAGGGTATATTGTGGTATGGCATGACTCATGAGTCAGTAGGTAGTTGTGGAAATAAAGGGTAACTAAACCTTTGTAAAATATACAAAGGTGCACAAGTGCTGCTCTGAGCATTCTATGGATCCGCACTCCATACGCTCAGGGCAAAAGCTGAGCTTCTTTGTGTTCTTTAAAGTAAGTCTACCACACTTGCTAGTTACAACTGAGTCCTAATTTAGTGCCTAAAAATGTGGCTTACTGCATTGTTTATACAATGCCCTGTGGCTGATATGCCATGTTACCTATACACAGGTAAGATATAGCAACTGACCTATGTGAACAATATGTCTTCTACAAGGGATCACTGATCCCTTTGAGTTAGGCAGACATACTGAACCACTGGTGCAACCTGTGCAACTGCACAGGGGCTCAGTAGATAACGAGGGCTACTGTCACCTTACAGCAGCTCCCTACTGTCTATTAGATTGCATATAAATTCCTGAATTTCATAACCTCAAGGGCCAATATACTGTTCCTGCACAGGGGCCCTCTACTTTCTGTGTACACCCCTGCTAAGAAATGCTGCTTCCTACCTTTCTAGATATTAGTGTTTGTTTCCATATTGGATATCATGCTTAAGAGCAGATCGCTAAACCCTCCTCTGCTAAACCAGCCTTCCTAATCTTTTGGGAGAAGGAACTAGGTATCCCCTTGTTATGAGTATTAATCTCAGTTAGGCTCCTTTCACACTAGCGTTTTTACTGGATCCAGCAGGGCTCAGCAAAAACGCTTCAGTTACTGATAATACAACCATCTGCATCTGTTATGAACGGATCCAGTTGTATTATCTTTAACACTGCCAAGACGGATCCATCATGAACTACCATTGAAAGTCAATGGAGGACGGATCCGTTTTCTATTGTGGCACATTATGTCAGAGAAAACGGATCTGTCCCTATTGACTTGCATTGGGGTAATGCCGGATCCGTCTTGCTCCGCATCCCAGGATGGAAACCAAACTACAAGATGTTGCGGTTTGCTCTTCGGTATGGGAACGCAACTAAACGGAATGGAATGCATTTTGGAGCATTACGTTCTGTTCAGTTCAGTTTTGTCCCCTTTGACAATGAATGGGGACAAAACTGAAGCGTTTTTTTCCGGTATTGAGCCCCTATGATGGATCTCAATACCGGAAGACTAAAACGCTAGTGTGAAAGTAGCCTAACTCACAGGGTTTCTCCAGATGCGTATGTCCCCAAGAGAACCATTATAAACACCTGAGTTCATGGTCTCTTATAATCTGTCGGATTCAAACAAATGCTATGTGATATCTGTAGGCTCTTACCTGCATATCTGGTGGTCCTCCACCCTATTCCTTTCGTGGAGCAGGTGGAACATACCATTAGAAAAGTGACTACACCTCAATTCTGCCTTACAGTGGATATGGTCATAGCTAGACCTACTCTGTTATGTCAACCCCAAATCTAACTTGGTTGCACATTTTGTAGCAGTAGCAAAAACCTTAATACATCTGCACTGGTTAAAAGCCCACAACTCCCTAATTATGATAGCGGGTTGATTAAAGTGGGCCAGATATGTAGGTTTGAGGAGCTATCCGGATGGCTTGATAGAAGGCATAATGCTTACTTAAAGGTTTGGATTTTGTTTCAAGAAAATTCAGCTCCTGTGAATACTCAGACCTCATCCTCAGCAGCATATTAGAATGGGGCTCACGCCTTTTCCTGGCTCACTAGGATTGTTGTAAAGTTTTCAGGGAAAGAGATGGGGGTCCTCAAAGTGTGCAGTGTTGGCACTATTAATACAAATACTGATCGCCGAGGGCATAACTAGAAAATGTCTGGCAGGACAGATAGAAAATCCAACCTAGGCAGGTTTGTGGAGCTCCCTTTGAACTTTAAGGTACTGGAGCTCCTGGGCCATATGACCCATGTGCCCTGTTTATAATCTGGCCCTGTATAGAAGCTTACTTTAGCAGCAGAAAATGTTCTATAAATTTTTTGTCCAGCTTTTTAAAGCTTTTTTTCCAGCCTCCCCATCCATTGGATCTGTGTGAAGGGAAGAATACTTACCTACTTTTAGCCGCTTGGTTCTAACTCTTTTGGTCCACTGCTGCATTCGCTTTGCTCTGGTTTCTGCTTATAAACATTTGGAATGGACAGGGGTCACGTGTGCTGCTGCTGCCGATGACTGGCCGCAGCAGTTACGTGCCCTCCAAGCAGCACATCAGTGGGTCATTTTGTGCTTGGGGATTGAAGGAGCAACTGACCCAAGTGGTGGGTAAGGGTACTTTCACACTTGCATTGGTGCGGATCCGTCTGTTTGTTTGCACAGACAGATCCACACCTCTAATGCAAACGTTTGTATCCGTTCAGAACGGATCCGTTTGCATTAGGTTTAAAGAAAAATGACAAAGTCCAAAATGGATCCGTTTTGAATTACATTGAAAGTCAATGGGGAACGGATCAGTTTTTAAATGGACCATATTGTGTCATTGAAAACGGATCCGTCCCCATTGACTTACATTGTAAAAAAAAACTGATCCGTTAGGCTCCGCCTCTTCAGAAGGACACCAAAATGCTGCATGCTGCGTTTTGGTGTCCGCCTCCAAAACGGAATAGAGGCGGAACGGAGCCTAACTGATGCATTCTGAACGGATCCTTATCCATTCAGAATGCATTGGGGCTTAACTGATCCGTTTTGGACCGTTTGTGAGAGCCCTGAAACGGATCTCACAAACGGAATCCAAAACGCTAGTGTGAAAGTACCCTAACAGGTACAAATACTTCCCTCCCCAGGTCTGGCGGGTATGGGGGAGGGGTTGAACTTTATGTTTTAAAATGCTGGAAACCACTTTATGTCTTTTCGATAGTGTCCAATTTTGTGAAGTGAAACTGCATTCTACAAAAACTCTACAGCTTGTTTGTAGAATAATTGAACGAGTGATAGCTAAAATAAGGAATGTTTTCTTGTTATTGTGTCACTGCCATCAGAAAGCCCAGGGTAATGTCACTACTACAATCCGTTACACAATAAGGACCCTCTGACCTGGCTGTTGATACTGATCAGACTCAGCAGTCATTGTACACGTTCCAGGCTCAAACTGCTCTATAGCTTTCTTAGCACTTTCATCTTCTGGGCTTTTAGATGTAATGACTAAAATACAGCAGTAAAAAAAACTTCATTCCATCATCTGACAGTGTCTGGTATTTGTGTTCCTTGGATAATACCGATCCCAGTCATTTGGACCATTACAGGCAATTTTGTGATGGAATCTAATGGAAGAAAGAGCCTCTTGTTTTCTGGAAGATGATAAACTCATTCCTGCCCCGATGAAAATAGCTTTTGATGACTCCTTTCATTGATGTATTAACTCATATGAAAAATATGACCATGATGTGTGGACATGTGAATGGTAGCTGTGATTCGAGACTCATCACACATTGTGATCTACATTTGTGTGTGATCATACACCATCTTTTCCATTATAATTTAGACTATTGTTACTTCATATGAGGCCTTTCAGTTAGCAGAGGATTGTGTAAGTGCATAGACATGTAAGATGACACCTTTGCGTTCAGGAGCTGAGAGTCCAACAACTGTAAGCAGTGCCCCAGAGATCTGTTCAGTGTTGTGGAAGTTCTTTATGTTGGTGGACAAGGGTATCCAGGTACATTACTAAACAGTAAAGGACTTTTATTTAAGGCGTACTCGTTGACTGTCTTAGCTCATGGACTCAAGGAGGAATCAACGGGTGTCTTAGCTCACACCAATGGACTTCCACCAACGTTTTCTTCTGAAATGTAACAATAAGATATTAAATAACTTGAACATTTTTCAGTGGTTCAGCCCCTGGACACCTAGCACTGTTATCTCCAGACAGGATAAGGTTGGCCCACCATAGGGCTTATTGACCTCCATTATGCCCATATACAGTGGATATAAAAAGTCTACACACCCCTGTTAAAATGTCAGGTTTCTGTGCTGTAAAAAAAATGAGACAAAGATAAATGATTTCAGAACTTTTTCACCTTTAATGTGTCCTATAAACTGTACCTTTCAATTGAAAAACAAACTGAAATATTTTAGGTGGAAGGAAGAAAACAAAAATAAATAAATAATGTGGTTGTATAAGTGTGCACACCCTCTTATAACTGTGGATGTAGCTGTGTTCAAAATGTAGCAATCACATTCAAAATCATGTTAAATAGGAGTCATCATACACCTGCGATCATTTAAAGTGCATATGATTAACACCAAATAAAGTTCAGCTGCTCTAGTTGGTCTTTCCTAAAAATTTCCTTAGTCGTGTCCCACAGCAAAAGCCATGGTCCACAGAGAGCTTCCAAAGCATCAGAGGGATCTCATTGTTAAAAGGTATCCATCAGGAGAAGGGTAATAAATAATTTCCAAGGCACTAGATATACCATGGAACACAGTGAAGACAGTGATCATCAAGTGGAGAAAATATGGTACAACAGTGACATTATCAAGAACTGGACGTCCCTTCAAAATTGAAAAGACGAGAAGAAAACTGGTCTGGGAGGCGACCAAGAGGCCTACAGCAACATTAAAGGAGCTGCAGGAATATCTGGCAAGTACTGGCTGTGTGGTACATGTGACAACAATCTCCCATATTCTTCATATGTCTGGGCTATGGGGTAGAGTGGCAAGACGAAAGCCTTTTCTTATGAAGAAGAACATCCAAGCCAGGCTACATTTTGCAAAAACACATCTGAAGTCTCTCAAAAGCAGGTGGGAAAAGGTGTTATGGTCTGATGAAACCAAGGTGACAACGACCCAAAGCACACATCCAAATCAACAAAGGAATGGCTTCACCAGAAGAAGATTAAAGTTTTGGAGTGGCCCAGCCAGAGCCCAGACCTGAATCCGATTGAAAATCTGTGGGGTGATCTGAAGAGGGCTGTGCACAGGAGATGCCCTCACAATCTGACAGATTTTGAGTGTTTTTGCAAAGAAGAGTGGGCAAATCTGCCAATCTGTCAAAATGTGCCAGCTGATAGACTCATACCCAAAAAGACTGAGTGCTGTAATAAAATCAAAAGGTGATTCAACAAAACATTAGTTTAAGGGTGTGCACACTTATGCAACCATATTACTTTATTTTTATATTTTTTCTTCGCTCTACCTAAAAGATTTCAGTTTTTTTTTCAATTGAGTGGTACAATTTATAGGTCACAGTAAAGGTGGAAAAAGTTCTGAAATGATTTATCTTTGTCTCATTTTTTTTACATCACAGAAACCTGACATTTTAACAGGGGTGTGTAGACTTTTTATATCCACTGTATATATAATGGACCCTAAAGGCACACTAGAACACAACTCTACTTGAGGCTGATTTGGTGTCTATCACCTGCTGACCGAAAAGGTTGACAAGTTGAGTCATAAATAACTTAGATGAAATACTATCTGCCGTACAGAGATTTGGGACACCTTCAGACGCCATTATCTAATGAGTATAGGAACTCATTTCTCATCAGGATTACAAAGAGTTTTTATGTTCTTTCTGTCTTTTTGTTTGAAACCTCTGGCTGTATTAGATTAAGCCAAGTGATATGATTAATCCATTAATGACCCAAGTATAAAGTGAAAAAAAAAAATTATTAAAAGTTTCAATCACCCCTTTTCCCAATTTTACATCTAAAAATAATTAAACTATAAAAAATAAACTTATTTGGTATGGCCATGTACAAAAATGTCTAATCTATTAACAGAAAAAAAGGGAAAAACACACAAACCAATTTTTAGTCACCTTGTCCCCCCAAAAATTGAAAAACAGTGATCAAAAAGTCATACATATCATAAAAATGGTACTAATAAAAACTACGGTTCGTAGACTGAAATATAAAATTGTTATGACTTTTAGAAAATAGCGACGCAAAGAAAATTTAGATTTTTCTTCAAAGGCTTTAAATGTTTTTAAAGTAATAAAATAAAAACTATACAAGTTTGGTATTGCCGTAATTGTATTGAGCTGCAGAATCAGGACATCATAACATGTTTAGTGCACAATTTTTTTTTCCCATTTTCCAATACAAGACATGGTAAATTAAATGGTGCCATTAAAAATGCATCTTGTCCTGCAAAACATATGTCTTTATATAGCTAAGTGAACGGAAAAAAAAAAAAGTTATGGATAGGAATGAGCGAATTTCATGTTATGAAATTCGTTTCGCTTCGTTTGGTGGTAAAAGCAGAATTGCCTTTAGAGGCATTCCGTTATTCATTTTGTCATAATAGAAGTCTATGGGCTGCATAACGGATGCGTCTCATTTCCGTTATGCAGGACAGGACTCCCCTGCATAACGGAAACGGGACGCCTCTAAAGGCATTTCGTTATACATTCCGTCATAGAATTGCGTTATGGTCCGTGGTAACGGAATCCAAATTCTGCTTTTACCACCAAACGAAGTGCAAACGAATTTCAAAATATGAAATTCGCTCATCTCTAGTTATGGCTATTGGGACATGGGGAGGAAAAATCAACAATGCAAAAATAAAAATAGGCCACTGTGTTTAATGGGTTAATGACACACAGACAATAAAGGGAAAATGTTGGCTGATAGATTAGACACTAATTGTCTACAGTATTCCAAAGTTTGTCAGTCAGCTTGATATTCCACCAGTGTTGTCAAGAGCAGCACAACACAATGGTCTCTGCTGGTTCCTTAGGAATAACATCAAATCCAATGTTCACATGACTGTTGCACCCAATCACTGGCCTCAGCGTTCACTTGGGCATGAGTGACATGTAACTGCTGAGGCCAGTTATTGGCAGCAGTGGTTATGTGAATGATGGATGTGACATCATCACTGTGGGACCAGTGAGAACCAGAGGATTGGGACTGGATCATGGTGCTTGAGCGGTGGGACATATAAAAGATGAGCAAAAGGTTTTTCTTGCTCTAGACCAAGTTCTTAAAAATCTAAAAAACAAACAAAAAACCTTTAATAACAGTTCTGACCATACTTCTGGGCTAGGGGCCGTACTCCATCACTTCCTGGAGAATGGAATCATATCATAAGGTACATACCCTCTGTTGCACTGTCAGTTAAGGCAAAATAGAAAGGAAGTATGTGTTTCCAATATGGCCGCCCCTTGGGTAGATTCCCAAAAAAATAAAAAATAGCTACAACCTTTGAAAAAATAGCAAGCACATTGAGGCAGGCTAACTAGTCCTATAAATGATGTAGACTTAGACCGGCTGTCTAGACCTGCACTACATTTATCACGGGGCTGAGGCCGGATGATAAATGTGGTGCAAGGACAGACAGTTTTGTCTACCTTTATTTATACCAATTACTGGTTGACTGACCTTAAGACAGAATTTTTATCAGAATTGTGGCACATTTTTGCCCCCTTCCTGCAAAGCCATGCCTAGGCCAGGAGTAAGGGTACGTTAACACAACGACATTTGTCGCGCGACAATAAGTCGCACTATTGTCGCGCAACAATTTTTATAATGGGAGTCTATGGTGTCCCATTGCAACATGCTACATGCTGCGACTGCGACGCGACAGTCGCAAAAAATCCATTCAATATGGATTTTTCTGCGTCTGTCGCAGTCGCAGCATGTCGCATGTCACAATGCGACACCATAGACTCCCATTATAAAAATTGTCGCGCAACATTGGTGCGACAAAATGTCGTGCGACAAATGTAGCAGTGTAGTTGTGCCCTATTTGTCGCGTGACAAATGTCGTCGTGTGAACGTACCCTAAATCATTTCTCTTAATCCAGAATCTGAAGTGGACTGACATTGGTAAATATGGGCCATTATTTCTCTTCTAGGAGGTCTACATGTTGGTACTTTGGTTGATTTTTACATTGTGCTAATTCAATTACTGCTGCTTTCTTGGCCATGAAGTGCTCGAATGACATTATGAGCGAACATGTTCATGAGAATGTGCATTAATGACAGAAATATGACATTTTTTCAGATTAGAGAAGTAATTAACTTTTCTATTTCATGTTCCCGATGAGAAAAATTCCCCCCGGTGGAGATGAATGAAAGTAAATAGCAATGTCTAGGGACCCTTTACACATTCATAGCTGCAGGGGAAACATGAGTGTATTTAAGTTCACAGCTTCTTGCCTCCCTGATGTAGGAGCACTGACATGAGTGATGTCTTATAATTGAAGGACAGAAGCACATTTTTCACATCTAAAAATATGTAGATACATTTTGGAGGTGAAACGGTAGAAAATATCCATTGGCTGCTAAATAGACACTGCCAAATAAGAAGACACTAGAATTATAAAAGGTTTGTCAAAGGCCTTGTCACACATTTTGTAAGCTCTTGTGCTCAAATGCAATCTATAAGGAGATAGGGGTGACACAAAAGGTAATGAATGAAAGTGGTTGTCCAGGATTAGGTAAACCTAGCTGCCTTCTTCCAGAAACAGCATCACACCTGTCCACAGGTTTTGTGTGGTATTACAGCTCAACTTCATTCACTTGGAATAAAGCAGCCATGTTTTTCTAATCCTGGCTGGGCAACCTCTTTAAGTGCTTCCCTAAACCATCATTTCTCACCCTGATAGACCCACAGGGAGCCAACATTAGTTCTAGAAACTGGTTGGTGCATGTCTAATGATTTGGGTGCTATAGATCTAGTTTATATTTACTTAGAGAACAGTGCCAAGTCCAATACTGCCCTGTTCATTAGCTACAAAGGTTTAGAGGGAACATTGTTATCGCTGTTGCAGCCCTGAGCATGAAGGCCTGGTGAAGCCCTGAGATACTCACCTCCAAGATACGGAGGTGTTCTACCTTTTAGATATTGATAACCTATCCTATGAGAAGGTCATCAATGTCAGATCAGTTGGGGACCGACACACAGTACCCTTACCGATCAGCCATCTTCAGCAGCCACTGGCGTCAGAAATAAGTCTCCCTCTGCTGTGTAGTGACGCTGCTGGTGTACTATAGCTCACTTGAATGGGAGCAGCTGAGCTTCCTGAACTTCAATATGCTGGCATGGCCTCTACAAAGTGGACACAGCTGTCTGCCTCTGGCTCTATCTACTGTTATGTTTCCAGTGCCAGAAGATGCTGATGGGGGTGTTGGTTGTCAGACCCACAACAATCTCATATTGATGACCTCAATATCTTAAAGGTGAAAAACCTTTAATACAATTTTGGAGGTGGGAGAGTGTCCCTAATATGAGCAAAAACTAAATTTTGAAGTTACACTTAAACTATTTTTCTATTACATGGCATGACTTTATGATTTCTAGCGAATATAATATCTGCAATACTGGAAAAATCTCACCTGCGTGAGCTGTAGCAGGCAGGCATTGTGGGTGTGTTACAAGAAGGCTATGTTGTATGTATGCAGTGATGATGACTCCGTAACAGGAGCGTAACTTCAATAGCGGCAGACCATGCGACTGCTATGGGGCCAAGGGCAAGAGGGGGCCCAGTCTTAGTTGGGATTATCTCCTCTTCTACTGGAGGTGATAACGTGGTCAAGGACTCTATCCTCTAAAGGAACAACTTTTAGCAAATGAGGCAGTAGAAAAATGGCCCAAGGGTCATTGAAAAGGGTTCAGGCAGAAACCCTTCTGTTCTGTGTGGGGGTCATGGTTTGATCCTTGCTATGGAGCCCTTACTTCTCTATATACACCACTGCACTGGAACAGATGTTTTATTCCTTTTTTCCACTTTGGAAACAAGAAGAATTCCTTTGCAATTAATGTGATCATCAATTTTTACTTAGGAACAGTGGGAGAAGAAGGTGACAAGTTGGTCTGTGATAGTTCAAAACGGAGTTGACCTTTAAAAGCACTTAGAGCCTGGGATATTAAAGCTTTGCTGGTTGTGTAATTTTTCGCATGGCTGCCCACAGACCTTGTTCTCTTACTGCCTCTCTGTAGAGGAGGGAGAGTCCTTTTTATTCATCGCCTCTGTCGACTGACCTTGGCAAATCTCCTGAATCAATGTTATAACTGTGCCGGGATCCATATTTAATGCAGAATACATTACGCCATCATGTGACCACAAGTTTAGTTTCGGTAGTAAACCGTGCCGTGAAATACTGACCTGTCATTTGTGGGAAGACTAAGTCCTTGTAATTAGGAGAAAGCAAAGTTTGTATTTCTATTGCTATAAGTCACCTTCGCGGTTCTGAATAAACCTTATCTACAAGTCTAATTATGTTTTCAGTACAACTCGTCTATCATCAACTAAAATTATCCTGTGGTCTAATCTCAGGTTCTACCGCAATCTCTCAATTTGCAATACTAAAGTTATGTGGCAAATGAGCCATGTGGCCTCCTCCAGCACTAGGGCTGGGTGTGACTGCTACCATTGTACCATTAAAGGGATTGTCTGTGTTAGACAAAAAATGTGGGCAGCCCCTGTTTATGTGGTAAAATAACAAAAGGATTGATAATCACCCTTTGGTATCCCCTGCTACTCCCAGCGCTGAGCTTAGTTTTTCCCCGCGAAGGATGTCATCTTCCTGGCTGCAACAGTGACATTCTGTGCACACAGGTCACCACTGCAAAAAATGAGCGACCTCAGCAGTACTAGAGACATCGCTTCTGTCAGTGATTGGCCGCAGGAATGAGTTGTGTGCAAGGGATGCAAGGCAGCCAGGATGGAGACATAAGCAACGGGGGAGCTGAGCACTGGAAGCAGCAGAGGAGAAAAGGGATGAGTATTGATTCTGCTATTATTTAACCATATATACAGGGGTTACTCGAGTTTTTATTTAACTTGGACAACCCCTTTAATAACCACACCCCTGTAGTTTATGTGCCCACACAGTACCACTAGCAGGCAGGTGTTTTATTCAGATGAAAGGGTAACAAAAAAACATGCCATGCTTCATCTGATGGGTATCACGGAGGCATTCACCCCTAGTAGCAATTATTATATTCTGCAGAGTTTTACAGATATTACCATTGCTTGCTGTCTCCAGTGGAGCTCAGAATCTAAGGTCCCGACTCCCTATCAGTATGTCTTTGGTGTGTAGAAGGAAACTGGAGTACCCAGAGAAAAAACCCACGCAAACATGGGGAGAACATACAAACTCCATGCGCCAATCCTTTGTAAAATGAAACCATAGGTTGTGCCTTTCTATAGGCTCGGTGCAACTGGCCATGTTGGGTGCATGACACCTAACCCAGTATCATCATAGTATTGCCCCAACATATTCTTTGGCAATATACTATTAAACAATTCCAAAAAATACAAAAAATCGAGAGCTATTATGATAAATCTGATAAAACACATCCCAAATGTCTCAACCCATGGTTTCTCTCATACTGAATAGGATTACCACTGTGACATCACATCATCCGAAAGTTAAAATAAACCTTTCTCACAACAGGTTCATGAGGTCCAGTCCCTGGTGACCACTCAGCATACATGTTCCTGGTATCCAACAGGTAGATGGTGAGGTCAAGCACAGAATGACATAATGATTGTTTTTTTGTGTGTTTTTTCCTAGGTCCTTCATTCTGATGCCTCCTACTGCAGGACCCTTCTAGATGACAACAGCTCCTCTGCCCTCATCATTCTGGGTTTTGTGATGATGTCTCCACTCATTGTGCTGGCAATGGCTGTGTACTGTGGCCTTGCCCGACGCCTTCGTCTCTTCATGCTATTTCAGCCTTACACCAGAGCGCTATACAAGGGGGTTCGATGGAGGTGGTACGATGAGGGTGGTCTATGCAGCTGTATGAGGGAATGGAATAATCATGTGAAGGCTTGGGTATAAAGGCTTAGAAGACTGGTGCAACTCATTTTTAATTACTATCTACAATAATGGTCCATGGTAGGTGGAAATGCTGAGACTAAGGACACAACAAGATCAAGTGAACTTTTGGTTTAATGGAATCTGATTCAGTATATTAAAACTAACACTGTAGTTTGCTGGACAGCCAGCCTCATGCCCATTGTAGCCTAAAGTTGTGGTAATCTCATTTTGATGTATAGTATATAACATAGCATATACTTATTTATTTATATTTCCAGTAAGTAAAATAATTTTACATATATATAATAATTATACTTAATTATTTTATAATAATTGTACATTTACACTCATTTGCAGTGGGGACCCCATATTCTCATTATTCCCAAAAGGCTCAATGGGGTTGTCAAAGATTGCAACTTATCGCCTATCCAGAGGATAGGTGATAAGTGTCTCAATGGGGGCACGGGGATCTGACCATGGGGACCCTTACCTATCAAAATATAAAGCCTATTGGTGTTCCGGAACAGGATAACAGAGGGATTTTTGCCTTGCCATTCTTGCCATGGCTGACCATGTAATAGATGAGGTCCACCAAGGGGGAAGCTGTTGACTCTTTGCTCTGTTGCATAGCGGAAGTTCCCAAGCAGCAGATCCCCATCTATGACATCCATATGTTCAAACTGGGCAAATAGATAGGGATTGTCTTGATGATATTTAATTGTCTATGATGTACCATAAAAAACTTTAATTCTTAAGACTTATAGGAGGACATTTATCAAACTTGTTACATCTGGTTTTTGGTGTAAAAATGTTGCACAACGTGCTGTTTGCAGCTTTTTCTGTGACGTTTCTGCACTACTTAGGAGCCACCCCACTTTTCAAAGTGGTCTATGTTTAAAGGGAACCTGTCATTAACTTGATGCTGACCTCACTGAGGGCAGCATAAAATAGTGACAGAAATGCTGATTTCAGCGGTGTGTCACTCATGAGCTAAAAGTAAGTTGTTGCTGAGAACCAGCATCATAATCATTAAAGCCCAGGCCTTGAAAAGAGTCAAATCTACCTGAGAAGAGTCATGGTTATTTATAATCTCCTGCTTTCCCGCCCATCTGTTGATGACTGACAGTTCTCTCCTAGAGAGATTGGGAGAAAACTAGGTAGAAGCCTGTCAGTCATCTGCAGTTGGGCAGGAGAGCAGGAATTCATGAATAACCAGGACTCTTCTCAGGTGGCCGGGACTCTTTTCCAGGCCTAGTCTGCAAAGATTGTGATGTTGGTTCTCGGCAACCATTTACTTTTAACTTATAAATGACAGACCGCTGAAATCAACTCACCTGTCTCTACTTTATCCTGCTGTTAGTATGGGCTGCATAAATTGATGACAGGTTCCCTTTAAGGATAAAAAGTGAGATTAGATCTGGATTATGGCACATCTATTCTGCGACACTTGGAAACAGGGGCGGATTGGGAACTTAAAGTGGCCCTGGAAAAAAATACTAAAAGTGGCCCTTTTTTGTAGTCGGGTCCAAATTGATGGAAGGCAGTGCCAGCAATACTATATTGTGGCACATTATACCACCCTAACAGAGCCAGTTACCACAGTCCATCACAAAATACTACCAGCAGCACAAAAATACATCCCCAAAAACTTCCACTGGCCGGCCATGAGGAGGGCGCAGGAGGCCCCCTGGGCATCGGCCCACCGGGATTTTTCCATTAAAGTTCTATGGCCAATCCGCTCCTGCTTGGAAATGTCGCCAAAAAAAAATCACATTCTATGCCAGGCAGCCTCCTGGTGTATGTAAGACTAAGTCATAAAACACAATGTAGTTGTGCCAAATATGTGAAAACTGTGCACCATTATATACATTTTGTGCAACCACACAATGCAAAACCAGACGTAAAAGTGACATGAAAACAATCTCAAATGATAAATGTACCCAGTAATATTTATTTTGTAGTTATTATGTAAGTAGTGATTGTACAGTCATTTCCAGTGTTAGATTCTGCACTGTATAGACCCAAATCTCTACTTTTTCACTGTGTAATTAATATAAGGTATGTTATGCCATAGCTTGAAGTAAAAGCACACAGAAGTAGCACAAATTTGCAATGTAATATTTTATTAAAGTGAAATTAGCATTGAAACAGTATGCTGTATACTCGTCATTATGTGTCTGTATTATTTATGACTGCAAATGACTGGTTGATCAAAGAGCCAAATGTATTATAAATTATAGAAAGCAAAACTGACAAAAAAAACATAGTAAACTCATAAATTATTAGTTTTTTTGTTGTTTTTTTTTACTGGGGGCATTACAAATATTTTAAGTCCAAGTCTACAAGTGCTAAAGCAGAAGGCTAGAAGAAAACAACAAATATGACCCCTTGCAGGTACATGTCAAACCCTCTGTTTCCTACCACCAGGGGCATTGCTAGGGTCTGAAAACATCTGGGCAACAAGCCCACTGTGCTATAATTTGCATAATAAGAATTAACATCAGCCCCCAGTGCCTCCATCAGCTTCATAAGTAAAAAAAAAAAAAGACTTACCTTTCCTGCTCCGGACGCCACCTATCCTCACTGCCCGCGCTCGGTCTTCCTCCTCTTCAGTCTGTGCTGTGAACTGGTGCACACAGGGTGAGGTCACAGCGTGACCTCACACATGCGCAGCCTTCACAGCGGAGAGCCGAGGACCAGGAAGCGGTGAGTATAGAGCTTTCACCGCTTCCCGGTCCTCATTGAATTTGTGGGCAGTGGCCAGCGGGGCTCAAAAGGCAGCTGCTTGGGCCCCCCAGGAGTAACTAGGCCCGGGGCAGCTGCCCCTTTTGCCCCACGTTAAAGACAGCCCTGGCGAGGTTCGCGGCAGTGGTAGATTGATTCGGGGCCCTGGCCTGGATAAAAAGCCCTAGCGACACCCCTGCCTGCCACCTCCACTTGTTGAATAGAAGGGAGGCATGAACTTGAAAGCCCATTTCCATACATTTGCTTGTTAATGTTGCTGTGGAAGTTCTAGTAGCCAGTAGAAGAGTAAAAATGAAGCCTCAGTTGAACTCTCTATTCTTGAGGCCACTATTATACTTCCCAACTGTGTGGACAGTCAAAAAAGCACTTCTGATTTGCTATGTCATTAATCTATTTTCTTCTTACATATATATGGTTTACAATTTTTCTACTTACATGCTACCACATAAAAATTTGAATATAGTAATGTTGAGGTCTAAATTGCATCAAATCAGGAGGTTATATGCAAGTTTCTCTGTAAAAATATTTAAAGGGTTTCTGTCACCTGAAAAATGGATATTAAGCTGGCTAACATTAGCGATGTGCTAATGTCAGCTGAACATAACTATATTAGTAACATCTCACTGCCTGTCGCCGTTATTGAGAAAAACAAACTTTTATAATATGCTAATTAGCCTCTAGGAGCATGGGGAGGCATTGCCCCTGCTCCTAGAGGCTCTGTTCTCCCACCTCTGGCAATGCCCTGCTTCACTGTCTGCAGTGTAAATCTCGCGCCTGCGCTGTCCCGTTCAGTATACGGCGCAGGCGCAGTGAGTGATGGGCTGGCTGCCAGCTTCCTCATTGCGCCTGCGCCGAATACTGAACGGCACGAGATCTTCCCAGCGCATAGGGCTTGCAGGAGGAGGTGAACTGTGCCTGGCCCTGTCAATCTAGTGAAGCCAGAGGTGGGAGAACGGAGCCTCTCGGAGCAGGGGCAACTCCCCTGCTCCTAGAGGCTAATTAGCATATTATAAAAGTTTGTTTTTCTTAAAACCGGCAGGAGGCAGTGAGATGGCACTAATATAGTTATGTTCAGCTGACATTAGCACATCACTAATGTGACAGAAACCCTTTAATTATCAACCATACAGACACCTTTCAATGGAAATGAATTAATGCAATTTTTGGTTTCTCTGGATAAAAGGGGCTATTCAAAGAGCAAAGAGTGACATAGGGATATGGGCCAAAAGTATGGACTGTCCCTTCAAAAAAGGAACGGTTTGGAGGTATAGCGATTTAACTGCACAGACTTATTCTATAGTATGTATATCCTTCTTAAAGGTACTGAATTAGATCCAATATATTTGTTAGTTGGTATGCCATCCTACGCCAACTGCACAACAATGTGTTTCCTAAATAGTAAAATGTGGGTTTCAAATCTGTTGTCCAGGCTTCTTGGGTGCATGCTGGTCTTTACTTCCTAGTCCCTCTCAACAAGCAAGGATTAAATGCTCAGTCAATCACTGGTCACAGCGGTGACTGACCTTAGCCAATGATTAGCTGAGCAGCAGGAAGGTGAGCAGTAGGAAATCGGTGAGGTATCTTTTTTTTTTGGTTTGTCTGTTATTCTGACCCTTCTGTAATAAGAATTTACCCCACAGACTCTCTACAAACTCTCTCAGCAACTCTCCCATTAAAAAAAATAATAATTTCAACTGGTGACCTTTTATTAATCTTTTTGTTTGCAGATCCGCTAAATTCTCTGGCCCCTCTTCTGCCACCCAAGATAGCCACACTGCTTCTCAGACTATCTGGTGCACACTGTGAGTAGGTAGCCCTAGACACTTCCTACTTGTTCAGCTCCGCTCTTGAATTGCCCAACGCTGTTCATGTGAGCCAATCCAAGAATACATCAGAATCGATGTGGCCATTTTGGATGGCCTGGGAATGCATGGATCTGCAGCTGAAAAGATGGTCACTATGTAAGTGTTCTGTTTGTTCCCAAGTTAATGTTAATTTCTTCTTCTTTAAAAAACGACTTCATCACTGCTGGATTACAGACAGTTCACTGTAATCTCTCTGGAAAAAAGTATTAGGACACTTACACATTACGCCTATATGTACATGAGTTTTTATGACATCCCATTCTAAATCTATGGTTCATTAATAAGGAAACAGCTTCTACTCTTCTGGAAAGGCTTTTTACACAATTCTGAACGTATCTGGGAAATTTTGCTCATTTGTAGAGATGAGCGAATCGAAGCTGACAAAGTTGATTTCGATCCAAATTTTAGGAATTATTCGATTCGCACCGAATGTGAATTTCCTCACGCTTCGTGGTAACGAATCGCATTTTTTCCTAAAATGGCTGCTGCACATGTGAGGACATGGAGCAAGGAACTCTGGGAACGAGAGATCACCCACAATGCGATGCATGCAGCCAATCAGCAGCCAGCCTGCCCTGTGATGTCACAGCCCTTTAAATAGCCTCAGGCATCTTGGATTTAGCCATTTTACAGTGTACTTCGTGCAGGGAGAGGTGTCAGCAGGCGCTAGGGACAGTGCTAATAAAGACTTGAAAACTTATATTTTTCTCAATAGAAGTTCAGGGAAAGAGCATTAGAAGTGTAGGGAAAGGATAGGGAGGAATTATTCCACAGTATTGAAGCAGAACAGGGCTCAATAGGGGAGTGTACAGCCTGGGTAATATGTTATATGTTAATAAGTTATATGTTCTAAGGCCTCTTTTGTGCGTGTATTAGTGGGTAAAAACAAAAAGGGCTTATTAGCTGTTGTGTGGTGAGAAAATTACAGCCCTTTTTGGCATGTATTTGTGGCAAAAAAACTTTATTTGCCGTTCACGGTCGCAGTTATATGTTCTAAAGCCCATTTTGGTGAGTATTAGTGGGGAAAAAGTGCTTATTAGCCGTTGTGTGTTGAAGTGAGAAAATTACAGCTCTTTTTGGCGTGCATTAGTGGCAAAAAAAATATTATTTTCCGTTCAGCGGTTCCATTGTACTACAGCTATTTACGGGGTGTATTAATAGGATAGATACGTACGTCCTATTAGTCGTTCTGTGGTGACTTGTGACTGTTATATTTATTTTTTGGGGCTGTATTAATAGGAAAAAGAATATGTCTTATTAGTTGGTCTGCAGTGAACCGACAATGTTATACAGCCATTATCGGGGTATATTAATGGGAAAAATAAGTAGTTGTTTTTAGCTGTTATGCGGTGAATTTACATTGTCATGCAGACATTGTTGCGCTGTATTCATAGCAAAAATAAGTGTGTGTTATTAGCCATTCTGCAGTGAATTTACATTGTCATTCAGTGGTGAGATTTGTTTGTGATACAGCCTTTTTTGGGAAAATTGGTCGGTAGCTGTAACTACGGTCAAGGACAATATATGTCATTTACGGCCCTCTGGGTAAATGTGGTTCCTGCCCAGCCACACCAGCAACTTGGCCAGGTGATGCCACTTCCGCCTCCACGTTCTCACGCAATTGGTCCTGCGACATTGTCTGCCTCTGCCTCCTCATCCTCCACCGTGTCCTCAGCCTCCACTGCAGGGACAATTCACAATGCTCCTCCAGCATACCACATGTGCACGGTATGGCGGGGTCACGCTGTTCTACACCTCGTTTGCCTGGGCGAAAGGAGTCACACAGGGGAGGAACTGCTCCGTGTCCTTCATCAGGAGATTAAATCCTGGCTTTCTCCGCGACAACTCAAAATCGGAACCATGGTGAAGGAGGGCTAAGCCATGCGCCCTGCATGGCGCATGTGTTCAATCTGGTTGTAAAGCAGTTCCTGAAGTCTTTCACCCATCTGCAAGACATCCTAAAAATGGCCAGGAAACTTTGCATGCACTTCAGCCACTTGTACACCGCCAATCACACCCTCCTTGAGCTACAGTGGCAGAACTGCGTCCCCCATCATAGGCTTATATGCAATGTTTCCACCTGCTGTAATTCCACCCTCCACATGTTGGACCGACTATACAAACAGAGAAAGGCCATAAATTATTTCTTGATGATCCAAGTGGACAGAGGTATTCCCCTGTGTAACTTTGATGTTAGCCAGTGCGTGACACCTGCCGTTTGCGCGTGCCCTTTGAGGAGGCCACTTTATTTGTCAGTCGCCAGGACTACAGGATGAACAACGTCATTCCACTGATTCATATCCTGGAAAAGATGCTGGTAAATCTGGCTGGTCAGGGGACTGGAGATGTGAAGCCTACATCTCACGGCTACATGAACCCTGTGGGGGCTGAAATAGAGAAGGAGGAGGACATTGGAGCACAAGCAATGTGTAGCAAAATGGGTGTTTTTTCTACACAGGTGACAGGACAGGAGGAGCAGGAGCAGCCGGAGGAGCAAGAGGGAGATGAGGAAGACAAGGCAGATGACCCAGGCACACTGTTGCAGTATGCAGTGTAGATGGAGGCAGGGAGTCCTTCCGACTCACTTGCGCAAATGGCCCGATGCATGCTCACTTGCTTGCGTAGTAGAAGTGAAAAAACGCTTGGCCTTTTCAGTCGAACGTATGGACAGCAGGAAGCATACTTTCACAACAGGGTATTTAGCAATTTTCAGTTTCTTTGTAGACAACGCATTTCGGGGTATCCTGACCCCTTTATCAAGTCTTGAATGGGTCAGTGGTGTTTCGGCAGCACGTGGAGAACGATGAAAATTGCAAAATACCCAGTTGTGAAAGTGCGCCTCCTCCTGTCCATACGTTCAACTGAATACGTTTGGACAAATCCTGGCTGCACCAACTGTGAACCATCTACACTTAGTCTTTATTGTGGTTGCGCCCAAATAGGTGCAACCCTAATAGGTGAGCAAACCAATTTTTTATTGCGGATAATCCACGTATTGAACATACTCTATGGGTGTCTCTCTCTATTCTTTGGCCACTATTTGCTTGCTTGCGTAGTCAAAGCCGAATTGTCACAATTCACCAGAGGGATGACTACTGGCTCTCCACCATGTTAGACCCTCACTACCGGTCCAAAATGGGGGGCCTTTTTTACACCCGCTGAGAGGGAGGACAAACTGAACTACTATAGAGACATCCTATGTAGTCAGTTGGCCGCTGCCTATCTACGCCATCGTCCATCCTCTCACAGGTCTGACAAGCTCCATCAGCAGCAGCCTGAGTCTAGAGTCACTGATGAGCAGCTTTCTTCACCCACATAGTGAAGAAACAACTCAGTTACCAGCAGCTAGACAGAGCAGAACCTGAGCCAGCAGGTGGTGGCATTCTTGGAGTGCACCCTGCCACCCGTCATCGAAGATCCTCTGGACTTGTCACCGCCGGTTCTGGGAGACAGTCAGAGGTTCCCCCCTGTCTTGTATATGAATTTCTTTGATTTCACTTTGCTCAGTTCCTTTCTCTCCCTCAGCTGCCTCTTATCTTGATTAATTGGTTTGCTTTATATTCCCTCCCTTACTGCTTCTCCGTGCGGTTTATATTACTTCCTGGATGAAGTGTGTGCTGCTGGAGGCTGCAGTTGTTTTGCTCTAAGATAAGTGCATTCCGTTTACTTTGTGTTTTGTTTGCTGGCTTGATTCTAGGTGGCCCTGACTCCCTCCGTATTCTGTGCAGGGAGCCGTGGCTGTTCCCCGCACTACTACTCACTACTATAGGGAATTCAGGTGTCACTCAGTTATAGGTACGAGGGCATGTATTTGTCTACCACCGGGACTTGTACATGTGCACAGTAGTTTGGGAGAGTTCTTAGGGATTTATAGGGCCCTCCTATATTTTCCTTAGTTTGGGATCAAGCCAGTCTGTCGTTATTTATCAGTTCCTGCTAACTGTACTCCATCCGTGACAGGACTACTGGGCAGCCAAACTGGATTTGTGGCCGCAACTGGCCAAGTTTGCCCTGGAAAAGCTACCCTTCCTGGCCAGTAGTGTGGCATCAGAGCGGGTGTTTAGTGCGGCGGGGCCCATAGTTACCCCAAGGAGAATTCGCCTGTCCACCCAAAATGTGGAGAGACTGACCTTTGTCAAGATGAATCAGGCGTGGATCAGCCAGGATTTCCACCTACCAATGCATGATGCATCAGATTAGATCGTCCATGCTGCCTCACCAAAACCTTGACAAAAGAGACCGGTTTCTTCTGGCTACCTGCCTCAGCTACTATTCTGATGCTGCCACCCACCTGATGCCACCCATCTGATGCCAAGTGCTCCTTCTTACACCCACCATCGTCAGTGGGTACTGTTATTGCCACCCACCTGTCACCAGGTCAGTCTGTGGTCTTGTCATGCTGCTGCTGCTGCCACCTCCACACTATGTCCCGTTGCCACTCTGTGGTATCCTCATGCTGCTGCCACCTCCACACTATGTCATCTTGCCACTCTGTGGCCTCCTCATGCTGCTGCTGCCACCTGCACACTCTGTCATTGTGCCACTCTGTGGCCTCCTCATGCTGCTGCCACCACACCACTCTGTCACTGGGCCACTCTGTGGTCTCCTCATGTTGCTTGCACCTCACCACTATGTCAGTGGGACACTCTGTGGACTTCTCAAGCTGTTCTCCCACCCTCCCCACTCCATGACTGGGCCACTATTTTGCCTTTTTGGCCTGGATGACATCACTATTTATTTGACCCTTCTTCTGATTTGTCAGAAGGAAGAAAAAATGATCCTGTCTGTGTAGCAGCTGTAAGGCCTGTATGGTCCCATCAGAATTGGCTTATGATTTGGTAGCCAAAAGCAGGAGTGGGTACGAAACACAGAAGACATGCAAATATTTTATTGACGTGTCATCTCTGTTTTGGATCCACTCCTGTTTTTTTTTGGCATTAGCAATACTGAGGGATTCCTGACCAAATGCTGACTGAGTGAAGGTGGATGCTCAACAGAGAGAATTCATTTTTTTGGGGGTTATTGTTCTGACGGATCAGAAGAAGGGCAAAATAATCAGTGAAGTCAACACAAACTTACTGCTGACACCCTCTCCACTCTGTCGGGGGGTTCTACTTGTATAAACGTTTAAATAAAAAAGGTTCTGTAGACATCTATTTGGAATCAGAAGACGGTGTAAAAGGAGTGCGCTTCATCTTGACGCTAACATCGACCTGTAAGACTGAGTTCATACCTGAGTTATTTGGTCTGTTTTGGCCCGAACTGCCCAAATAAGTGAAGTGTGCAGTGATTCTAAGAGCTGTCATCTGCGTGTCATACTGACTCACAGTATTGTTTCACTACCACAGCAGACTCTCTATGCATGTTACTGCAAGGCACAGTGTTCTACACCACTATACAGGCTCTCTGCAGCCAGGAAATAGCTGTCTTTTAACGCCGCCAATAAATTTGGATCAAATTGAATAGTTTCGGAAAATTCGGCGAACCGGCTGAATCAAATTTTTAAAAAATTTACTCATCTCTATTCAGTTGTCCAGAAGAGCATTTGTGAGTTCAGACACTGATATTGGATGAGAGGGCTTGACGGTTCCTCTTCTTCTACTTGGATGTATGGGCCTAAAACCCAGGATATGAGCACCACCATCTTGGTGGCACCTAATCAGTGCCAACTGATTACCTCTACAAACCCCATAGCATTATCCCTCCCCACCAACTTTACAGTTGGCACAATGCATAAAGACATGGTTGGTGAGTTTGATTTTGAAGAACTTGACCGCTCTCAACCCCATCGAACACCTTTGGGATGAAGTAGAACGGAGATTGCGAACGAGACTCTCTCATGCAACATCAGTGTCTGACCTCACAAATGCTCTTCTGGATGAATGAGCAAAAATTCTCAGACACAATCCAAAATCTCACAGAAAGACTTGGAAGTTGTTTTAGCTGCAAAGGGGGGACCAGCTCCATATTAATGCCTGTGGATTACGAAGGGGATGTCGTAAAAGATATTTTAGGTGTATATATAGATACAGAATATATACTGACACAGGCACACATTTAATTCAAGTGCCTCCGTGCCGTCAGCCTTGTGACTAATGTCAATCAATAGGACATACTGAGCTATTTACAGCTGAAGAATGTGTTTTAAGAAAGCTCTATATACTTATATAACACTCGAGGGGATGCAATGCCATAAATAGCGCAGGTCAGGGTTACAGTTATGGCAAGTTATTTTTTATATCAGCTCATACGGTATATTATTCACACAAGAAAAGAATGGCTTGAGAACAGATGAGCCAGTTAGAGCTCTTTACAGCTTTCCGCCTCAAGTGCTATGAACTAGAAACTAAACCCAGATGCAATATCACAATCTTCATGGTATAAGAAACAAAACGGTGTGTGTTTGGACATGGTTGAATTAATTGAAAGATCAGAGGATTTAGGTGAATAGAAGTATTATATGTACTTTTGTATAAGGTCATGAAATTTCCTCAGCATGAAGGGCAACAGAAGACTGCCATGAAGCTCCTGGTCCTCAATGTAAAATCTATAACAAGACCATGACCACGAACACAACCACCTACCATGCATCATATATAATAGTGGTGTCTTTTTAACATGGTAGAGAGGCCTCTCGGTCACCAAGTCCCCAGGTTAGGGTGGATTCACACTAGCGTTAGGGATTCTGTTATGGCATTTTATAATGGAAAATAACGGAATGCTCAGTCACAATGCAAAACGGAAGCCTTTAAAAGGCATTCCGTTTGCTTTCCGTCATAATACAAGTCTATGGGAAAGCATAATGCTTTCCCATCGACTTGGATTATGACGGAAAGCAAACAGAATGCCTTTTATTGCATTCCGTCATAATAGAAGTCTATGGGCAAAAGAATGGATCCGTCCTTCCGTCTTATGGATTGCGTTATGTTCAGTTATAACCACGTGATAACGGAAGGCCATAACGGAAACCATAACGCTAGTGTAAACCCACCCTTAGACTGTTACCACTGCACCCCCTATAGCTACATCCTTGAAGGGCAGTCTGTATCAGTTAAAAAAGGATCAACACCATTACACTAGGCATACTAACTAGTAGGCTGGTCCCGCTGATTAAAATGATACCTCTTTTGTGAAAATAAGTTTTGGCCTTTCCCACAGAAAATACTTTTATACTTTATGAAAATGAAGGTTTCAGCACACCAAAGGGCAGGGCTTAGCACCTCAGTGCACTTCATTTCCTCAGTTTTTCAGTGCTGGCCACTGAAGGCCTGATTTGCATAAATAAAATTATTTTTTGCTCAGGAACATTGCAACCAATTTATAGGAACACTGCAAACAATCCTTTATAGGACTGACCCTGTTGACAGGTGTCCTTTAAGAAACTTTTGGATCTCCTGTGTGTGTTGGCACTCAAGTATAAAATAAAATGTAGCACTGCCTTCCTTGACAGTTATATTTTTCTAGATTAAGAGATGACGGTCCAGAGCTCAAAAAAAAGGGACGTCTGAGGCAAATCTAGCACCAACCATCAGTTGCTCCTCGATGGGCTATGTTTACTTGGCTGCAGTGATGACATGCCCAATAACACACATCACCAATGCATCTAATCACTGGCTTCAGTGATCTCATGCTGTACACTGCTGATTCCAGTGATTGGCTGTCATTGCTGCATCCAACTAAGCAAAGTCCAGTGGTCAGTACCAGATCAGTTGTACTTACAGGTTGGGTGTGTTAAGGGTCTTTTATGCAATCTCCCCCCTTCCCACACAGTTTGATTGTGTGTGATCTTGAAAAACTCCTTTAACATTTATTGATCTTTTAAATTCCATTTAAAGCAAAAAAATAGTATTTATGCAACATTGCAGACTATTCAACCACTTGTCTTCAGTAATGAAATGTGACATTGAAATTGTGATGGCTAAAGCTCTAAAGTGATGACAGAAGATGGCAAATTAGTGTAACACAAAAAATAAATAAATGTGTAGTCCTCATCTAAGTAAATTTAGAGACAAAGCAACAGGGCTCTGGGCTTTAAAGCCATGGAGCGGTAGAGATGAGATGTGAACACCTTAGTTCACCAGAATGTATCTAAGGTGTGTTCACATCTGCATCGGAGGATCTGTTACAGGCCTATGTCACAGATTCCATCAAAAATATTTGTCCCTAATGGAAACCTATCGGACCCATTAAAAACAATGTGGTCTGCATGGTGCCACTAGTTTCAGTCATGTGCTTGATTAGGATTTTCTGTTATTTTCGTTTTTCTACTCCTATAAGGCTGGGTTCCGCAGCTAATCAGTCACATGTGAACCCAGCCTATTATAGCAGAACAATGGAAGTGATCAGCACTGATGTGAACTCAAAGCCTCAGTGTTCCACGGACCTGTGCTGTACATGTTCTCCACAGACAGCACATGTCCCCATTTATTTTAATGTGTGCATTCACATATCAGTGAGCACGGTCCGTGTGGCCATGTTTTTAGCACGGATGCATGCTCTATTTTGTCTGTGTTCACGGATCCATCACTCTCATTATAGTCTATGGATCTGTGAGAACCACGGGTGGGGACCACTTGAGGGACCTTGCCGTGGTGTCCGAGCTTAAGACATGTCCTCCTAGTAGGATATGTCGAACTAACCCCTCAATTTTATCAGTGTGAGGGTTTAGTATTGCCGCAGAGTGCACCTGCTTTTTGCTATGGTTATGTTTTTGATTGTTCTCCACATCCACATTATCGCTATCGTATGTATGATGGTTATTGTGGTACTTGTAGTCCGTTGCTGGCATCTTCCATTGTATGCATTTTTTGCTGTTAATTGCCCCTAGCAACGGACTACAAGTGCAGGATGCACAACTGCATATGGGTTGAGCATATCCTGCTTGTTAAACACCACACCACGTTTTCTAATGGATTGAGAACCACGGGTGGGACACAGATTCCATCCGTGATTCACGGATCGTTAGAAAGAAATGCTTTTAAAATTATTTTTCATCTGTGCAATGTCAGTGAAACACGGATGGCACACACACAACAAAAAACAGACACACGGACCCAACATGGATCCTTTACAGACAGCTTCACGGATGCATCACCGACCACCTTTGCATGGATTTGAGGACGGACACGGTGTGAATGAGGCTTAGGGCTCACGCACACGACCGTTTTTTTTTTTTTCTTTCTTTTTTTTTTTTATTTATTTTTCCATAATACAATCATATATTTAACCAAACATGGACCTAAATAAGGGTGCATTTTTTCACTCCCAATACCATCCAAATCCATGCACTAAACAATATTTATAAGAATAGATATATCCCCCCCCCATCCACCCTTTCCCCCAGTACCACCCCACCCAGGCTCGGACTGGCCCACAGGGGTACAGGGGAATCCCCCGGTGGGCCCCTGAGCAAAGTGGGCCCCTAGTCTCCCACCCCCTGCACAAGTGGCACATAACACAGTAGACTTACTGCACTACATACATATATTTAATGTACAGCACCTCAACCAGCCTATGTTCATATACAAAACTTGATAGATTATTTATTATATTTGAATGTATCCATATGGTGGGCCCCCAAAATAAATTTTACTGGTGGGCCCTAGGTACCCCAGTCCGACACTGCCCCCACCTATTGTCCGGCACCTTTCCATGGGGTTCATTAGTCTAAGCTATTAAAACCATGGCATCCACGTTTTTTCCCAATTTTCTTTCTGTTTCAAACTATGAATTGCGATTTTTTCATAATCTATTACTCGTTTTACCAGTTTTGACCATTCTAAAATTCCTGGGGAATGCTCATTTCCCCAGTGCCTTGCAATAATTACTCTAGCAAGTAGCAATGCTTTCAACCAAAATATACGTTCCTGTGAATTTTTAGAGGCTGAGGAGGGTAAAAGCCCCAAGATAGCGGTGGTGATGTTTAATGGAGGTTTAAGAACCGACTTCGTCCCAAGTCTATCAAAGACTCTATACCAAAAAGATTGAATCTTGGGACAAGCCCATACCATATGGACGAAGTCGGCTCTCTCCCCCTGGCATTTCCTGCAATCTGTTGTTCTGTTCTTGTATATTCGACCTAACAGTGATGGTGGATATTATATCCGATGTATAATATTGAATTGGATAAGACGATGATTCATTGAAACTGATGCATTTTTACCATTTTTATATATGTCCCGCCACTCAAAATCCGAAGGCAATCCCACCTCCCTTTCCCATTTACCTTCACTCTTAAACTAAATTTTTCCCCCTAAACAGGTCCTAATCTTCCCATATATCTGTGAAATAGAGATAGACCCTTCTTTAAAATTATACAAAGAATTCATAAGTTCGTGATTTTTAATTTCAAACCTTTCTTTACACTGTGACTTTAAAAAAGCGTGATATAACTGATGATACTTTAGTTTAACTAAGAAGTCGCCTACATTTTCCCCTAGTAAATCCTCTATTTTCTTTAAGTGTCCTTCTATAAAAAATTGTGCTACCATTGTGAAACCTTTTATTTCCCAAAATGTAAAGTCTATCGAGGAGAATTCCGGGAAATTTATATTGTGCCAAAGCGGAGTATATTTAAGAGAGTATGTAATCCCCAAGATTTGTTTTATTTTTTCCCATACATGGTTTAGAGCTTTACTAACATAACACTTCCTTCCCATTTTTCCCAGGACCCCGGACTCCATTATAGAAAATATATTTTTATCTGATCCTTGATATTCCTTCATGAAATAGTGACCGTAATTATCTAAGCCTCTTTTCAGCCACTGTAGCTGAGCAGCTAAATAATACCCCAAGGGAAAGGGAAGGGATAAGCCTCCATCCTCCTCCGCCAGTTGAAGGAACCGGAGCTTAATCCGTACCCTCTTCCATCCCCAAATAAGATCATTGAAGAGCTGGTCGATCCTATTAAAATAATCCTCTTCTATCCAAATTAGACAAGCAGTTATTTTATACAGAATCTAAGGTAGCAGAATCATTTTAATTATGGCTATTCTGTTGGCTTTTGACAAGGGTAGTTTTTGCCATATATTAATTTTATTTTTAACTTTCCCAATCACTGGATCTAGATTCCTCTTATTATATTCTCTTAAGTCTGAGCTAAGATCGATCCCTAAATATGTCAGGGAGTCAGAAACCAATAGTATTTTAACCCCGGATGTTCCTAAGGGGGGAGATCTTTTTAGAGGCAGTAACATAGATTTGGCCCAATTGACTCTAAAACCAGAGGGTAGGCTAAAGTTATTGATGATTTTCATAACCTGTGGCAGAATGGTATAACCATCCCTCAAAAATAATAGCACATCATCCGCATACAAGCTTATTTTATCTGCTGTCTCTAAACCACCAAATCCCTTTATCTGGTTATCATCCCTGATCTTTTGGGCCAGGGGTTCCATGAAGATAGCACACAACCGTATGTAATTTGCAGTCCGCAAAACACGAATCCGAAAAAAAATACGGATGACGTCTGTGTGCATTCCATATTTTGCGGAAAGGAACAGCTAGCCCCTAATAGAACAGTCCTATTGTTATCCATAATGCGACAATAATAGGACATGTTATTTTTTTTGCGGAACGGACATATGGAAACGGAATGCATACGGAGTAACTTTCTTTTTTTGCGAACCCATTGAAATGAATGGTTCCGCAGACGGTTTGGAAAAAATGTGACGGACACAGAAACAAAATACGTTTGTGTGCATGAGCCCTTAATTTGAGAGCAGTTCATTGTGCAATATTGTATTATCATTATCATTAATATATTATACAGTACAGAAGCATTACAAAGATTATTGATTGTGAAATTACAAACCGAGGAGCGAGTTGAAACTCCTGGGCCCCAATCTGTAATGGGTCCCACACTTACCATGTGCCATTTATAATACTGGTGTCTTCTCATGTTACAGAGGGGACTTTGGGCTCCATCAAGCACTGGACACTTCACTTATTTGGGCAGTCATGGGCCCAAAACTGACCAAATAAATCAAGCATGAACTCAGCTTTACAGGTCGATGTTAGCGCCAAAAAGAAGGGCACTCCTTTTACAACGTCGTCAGCTGATTCCACATAGATGTCTACAGATCCTACTATTAAACGTTTATACAAGTAGAGCCCCCAGACAGAATGGAGAGGATGTCAGCAGTAAGTTTGTGTTGACATCACTGATTATTTTCCATTTCCTCTGATCCGTTAGAACAATAACCCCCAAAAAATGGATCCTGTCTGTTCAGCATCTGCCTTTACTCGGTCAGCATTTGGTCAGTAATCCATCAGTATTGCTAATGCCAAAAAAAACAGGAGTGGATCAAAAACAGTGAATGGAATATTTGCATGTCTTCTGTGTTTTGTACCTACTCCTGCTTTTAGCTACCAAATCAGAAGCCAATTCTGAAGGGACCATACAGGCCATACAGCTGCTACAAAGACAGGATCCGTTGTGCGTCTCGTTTTTCCTTCCTTCTGACAGATCAGAAGAAGGGTCAAATAAATGATGATGTCAGCCAGGCCAAAAGGCAAAATAGTGGCCCAGTCATGAAGTGGGGAGGGTGGGAACAGCATGAAAAGTCCACAGAGTGGCCCTATGACATAGTGGTGAGGTAGAAGCAGCATGAGGAGACCACAGAGTGGCCCAATGACAGTGTGGAGGTGTCGGCAGCATCAGGAGACCACAGGGTGGCAAGGTGACATAGTGTGGAGGTGTCAGCAGCATGAGAAGACCACACAGTGGCTAGGTGACATAGTGTGGAGGTAGCAGCAGCATGAGGAGACCACAGAGTAGCAAGGTGACATAGTGTGGAGGTGGCAGCAGCATCAGAAGACCACAGTGACCCGGTGACATAGTGTGGAGGTGGCAGCTGCATTAGGAGGCCACAGAGTGGCAAGGTGACATAGTGTGAAGGTGGCAGCAGCATCAGGAGACCACAGAGTGACCCGGTGACAGAGTGAGGAGGTGGGTGGCAATACCAGTACCAGCTGAAGATGGTGGGTGAAAGAAGGAGCACTTGGCATCAGATGTGTGGCATCAGGCGGGTGTCAGCATCAGAATAGTAGCTGAGGCAGGTAGCCAGAAGAAACCGGTCTCTTTTGTCAAGGTTTCGGTGAGGCAGCATGGATGATCTAATCTGATGCATCATGCATTGGTGGGTGGAAATCCTCGCTGATCCATCTTGACAAAGGTCAGTCTCTCCACATTTTGGGTGGACAGGCGAGTTCTTTTGGGGTAACTATGGCCCCTGCCGCACTAAACACCCGCTCTAATGCCACACTACTGGCTGGGCAGGACAGATTTACCAGGGTAAACTCGGCCAGTTTGGCTGCCCAGTAGTCCAGTGGATCTTCGATGACGGCTGGCAGGGTGCACTCACAGTATGCCACCACCTGGTGGCTCAGCTTCTGCTCTATGTCTAGCTGCTGGTGTAGTTTCTTCACTATGCTGGTGAAGAAAGCTGCTCATCAGCGACTCTAGACTTAGGCTGCTGCTGATGGAGCTGGTACTGCTCCTGCCACCCCACCCCTCCCCAGCAGCCATGGCATTGGAACATAAGCGCAGAGGGCACCCCCGGTCAGACCTGCGAGAGGATGGACGATGGCGCAGATAGGCAGCGGCCAACTGACTACTGAGGATGTCTCTATAGTAGTTCAGTTTGTGCTCCCTCTCAGTGGGTGTAAAAAAGGCCCCCATTTTGGACTGGTAGCAAGGGTCCAACAAGGTGGAGAGCCAAAAGTCATCCCTCTGCCGAATGGTGACAATTCGGCTGTCACTACGCAAGCATGGCACCGGGCCATTAGTGCAAGTGACTCGGAGGGACTCTCTGCCTCCATCTCCACTGCATACTGCCACAGTGTGTCTGGGTCCTCTGCCTCTTCTTCCTCATCACCCTGTAGCTCTCTGGCTGCTCCTCCTCTCCTGTGACCTGTGTGTAAAAACCACCCATTTTGCTACACATTGCTTGTGCTCCAATATCCTCCTCCTACTCCAGTTCAGCCCCCACAGGGCTCATGTAGCCATAGGATGTAGGTGCCACGTCCCCAGTCCCCTGACCAGCCAGATTTAACAGCATCTTTTCTGTGATGTGAATCAGTGGAATGACGTTGTTCATCCCGTAGTCCTGGCGACTGAAAAATAAAGTGGCCAACTCAAAGGGCACAAGCAAACGGCAGGTGTCACGCATGAGCTGCCACTGGCTGACATCGAAGTTACACAGGGGAGTACCTCTGTCCGCTTGGATCCTCAAGAAATCGTTTATGGCCTTTTTCTTTTCGTATAGTCGGTCCAACATATGGACGGTGGACTTCCAATGGGTGGAAATGTCGCATATCAGCCTATGTTGGGGGATGCCGTTCTGCAGCTGCAGATCAAAGAGGGTGTGCATTGTGGTGTAAGAGTGGCGGAAGCTCATGCAAAGTTTCCTGGCTATTTTTAGGATGTCTTGCAGATGGGTGGAGGACTTCAGGAAATGCTTGACAAGCAGATTGAACACGTGTGCCATGCGGCGCGCATGGCTCAGCCCTCCTTAACCCAGTGCCAACACCATGTTCTTCCTGTTGTCGGTCACCATGGTTCTGATTTAGAGTTGTCGCGGAGAAAGCCAGGATTCGATTTCTTGATGAAGGACACAGAGCAGTTCCTCCACTGTGTGACTCCTTTTGCCCAGGCAAATGAGGTGCAGAACAGCGTGACACCGCCATGTCCTGCACATGTGGTATGCAGGAGGGGCACTGTGAATTGTCCCTGCAGTGGAGGCTGTGGACACGGTGGAGAATTAGGAGGCAGAGGCGGACATTGTCGCAGCACCAATGGTGTAAGAACATGGAGGCGGAAGTGGCGTCACCTGGCTAAGTTGCTGGTGTGGCTGGGCAGGAACCTGCACACGTCAGCACTGCAGTGCACTTTGGAAGACACCAACAGGCTCAAGGACTGGCCCACCTTCTGTTCTACATGTGTGTGCAGGGATGGTACTGCCTTTTTGGCAAAGAAATGACTGGACTGCAGCACCAGCAACTTGAACAGGAGCACGTTCAGCTTCTGCGCCGTTGGATGAGTGCATGCTTACTGTTGTCTCTTGGCAATCGCTTTGGTGATCGATTGCTGACGGAATGACTGATGAGGAGTAGGAGGGCGAGGAGCAGGAGTTTCATGACCAGCAGATGATGGGTAGGACAGACAGCTCCCTTCGGCTGAGGTGGTGGAGCCTTGACTGCCTGAAATCGGCTGGACCACCACATCGGAGCGGAGCCACAGTTCACCCAGGCCACTTTATGGTGACACTGCATATGTTGACGCAGGGCTGTGGTGCCAACATTGGCACCCTGGCCTCGCTTCACCTTCTGCCCACATATTCTACATATGGCCATGTTCACCTCCTGCGGCGGCCCAACAAAAAAGTGCCACACCCCCGAGTAGGGGATTTTACCCTCAACACTACGCATTGACGGACTGCTACTGTCGCTGCCTCCATGAACCCGTGCACTGCTACTTCCCGGGTAGGTAGGCTCATGCAAAGTGAGGTGGCACGTTTGGATCCCGACCTCCCGCTGCTGCCACCCTGCTGACTCCCGGCCACGCTAGCAACTTGCTGGCTCCACTGCTGCCTCATGGGCAAGGGGCCACCCTCTTCTCCTGATGATGATAAAGCCCCTTCATCACCCGGCTCCCAAGTGCGATCAGCTACATTATCATCATCGACACAGAGTACTGTCTGCACGTCACTGATGTCCTCCTCAACCGTCTCTGGGTCAGGAGCCTGACCGCATGCAACACCAGCTCCCACGCCACTCTCCTCATCACTACTTTGCTGCCTAGTGGAGGAAGCAGCGGATGTCTCCTCCACATCTTGGCTTGCCAGTAGCTGCTGACTGTCGTCTAGTAGCTCGTCCTCACTGTATAGTGGAGCTAAGCCCACAGCATACAATGCTTCTCTGGCTGAGGAAACAGAACAGGACAGAGGCAGGTTGAGAACAGGTGAGGGCACAGGGCCTGCTCCCGGGCCATGCCAACTAAGGGCTGTGTCTGACGAACCCACTGACTCTTGGCTGGAGGTGTCTGATGTCACTTGCGACGAAGTCGAAGATAGAGTCAACCATTCAAGAACCGCTATATTTTTCTTTTGCCACTAATACACAACAAAAAGCGCTTTAGAACATATAACTGCACCGCTGAATGGCAAATCTATTTTACTTTTTCCACTAATACACGCCACAAAAGGCTTTAGAACATATAACTCCACCACTAAACGGCAAATATATTTTTATTTTGCCACTATTACACGGCAAAAACAGCTTTAGAACATATAACTGCACTGATGAACGGCAAATATATATTTTCTTTTTCCACTTATACACCCCACAAAAGGCTTTAGAACATATAACTGTACCGCTGAATGGCAAATATATATTTATTTTGTCACTAATACACACCACAAAAGGCTTTAGAACACATAACTGCACCTCTAAATGGCAAATATATTTTTGTTTTGCCACTAATACAAGCCACAAAAGGCTGCACAGCTGAACGGCAAATATATTTTTCTTTTTCCACTTATACATGCCACAAAAGGCTTTAGAACATTTAACTGCACCACTGAACGGACAAATATATTTTACTTTTGCCTCTAATACACATCACAAAAGGCTTTAGAACATACACAGTAACTGCACCGCTGAACGGCAAATATATTTTTATTTTGCCACTAATAAACGACAAAAAGGGCTTTAGAACATACAACTGCACCGCTGAACGGCAAATATATTTTACTTTTGCCACTAATACACGCCATAAAAGGCTTTAGAAAATATAACTGCACCGCTGAACGTCAAATATATATTTTTTGCCACTAATACATGACAAAAAGGGCCTTAGAACACATAACTGCATCGCTGAACGACAAATATATTTTACTTTTGCCACTAATACACGACAAAAAGAGCTGTAATTTTAGCACTTCACCACACATCGGCTAATAAGCCCTTTTCTTCCCACTAAAACAAGCCAAAAAATGCTTTAGAACATATAACTGCACCACACAAGGGCAAATAAGACATAGAAATATTTCCTTGTAATAAACCCTGTTAATGGCTGTATCAAACAGCACTTGCACCCCAATAACAATGGTGTGCTGGAATTACAGAACTGTATAATGGCAATTTGGGTCCCCAGTCAGTCCAGCAAGGTATAATAGGATTATTGCTATTACCCATGCTGTAACATGACTACTGAACCCTGTTCAACATAAATTCTGTGGAATGATTTCTCCCTATCCTTTCCCTACACCTTGAATAATCTTTCCCTGAACTTGTAAATCGTTTTTCTTCTTTAGCACAATTAAGTTTTCTCTAGCACTGTCCCTAACGTCTGCTGATGTCTCTCCCTCCACTAAGTACACTGGAAAAGGGCAAAATCCAAGATGGCTGAGGCTTTTTATAGGGCTGTGACATCACAGGGCTGGATGCTGATTGGCTGCATGCATGGCATTATGGGTGATCCCGCCTTCCCAGAGTTCCTTACTCTATGTCAGCAGCAGCTATTTTAGGAATTTCTGTGAGGAAATTCAGATTTAGTGCGAATAATTCCTGAAATTCAGATAGAATTTCACTTCGTCAGCTTCGATTCGCTCATCTCTAATAATGAATTACAACATAGAAAACTTACATAAACCAAATATAACAGTGACCACTAGTACACTAAGTATAGTGGTTAATCGGTACAATACAATTACAGTATAATGGATTCTAGTACAGATTCAAGCCATAGCTGGGACAGCACACAGTGACATGGAAAATACAAAATGGCAGTTACAAAATATCATACCATATCAGCATGGCTTCATGAGGGATCGGTCATGCCAAACTAATTTAATCAGTTTCTATGAGGAGGTCAGTTCTAGACTTGACAGCGGCAAATCAATAGATGTCGTATATCTGGACTTCTCCAAAACATTTGACACTGTACCGCATAAAAGGTTAGTATATAAAATGAGAATGCTTGGACTGGGAGCAAATGTCTGTAAGTGGGTAAGTAACTGGCTCAGTGATAGAAAACAGAGGGTGGTTATTAACAATACACACTCAGATTGGGTCACTGTCACTAGTGGAGTACCTCAGTATTGGGCCCTATTCTATTCAATATATTTATTAATGATCTTGTAGAAGGCTTGCACAGTAAAATCTTCAAATTTTTACAGATGACGCTAAACTGTCTAAAGTAATTTACACGGAAGAGGACAGTATACTGCTACAGAGGAATCTGGATAGATTAGAGGCTTAGGCAGAGAAGTGGCAGATGAGGTTTAATGCTGACAAATGTAAGGTTATGCTCATGGGAAGGAATAATGCAAGTCACCCGTACATACTAAATGGTAAAACACTGGGTAACACTGACATGGAAAAGGACCTAGGAATTCTGGTTAACAGCAAACTAAACTGTAGAAACCAGTGTCAGGCAGCTGCTGCCAAGGCCAATAAGATAATGGGTTGCAGCAAAAGGGGTTTAGATGCCCGTGATGAGAACATAGTCCTACCACTTTACTAATCACTAGTAAGAGACCACACATGGAGTACTGTGTACCGTTTTGGGCTCCTGTGAACAAGGCAGACATAGCAGAGCTGAAGAGGGTTCAGAGGAGGGCAACTAAAGTAGGAACTGGAATGGATGGACTACAGTACCCTGAAAGATTATCAAAATTAGGGTTATTCACTTTAGGAAAAAGACTGAAGGGAGAGCTAATAACTAGAGTTGAGCGAACACCTGGATGTTCGGGTTCGAGCAGTTCACGAAACTTCACGAAAATGTTCGGGTTCGGGATCCGAACTCGACCCGAACTTGACCCCGAACCCGAACCCCATTGAAGTCAATGGGGACCCGAACTTTTGGGCACTAAAAGGCTGTAAAATAGCTCAGGAAAGGACTAGAGGGCTGCAAAAGGCAGCAAAATGTAGGTAAATCCCCTGCAAACAAATGTGGATAGGGAAATGACTTAAAATAAAATAAAATGAATAAAAATTAACCAATATCAATTGGAAACTTGGAGGAGGAGGTGGAATAGGAGGTTGGGGCGGTATCAGGTGGGAATGCTATTGGAGTTAAAGTTCTCATCACAGCCAAAAAGGATTCATGTCTGCCTGCAGTGCCACAGGCCTCATTCACAGACTCAGGGCCATGGCAACCATACATGGGAGTTGAAGTTCACATCACAGCCAAGAAGGATTCATGTCTGCCAGAAGTGTCACAGGCCTCACTCACAGACTCAGGCCAATGGCAACCATACATGGGAGTTCAAGTTGTCATCACAGCCAAGAAGGAATCATGTCTGCCTGCAGGGCCACAGGCCTTATTCAAACATTCAGGCCCACGGGACCCACAAAGAGGAGAGTTAAAATCATGCCAAGACAGTATTGATTTCACCCAGCAATGCCACAGGCCTCATTCACAGATTTAGACCCATGGCACCCATAAAGAGGAGAGTTACAATCATGCCAAATCAGTATTGATTTCACCCAGCAGTGCCACAGGCCTCATTTACTAATTCAGGAGGACCATGGCACCCACAAAGAGTAGAGCGTAACAGAGTCCAGAGTAGAGTCCCGTAACAGCAACACAGGCCTTAGGTCAACCTGCAATGGAACAGGCCATTATCATTTATGTAGGCCCCTGACACCCAGACAGAGGAGAGGTCATTTGACAGTAAAAAGAGTTTAATGTCTCCCACCAATACAGCAGGCGATGAAACAAAATATAGGCCTCTGACAACCAGACAATGTAGAGGTCATTTGACAGTATAAAGAGTTTAATATCTCCCACCAATGCAGCAAGCGATGAAACAAAATATAGGCCCCTGACAACCAGACAATGGGGCGGTCATTTGACAGTAAAAAGAGTTAAATGTCTCCCACCAAGACAGCAAGCAAGTAAACGAAATATAGGCCCCTGACACCCACGGCAATGGGGCAGTCATTTGACAGTAAAAAGAGTTTAATATCTCCCACCAAGACAACAGATGATTAAACGACATATAGACCCCTGACAACCCACACAATGGGGCAGTCATTTGACAGTAAAAAGAGTTAAATGTCTCCCACCAACACAGCAAGTAAGTAAACGAAATATAGGCCCCTGACACCCACGGCAATGGGGCAGTCATTTGACAGTAAAAAGAGCTAAATGTCTTACACCAAGACAGCAAGCAATTAAACAAAATATAGGTCCCTGACACCCAGACAGAGTAGAGGTCATTCGACATCAAAAAGAGGATAATGTCACCCACCAAAGCAACAGGCAATTATCTGAAATGTAGGCCCCTGGCACCCAGACAGAGGAAAAAGGTCCTATAGCAGCAAAAGAGGCAGCATGTTACCCACCAATGGAACAGGCCACTTTCAGTTATTTAGGCCCCTGACACCCAGACAAGTCATTTGACAGCAAAAAGAGGTTAATGTCACGCACCAAAGCAGCAGACGATTAGCTGAAATGTAGGCCCCTGGCACCCAGACAGAGGAGAGGTTCATTCAACTTGGTGTTGCCCCCAAAAATAATGGGACAATAAAAAAAAGAGGATTCAATAAAGAAGTGTCCTGGAGTACAAGAATGTATGGTTGAGCGCGAAGCAGTTATAAATGTCTATTCTGCACAAGGGATGGACAGGTCCTGTGAGATCCATTCCTGGTTAATTTTTATAAACGTCAGCTTGTCCACGTTGGCTGTGGACAGACGACTGCGTTTGTCTGTAATGATGCCCCCTACCGTGCTAAATACACGTTCAGACAATACACTGGCCGCAGGGCAGGCCAGCACCTCCAAGGCATAAAAGGCTAGCTCTGGCCATGTGGACAATTTGGAGACCCCGAAGTTGAATGAGGCCGAACCATCAGTCAGTACGTGGAAATGCTGCCTCCTGCTAACACGTTCCCTATCAGCTTGTGATGAAGTTAGCTGTGGCGCTGTGACAAAACTTTTTCACATCTCGGCCATGCTAACCCTGCCTTCAGAGGAGCTGGCCGTGACACAGCTGCGTTGGCAACCTCTTGCTCCTCCTCTGCCTTCGCCTTGTGCTTCCACTTGTCCCCCCATGTCAGTTGGGAATGCTCTCAGGAGCGCGTCTACCATTTTCCTATCACGCTCCAGTGCGGGAATTAAGGTGGGCACGTTGTCTTTGTACCGGGGATCCAGCAGGGTGGCCACCCAGTAGTCAGCACACATTAAAATGTGGGCAACTCAGCAGTCGTTGCGCAGGCACTGCAGCATGTAGTCTCTCATGTGTGCCAGGCTGCCCAGAGGTAAGGATAGGCTGTCCTCTGTGGGAGGCGTATCGTCATCGTCTTTGTTTCCCCCCAGCCACGCACCAGTGATGGGCCCGAGCTGCGTTGGGTGCCACCCTGCTGTGAACATGCTTCATCCTCATCCTCCTCCACCTCCTCCTCGTCCTCCAGTAGTGGGCCCTGGCTGGCCAAATTTGTACCTGGCCTCTGCTGTTGCAAAAGGCCTCCCTCTGAGCCACTTCTAAAAGACTGGCCTGAAAGTGTTAGAAATGACCCCTCTTCCTCCTCCTCCTGGGCCACATCCTCTTCCATCATCGCCCTAAGTGTTTTCTCAAGGAGACATAGAAGTGGTATTGTAACGCTGATAACGGCGTCATCGCCACTGGCCATGTTGGTGGAGTGCTCGAAACAGTGCAACAGGGCACACAGGTCTTGCATGGAGGCCCAGTCATTGGTGGTGAAGTGGTGCTGTTCCGCAGTGCAACTCACCCATGCGTGCTGCAGCTGAAACTCCACTATGGCCTGCTGCTGCTCGCACAGTCTCTCCAGCATGTGCAAGGTGGAGTTCCACCTGGTGGGCACGTCGCATATGAGGCGTTGAGCGGGAAGGCCGAAGTTACTCTGTAGCGCAGACAGGCGAGCAGCAGCAGGATGTGAACGCCGGAAGCGCGCACAGACGGCCCGCACTTTATGCAGCAGCTCTGACATGTCGGGGTAGTTGTGATGAAACATCTGCACCACCAAATTCTACACATGCGCCAGGCAAGGGATGTGCGTCAAACCGACTAGTCCCAGAGCTGCGACGAGATTTCGCCCATTATCGCACACCACCAGGCCGGGCTTGAGGCTTACCGGCAGCAACTACTCGTTGGTCTGTTGTTCAATACCCCGCCACAACTCCTGCGCGGTGTGGGGCCTGTCCTCCAAACACATGAGTTTCAGAACGGCCTGCTGACGTTTACCCCGAGCTGTGCTGAAGTTGGTGGTGAAGGTCTGTGGCTGACCGTATGAGCAGGTGGAAGAAGAGGAGGAGGAAGCCGAGTAGGAGGAGGAAGCAACAGGAGGCAAAGAATGATGCTCTGCGATCCTTGGCAGTGGAAGGACGTGCGCCAAACAGCTCTCCGCCTGGGGCCCAGCCGCCACTACATTTACCCAGTGTGCAGTTAGGGAGATATAGCGTCCCTGGCCGTGCTTACTGGTCCACGTATCTGTGATTGGGTGGACCTTGCCACAGATGGCGTTGCGCAGTGCACACTTGATTTTATCCGATACTTTGTTGTGCAGGGAAGGCACGGCTCTCTTGGAGAAGTAGTGGCGGCTGGGAACGACGTACTGTGGGACAGCCACCGCCATCAGCTGTTTGAAGCTGTCTGTGTCCACCAGCCTGAATGACAGCATTTCAAAGGTCAGTAGTTTAGAAATGCTGGCATTCAGGGCCAGGGATAGAGGGTGGCTAGGTGGGAATTTACGCTTTCTCTCCAAGGTTTGTGAGATGGAGAGCTGAACACTGCCGTGTGATATGGTGGAGATGCTTGGTGACGGAGATGGTGGTGTTGGTGGCACATCCTCTTTTTGCTGGGCGGCAGGTGCCAACGTTCCTACAGAGGCGGAGGAAGAGGCCGAGGCAGCAGCAGAAAAAGGAGCAGAAGAGGCCTGAGCCCTTTCTTGGTTTTGAAGGTGCTTACTCCACTGCAGCCCGTGTCTGGCATGTAGATGCCTGGTCATGCAGGTTGTCCTAAGGTTCAGAACGTTAATGCCTCGCTTCAGGCTCTAATGGCACAGCGTGCAAACCATTAGGGTCTTGTCGTCAGCACATTGTGTGAAGAAGTGCCATGCCAGGGAACTCCTTGAAGCTGCCTTTGGTGTGCTCGGTCCCTGGTGGCGTTGGCCAGTAGCAGGTGAACTCTCTTGGCGACGGTTGTTCTGCTTTTGCACCCTGCTCCCTCTTTTGCTACGCTGTTGGCTTGGTCTCACCACTGCCTCTTCCTCTGAACTCTGAAAGTCAGTGGCACGACCTTCATTCCATGTGGGGTCTAGGACCTCATCGTCCCCTGCACGTCTTCCACCCTGACCTCCTGTTCGGTCTGCACACTGCAGAAAGACGCAGCAGTTGGCACCTGTGTTTCGTCATCATCAGAGATGTGCTGACTCTGCTGAGCTGGTATTTCCATGTCCTCATCAGGGAACATAAGTGGTTTTGCGTCAGTGCATTCTATGTCTTCAACTGCTGGGGAAGGGCTAGGTGGATGCCCTTGGGAAAACCTGCCAGCAGATTCTTCAAACAGTATGAGACTGCTGCATAACTTGAGGCTCAGACAGGTTCCCTGATATGCATGGGGGTGATGTGATAGACTGATGGGCTTGGTTTTTAGGTGCCACCTGTGCGCTTTCTGCAGAAGACTGGGTGGGAGATAATGTGAACCTGCTGGATCCACTGTCGGCCACCCAATCGACTAGCGCCTGTCTTTGCTCAAGCCTTACCATCCTTAGAACGGCATTAGGCCCGACCAAATATCGCTGTAGATTCTGGCAGCTACTGGGACCTGAGGTAGTTGGTTCACTAGGAAGTGTAGCTGTGTCTCCCAGCACCAGAGGGTCCACTAACACCACCACAACCATGTCTGCGTCCCTTATTAGATGTTTTCCTCATTGTTACAGTTCACCACAATAAGGAAAAACTTATTTGGCCCAATGTATAGAGTTCAAATTAAGGCCTTTATTTACAGGCACCTAACACTATCTATCTATTTATGTACCGTATTACACTAATACAGGCACAGCAGAAACCACAAATTTAGGGGAATATCAATTTTAGGCCTAGTATTTAGGCCCTGGCTGAAAGGTATCCTTTTACGGACAGAATTACACTTGGAGATGCACAATAGCATGTGCAAATATAGAGGATTACGCTTTCAGCACTTGTATTTAGATCTTGAGTGTAATATACCCTTTTACGGACAGAAATACACTTGGAGATGCACAGTAGCGTGTGCAAATATAGAGGATTTATTTTTAGGCCTTGTATTTAGACGCTGACACGCTGAATGTAATGTACCCTATTGCGAACAGAATTACACTTGGAGAGGAAAAGCGGAAAGCACAGATGTTTAGGATTTCTATTTCAGGGATTTTATTTAACCACAGAAAAAAATCTATCCTTTGACGTACAGTATTACACTTAGCCAGCCACAGCTGGAACCCCAGATTTAGAGGATTGGTATTTTAGCAATTAAATTTCACCCCAGAAAAAAAATCTATCCTTTGACGGACAGTATTAAACTTAGCCAGCCACAGCTGGAACACCAGATTTAGGGGATTGGTATTTTGGCAATTGAATTTCACTCCAGAAAAAAAAAAATCTATCCTTTTACGCACAGTATTAAACTTAGCCAGCCACAGCTGGAACCCCAGATTTAGGGGATTGGTATTTTGGCAATTGAATTTTACCCCACAAAAAAATCTATCCTTTAACAGACAGTATTACACTTGGCCAGCCACAGCTGGAACACCAGATTTAGGGCATTGGTATTTTGGCAATTGAATTTCACCCCAGAAAAAAATCTATCCTTTGACGGACAGTATTAAACTTAGCCAGCCACAGCTGGAACACCAGATTTAGGAGATTGGTATTTTGGCAATTGAGTTTCACCCCACAAAAAAATCTATCCTTTAAGGGACAGTATTAAACTTAGCCAGCCACAGCTGGAACACCAGATTTAGGGGATTGGTATTTTGGCAATTGAATTTCACCCCAGAAATAAAATCTATCCTTTTACGCACAGTATTACACTTGGCCAGCCACAGCTGGAACCCCAGATTTATGAGATTGGTATTTTGGCAATTGAATTTCACCCCACAAAAAAATCTATCCTGTGCCGGACACTATTAAACTTGGCCAGCCACAGCTGGAACACCAGATTTAGGGGATTGGTATATTGGCAATTGAATTTCACCCCACAAAAAAATCTATCCTTTGACGGACAGTATTAAACTTAGCCAGCCACAGCTGGAACACCAGATTTAGGGATTGGTATTTTGCCAATTGAATTTCACCCCTCAATAAGATATAGCAATTTCTGTACTGTGTTTCAAGGTGTGACAATAAGCACAACCCCTGATGTACCAAAAGATTACAAAATGGCCGCCGATCACCCCAGAAAAAAGTGACAGAAAAACGCTCTGGGCAGCCGAAAAACCAGTGAGCAATGAACTAACAGAAGTTAAATGATTCACAGCTGTAGATCGATCACTTCATTAAGTGGTTTTGCTGAGTCTTCCCTGCCTAATCTCGCCCTCACAGCAGCTGCATCCTATCCCTACACTAATCAGAGCAGAGTGACTTGGCCAATCACAGCCATGCCATTAGTAGGCATGGCTGTGATGGCTTCTTAGGGCAAGAAGTAAAACGCTAGCCGATTGGCTGCTGTGCAGCCCTTCAGAAAGCGAGAAGAAATCGCTGAACAACGGACCCAAACCCGAACTTTTTTGAAAATGTTCGGGTCCGGGTCCATGTCCCGAACACCCCAAAATTCGGTACGAACCCAAACTATACAGTTTCGGGTTCGCTCAACTCTACTAATAGCTAGGTATAAATATATCCGGGGTCAGTACAGAGATCTCTCCCATCATCTATTTATCCCGAGGACTGTGACTGTGACGAAGGGACATCCTTTGCATCTGGAAAAAAGAAGGTTTGTACACAAACATAGAAGAGGATTCTTCACGGTAAGAGCAGTGAGACTATGGAACTCTCCGCCTGAGGAGGTGGGGATGGTGAGTTCACTAAAAGAGTTCAAGACGGTCCTGGATGTATTTCTGGAGTGTAATAATATTACAGGCTATAGTTACTAGAGAGGGGTCGTAAATTAAAATGTGGGGACCCGGGAGTTATTCTAGAGTTATTCTAATTGCCTGATTGGAGTCAGGAAGGAATTTTTTTCCCCCTGAAGTAGGGAAAATTGGCTTCTACCTTACAGGTTTTTTTTTTGTCTTCCTCTGGATCAACTTGCAGGATGACATGCCGAACTGGATGGACAGATGTCTTTTTTTAGTAAACTATGTTACTAATTCGAAAATCTCCATGTTGTTTTGCAATCAGGAAGGTAGAAAATGTTTATCTTGCATTGCATAGTTTTGCATAATTTATTGTGGTCAAATAATTACCTTACAATGTGGAATATGTCATTCTTTTAGAATTGTTTATGAGTTTTATGAAACTGTAATGGCAAAAACAGCAGTGGAACAACTGATTCCTTATGAAATTGATATAATTTCATAGCAGGTAAAAAGTCAGTCTGGTGACAGCTGTGGACCACCCTGGATCTACGGGTCCCCAAATTTTATCTTATTACACCACATTTTTAAAATCTATGGCCCGTCTTTTCTTCTAGAAAAGCACAGACAAACTTTATGAAGCACCTCTAACACATAATCCTATCTGTCAATGATGTCAGTGATATTATTGGAGATCTTCAAGCTTCTTTTATGAACCATTTTGTGTTAATTATTCTACTGTATAAAAAAATGAAGTAACTACCAATAGCCTTGACTGAAAATATCCTATGGTACGTGTCCACATCTCCTATTCAGGCCCAAGTGACTTATAGTTACAGACTACAAAAAATCAGGTGTGGTCTGGTTCTTTGTCTGCTTCCTTTTTAATCTTAGATGCTTTTGGACAATATAAAATCATTTGGTTGCAAAATTGAAAACAGTCTTTAAGCATAATAATTGCCTGCTACTTATTTGCTTCAGTTTAGGTTGCTTTAGACCTCTTCTCCATTACAACACAACTCTAATCAGTGACTGCAATGTAGCTATGTCATCTAAAGCCCACGTCCACAATCTGCAGCCCACAATGCGTTTTGGTCTGCCATCATTTTTGAGATCAGCAAATTTTTAAATAAATTTGATTAGGGTCCAATTTCGTCAAATTGCCAGTCCTATTTGATTCCGGTCGGAATAAATTCTACCCAAATCAAGAGTGGTTTTGTTGTCTGGAAAAGTATCTCTATCATGCCTTCTCTTTCTCTCTATGGGCTCATTCACACGGACGTATGTGTTCCGTTCCGTGCATTGGGGCCACAATTTGCGGTCCTCAATGCACAGAGAAAGTTCATGAGGCCTCCTGGACGTATCCAGACCCATTCAACTTGAATTGGTACGCATCCCTCTGTTCCGCAAAAGATAGGATATGTTCTATATTTTTGCAGTACGGAAGTACGGAATGGAACCCCAAAGAAGCACTCCGTAGTTCTTCCGTAGGGTTCCATTCCGTGCTTCCGTTTGGCACCGCTCCGCATCTCCTGATTTGCAGACCTATTGAAGTGAATGGGTCCACATTCTGCATATGCGGTCCGCAGTACGGAAACTGAACCCATATGTTCGTGTGAATGAGCCCTATGTCTCTTTCTCATGCCTCGCTTTTGCCAAATTAAATCACACAAAATCTGAATTCTAACAACCTGTATTTTTTCAAAAATTCTGGTCCAATTTCTGAACCTATTTGCTCAACTCTAAGCCCTAATTCACACGTCAGCAATCTACGTCCGCACCGGACCCATTCATTTCAAATAGGGACGTGATGGATGCAGAGAGCACACACTTTGCTCTCTGCATCCGCATTTGCGGAGCGCGCCGCCGATCTTCCGGACGGCGGCTCCGCAAAAATATAAAGCATGTCCTATTCTTGCCCGCAATTGCGGACAAGTATAGGCATCTCTATAGGGCTGGTGGCAAGGTGTTTTGTGGAACCGCAAAACACTATGGACATGTGAATAAGGCCTAATCATGATTCATTAATTGAGTTGAGCGGACACCTGGAAGTTCGGGTTCGCCGGGTTTGGGGCACTAAAATGGCTCTGAAAAAAGTAATAGAAAGGGCTAAATGGCTGCAAAAGGGAGCAAAATTGGGATAAGAACAGGACAATTGCCCTGCAAACAAATGTGGATAGGGAAATGACTTAAAATAACATAAAATACATAAAAATTTTAAATAATAATCTTGAACTAGGAGGAGGAGGAGGTCCATATGGAGGTTAAGGAGGCGGTGGAAGTGGTGGTGGAGGCGGTAGTTGTCTGTGTTTTTTATTTTTTTTTATTTAGGTAGAACCCAAAACATTGGGAAATATAGAAAAGAAAACAAAGAGAAAGTGCGCTGGAGTATAACAAAGGCTGGGTGAGGTCAGTATACATGTCTGCACAGAAAATAAGGGGGTCAGTCAGCACATCCCTGTATGCAGGTGCACGTAGCCATGGCAAAATATACATACAAACATAGAAATGCAACAGCACTCTGCAACCAGCACTCTGCCCTGCCTCTATGCTAAAAGTTAACAGAGGTGTCAGTGTACATTTTGATCAAAAAGTAATAAGCCACTCGCCGCGCCAAGGCCGCCTCTATGAGTGGTCCTACTGCTAAATCCTACCTGTTATAGGCCATGACAGCTACATAAAATCCAGGGAGTGCGGGCCCAGCATGCATGCTGGATCCACCGTGTTTATTAACTCTTTTTGGTGCCATAACAGCCTCCATTAGATCCAGGGAAGCAGGTACCAACATGCGTGCTGAGCCCACTATGTACTCCTCCTGTCTATTCTGCACAAGGTATGGAAAAGTCCTGTGGGAGCCATGCCTGGTTCATTTTAATGAACGTGAGCTTGTCCACATTGGCTGTGGACAGGCGGCTGCTCTTGTCGTGATAATGCCCTCTGCTGTGCTAAACACACGTTCAGACAATACACTGGCTGCAGGGCAGGCCAGCACCTCCAAGGCATAAAGGGAAAGCTCAGGCCATGTGCCTAATTTGGAGACCCAGAAGTTGAATGGGGCAGACCCATCAGTCAGTACGTGTAGGCCTGTGCACCTATACTTTTCCACTATTTTGCTGAAATGCTGCCTCCTACTAAGACGTTCCATATCAGCTGGTGGTGCTGGTTCTTGTGGCGTGCTGACAAAGCTTTTCCACATTTCGGCCATGCTAACCCCGCCTTCTGAGGTGCTGAGGCCCCGGTGTCAGGTGGGAATGCCATCAGCAGTGCGTCTACCATCTTGCACTTGTAAGGGGTATAGATCACCCAACAATCTAAGGGTCTATTCACACATCCTTGTGTGTTTTGCGGACCGCACATCGCCGGCACTCATATAAAATGCCTTTTCTTGTCTGCAATTGCGGACAAGAATAGGACATGTTCTATCTTTTTGCGGAACGGAAGTGCAGACCCGGAAGTGCGGATCCGCAATTCCGGATCCGGGCGGGACATAGTGTGTCCCCATAGAAATGAATGGGTCTGCAATTCCGTTCTGCAAAATGCGGAACAGAATTGCGGACGTGTGAATGGAGCCTAAACGCTGCCAAATTTACAGAATATCTTTCCCAGTCAGGTATGCAGTGCAGGGGTAGTTTGAAAGAAAAAAGGGGTATAGATCACCCAACAATCTAAACGCCACCGAATTTACTGAATTTATTTCCCAGTCAGGTATGCAGTGCAGGGATACTTTGAAAGAAAAAAGGGGTATAGATTACCCAACAATCTAAACGCCGCCGAATTTACTGAATTTATTTCCCAGTCAGGTATGCAGTGCAGGGGTAGTTTGAAAGACAAAAGGGGTATATATCACCCAACAATCTAAACACCGCCGAATTTACAGAATATATTTCCCAATCAGGTATGCAGTGCAGCAGAAACACACCCTCCAAACCACTTGTGAATGACTGGCCTGATAACCGTGGAAATGTCCACCCACAATCTAATTGCTGGATTTACAGATTTTTTTTTATCAGAAATGCAGTGCAGGCCGCAAAGGTACTTTATGGCAAAAAAAGTGTTTTTTTTTTTTTCACCCACAATGTCCCAGTTGTATTTACTGATTATATTTTACTATCAGAAATGCAGTGCAGACCGCAAAGGTACTTTATGGCAAATAAAAAAATAGATTTTTTTTCACCCACAATGTCACAGTTGTATTTACTGATTATATTTTACTATCAGAAATGCAGTGAAGTCCGCAAAGGTACTTTATAGTCAAATAAAAAAAGTGCATAATTCATAACGGTGATGTGACCCCACCCTAATCAAGCCATGTACAATAAACAAAATAAAAATAGACATATTAGGTTTAGCTGCATCCGTAATGATGAAAAACGAGCCCCCACACAAGAAGTTCAGCAGAATTTTTTTTAAATATGGTTCTAAGAAAATGGCAACACATTTTTATTTTTTTAAAAATAAAAAAAATGCTTTTATTGTGTAGTATTGTAAAAAAAAAAAATACATATTGGGTATTGCCCCATCTGTAACAACTGTCTCTAGCAAAATTACACATGACCTACTTTGTCAGTTGAACGCGGTAAAAAAAAAAAAAGTGCCGTCAAAATGCTCACTCCACTCCTCAATAAATAACTTGAGGAGTGTAGTTTTCAAAATGGAGTCACTTCTCAGGGTTCCGTTTATTATTTCACCCCAGAGTCTCTACAGTTGTCAGCACAAGATGTGTAAATCACCACAATACGCCTCAAATGCTCATGGTGCTCTTTTACTCCAACGCCCTATTGGGATGATTTCTTTTCCTGTTATTCCTTGTGAAAATAAAAAATTGGTGGCTTATGCAACATTTTATTACAGGAAATTAATTTTAACATCCTCAGATGTTAATCAGATCTCAGAACAGACCCCCAATGTTAATAAGTCCCCCAATCAGACCTCAGATCAGACCTCCATGTGAATGAACCACAATCAGATATCAGATTAGACCTCAATAAGTCCCCCAATCAGACCTCCAGATAAATGACCCCTATTTAGACCTCTGATCAGATTGCTGAAGAAAATAAAAACTTTTGAAAAAATAATTTTTTCTTATCATGAACTTATTTATAGTTATTTCTACGGAGATGTGTGAGAGCTCAATTTTTGCAGGAGGATCTTTAGTTTTTGCTAATACCATTTTGGGGTCTGTATGACTTTTTGATCACTTTTTATAAAAAATTTTTACATTACATCATTCACCATAAGACGTTTTTTCATATTTAATAGTACACAGCGGCACCGATTATGTTATTTTTTTAAACTTTTCATTTTGGGGAAAAAGGGTGATTGGAATTTTTATATATATATTTTTCAAAACTTTTTTTTACTTTACTTTTTTATGTCCCCAAGTAGACTCCAACTTACAATCATCAGATTGCAATTTGTATAGAATAATGGAATTTGCTCCATTATACAATATATAGTGTCTGGATCAGGGACTGAGATTCAGGAGGGGAGCCTGCAGGGTCACCCTGAACCTCCCTTTGTCAGCATTCCTTCCTGAAACTAATCACACTTGCGTTGTTGGATTCCGTCAGGCAGTTCCGTTGCCTAAACTGCCTGCCTGATCAGGAAAACTGTATGCAAACGCAAGTCATTTGCAGACTGATCAGGATCCTGATAAGTCTAACAAATGCATTAAAATACCTGATCTATCTTTCAGGTGTCATCTGGAAAAACGGATCAGGTATTTCTTTTTTTCACATTTTTAAAGGTCTGTGCATGTGCAGACTGGAAAACCGGATCCGGCATTAATGCATTTCAATGCAAAATAATGCCATATCCGGCAATCCGGCAAGTGTTCCGGAATTTTGAACGGCGAAAATACCCCAGCATGCTGCAGTATTTTCTCCGTCCAAAAACTGTACAGTGACTGAACTGAAGACATCCTGATGCATACTGAACGGATTGCTCTCAATTCAGAATGCATTAGGATAAAACTGATCAGTTTTTTTTCGGTATTGAGCCCCGAGGACGGAACTCAATACAGGAAAACTTTAACGCTAGTGTGAAAGTACCCTTAGCTGCCACCACTCGTCATATCAGGCTAACAAGACACCTTTGCATAAAATAACACCTAAGTACTTTCTACAGCTGCTAGACTTCACAGGGTTAATAAATCAATCTAAGTAACGCTTCTTCTAAGGTCATGGAATCGTTAGAACGCAAGAAGACTCTTATTAAAGTGAAGTTTTAATATAAAAAAAAGGACAGTGCTTACAAACAATGGCGTTATCAGAGAAAAGACAAAATAAAATATACAGACATATACATACAGTGCGAAATAACAGCTTTTAAAATAAAGAGATTAAAGCAGAACTTAATATGTTACGCTATGGTTAAGTCCAGTTAACCGGGGAAGCAGAAATATTGGTCAGTTAATCAGCTAGTGAGCCCCAAAGAAATGACAGTTTGTTTTTCTCCCTGCATGTGTTAAAAAGGGTCAGTATCTTCCCGCCCCCGACCCCCGACCCCCCCCCCCACACACACACACACACACCACATATAGCAATAGGTATATTACAGTTCAGTGCTGCCACCGGCTGGCCTGAACTGTAATATACAAGCAATGGGCCTGGAAGCCTAGTACAGACTGAGGCTCATTTAGTGTATAGAATCTCCTTCCCCAGAAGTGCGGTTCTGGGTTTTAACCCTCTCAGATGCCGTGATCACATTTGACCACAGCATCCGAGGGGGTTAAATAACCACGTTCGATCTTACCACCGATCGCAGACATTAGCCATGGGTATTTGTTGTATGAGACAGCAGGCTCTGGAGAGGAAGCCATCTTTTTTTTTTATTAGAAAAATACAAAAAAAACATAAAAATAGCAATACATTTTACACTTACATAGTAAAAACATCAAGCATCAACCAGAGAAGGATGAGAGTAATAAAGACAAATACATATATAGGGGTGGTAGGGAATCCATTCCCCTCCAACCTAAATACCCTCTAATGGAAATACTTGACTTATCCAGTACATAGCAATAAATATCACATTGCTTATCTTACCTTTAACCCTTTGTTCCTTCTTATCCCCCTTCCCCATACCTCCCAATTGTCCTGATTCAATGTAAGGCCCCATTCACACGTCGGCAAATCTGCGGAACGGGTGCGGACCCATTCATTTTGAATGGGGACGTAATGGATGCGAAAAGCACACACTGTGCTCTCCACATCCGCATATGTGGAGCGCATCGCCGATCTTCCGGCCGGCGGGTCCGCAATAATATAGAGCATGTCCTATTCTTGCCCGCAATTGCAGACAAGTATAGGCATCTCTATGGGGCTGGTGGCAAGGTGTGTTGCCTGTTGGTCATCATTAAGTTTTGGGGTTTCTATCTCTCGCACATAGTTTGCCATCTCTTCCTTAAATATCCGAGTTTTTCCTGAATACAAATCTTTATAAAAGATCTTAAATATATCCCGTATCTTTTCCTGGTCATTACCCGGTTTGCCTCCTTCCCAATAATTCCTAATTTTGGCAAATAATTCTCTATTCTGCGCTTTTCCTTGATGTAATTATCGTAATTATTACCGCTTTTAACCACTCATTTTTAATTTCCGGTGTTTCCTTATCATCTGTACCTCCTTATTTATCATTATAGTTCTTAGATCTTCCTCTTCTTTCTTATATCCTTTATTAACCTCAATGATCTTTTTATTTATCAGTCCTCTTACATAGGCCTTAGCAGTGTCCCAGACCACATTCACTCCAGCTGTATCCCTATTAATTTGAAATAAAAAAGTCAAATCCTTTATTATTTGTTCTTCTTTACCTATTAGATTGAGCCATATGGGACTTATGATGTAGTTTTTACACTTCACTTTCAAATTCTCGACTTTCAGACCCATCTTTACCAATACTGGGGAATGATCTGAGATACATCTCGGTTCATACAAAACCTCTATATTTTTTTTGTGATGTTAACTGATTACCAAATATCAAGTCTATTCTTGACAGGGAATCATAGCTTTTACTATAGCAGGAGTACTGTTTTGCTTCTGGATTCTGAAGAGTATTTACGATTTTTTTGAGATTCTAATTTTTTGTTACTCTATCTAAGTCATTATCCATTGTGCAGTTGAAATCACCCATTAATATTAATAGAGAATCACTTTTGTCTGGTCGGAAAGTTTTAAGAGGAGGGTGGAGGGATATATACCCCGGCTAACGCACATTTTACATTTTGAAAATAACCATATAGAAATATATACCGTCCCTCCACATCAATGTTCTTCGAGATTATAGAGCACGTAATATCCTTGTGAATAATAATGCTAACCTCTCTGCTATACCCATTGAATACAGAGTGAAATTGATGAGCTATCCATTTTCATTTAAACAGGTTTAATCTGTCTTTTACCATATGAGTCTCTACCAGACAAACCAGCGCTGGAAGATATCTCCGTCCCAATGATATCAAATACTGCAACGTTTTTTAAATTTCTCCCCAAGGCCTCTCACATTCCAAAATAAAATTTTAGTCTAGATCATTTTTTTTTACTTTTCATATTATAAAAAGTAAAAAAGTAAAAAATACAAATTTCAATGTGCCGTTTGTATTATAATGTTATCATAAACCCATAGTTTCCAAACATTTCTGTACTTCTTGTGAGGAATAAAAAAAACTAACTTTATCTTTATACGCCACTCTGAGTTTTGCTGGGTACAGAAGGGAATATTTCATCTCAGCCTGGCGTAGTCTTTTTTTCACTTCTATAAATTGTTCTCGTTCTCTTTGCATTGTTACAGAGTAGTCTGGGTATATTGAAACCCTTGAACCATTAATTTCAACCAATTCTAATGCTCTTATTCTCCTCATAACCACTTCTTTATCATTAAATGGCCAAAATTATGCGATAATAATTGTAGGTAAGTTTCCTGGTATATTATTCCCTGGAATTCAATGTGCTCTCTCAATTATGAACTGGCTAGACAAGTTTTGCCTTCCTACCACTTCAGTAATCCAATTCTGGATATATTGTGCACAGTTCGTACCTTCCTCTTTCTCTGGTATACCAATTAGCCGGATATTACTTCTCCTATCCATGTCTTCTAAGTCAGTGATCTTCTTATTTAAATCTGTATTTACCATTTTCAAAGCTCTAAGTTCTTTTGATAATTCAGAGACTTGATCTTCTACATCACTTATTCTTTCTTCTGCCTGTTTTACTCTCTCACCTAACTTTCTAGCATCATCTCTAACCAACTGAACTTCTGATTTCAATTCACTCATCTGCGTCATAATTACTTCTAAGACACTGTTGGATTTTTTTACTGCTAGCATAATATCGCCCAGTGTCCGTGTTTCCAAAGTATCTGCTTAAGGGAAATCATTTGTTTCCCCACTTTCCCCAACCAAAGGCTTATTTTGAATATTAGATTTCATTTAGAAGCCATCTTTAAAAAACCGACATCTGTTATACATGTATGGCGGTTGTTAAGAATGGGTTAACTAATTCTGGGGTTCCACATAAAGAGTAACTGTCATTTTATTTTTTAAATAGTTGAATAGTATAAAAAAAAAAAAGAAACTTTGTAATATTTTTTATCAAAGAAAGATGCTTTCTAGTCCTCTTATCAGGCTCCTCTCTTGCTCCCGATTTATCTTTCCTAACTCTCAATTCACTGCTCAAATTCATCTTCAAAGAAGATGGGCTGCCTGCTCATTGAAAGACCAGATTACATATGTCTACTGTGATTGGGGGGGACGGGGGTAGTGAGAAGGAAGAGGCTGCTGCAGACAGGCACAGATACAGAGAGACTGTTGTTGATTTGTAGGTAATTTACTGTCTAACTGTTTAGCTCTGTTGTATAATGATCTCCATTACTGCTGCTTCAGAGGTTGTACTACATAGAGGAGGCAGGATCCTCCGTTTTTCCACGTGTAGTCTATGGGCACATGAAAACAGTCCATACAGAGGGAGTAAAATTCTAAAAATGCCAGAAATAAGATCATATAAGTAATAACCAGAAATAGTTTTGTTCCTCTTGTACATCCACATGGCAGTTTATTCTGAAAAATTATCTGATATTACAGTTCCACTTTAAAAACAAAAACAAACTAGTGGCCCTAGAAAGTAGTGGGAAGCTTCATAATGTAATGGTATTGATAACTCTCTTCCTATATTTGTACATTTTATTGTTCTGTGATCCTTTAGACAACTGTATGTATTTTGCGGTAAGTATTGAGTATGAGCACCACACACACAAATACACTCACTTACACATCATAGGGCATGGGCTCTTTTATTTACAATAACACACTGCCGGGTGGAGGCTTCTGCCTAGCAGTGTGTTCGGTGATGTCACCGCCTCTGATGGGTGGGCTTTAGGGCTGCCCTAGCTGTTTTACAGGCTAGGGCAGAGCTAAAGTCCGCCCATCAGTGCCGGTGACGTCACGGGGCTCACTGCCCTAAGGAGAGCCCGGCAAGTCACCGGAACTCCAGAAAATGTCTTTGCCCTGCGCGATTCAGCGCAGGTCAAAGGAGGGCATGTGAGCATGAACTGCTCTGATGCTCATATCAGGGGGGCGGCCTGGGTGAAAATGGGGAGATGTCCAGGTTCAGAACTGAACCCGGACAACCCCTTTAACTGCTCATTTGCTTTTGGATTAATAGTACTTTTTTCTACAGAATGAAGCAACAGATTGCTAAGGAAAAGATATTACATTTAGATAAGCTAGACCTACAAGACATTGTGCCTGGTTTACCGGTGAATTTTCTGGTGACATGAGAGTTCGTATGAGATTAGAAAATCTATTTTAATCGATACAAAAATAACGTTGTAATAGAAGCAAAAATCCTATACATGCTACTACTGATTGCTTGTGTACATTTAAAAATAAGCAGAATTTACAAGAAAACAGATTTTACAGAATTTTTCTGTGACAGTGCTGACGCTATCCACATGTCCATTACTGCAGCAAAGGATGAAGCTGAGCAGCTATATTAAAAAATATTCCCTTTCTGCTCTGCAAACCCAATCTGGCAGCACTTAGCCTATAATAAATACTGCAACCAAAAGTAAGAAGTCTTTTCATGTGTCTTCCATAGTGACAGTGCTCATACATCGTTCCTGCATCCTTGACTTGAATTACACAACATAACTCTTGGGCCTTGCAAAACCTTCTATGTTGTGCAATTTCAATAATGGAAGCTTAAAAGGTTGGAATTCTATGTTTTTTTGTTTTTCAAATTGTAAAACTCCCCTGGTCATGTAGTACAAGGAAACAAGCTGTAAAGTAGCTGAAAGAAAAAGAACATTGGAAGCCTCAATTGTCAGGACAAATATGACTCAACAGATGAGGGATTGTGTTACCCGCTGAAGTGTAAAGAACGTCTTGTAAATTGCATTGGTAACTGTGTGCAATGAAATAAACAGGATCTACTGCATGATTCCAACGTATAAAGTCACTAGTGATACGAGACATACTTGTGTAAGAACTACACCACTACAGGTAACAATAGAATAATACATGAACAGTAGATCAGCAGAGGTGTTTAGACCAATGCACGGCCACCCCATGGGCAATACGTGTGTTCTGATATTGGGGCTCAGTTAATTAGCCCTGGTGCCCATCTTCACCTCTCGGTTCTCTTTTGCCTCCCAGAAATCTCTGAATGAGACCTGCACAATGAACCTAATCTATGGGAAAAAGTAGGGTCCGTTTGTTTCATGACATTTAAATTGCACAAAGAACCCACAAAATATGTAACATAGTTTATAAGGCTTAAAAAAGACATCTGTCCATCCAGTTCGGCCTGTCATCCTGCAAGTTGATCCAGAGGAAGGCAAAACCCCCCCATAAATTATAAGCCAATTTTCCTAATCTTAGGGAAAAAATTATTTCCCGACTGCAATCAGGCAATCAGAATAACTCCCTGGATCAACGACCCCTCTCTAGTAGCTATAGCCTGTAATATTATTACACTCTAGAAATACATCCAGCCCCCTCTTGAATTGCTTTATTGAACTCACCATCACCACCACCTCCTCAGGCAGAGAGTTCCATAGTCTCACTGCTCTTACCGTGAAAAATCCTTTTCTATGTTTGTGTAGAAACCTTCTTTCCTCCAGGCGCAGAGGATGTCCCCTCGTTACAGTGACAGTCCTGGGGATAGAATTTCTACCTAGGGGAGGTAACACCGAAATATCTACATTTTGGGATTACTGACATAACAGGGAAGCTATACAATGATAAGAACAAGGAAATCTCTCTTTTGAAGATCAATCCCCTAAATAAAATCTTTGGTTCTACAAAACTGAGAAATCATTTGAATCTGTTTTAGAGTATCTAAAGCACAGTTCTTAAAGCTAAAATATTCTGGTTGGTGTAAATCCATAATGTTCAAGACATACAGTGGGGAAAATAAGTATTTGATACACTGGCGATTTAGCAAGTTTTCCCACCAACAAAGAATTGAGAGGTCTGTAATTTTAATCGTAGGTACACTTCAACTTTGAGAGACAAAATCAAAAAAAAATCCAGAAAATCACATTGTATGATTTTTAAATAATTAACTTGCATTTTATTGCATGAAATAAGTATTTGATACAATAAAAAAAAAAACAGAACTTAACATTTGGTACAGAAACCTTTGTTTACAATTACATAACGTAGGTCAGACGTTTCCTGAAGTTCTTGACCAAGTTTGCACATACTGCAACAAGGACTTTGGCCCACTCCTACATACAGATCTTCTCCAGATCTTTTAAGTCTCGGGGCTGTCGTTGGGCTACATTGAGTTTCAGCTCCTACTCCAGGACCTTGAAATGCTTCTTACGGAGCCACTCCTTAGCTGCCATGGCTGTGTGTTTTGGGTCATTGTCAAGCTAGAAGAACCAGCCACAACCCATCTTCAATGCGCTTACTGAGGGAAGGAGGTTGTTGGCAAAAACCTTGAGTTACATGGCCCCATCCATCCTCTCTTCAATACGGTGCAGTCGTCCTGTCCCAATTGCAGGAAAGCACCCCTAAAGTATAATTTTTCCACCCCCATGCTTCATGGTTGGGACTGTGTTCTTGGGGTTGTACTCATTCTCCTTCTTTCTCCAAACACGGTGAGTGTAGTTGATACCAAAAAGTTCTATTTCTCATCTGACCACATGACCTTCTCCCATGCCTCCTCTGGATCATCCAGATGGTCATTGGCGAACTTCAAATGTGTCTGGACTAGGGTTGTTTCGGGTATCGAAGTTTCGATACCCATTCGATACTTTTCTCTGGCATCGAGCTCGATACCAGGATTGGTTTTTTATCGATACTGGGATGCGCTACTGCACAGTCCAGTATCAAAAACATGAATTGCGCTGCTGTCAGCGCAGCCATGTTCTCCTCAGCAGCACTGGGAGAAGGAAGCAGTCTCTCCCTCCCCCTGTGCTGCTGCTGACGCTGCCACCAATAGAGGGAGAGGGGCGGAGGAGGGGCGGGCGCACTGACCACCAATGCCTAGTAACGTTTCATATACAAATGCAGGCAGAAGAAACACACTGCCTGCACCTACCTGTGACCCAGCGCTGCGATCAGAGGCAATTAACCCCTGGTGCCGCACCTGAGGGGTTAACTGCCGCAGATGGCAGCGCTCTGTCACAGGCAGGTGCCGGCAGTGTGTTTCTTCTGCCTACATTTGTATATGAAACGTTACTAGGCATTGATGGCCAGTGCGCCCCCCCTAGTAAAAAAACATTAGTGGCCAGTGTGGCCCCCCCTGTCCCCAGTATTAAAAGACATTATTGGTGGCCAGTGCGCCCTCCCCCATCCCCCCTTCCCCCCCTTCATTATTAATATCATTGGTGGCAGTGGCCACAGGGTCCTCTCACCTCCTCTCTTCTGATCGGAGCCCCAACAGTGTAATTCTGGGGCCCTGATTGGTTACCATGGCAACCAGGACACTACTGAAGTCCTGGTTGCCATAGTCAGCTCCCTGCTGCTGTGTGCACTATGTACAGAGCAGCTGGGAGAGTGTGAGGTCCTATTCACCCTGATAGAGCTGTATCAGGGTGAATAGGATGAAAATGATCCCAGGTTCTAGCCCCTAAGTTAGTAAGTAAACTGTAAAAAAAAAAAAAAAAAAAAAGTTAAAACAAGTACACCAAAATATTAAGTATAATCACCCCATTTCCCAATTTTTCCTATAAAATATATAAACAATAAATAAAAATATATTACATATCGCCGAGTCTCAAAAGTTCAAACTATTAAAAAATCCACTTTTATGCGGTGAACGCTGTAAAAGAAAAAACAAAAGAAAAGAAAAAATGCACGATTCGCCATTTTCTTTTAGTCGCCTTGTCCCCCCAAAAAATAGTATAGGACTGTTGTATTATGTGCCGGTGGTTCCATAAAATGTGGAATGCACGCAGCTTTTTTGGGCGTTTTATTTTTTTCACGTGGTATCGAATGGTATCGAGTATCGCAATACTTTTTTATGGTATCGATACCGAATCAAAATTTTGGTATCGAAACAACTCTAGTCTGGACATGTGCTGGCGTGAGGAGGGGGACCTTGCGTGCTCTTCAGAGTTTTAATCTATGACGGTGTAATGTGTTACTAATGTTAATCTTTGAGACTGTGCTCCCAGCTCCCTTTAGGGGATTGACTAGGTCCTCCCGTGTTGTTCTAGGCTGATTCCTGACCTTTCTTAGAATCATCCTTACCCCACGAGGCGAGATCTTGCATGGAAACCCAGACCGAGAAAGATTGACAGTCATCTTGTGTTTCTTCCATTTTCTAATAATTGCGCCAACAGTTGTTGCCTTCTCACCAAGCTGCTTGACTATTGTCCTGTAGCCTGTCCCAGCCTTGTGCAGGTCTACAATTTTGTCCCTGGTGTCCTTAGACAGCTCTTTGGTCACGGCCATGGTGGAGAAGTTGGGGTGTGATTGATTGAGTGTGTGGACAGGTGTTATTTCTACAGGTAACGAGTTCAAACAGGTGCAATTAATACAGGTAATGAGTGCAGAGTAGGAGGGCTTCGTAAAGAAAAACTAACAGGTCTATGAGAGCCAGAATTCTCGCTGGTTGGTAGGTGATCAAATACTTATTTCATGCAATAAAATGCAAATTAAGTATTTAAAAATCATACAATATGATTTTCTGGATTTTTTTTTAGATTCTGTCTCTTACAGTTGAAGTGTACCTACGATAAAAAATACAGTCCTTTCCATTCTTTGTCGGTGGCAAAACATGCAAAATTGCCATTGTATCAAATACTTATTTTCCACACTGTATGCCTAGAACATCTTGGGGTTACACCTTGCAGAATATTTTAGCTTTAAGAACTGTGCTTTAGATACTCTAACACAGATTATTTTCCCCACTGTATAGTGATGTTGATGAGGTCTGTGATGGTGTAACAACTCAGCCCCATTCAGGTGAACTTCAAAAACCCATTGAAATGCAGGGTTAAGGGCTTATCCACACTTCAGTGACTGATGGACATGTGCTGTCTATATTCTTCATGGGCAGCACACCGATCCATTCATTTAACAATCATAATCTTTATATAGCACCACCATATTCCAAAGTGGTTTACAATTAAAGGGTTCATATAAAAACCAAATCATACATTACACAGTGACAAACAAGTCAACAATGAAAACCAGACAAGTGAGGGCCCTGCTCACAAGAGCTTACACTCTGTGTGGAATTAGGTGGGCACAAAAGGTGAAAAGCGATTATTGTGTACAATGGTCCAGCCATCTAAACAAAACAGTAAAGTAGATATAAAGCTGCATAAGCCAGTTGTCAGCCAATTGATTTTAACATGTTTATTCACATATACTTGATTTTCCGTTGACCCTGGTTCAGTGGAAAAACAATGGAGACATGCACTAGATTAGTCCATATTGTGGGTCAAACACACCGCATAAAAGTCTATGGATCAGTGAAAAATACAGACAGGACATGTGATGCATGCCATTCATAGTCAGTCCTTAATTCATGGACAGTTGCTTGGATCCACTTGGAAAATATTCTTTTCAGAATCACAGAGCATATAGAAATGGATGACAGAGGGCCTAAAATGGGCACATAGACCAAAAAACTTTTTATGGACATTGGCACAGATGAAACAATGATCTTTTTTTCATGAACTTTGTCAAGCTTTCATCTGTCTGTGACTTGCCGCCTCAGCCGCGGGCCGCCTTCCCGGCTGGGCCCTCGGACCACGTCCGAAGTGCCCGACCGCTCAGTCCGCCCCTGCAGTAGTCACAATGGCAGTCCTCACCCTGGTGCTTCCTGGACCATGCAGTGATGTCCTTCTTCCCCCTGGGGCACACCCTGGTTCTGGGGCTCCTATCTGATGTTAGGTGGGGTGCCTTTGATGTCAGTGGGTTTTGGGGTGTGAGGAAGAACATCGGCAAGGAAGGCAATAGGGTAGGAGCGCAGGTAGGAGACAAGGCAACGTTGAGGTCAATTGTGGAGGTAATAAGTCTACTGTACTTTACGGAGGCACTTTCAAAATTAAGTTCACTCTCTCTGGGTTACATGCACAGATTAGGATATATGTGGTTATATAGACCATACAATAAATGCTTCACTGAGTCTCTTCCCAGTTAATGCAAACAACTTCCCAAACTGGACAAGGGGTACAAATTCTCTGTCTACATACTTATGCAATGCCCAACTGCAGGGAGCAGTTTTCAAACAGCTGGCCAGTCCATATTAGATGTGTGGCGGCAGTCGGAAGCAATATAACCCAGACCATGCGCAGTGAAGTCTACAGCTGTTAAAGTGCAATACCTTTCACTGACTTTCTTGTCCATGTACTGTCCCTTTTGTCATGGCCTCAACTTTAAAATTCTGTTCTTTTTTCAGAGGTTGGCACTGGTTTCTGATTACTTTTTTATGGTTTCTTTCAGCTTGCAGGGCTAGTGTAACCCTGTCTGCTACTTTTCTCTAGCACCAGCTACACAACACTAGCTGCTCACTCCCCGGCTGCTAGCTGTACACTCTCTACGCTACTGCTCCTACCTAAAAGGGGGCAGAGTGAGCCCACTTCTAGCAATTGAGTCCAGAGCAAGAAAACTTCACTATTTCTTCCATATACAGCCCATGAGACACAATATATACAGTTAACTCATATTAACTTTTTTGCAGTTGAAACACAGCAAATTAAGGCATTAATCCTTTCGGCAGTGAACCCCAGGGTCACTGCACTTATAACACAAGAAAATCTCTAAAAAAATAACTTTTTTGCTAGCAGACTGACCACTGAGTATTATAATTTAGTTTATTGTTAATAATTACAAAAAATCCCTTATAATACATACTATCGTTTTCTGCTACTTTAAAATGAATTTCACTTTTAAGCGTCTTTGGCTTTAGATGCACAACAGTTAAACTCTAGAAGAAAAATATACCAGGAGGCTTCAGGACAGCTCCTTTCTTGTTTATTCTGCAGGCAGAAAACTACAAACCTATTAATTTCGAGAGCTTTTGTCTGCAGGTTGACCTGACAGTGGAAAAACACTTCCCTACATTTCTTCTTATGCACAATTCCGAGTGCAGCAGCTTCAATCTAGACACAATATACTGTCAAATTAAAGCCTCAGGTCCCCGCAGGGCTCCAATGCATAAAGAATGTGAAGTTGTGTCCTATCTGGAGCTTTTGTTAGTGAGAAAGTGAGAGTTCTAATACTGTGTTAGATTAACCCTTTCATTTGCTAGAAGGATGTTTTTATATTTAATCCAGTCTTAACTGATGTGTCTCTGACTGGAGTCATTCACATTTTTAATTTTCCCCATTCGCTCCCGACCACCATGAAAGGTTCTCCCAAAGACTGCAGAGTCTCTTTGACCAGTGACGTAGCTATAGTGGTTATATCAGTCGTATCTGGGCCTGAGGAAACAAAGATTCCTCTGCTATATAGCAAGACATCAGTATTATAACAGTACCTTGGGTACCTGTTAGAGATTTTACATTGGGGAAAAATAAGGTTCATGTGGGCCCTTGGGCGATAAATCCCAGTGGGCCCCCATCAAGCATTTTTTTACATTTACATGTCCCACTGTGGCTCCCACAAGGTATAATGACCCCCAGTGGCCTCACACACAGTATGACCACTAGTGGCCCTTCACACAGTATAATGACCCCACAGTGGCCCTCCATTCAGAATAATGACCCCCAGTTGCCCCCATTAAGAATAATGACCCCAGTCACCCCCACACTGGGGGTTATACTGTATTGAGGGGGCACTGGGTGTCATTATATTGAATGGGGGCTCTGGGGCACATTATACTGAATGGAGGGTCAATAGAGATCATTATAATAAATAGATTCACTGGGGGTCATTATACTGTGTAAGGGACCCTCACAGTGTAATGACCCCCATTGGCCCACTCACATACCTATCATTGCTGGAGCAGGGTATAATAGGGCACAATACGGGGTGAGGGGCACAGTACAGGGTGCGGAGCACAGTCACATGACCCTGTGACGTTGGAAGGTCCTTATGGTGCATGCGGGTTATACGATCAGAATAACTTCTCCAGAAATGTAATAACTATAACCTATAATATTATTACACTCCAGAAATACATCCAGGCCCCTCTTGAATTCCTTTATTGTACTCACCATCACCACCTCCTCAGGCAGAGAGCTCCATAGTCTCACTGCTCTTACCGTAAAGAATCCTCTTCTATGTTTGTGTAGAAACCTTCTTTCCTCCAGATGCAGAGGATGTTCCCTCGTCACAGTCACAGACCTGGGGATAAATAGATGATGGGAGAGATCTCTGTACTGACCCCTGAGATATTTATACATAGTTATTAGATTGCCCCTCAGTCGTCTTTTTTCTAAAGTGAATAACCCTAATTTATAATCTTTAAAGGGTTTCTGTCATCACTTTTTGACATTATAAGCTGTCTGACATTAGCTATGTGCTAATGTCAGAGCAGCTTGATAATGTCTTTTTTACAAAAATCCGAGCTATATTCGGGGAAAAAAACGTAATTTTATAATATGTAAATTAGCCTCTAGGAGCAGGGGGGGGCGTTGCCCTGCTCCTAGAAGCTCTGTGCGGCAACCTGCTGGCACGCCCCTTCTTACTTTGAGTGACAGTGCCGGGCAGCGATCCTCCGGCACTGTCTCCTTGTGAAATCCAGCGCCTGCACGGCCGCTCTGTATTCGGCGCAGGCGCAGTGAGCAGAGGACGCTGGTGCCTGCTGTCCTCTGCTCACCGCACCTGCGCCGAATACAGAGCGGCCGTGCAGGCGCTGGATTTCACAAGGAGACAGTGCCGGAGGATCGCTGCCCGGCACTGTCAGTCAAAGTAAGAAGGGGCGTGCCAGCAGGTTGCCGCACAGAGCTTCTAGGAGCAGGGCAACGCCCCCCTGCTCCTAGAGGCTAATTTACATATTATAAAATTACGTTTTTTTCCCCAAATATAGCTCGGATTTTTGTAAAAAAGACATTAGCAAGCTGCTCTGACATTAGCACATAGCTAATGTCAGACAGCTTATAATGTCAAAAAGTGATGACAGAAGCCCTTTAAGGGTACTGTAGTCCCCCCTCCAGTAGTCCCCCCCTCCCAGTTATTACTTTAGTTGCCCTCCTCTGAACCTTTTCCACCTCTGCTATGTCTGCCTTGTTCACAGGAGCCCAGAACTGTACACAGTACTCCATGTGTGGTCTGACTAGTGATTTGTAAAGTGGTAGGACTATGTTCTCATCACCGGCGTCTATGCCCCTTTTGATGCAACCCATTATCTTATTGGCCTTGGCAGCAGCTGCCTGACATTGGTTTCTACAGCTTAGTTTGCTGTTCACTAAAATTTCTAAGTCCTTTTCCGTTTACCATTAATAACCACCCTCTGTTTTCTATCACTGAGCCAGTTACTTACCCACATACACACATTCTCACCCTGGTAGGCGGGCACAGATGTGTTTTGAACAAAATATATTGGCTTTCAGTTTTAGATTTTATCATATCAGAATTTGCTGTGATTTTTCTTTTATAATTGTGGCCAGGGCTGGGACAAGGTCCACCACCAACAGAGGCTGAGCTGCCCAAGTGCGCCCCCCCCCCCAACTTGTGGAGTCTTTACTAAATACTGTTGTAATCACACATAAATATGCACAGTTTAATGTATCAATTAATGACGCACTGTTATGGAGGATCTGTGGATGACACTGTTATGGAGGATCTGTGGATGACATTGTTATGGGGGGGGATCTATGGTTGACACTGTTATGGGGCGGATCTATGGATGAAACTGTTATGGGGGGGATCTATGGATGACACTGTTATGGGGTAATCTGTGGATGACACTGTTATGGGGGATCTGTGGATGACACTGTTATGAAGGATCTGTGGATGACAATGCTATGGGGATCTGTGGATGACAATGCTATGGGGATCTGTGGATGACACACTTATGGGGGATCTGTGGACGACACTGTTATGGGGGATCTATGGATGACAGTATTATGGGGGGATCTATGGATGACAGTGTTATGGGGGGATCTATGGATGACACTGTTATGGGGGATCTGTGGATGACACTGTTATGGAGGATCTGTGGATAGCACAATGTTATGGGGGTCTGTGGATTGCACTGTTATGGGGGATCTGTGGATTGCACAATGTTATGGGGGATCTGTGGCTGACACTTATGGGGGATCTGTGGATGACAATGTTATGGGAGATCTGTGGATGACACTGTTATGGGGGATCTGTGGATGACAGACTTATGGGGGATCTCTGGATGACGCATTGTTATGGGGGGGATCTGTGGATGGCACTGTTATGGATTGTGACTCACAATGGATATTGGGGGCCAGCAAATTACAAGGAAGGCGGGGGTGGGGGATGATTGATAACATACATATCTAAATGGCTGGGGGTGAGGCTTGACTTGAGCCATCTACTGATCAGAGCATTAGAATAGCAGGAATAAATAACATCTAAATGTCTGGTGGGGTAGATGGGGGTAGGACAAGGGCTGATGGGGGAAGGGGGACTGGGTTAGATAATCTATACTGACATACATTTGACACACATATATACATATGACGCACACATATATACAGACATACATATGACACACACATATATACAGACATACATATGACACAGACACATATATACTGACATACATATGACACAGACACATATATACTGACATACATATGACACAGACACATATATACTGACATACATATGACACAGACACATATATACTGACATACATATGACACAGACACATATATACTGACATACATATGACACACACATATATACTGACATACATATGACACAGACACATATATACTGACATACATATGACACACACATATATACTGACATACATATGACACACACATATATACTGACATACATATGACACACACATATATACTGACATACATATGACACACACATATATACTGACATACATATGACACACACATATATACTGACATACATATGACACACACATATATACTGACATACATATGACACACACATATATACTGACATACATATGACACAGACACATATATACTGACATACATATGACACACACATATATACTGACATACATATGACACACACATATATACTGACATACATATGACACAGACACATATATACTGACATACATATGACACAGACACATATATACTGACATACATATGACACAGACACATATATACTGACATACATATGACACAGACACATATATACTGACATACATATGACACAGACACATATATACTGACATACATATGACACACACATATATACTGACATACAAATGACACACATATATACATATGACGCACACATATATACAGACATACATATGACACAGACACATATATACTGACATACATATGACACACATATATGCTGACATACATATGACACATACATACATACATACAGACATACATATGGCACACACATACATACTGACATACATATGACACACACATACATACTGACATACAAATGACACACATATATACATATGACGCACACATATATACAGACATACATATGACACACACATATATACAGACATACATATGACACACACATATATACAGACATACATATGACACAGACACATATATACTGACATACATATGACACACACATATATACTGACATACATATGACACAGACACATATATACTGACATACATATGACACAGACACATATATACTGACATACATATGACACAGACACATATATACTGACATACATATGACACAGACACATATATACTGACATACATATGACACACACACATATACTGACATACATATGACACACACATATATACTGACATACATATGACACACACATATATACTGACATACATATGACACACACATATATACTGACATACATATGACACACACATATATACTGACATACATATGACACACACATATATACTGACATACATATGACACACACATATATACTGACATACATATGACACACATACATACTGACATACATATGACAATACATACTGACATACATATGACACACTGACATACATATGACACACACATATATACTGACATACATATGACACACACATATATACTGACATACATATGACACACACATATATACTGACATACATATGACACACACATATATACTGACATACATATGACACACACATACATACTGACATACATATGACACACACATACATACTGACATACATATGACACATACATATATACAGACATACATATGACACACATACATAAAAACACACAATATGCACATTACATTACTGCCATTCCATTCCCTTTAACCCCTTACATTTTCTGCACATACAGTCTCTGGTGACTTGGAGGGAGAGGCAGGATGCAGAGTATTCCTCCTCCTCCTCCTTCTCTGTCCCGACGCTGCTCTTCTCTCTGTGCTGGGGGAGGGGGTTGTGAATCTCTGGTGCACACACAGGCAGGAAGTCAGGGGCTGGGGAAGGTACGGAGCTGCAGCACACTGCACTAGACTGAGGGATGGAGGAAGAACACCACTAGGGGGCGCAGGACCGGCTGTTACAGCAGCAGAGCGCAGAAATGGATGCTCTGCTGCTAATACAGCTACACGGCAGCAGCAGGGACTTGGTGAGAGTGGCCTGTGCCTGCGCCCTGAGGCTTGAGCGCCCTGAGGCTGGAGCCTCCTCAGCCTCTGTGTCGGCCCGGCCCTGAATGTGGCCATGCACATCCGCATATTTATTTATTACATCGTGCAGGATTGTTAAAATCTCTTTTCTGTGGTTTTTGTTTAGTCTGTAGTATACACTTGATGGAGTGGCACCTTCAAGTGTGAATGCGCTCCTATTATCTTGGGAGAAGAATTTTTGTGCACTCTTGCCCCGCCTATTCCACATGTGACTTTGATTAGGTGGTACATATAGGTGTGCGTGCTGCTCCTCTCATCGGTTGATGGATGCACACAGATGTCAATAGGAGCAGCACAATAGTCTGCTCTCCTGAATGTAAATGCCCAATGGCATAGGTAGGTTTAGAGTAGGTCCTGCCTGACTGAGGCCACCTTGGAGCTGGCAGGCGGGCACAGATGTGTTTTGATCAAAATATATTGGCTGAATGTCTCAGATTTTATCATATCAGAGTGAGGGCTTAGTCCATATATAATATTTGCATCTATTATGTGATTTTTCCATCATAAATGTAGCCATGTATATATGCATATTCATTTATCATATAATGTAGGGCAGGGGTCTCAAACTCAATTTACCTGGGGGCCGCAGGAGGCAAAGTCTGGGTGAGGCAGGGCCGCATAAGGGATTTCACTAAAAAAAGTCCTCAAACGTCATTATTAACAGTTTTCTTGAAGAAATCTTGTTGCCTCATTAGACATGCTTTAAGACTGGCAACCCACTTGGCTCTCTCATTTCCTTGATATTTTGCACATTCCTCAGCATGTTTAGTTGAATAATGGCGTTTCAAGTTGTATTCCTTGTGCACTGCAACTTTCTCTGAGCAAATAAGACATGTGGGGATGCCCCTGTGCTCAACAAAGAAATCCTGCGTCTCCCACTTTTCCTGAAATTGTCTGTGCTCGTCATCAATCTTTCTCTTCACTGCAGGCTTTGATGAAGTCATGATGAAGGTATCTAATTCTGTAATAAATTTCTCTCCCTTCTTTCCCTTCTCTCCCTTAGGCCTCCTAAAATGCAAGGGACGGCGGGCAGGTGCTGCGGAAATGACGTCTACGCTAGGCGCAAAGTATTCGCGATTATTCGTTCACCGAATAATCTCAATAAAAATCGCATTAGTAAGAAAAAAAAAAAAAAAAAAAAAAAAATCGCATTAAACATTTGCATACCCCGAACGGAACCGCTCGGGGTATGCGAATGTTTAATGCGATTTTTTTTACTAATGCGATTTTTATTGCGATTATTCGGTAAGCGAATAATCGCGAATACTGCGATATTTGAAGGCCGGCCGCGGGCCACAAAATATTGTACTGAGGGCCGCAAATGGCCCGCGAGTTTGAGACCCCTGATGTAGGGTGTTTTTTTTTCATCTTTTTCTGTGATTTTTGTTTAGTCCCCCATAATAATGACCTCATTATGATTTGCCACCTCGTCTATTTCTTCTAATAGTAGATTTTCTGTGGACTCTGGTATATTAGGTTGTTTATAATAAACTCCTATTAGTATTTTATTGTTGTTTGTTCCTCCATGTATTTCTACCCACAATGACTCCACATGTTCATTGCCCTGACTTATATCTTCACGGCAGGGGAGTTGCTAGGGTCTCAAAAGATCTGGGGCCCAAGCCCTAATGCATATGGCCCAATTCGACTGATGCCCCCCTCCCCACCCCAAAAAACTAGCACTGAAGACATTTTACTGTACTCAGGGCCGGCGTTAGGGGGTGGAAAACTGGGCAATTGCCCAGGGCCTTGATCCTCTAAGGGGCCCCCTGCTTCAGGACTCCAGAGTGGGGAAGGGTCGCTGCTCGGTTATGAACATGAAAGGGGTATTCCCAAGCATGGTCACTGTGTATATAAGTAGTAAGGCTGACTAGTCAGCCTGTATTTGTGGGAGGGGCGGAGGCTCTTCTTAAAACAAGCCACTGCCTCACTCCTGGGTGTGTGTTCTTCAGGTGCTGCTGGGTGTCATTAGTGAACTAGCTTCTCTGGTGGCAGGATGGAGCTTTATTTCGCTCGTGGCTATCGTAGCAATGCACGCGCTGCAATAAATAAATAAGTAAGTTGGGCCATGGCCATCCCTCCTTTTCTAGCGAACGGGAGGCTTCGCCTCAGAATGTGCCGCCTCAGGTTTGTTTCGTTGGGGCTAAAAAAAAATTCTATTTCTTTTTCAACTTTGTTTGTTTGATAATAAGAGTTAGTTCCTATATATCTTGCAAATTTTACTTCGCTTGTTTGTCGCATGGAAAGTTACTTCAGTTTGTACGCAGTAAAGGAACAGTTACCCGGGCTGCATGTGACGTCATGATTGGAGATCGGACGCAACTGTTTGTTCAGGCCTATTGCTGTAGCTGTTCCTTGCCATGTGACTCCCCCTCCCCCAGCCACCACCATCTTTAGACTTCAGGTATTTTCCTTGCTTTATGTTCTAAAAACCCTGATACACTTTATGCTCTGCTCTTATTCTGAGCGGCATTTCCACGTTCAGCTTTACTTCAGTCTTATGCCTGCTTGCACCTTGCTTTATACGCCTCACACCCTCAGATGCATCTGTACGTCTTTTATTGTCCATCACTTTCACGCTGCTCGTTCCAAGACGGCCTTTACATTTTGCTGTTACACATGTTTCACTCTCTGCTCACCGGAGCTGTGTCCACATGTCTGCTATTTTCATCATGCTTCACACGTCAATCTCATTCGAGTTGCATTTACCCGTTGGCTGTTACAGCCATTCCATACTTAAGCCGACATCCGGAACTGTATTACTTGCCTGCTGTTACATGTTTCATACTCTGCCCACAGCCAGAGCTGCTACGGTTACTCCATTTTATTTTTATTTTTTCTGGCCGCACCAGACCGGTGTTCACACTTGGCTAATGCATCATGTTGTTGTGTGTAGTTAGAGCTGCGTTCATGCGTCTGCTAGTATACCCTGTTTGCTCTGCTCACAGTCAGAGCTGCGTTCACATGTCTGCTGTTACAACAGGTTCATACTAGGCTTGTTTCGGAGATGCATTCACGTTCGCTGTCACATCATGTTTATGCTCCACTCACATTTAGAGCTGCTGTTATACCCATTTTCATTCTCGGCTCACTCCCAGAGGAGCATTCACACTTACGCAGTCAAACTCACGACCAGAGCTGCGTTCATACGTCTATTGGTATATCATGTTTGCTCTACTCACACCCAGAGCTGCGTTCACACTTCCACTGTTACTACAGGTTCTTTCCAGGCCCATTTCAAGTCACTTTTCACAGCATGTGTCATGCTCCATTCACAACCAGAGCTGCTGTTATACCAATTGTATGCTCTGCCTATAACCAGAGTTGTGTTTACACTTCTACTGCTACAACAGATTTTATACCCCACTCGCCAGAGCCGCTTTCCATTTTGGCTGTCACTTTGAGTTAATCTTTCATTCACATCCAAAGCTGCGTCCGCACTTCTGCTTTTACATCTTGTCCTCTACTCCATTCACTACTAGAGCTGTGTTCATGTGTCCGCTGATGCATCACGTTAATACTCTGCTCACATTCAGTTTTGCATTCTTACGTCTGCTTTATACCATGTTTTTCATGCTCTAGCCATCCTCAGAGCCGCGCTCATACATTGTTACTCACATCCAGAGCGGCATTCACCCATCTGCTGTTACACCATGTGTTACACTCTGCTCCCACTCAAAGCTGCATTCTCCAGTTACTTGCTACCCTCAGTAATCTCAACGGGGCACTCCGCACCCACTGCTTGGTACCGCTCCCGGCAAACATGGCTGCTTTCTTTTCAGGCTTACGTTTTTTCCTCTGTGGTGTTGTAAAAAAATAATTAAAAAAAAAATTCCTTTTAAATCCTGGTTCGTATTCACTCAGATTGGTCTCCTTTTACTCCTGGTTCACATTCACTCAGATTGGTCTCTTGCCTAGTTCAACAAAACAGCTTCTCAGCGGAGGCCAGTGTGCCAATAGAAGCGAGTTTCCTACCATGTTTTCACAAGTTGTTCATTTGTTTGTCGCGATAAGGTACTTTGCTGAGCAAACTTGCAATGCCTCAGGCGCTTGTTTTTTTTTTCCCCATCTCTGTTAAGCACATTTATGCACTTTGTTTCGGATTACCAATGTCTATATTTTCAATGCCTTTTGGCAGTTATGTTTCTTTTAGGCAACTTTTAGCCAATCCAGTCATCCAAGTTGCCGCCTATCCCATCAGGTCTGGCTCAAGTTCGGCCCCATGGCTTCAGGGGTCCGACGACCGCTTTGGCCCCATGGCTCCGGGGGTCTGATGACCGCTTTGGCCCCATGGCTCCGGGGGTCCGACGACCGCTTTGGCCCCATGGCTCCGGGGGTCCGACGACCGCTTTGGCCCCATGGCTCCGGGGGTCCGACGACCGCTTTGGCCCCATGGCTCCGGGGGTCCGACGACCGCTTTGGCCCCATGGCTTCGGAGGTCCGACGACCGCTTCGGCCCCATGACTTCGGGGGTCCGACGACTTGTTTTCAGTCCTGCCTGTTTGGTTGACCATCCATGATTCCAGGCTGATTGGGCCCAAATGTCTCACATTCATATCTGCTTCCCTGATCTCCTGCATATGGCCCATGTTTTTAAACTAAAGTCTGTCGTCTGCGATGTTCAGTCAGGTTCACTTGTTACTCAACTAAGTTTCCTGCTCCTTATGTTCTTTAGGTGTTACACTGTATTCATGTCCATTGTCCGCCATGCTCCAGGATCACACTTCAATTACTGGAGCTCAAGTCTTTAGGGTCACCTGCCATGTTGGTCAGGTCACATTTTTGCAATGATATTCGCCTGCCACGGTATTCGGGCCACGTAGGTTCAGTTCAGGTTCTGCCTGCCACGTTAGCCAGGCCCACTGTTCAATTGCCAGCACATTTTTGAGGCCACATGTTATAGTCGTAATTTCCTGTTGTCTGCTAATTCATGTACAGTATGTTCATATGCAGTCATATTCTCTTCTGCTCAATTCAGGCTCCCCTGTCCGTATCACCGTACCGCTGGACAATCCTCTTCATTTCACTCTTCATCACTGCTAGTCCCCTCGGCTAGACATGATTTATTATCGCACTGCTTCATTCTGCCGCATAGTCCTCATTTCCTCCCTCTACTGGTCAGTCTTCTTTACCAAACGGCTCCCTCTGTTGGACAGTGTTTTCCATATGGCTTCCTTTGCAGGTCGCTCCTCATTGCTGCACTGCTTCCTCTGCTGTTCACTCCGCGTGGCCGTCCTGCTCCCTCCGAGGACAGCTATCACAACGGCAGAATTTGTGCAGGTCCTGCCGAAAGAAGAACAAGTAGGGTAATTCCCTCTAGCATTTCAGTCCCTGTTCGTAGTCGAGCATACCTAGTCAACCAAGTTCCCGTACAAAGTCTTTTTGTCTTTTACTACATCTAGGAATTAGTTTTCACCCGTAGCTTTGTCGCACATTTTGTATTCCCTCACTCACAGGAGGGCATAGACAGGATCTATACGGTGGCTTCCTAGCTTCTTGCCATCCTAATACCAGACTCTACAACACATCGAATCAACCAATTCCTCATATTAGATTCAGATACCAGGTCGGTTTTCCCGTTTCAGCATTAAACCATTCTCAGGGGTCAAAGAAGAACGCAGGGACCATGGCAAGCAGATAGATGTCTGGGGAACTATTCAAGGATTCCCTTCCTACTTCCATGGTTTCTTTTGCCCCTCACTTCTTGCATAGTCTAGGCAATCAGGTTTCTCTTTCGGTTCCACAAACTCATGAGGCCAGGGTAATTGTCAGTACTAGAACCACAGTTCACCAGGTTCAGTTAATATTTTATGCTCCCTTCCACAGCGCATTCACAGTCCTTCATTCCGCTTCGGGGCACTATCTGCAACATCGAGCATCATGTCTCCGGTTTCGTCATTTGCAAGCTGTGATGTACGTCTCCTTATGGTTTTGCCTCATACATCCTGAGCGTGCGGTCAAGATTGCCGATGCCTTGCAGTTGGTCAGGGATTTGTTTGCACTTTCCATTGTGTTTCTTCTATAACCTACTTAGTTTGGCTTTTGCCCCCTTTTCTAGGCCTATCCACGGCTATGGCTAAGGGCACACTTCAAGCCATTAAGTTAGGTTAGCTAGCACACGGCTAGCCGGGTTAGGTTGTTCTTGATGTTTATCTCCCTAGGGTTCATCAAGCATCGTTGGCCGTAGCCATGACCACAAGTAGTAAGGCTGACTAGTCAGCCTGCATTTGTGGGAGGGGCAGATGCTCTTCTTAAACAAGCCACTGCCTCACTCCTGGGCGTGTGTTCTTCAGGTGCCCCACCCTCCCTCCCTTCTCTTTTCATTTCCACAGGGTATGCCCCCTTTTCTAGGCCTACCCATGGCTATGGCTAAGGGCACACTTCAAGCCATTGAATTAGATTAGCTGGCACACGGCTAGACGGGTTAGGTTGTTCTTGATGTTTATCTCCCTAGGGTTCATCAAGCATCGTTGGCCGTAGCCATGACCCCAAGTTTAATTTAGACACTATTTTTGAAATGTTAGTGTGGGGATTCCAACTCACAACCATCTACATTAAAGGCAAGAGCCTTAACCACTTAAAGGCTATAGAGCTCAATGCTAAGTCACTGTTGAAAAACCTCATAGAAGTTTATCTTGTATAATACAAGATAAACGTTTATGAGGTTTTTCAGAAATGACAGCATTGAGCTCTATAGCCCAGTGGTTAAGGTTCTTTCCTTTAATGTAGATGGTTTAGAGTTCGAATACCCACAGATTCATTTTAAAAATAAAGGCTAGATAAAACTTAAATACACATGGTGTCTCCAACAGTGAAAAGTTTAATTTTATTGAGAATAAAAATGGCGCAAAACCTAAAATGTGATCAAATAACACCCGTATTAACCCACACCAACCTTTTAAACTGGTGTAACCAGTATTTTTTGTTGGAAAAGGTGGCAACCCTAACAGCACCCCCGCTCAGGACATCTATAGGCCGCTCACTACAGCAAGCTAAGCCTCATCAGGACTCACTGTGTAAAAAAATATTTTTTTCTTTTCTTCGCGATATTCTGACCCTCATAACTTTTTTTATAGTTATGTCTACGGAGATGTGTGGGGGCACATTTTTTGTGGGATGATCTGTCGTTTTTGACAATACCTGTCAAGGACGTACCAAGACATACGGACGTCCCGGCGACAGTGAGTGGCGGGAGATCTGTGAGACTGGCAACACATGGTTTGATCTGACAGATTTTCCTTGTGGATCAAATGGTGTCTGTGTTGTTTCTGGTAATGGCCACACTCCTTGCCTCCAGGTGTTGCTTATATTGTCATTTAACTTTCCTTATTTATAGTTGCTTCTCCCACTATGCTGTGCGGTTTATAGCTTCTGTGCCTGTGGATTGTTTGTGGTTGGATTTTGGCTGAGTTCCTGATGCTTCCATAGCCTCTTTGAAGTTAAGTCTTTCCTTTTCCTTTTTGTATTTTGTTTGGGTTCTGTATGTCGCATTTCCCTATTGTTTGCTTCTGTTTTTTAACACTCTCAGATGCCGTGAGTGAGGCGAACTCGTTGCTGTGAGGGGGCATGTGGCGTATTCTGGGGCCATGGGGGTGAAGAACTGTGTGAGGAGCTTTATGGGGTGTAAATCTGTGAGGGAGGGCCGGAATAGACAGAATGTTACTGTGTTGTTGGTACATTATTACAAGAATTGGGGCCCTACTTTTGATTTTTCCCAGGGCCACATTTTGTCTAAAACCAGATCTGACTGTACTTGATATACATCAGCAAATACCTGTCACATCCAGTGCCTTTTAGATGGCGTCTCCTCCGATGTAGATCTTCTCTGTCATTATCTTCTCCATTTTCCCCATAGCAATTGGTAGTAATTCCCTTCTAGAATGCCCCCATTAGTAATACTGCCCCCTACAGTGCCCCCAACAGCCATAATGCATAATGCCCCCAGTAGTAATAAGAATGCCTATAATGTCCCCTGTTTTTAAATACCCCTACAGTGCCCTCAGTATTTTTACTGCCCCCTACTGTTATAATTCTCGCCCTGAAGCACACCCAGTATTTATAATTCCCCGTGTAGTTATATTCCTCCATTTAGTGTCCTCAGAAATTATAATTCCTCAGCCCCTCCACCATACAGTTCCATGTAAATACAATTATTTTTCTCCCTCCGCCATAGAGTCCCAAGTAAATGCCATCACACCATCTCTCTAGCCCGCTCCAAAATACAGTCCTACATAAATAACATCACCCCCTTCCCAGCTGCCTTCAACATACAGTCCAATGTAAAGAACATCACCCCCTCCCCAGTCGCCTTTAACATACAGTCCCATGTAAGTAACATCACCCCCCAGGCACCTCCAACATGCAGTCCCATGTAAGTAACATTACCCCTCAACATATAGTCCAATGTAAATAACATCACCCTGCCCCAGCCATCTCCAACATGCAGTCTCATGTAAATAACTTACCTCCCTTCAGCCCTAACATACAGTCCCAGTTAAATAACTACAACTCCCAGCATTGCTCTGCCTCTCCCTTCATTTACCTCTCCTCATGTAGCAGACCTCACCACAGCTTCTTCCCAGGACTTCTCTTGACTGTGTCCTCTCCTGCACTGGTCACATGGACTGTGATGTCATCGCAGGTCCTTCAGCTCTGGCAGGGCATTAGATTCAATTGTATTGCCATCCTGAGGATGGCAATACAGTTGTATCTAGCAGGCAGGCAGGACATTCGGGGCCTGGGACAAAACACCAGGGGCCCAGGCCCTGAATGTTTTAACCTAACAACACCCATGCTTCCCGGACTGTGGGCTTTAGACAGGACTTTACATAAAGGCAGACCCCTTCCCCTCTCCGGTTTTTACGATCCTTTCTAAACAGACTGTAACCTTGTACATTAACGGCCCAGTCATAGCTATCTTCCAGCCATGTCTCAGTTATTCCCACTTTGTCATAGTCCTCCTAACACATAACTAATTCCAGTTCACCAGTCTTGTTAGTCAGGCTTCTGGCATTAGTATACATACAATTGACAGGTTTATGTGTATTTTACCCTGCACCTTTCCTTCTGAACTGTTCTAGTCCCCCCTTCCATTCCTCCCCTAGTCACACTACCTCGCCCCTGGTCTCTATCTGCACCATCTTCGCGTCCTATAATGTAATTACCCTCCTCCCCAGTCCCTAGTTTAAACACTCTTCAACCTTCTAACCATCTTCTTCTCCAAAACAGCTGCCCCTTCCCCACTGAGGTGAAGCCCATCCCTACAATAGAGCCTGTAGATGACAGAAGTCAGCCCAGTTCTCCAGGAATATTTTTAAGGAAGCTTCACCTACCTCTAACTTTGTCATTAGTTCCAATGTGGACCATGACTACTGGGTCTTCACCAGTCCCTCCCAGTAATCTGTCAACCTGATCTGCGTTATGTCTAACTTGAGCGCCAGAAAGACAACATACCGTTCGACGATCCCGGTCTTTGTGACAGATCGCCTTATCTGTGCCCCTAATAATTGAGTCTCCCACTACCAGCACCTGTCTGGCCTGCCCTGCTCTCCTAGTCATCTGGTTACTGGAGCTGACACTCCCCTGACTGATAGAAGAAGTGTCCGGCTGCAGCAGAGCTCTCCCTGAACTGACATCCCCCTCATTTGCAAACTTGTTGGGGTGTGTAAGACCCGGGCTAGCCTCCCTGGCATTCTTCCCTCTACCCTGCTTTGTAACTGTTTATCCAGCTACCTAGCTCTCTTTCCTGAGCCTTCATGCTACCACCCTCCCCCACATCTACCCCATAGAGTGCCTGCTAGTGATGAGCGGCAGGGGCAATATTCGAATTCACGATATTTCACGAATATTCGTTAGATATTTGTCATATATTCGTATTCAAGATTATTCTATTGATTGCAAAAAATCGGCAATGCAATAGTCGCGTAATGCGAATATTCTAACACCTGAATATATATAACTATAGAATATAGTGCTATATATATATTTTTTTTAAATATTCCTCATTGTTTTCCATTGAAGTCATGATTCCTCCATGCGTAAGATGCTTTTGGGCCAATGACCACATTAAAATGGAAACATTTTCGAATATTGTAAAAAAACAAATATATAGCACTATATTCTATAGTGCTATATATTCAGGTGTTAGAATATTCGCATTAGGCAAATATTACATTGCCGATTTTTCGCATAAGAGAAAAAAAGAAATAAATAATGAAGAATATTCTAATTCACTACAGACTACAATATTGCAGCCTTCTCACAATATTGCAGCCGGTAGGTATACTAGGTAATGGGTTCCGGAAAAAAAAAAAAAATTATATTAGTTTTTACGAATATATATCACTATATTAGAAATATTCGCAAATTTTCCAAGTACCGATATTTGCGATAAAAATTTGAATATTCGCGCTCAACACTTGTGCCTGCTCAGTGAGCATCAAACTCCTATCCAAATTGCCAACGCTTCTCAGTGTTGAAACTCGCTCTTATAGATGCAATTCCAAATGGGCAATTTGTCATAGTGGTTTTTTCCCAGGTTGTGCCCTTCACTGAAATGAATGGAAACCATAAGATGCTGAGATGGAGTTTGTATTGCCAGCTACAGGAGTAAATGTTACCTGTCGCGTGTGCTCCTTTATACCAGAAAAAGAGAGCCTTGCTCTGCTTGACTTATTAATGGTGAAGCATCAAGACTAGGAAAGCCATGAACAAGAATAACAAATATCCAGGGGGTCAGGAGGGAAGAGAAGTAAAGAATCAATATATTTGTATGCCGCTGGGTGACCAGCTGTAATACAGCATCTCTATGTAAGCAGCTCTCCATATGAAAGAAAAGAAGGAAGTGCAGCTCTGGAGTACAAACCTGCTGCCCTAAAAACTGAAGACTCCATAGAAAAAAGGGAACAGAAGCTTTCATGAACACAGTTTCTGTGTGGGGTATCCAGTACTCATAATAATAATTTGTTTCTTTCAGTTGAGATATTAATTTTCACCAATCCTGCAAACCCTCAATGTCTTGTTTTCTGTAACACCTATGTTATATTCACTCTTACGTGTTTTTTTTTCCGACTCTTCAAGTCGTAAAATCCTCAGGGACCTATTCTGAATTGTAGAACATGGGCTCAAAAAGTTACAAGACACATTTTCCACCACACTGAAGACTGTATATAATAGATGAGACGTTTATGAAACTGGAAGTAATAAATGGCTATAAAATATTTCAAGCATGCAAATATTTCCCTGCTGGGGCAGCAGCGGTCACTGACTTTACATTTAATGAAGATTTCATAAAATAGGACAAGATGAAAGAGAAGTGCAGAATGCAGATTATAAGCTGCACAGTGTATTGGAGGAGATCACAGAGCATGGAAGCAATTACACAGGGAGTAGATGGGTCGATGTGTTCTGGGGGGGGGATTCGTAGAAAATGCTGAGATCTGGCACGTCACGACAGGGGAGCATTTCATTATATCAGTGGAAGCTCTTTTGAGTTTAAAGTCATTGACCTGTACATGATTTCCAGGAGTCATTTATAGCAGACATCATACATACTGGGAGACTTTTTATAAGTCCAGTGGCGTAAAAAAAAAAAAAAAAAATGCAAATTATGGTGCACATCATTATTTGCACCATAAATTGCAACTTTTTCAGTTTCTTGACACTTTTTTGAAAATGAGAAAAAGGGACAGGGCTTAGTGGGAGGAGCTTAGCTTCCCCTGCTCGCCAGTTTTAGTATAGCTTTAATTAGGTCTATGCCAGCTATGACTCTAGTTTCTGGCTCACAGAGACGTGACTAATTTATTAAGAGGCATTTGCCTCTTAAAGGGATTGTCTCAGAAAAAAATATTCTACAGTTTTTAAACCAGCACTTGGTTCTGAATAGTTTTGGAATTTCATCGAATTAAACATATATTATAGCTACTGAGTTGTTCAATGGAATGTACCTGTATAGCGCCACCTGCTGTTTTCTTTTTTTTTCTTCTAATTTCATAGAAGCATATGTTCAGTTCCATCCTTCAACTGTTACCGACTGCAGCAGAAAGGATATTACCCCTGATGTTTTTTCCCAGGCCGCGAATGTCCTGCCTAACGACTAGATGCAACTTTATTGCTGTCCTCAGGACGGAAATACAATTGAATCTAATGCCCTGCAAGAGCTGAAGGACCTGTGATGACATCACAGTCCATGTGATTAGTTATAGATGCTGTAGCTGAAAAGGACCTGCGATTGTCACCACCATCATATGACCAGTGCAGAAGAGGACGGCTCAGCAGTGAAGAGAAGTCCTGGGAAGAAGCTGTGGTGAGGTCTGCTACATGAGGAGAGGTAATGCCAATGCTACTCAATCACAATACAATGCGTGACTATACAGAATGTTCACCAAATAACCATAAAGGGACACGCAATACAATTTCATAAACTTTATTAGTTGATAAAAAGACCAACAACATACACAATATCAATATTAAAAATATATATATGGCAGCAATACAAATGGTAGCCAAGACATGTAGCTCCCCTCCCATGCACAGAAGACACCGATTACTCTCCTATGTAAGGTAGAAAAACCTTATCAAAGTGCTGACATGAACAGACACATCCCCAATACAAAAACACATAAAATAGAACAGTGCCCCACTAAGCTAATCTGGTGGACAATACCGCATATACAATGCAGCAAAGAGACACATATGTTCCATAAATGTATACCTGAGGGATACTTGAAGAGGAGGACACGGCTTCTTAGCAGAGAGGAGAGCCCACCCCGACGTACGTTTCGCTCCGCTTTCTCAAGGGGCGTATCTAAATCAATCTCTCTAACCCCTATATATATCCATGTCAATCAGGTACAATGTAGGACACGTGTATATTTTAGATTTAAACTGACCTCATCATCGTAAGCGTGCTAGGAATATGTCATATTTCCGCGCCATCGCGCTGCCACCAGTGACGTCACAACGGCGCGAGACAACGCCCGCCACATATTCAGTCAGCCGCATGATCTCGTGGCATCATGACGCCACTTGCGTGTTCCCGTTGTTCAATTTATATTGCTGCCATATATATATTTTTAATATTGATATTGTGTATGTTGTTGGTCTTTTTATCAACTAATAACGTTTATGAAATTGTATTGCGTGTCCCTTTATGGTTATTTGGTGAACATGAGGAGATGTAAGTAAGGTAAGGAGAGGCAGAGCAATGCTGGGAGTTGTAGTTATTTAACTGGGGCTGTATGTTAGGGCTGAAGGGAGGGAAGTTATTTACATGGGACAGTGGGGTGGTGATATTTACATGGGAATGCATGTTGGAGGTGGCTGGAGCAGGGCGATGTTGTTTATTTGGGACTATATGTTGAAGGCAGCTGAGGAAGGGAATGATATTATTTATATGGGACTGAATGTTGAGGGGTAATGTTACTTACATGGGACTGCATGTTGGAGGTGGCTGGGGAGGGGGTGATTTTATTTACATGGAACTGTATGTTGAAGGCGGCTGGGGAGGGGGTGATGTTCTTTACATGGGACTATATGTTGAAGGCAGCTGGGGAGGACTCTGGACTCTATGGCAGAGGGAGGGAAATAATGTTATTTACATGGCACTGTATGGTGGAGGGGCTGAGGAATTATAATTTCTGAGGACACTAAACGGAGGAATAAAACTGCAAGGAGCATTATAAATACAGGGTGTGCTTCAGGGTGAGCATTAGAATAGTAGGGGACAGTATAAATACTGGGGGCACTGTAGGGGTATTATAAATCCAGGGGCCATTAGGCGTTCTTATTACTACTGGGGGCTCTATAGGAGGGACTTATAGATCCACCTTATTTCTACTAAGAGCACTATGGGGGGCTTATTACTACTGAGGGGTCTGTATAGAGCTTTATTACCACTGGGGGAACAATAGGGGGCCTTATTTGTGAGGGAATTATTAATATTGGAGGGCTCGTCTAGTAATGGAGGCACTCTTGGGGAGCACTATCACTCTTGGGGAGCATTATCACTGTAGGGGCCAGTATTACTAATGAGGCATTCCAGAAGGGAATTACTATTGATGGGACTATGAGGAGCACTATTACTGTGGGTAAGATTATCTGTATGGCACTAATTTTTCAGCATAGTATTTGGGGGTACAGAAAAGGGAGGAAGCTAAGATGTCTGTTTGTCACACTCTGCAGAAACGAGGCGCGGCTGAAAGAAGTTGTCCGGACCTAATGGAGCACATTATGAGAAGATCTACATCAGAGAAGATGTCACCTGGGAGGTACTGGATGTGAGAGGTATGTGCTGCTGTAAAGCAAGTACAGTAAAATGTCTCCACTGCTAGTGTTTGCATGGGAGGGGGTTCGGTTGGTCAACTTAGAGAATTGCGCTCTAAGTCGACCCTAGCAACGCCCCTGCTTCAGACACAATAACATAAAAGCACCCAGCAGTCAAAAGGTCAGACTGTCTGGTTTTGGTGGTAAACAGGTCTGCCTTTTTCCTTCCAAGGTTAGAAGAACCTTATGAAAGGAAAATCCAACTCAAGAGGCGTCAACGGTGATGGGAATATAAAGGTTGGAGAGGTAGTCTACTTAAAAAATTATTTGTATTTATTATTCACAGACTATTGAAAAGAAGCTATTGTATTGTGCATCTCAAAGAGGTCAAGAGGAAGGCTACTGAAAATAGCATTAGCAGCAGACTGAACGCTTCAATGATCAGAGTAGTTAGAAAAGAATATATATATATATATATATATATATATATATATATATATATATATATAGAGAGAGAGAGAGAAATCCTGATTATGGTCTAGAGTGGTACGTGCATTACATCCGTATTAGACTGTATCCCCCTCTTTATTCAAAAATTTACATAGGGGCCAGATCCTCCAAAAACAATTAACAAATATGGTAGATAAACATTAAAAAAAAGTAACCTACACTCAGGTAGCGTATGATCAAGAACATAACATTGCACATGAATTTGCACTGGAATTTCACTTAAAATTGCACATGGATTTGCAATGGAATTGCACTTAAAATTGCACTTAAGATCACACTTGAAAAGGTTACTACTCACTTCACTGGGGGGCTGTCAAACAGGTAAACTCAAGACACCTGAGACAGTACCCCCCTGGCCAGGATCGCTTGTAGTATATCAGAGGTTGAAGTCAGCACACACACTCCAGGGCTTCTCTTCAGTCTCTCTATTATGGTGATCAGGGCTCAACGCGTTTCGGGGTATACACAAAAACCCCTTCCAAACCATACTGTACTTGAACTCCTATGGTAGCTGTGGAAAATTACCAGCTTCCCATTATTCGCTATAAAGTCCCAAACGTCTCCTAGTAGTCATTAACTCTTTCATAAGTGCAGTGCAAATACAGTGAAAATGAACAGGATATATATCATAACAAACATATAAAATGCAGTTACACAGTATTAAACAGTATAAATCAGTGCAAGTTAACCGTTTAAAGTGAAAAAAGTAAGTAGTTGATGACTTTGCATAGGGGAAACAGGGGCAAATGTCCACAAATTTCAGATTTCAAAGTATCCCTGCTCCAGGGCACTACACTGACGGCATTCAAAATTATGTGCTGAATAATTTCTTAATATATCTTTATAGTGGGTGCCGCTCCATTTTTCAGATGTCTATACAGACTGCATAGACAAAGATTAAAAGAGCATCTGTCATCAGATTTCTACCTATGACACTGGCTGACCTGTTACATGTGCTCTTGGCAGCTGAATACATCTGTGTTGGTCCCATGTTCATACGTGTCCACATTGGTGAGAAAAATTATGTTTTAATAAGTTTTAAGGCCAAGTTATTGGCCTGTATTTGTGGGAGGGGCGATGCTGACTACATCTGGCCGGGCACCATCCTCCCCTCCCCCCCCACCCCACAGTGAACGTCGTTTCCAGCGTTTGGTGTGGGAGCTCTACATACCATCCTCAGGGAGCAACAAGGGTGCAGCGCTATACAGCAGTTCCAGGCCTCGACTTTCTACGGTCCAGATAAGTAGCTGCCTTATCCAGTAGCATCGTTGGTTTAAGCCTGCCCGTTGCCGGCGTGTCGGCTCCCCGAGCAAGGGGGAACAGCCCCGCACTGGAGCGGTCTGCCAGGGAGCCTCGCTCTGCCACCCACGCGGCATGGCACGTAGGACGCAGGGAACAGCGAGTGACCGCACAATAAAGTATTGCACAGGCCACTGTGCTGTTAGACAGGCAGGGGGGGAGGGGTGGACAAATTAGGCTTTAGCATGTTGTTTCTATCCAGGGGGCGCACAGGTGAAATCACTCTGGTATTTTGGGCGGGGCTAAATTGTGAGCAGCCTTGTAAAACCTAATGGTACTCGTTGGAATTTGGGCCCCTTTGCGCACCCAGACTGCAAAAAAGTGTCACTCATGTGGTATCGACGTACTCAGGAGAAGTAGGGCAATGTGTTTTGGGGTGTATTTTTATATATACCCATGTTGGGTGAGAGAAATATCTCTGTAAATTGACAACTTTGTATAAAAATTTTTAAAAAGTTGTCGTTTACAGCGATATTTCTCACACAAAGTATGGGTATATATAAAATACACCCAAAACACATTGCCTACTTCTCCTGAGTATGGCGATACCACATGTGTGACACTTTTGCAGCCAAGATGCGCAAGGGCCCAAATTCCATGAGTACCTTTAGGATTTCACAGGGCATTTTTACGCATTTGTATTCTCACGCTTTAGGGCCCCTAAAATGCCAGGACAGTATAAATACCCCACATGTGACCCCATTGTGGAAAGAAGACACCCCAAGGTATTCCGTGAGGGGCATGGCGAGTTCACAGAAAAAAATTTTTGGCACAAGTTAGCGGAAATTGATATATTTTTTTTTTTTACAAAGTCTCATACTCCACTAACTTGTGACAAAAAATAAAATTTTACATGAACTCACCATACCCCTCATGGAATACCTTGGGGTGTCTTGTTTCTAAAATGGGGTCACATGTGAGGTGTTTGTACTGCCCTGGCATTTGAGGGTCTCCGCAATCATTACACGTATGGCCAGCATTAGGAGTTTCTGCGATTCTCCTTATATTGAGCATACGGGTAATGAGATATTTTTTTTTCCGTTTAGCTTCTGGGCTGAAAAAAAAAAAAAAAAAATGAACGGCACAGATTTTTTCATTTGCATCGATCAATGTGGATGAAAAAATCTCTGCCAAAATCAGTGACTGCGGTGCGATGGGCTGGGCGCTAACTACCTAACAAGTAGCTAACTAACTGGCGGTGATAAGGGACCCTTATGCCCCATTCACACGTCCGCAATTCTGTTTGTGGAACGGAATTACGGACCCATTCATTTCTATGGGGACAGACTTTGTCCCGCTCGGATCCGGAATTGCGGATCCGCACTTCCGGGTCTGCACTTCCGTTCCGCAAAAATATAGAACATGTCCTATTCTTGTCCGCAATTGCGGACAAGAAAAGGCATTTTCTATATAGTTCTGGCAATGTGCGGATCTGCAAAATGCGGAAAGCACATTGGCGGTGTCCGTGTTTTGCGGAACCGCAAAACACATATGGACATGTGAATGGAGCCTTACAGAGGGGTGATCAGTGACAGGGGGGTGATCAGGTAGTCTATATGGGGTGATCAGGGTTAAAAAGGGGTCAATAAATGACGGGGGGGGGGGTGTAGTGTGGTGCTTGGTGTTACTTTACATAGCTACCTGCTCCTCTGGTGGTCGATCCCAGCAAATGGGAACACCAGAGGAGTAGAGATGGCCCGAACTATCCGCCGGCGAACAGTTCCCGGCGAACATAGCTTGTTCGCGTTCGCCTCTGCCGGGCGAACATATGCGATGTTCGGTCCGCCCCCTATACATCATCATTGAGCAAACTTTGACCCTGTACCTCACAGTCAGCAGACACATTCCAGCCAATCAGCAGCATACCCTCCCTCCCAGACCCTCCCACCTCCTGCACAGCATCCATTTTAGATTCATTCTGAAGCTGCAGTCTTAGTGAGAGGAAGGAGAGTGTAGTAGCTGCTGATTTAATTGGGAAATTGATAGCTAGGCTAGTGAATTCAGTGTCCACTCCAGTCCTGAAAGACTCATCTGATCTCTGCTGTAAGGACAGCGTCCTGACAGCACCCCAAAAGCCCTTTTTAGGGCTGCAACATTAGTCTGCTTTTTTTTTCCTTTATATACATATTGCAGTTGCCTGGCCTGCCTGTGTGTGAGGAGCTGCAGGCCCACAGACTGTAGTGTGCCCACTGCCAGTGCCCACCCCTGTCATTCCGTGTGGTACAGGACTTTGCATCAAAAAAGGCATTTAATTTTTACACTTTAATCTAAGGTTAGTTGCCTGCCAGTGTGTGTCAGGCTGACTTCCACTGACTGTAGTGTGCCCACTGCCAGTGCCCACCACTCATACCGGCTGGCACAGGACTTTGCATAAAAAAGGCATTTAATTTTTACACTTTAGTGTAATTTCAGCTGCTTGCCTGCTGCTAGTGTGTGTCAGGCCGACTTCAACTGACTGTAGTGTGCCCACTGCCAGTGCCCACCCCTGTCGTCCCGTGTGGCACAGGACTTTGCTTAAAAAAAGGCACTTAATTTTTACACTTTAATCTAAGGTTAGTTGCCTGCCAGTGTGTGTCAGGCTGACTTCCACTGACTGTAGTGTGCCCACTGCCAGTGTCCACCACTCATACCGGCTGGCACAGGACTTTGCATAAAAAAGGCATTTAAATTTTACACTTTAGTGTAATTTCAGCTGCTCACCTGCTGCTAGTGTGTGTCAGGCCGACTTCAACTGACTGTAGTGTGCCCACTGCCAGTGCCCACCCCTGTCATCCCGTGTGGCACAGTACTTTGCATCAAAAAAGGCATTTAATTTTTACACTTTAGTGTAATTTCAGTTGCTTGCCTGCTGCTAGTGTGTGTCAGGCTGACTTCCACTGACTGTAGTGTGCCCACTGCCAGTACCAACCACTGATACCGGGTGGCACAGTAGCTTGCCGATAAATAAGGCATTTAATTTTTAGACAGTAGTCTAAATTCAGTTGCTTGCCTGCTGCCAGTGTGTGTCAGGCCCTCTTCCACTGACTGTAGTGTGCCCACTGCCAGTGCCAACCACTGATACCGGGTGGCACAGTAGCTTGCCGATAAATAAGGCATTTAATTTTTAGACAGTAGTCTAAATTCAGTTGCTTGCCTGCTGCCAGTGTGTGTCAGGCCCTCTTCCACTGACTGTAGTGTGCCCACTGCCAGTGCCAACCACTGATACCGGGTGGCACAGTAGCTTGCCGATAAATAAGGCATTTAATTTTTAGACAGTAGTCTAAATTCAGTTGCTTGCCTGCTGCCAGTGTGTGTCAGGCCCACTTCCACTGACTGTAGTGTGCCCACTGCCAGTGCCAACCACTGATACCGGGTGGCACAGTAGCTTGCCGATAAATAAGGCATTTAATTTTTAGACAGTAGTCTAAATTCAGTTGCTTGCCTGCTGCCAGTGTGTGTCAGGCCCGCTTCCACTGACTGTAGTGTGCCCACTGCCAGTGCCAACCACTGATACCGGGTGGCACAGTAGCTTGCCGATAAATAAGGCATTTAATTTTTAGACAGTAGTCTAAATTCAGTTGCTTGCCTGCTGCCAGTGTGTGTCAGGCCCTCTTCCACTGACTGTAGTGTGCCCACTGCCAGTGCCAACCACTGATACCGGGTGGCACAGTAGCTTGCCGATAAATAAGGCATTTAATTTTTAGACAGTAGTCTAAATTCAGTTGCTTGCCTGCTGCCAGTGTGTGTCAGGCCCACTTCCACTGACTGTAGTGTGCCCACTGCCAGTGCCAACCACTCATACCGGGTGGCACAGTACCTAGCACGCGTAGTACCACTTATCTAAAAAAATGACAGGCAGAGGCAGGCCACCCCGCAGGGGCCGTCGTGGTCGTGGTGCTGTGATTTCCACTGTCCCTGGAATAATGCCCAGTTTTCAGAGGCCACGTACCCTGAACCCGAAAAATTCAGAGGGCGTAGTTGACTGGCTTAGACAGGACACCCAATCTTCAACAGCTTCCGCTAAGAACCTTGGCGCACCATCCTCCTCCAGCTCAGCTTCGGTCACCTGCTCTCAAGTTACCACGCACCCGCCCGTCGCCACCACCACCACTACCACCACAGCCACCACAGCCGCTTCACTTGATCCGTCAGAGGAGTTATTTACACATCAGTTGGATGCAATTAGTGATGCGCAACCATTATTGCCAGATGATGTAGATTACGGGGATATGTCTCAGTCAGGCAGGATTACACACATGGACGTACAGTGTGATGATGATGATGATGATGTTGTACCCGCTGCTGCTTCCTTTGCTGAGGTGTCAGATACAAGTGAAGCGGTTGATGATGACGATGTGTCCACGGATGCCACGTGGGTGCCTGCTCGAAGAGAAGAAGAGGGGAAAGTTCTGAAGGGGAGACAGAGAGAATGAGGAGACGAGTTGGAAGCAGGGGAGGTCGTCGCAAGGAGTTAGTGGCACAGTCAGACAGCATGTATCGGCACCTGGGGTCAGCCAGACAGCACGCCAGTCAACGCATGCTGTTGCCACCACTAGAATGCCGTCATTGCAAAAGCTCAGCAGTGTGGCATTTTTTTGTGTGTCTGCCTCTGATAAAAGCAATGCCATTTGCAACCTGTGCCAAAAGAAACTGAGTCGTGGGAAGTCCAACACCCACCTTGGTACAACTGCTTTGCGAAGGCACATGATCTCACATCACAAACGCCTATGGGATCAACACATGAGTACAAGCAGCACACAAACTCAAAGCCACCATGCTCCTCCTGGTCCAGCATCTTCAGCCACGTCAACCACTGCTGTCCTCCCTGCCCCCTCTCAACCACCCGCCACTCCATCTCTCACCTTCAGCAGTTCCTGCTCATCTGCCCACAGTCAGGTGTCTGTCAAGGACATGTTTGAGCATAAGAAGCCAATGTCACAAAGTCACCCCCTTGCCCGGCGACTGACAGCTGGCTTGACGGAACTCTTAGCCCGCCAGCTTTTACCATACCAGCTGGTAGAGTCTGAGGCCTTCAAAAAATTTGTCGCTATTGGGACACCACAGTGGAAGGTACCCGGACGAAATTTTTTTCAAAAAGGCAATCCCAAACCTCTACCATGTCATTGAAAAGGAAGTCATGGCATCTCTGGCATACAGTGTTGGGGCAAGGGTCCATCTGACCACTGATACCTGGTCTGCAAAGCACGGTCAGGGCAGGTATATCACGTATACTGCGCATTGGGTCAACCTGCTGACGGCTGACAAGCATGGAATGCGTGGCTCCGCAGCGGAGTTGGTGACACCACCACGACTTGCAGGCAGACCTACTGCCACCTCCTCTACTCCTACTCCATCCTCTTCAATATCCTCCTCGGCTGAGTCCTCTTCTGCTGCGGCGTCTGGCTGCACATCAACTGATTCCCCCAGCTCCCCAGGGGCTATTCCACATCCCGGATACGACAGTGTCACGCTATCTTGGGGTTGACTTGCCTGAAAGCAGAGAGCCACACAGGACCAGCACTCCTGTCCGCCCTGAGCGCACAGGTGGATCAGTGGCTGACCCCGCACCAACTGGAGATCGGCAAAGTGGTGTGTGACAATGGAAGCAATCTGTTGGCGGCATTAAATTTGGGCAAGTTGTCACATGTGCCGTGCATGGCACATGTGTTGAATCTCATCGTACAACGTTTTGTGTCTAAGTACCCAGGCTTACAGGACGTCCTCAAGCAGGCCAGGAAGGTGTGTGGCCATTTCAGGCGTTCCTACACGGCCATGGCGCACTTTTCCGATATTCAGCGGCGAAACAACATGCCAGTGAGGCGCTTGATATGCGACAGCCCGACACGTTGGAATTCAACACTCCTAATGTTCGACCGCCTGCTCCAACAAGAAAAAGCCGTCAACGAGTATTTGTATGACCGGGGTGCTAGGACAGCCTCTGCGGAGCTGGGAATCTTTTGCCACGTTACTGGACACTCATGCGCAATGCCTGTAGGCTTATGCGTCCTTTTGAGGAGGTGACAAACCTAGTCAGTCGCACCGAAGGCACCATCAGCGACCTCATCCCATTTGTTTTCTTCCTGGAGCGTGCCCTGCGAAGAGTTCTGGATCAGGCTGTAGATGAGCGTGAAGAGGAAGAGGAAGAGTTGTGGTCACCATCACCACCAGAAACAGCCTTGTCATCATCGCTTGCCGGACCTGCAGCAACGCTGGAAGAGGAGTATGAGGAAGAGGAGTCAGAGGAGGAATGTGGTGGCTTTGAGGAGGAGGAAGACCAACCACAGCAGGCACCCCAGGGTGCTCGTTGTTGTCACCTATCTGGGACCCATGGTGTTGTACGTGGCTGGGGGAAGAACAGACCGTCAATGACATCAGTGAGGGCGAGGAACGGGAAATGAGTAGCTCTGCATCCAACCTTGTTCAAATGGGGTCTTTCATGCTGTCATGTCTGTTGAGGGACCCACGTATAAAAAGGATAAAGGAGAACGATCTGTACTGGGTGGCCACGCTACTAGACCCCGGTATAAGCAGAAAGTGGCAGAAATGTTACCAAATTACCGAAAGTCGGAAAGGATGCAGCAGTTCAAAACCAAACTAAAAAATATGCTTTACACAGCTTATAAGGGGGATGTCACAGCACAACGGGGAATCTAACAGGGGAAGAGGTGAGTGTAATCCTCCTCCTACCACGGCGGCAAGGACTGGACGATTTACAGATGTGTTGTTGATGGAGGACATGCGGAGCTTTTTCAGTCCTACTCATCGCCACAGCCCTTCGGGATCCAGCCTTAGAGAACGACTCGACCGACAGGTAGCAGACTACCTCGCCTTAACAGCAGATATCGACACTCTGAGGAGCAATGAACCCCTTCACTACTGGGTGTGCAGGCTTGACCTGTGGCCTGAGCTATCCCAGTTTGCGATAGAACTTCTGGCCTGCCCTGCTTCAAGTGTCCTGTCAGAAAGGACCTTCAGTGCAGCAGGAGGCATTGTCACTGACAAGAGAAGTCGCCTCGGTCAAAAAGTGTTGATTACCTCACCTTCATAAAGATGAATGAGGCATGGATCCCGAAGGGACTGACAGTGGGGGATACGTTTGACTAACAAAAGGCCTGATTACATGCCATGGCCTTAAAATGGTCCCCACGCTGCTGTATTTAATGTCTGCATACCGGATGACTTTCGTGAATTCTCCACCACCAACTAGGGTTCAAGCCGCAATGTTTTAGTCACTTTTCTGCCTGGAAAACATAAATTTTTCCGGCCGCTGCTACAATAGCGGCTGCAACAGTGCCATTATTTTTCAGGCATGTGTACATGCCTAATTTTTCTGTCTATGGTGCAGCACTGTGGCTGCAAAAACAAACCAAAAAAAAGGCACATACAAGTGTCAATTCCCCTTACGTGATCGTTACCTTGTTGTGGTGAAGGGGCTTGCGTATCACAATGAAGCAATCATCATCACCTCTATAAGTGTGTTGGCAATGTTGCCACACCCCAGATGATAAGGCCGTTGCTTCATTATGATCAGACCAAAAGCGATCGGGTGGCCACGCTACTAGACCCCGGTATAAGCAGAAAGTGGCAGAAATGTTACCAAATTACCGAAAGTCGGAAAGGATGCAGCAGTTCAAAACCAAACTAAAAAATATGCTTTACACAGCTTATAAGGGGATGTCAATGGGGGATTCGACAATGGTTAATCAATTCGACCGGATAGGGTCCGTAACAGGGATTAAACTGATAGCAATAGTACTAGTTAAGACACCACTCATATAGGGTGTCACAGCACATTGCTCTGTGCACGCGCAGTGCCCCAATTTGGGAGTAAGAGGACCGACCAAGCTGCTTTTTCCATCTCCCGGTTCCTGAAATCAATTCAGTTTAGTGTACGAGAGTTTGGTCTGTCACTGTGAAGGCAGTCGAAGGTACCCGGCCTAAATTTTTTTCACAAAGGCAATCCCTGATATGGGACGTAACAGGGATTAAACTGATGAGAATAATACTACAGAAAATACCACTCATATCAGTGGAGGGAGCCAGCGTTTTTAACCATCTCCCGTTCAAAAATCTATTTAATAAATGGCCCCCAGATTGGGGAGTCGGGGACGTTAGAGGATTAAACTGATGAGAATAGTACTACAGAAAATACCACTCATATCGGGTGTGACAGTAAATTGCACGGCGCAGGCGCAGTGACCGTGGTTTAAAACAGAGTGGAGGGAGCCAGCGTTTTTAACCATCTCCCGTTCGAAAAATCTATTCAATAAATGGCCCCCAGATTGGGGACGTTAGAGGATTAAACTGATGAGAATAGTACTACAGAAAATACCACTCATATCGGGTGTGACAGTAAATTGCACGGCGCAGACGCAGTCACCGTGGTTTAAAACAGAGTGGAGGGAGCCAGCGTTTTTAACCATCTCCCCGTTCGAAAAATCTATTCAATAAATGGCTCCCAGATTGGGGACGTTAGAGGATTAAACTGATGAGAATAGTACTACAGAAAATACCACTCATATCGGGTGTGACAGTAAATTGCACGGCGCAGGCGCAGTGACCGTGGTTTAAAACAGAGTGGAGGGAGCCAGCGTTTTTAACCATCTCCCCGTTCGAAAAATCTATTCAATAAATGGCCCCCAGATTGGGGACGTTAGAGGATTAAACTGATGAGAATAGTACTACAGAAAATACCACTCATATCGGGTGTGACAGTAAATTGCACGGCGCAGACGCAGTCACCGTGGTTTAAAACAGAGTGGAGAGAGCCAGCGTTTTTAACCATCTCACCGTTCGAAAAATCAATTCAATTCATCTTTTGGGGACCCTTGGTGTTGTGCGTGGCTGGGTGGAGGAAGAAACCTTCAATGACATCACCGGGACGTGGCTAGCTTGGTATCCAACCTTGTGCAAATGGGGAGTTTGCGGTTGTGCAAATGAACTGTTTGCGGTGCATTAAAAGGGGAGTTTGGTCTGTCAATGTCAGTGAAGCGGGCGTAACCCTTACACTACCTGATCGATACAACATCATACCTGATCGTATACACACACTGGATGTTTTAAAGCACGTTATTCCAAACAATTTAGGAATGTTAGTTGATTTATGCCGTTTATGGATTAAAACCCGACTCTGCGTCCACTACGTAATTTTCCATGGGAGTTTTGCCATAGATCCCCCTCCGGCATGCCACAGTCCAGGTGTTAGACCCCTTCAAACAACTTTCTCATCACTATTGTGGCCAGAAAGAGTCCCTGTGGGTTTTAAAATTCGCCTGCCAATTGAAGTCTATGGCGGTTCGCCCGGTTCGCCCGTTCGCGAACATTTGCAGAAGTTCGCGTTCGCGAACTGAAAATTTTATGTTCGCGACATCACTACAGAGGAGCAGGTATATCAGACGCTGTTAACAAAACAGTGTCTAATATACCTGTTTGATGCTTTTTATGATTGATCATCGCTGGCAGGCTGCAGTATAACTGCCGAGCCGTGAGCTGCTGTGAACGCGCGCGTGCGCGTTGACAGCAAATCTCGCCAGGAGGAACAAACCTGCCGCCGCCTGGACGCATCCGTGCGTTAAGCGGTCAGCAGGGGGTTAAGGATACTCGTACAGTTTTGCAATCTTTTCATAATTTTGAATAGTGTGATGCTTTCACATGGATTACAGCTGATGTGGTTTCATTATATACGAATATTCCTTATAATTTGGCAATTTATGCCCTCAAAGGGTTTTTGGGAAGTTATATTCTATGGGGGCGAAATTTTCACCTTCTATAGCAAACATCTTTATGGCATGGTGGGATAGGAAATTTTTGTTTGATATTAATAATCCCTTCTTTCATAACATAAGGTGGTATGGACGTTATATCGATGACCTGCTCTTTGTATGGTCAGGTGATATAGCGAACATACCACTTTTTGGAGATTATCTTAATGGCAACTTGGATTCATTGAATTTTGTTCTACACCATGATCCGTTTTCTATTGCATTTTTGGATCTGTATTTATATGTAGATGGTACAAAAACAGTTTTCCCCTGTTGCTTACAGAAAAGAATCCACGGGGAACACCATATTGCTAGCAACTTCATGTCATCCTACACCTGTAACGAAAAATATACCAAAATGAGAAATGGTGAGAGCATCACGCAATTGCTCCACCAACGAATCTTTTGCTGAAGAGGCTGCTGCTATTAGCTCTAGGTTACACTCCAGGCTATATACCACAATCTATTAGGAAAGCCAGACAATGGGCATTAACAAGGGTTGAGCAAACACCTGGAAGTTCGGGTTTACCGGGTTCGGACAAACTTCGCCGCAAAGTTTGGGTTCGGGACCCGAACTTGACCCCGAACCCGAACCCCATTGAAGTAATTGAAGCCCCATTTGGGGCACTAAAACGGTCATAGAAAGGGCTAGAGGGCTGCAAGAGAAGGCAAAATAGGGATAAGCAGACAATTGCCCTGCAAACAAATGTGGGATAGGGAATAGGGAAAAATAGGGAAATTAATTAAAATAACATAGAATTTTAAAAAAAGTTTAAAATAATGATCTTAAACTAGGAGGTGGAGATCAAAGTGGATTAGGTGGTTGAGGAGGCGGTGGACGTGGCGGTGTAGGCAGAAGCAGTGGTGGAGGAGGAGGTAGTCAACACTATTTTTGTAGTTTTCTATTTATTTATTTATTGATTTTTATTTTTTTTTATAAATTTGGGAAATATAAAAAAGAAAACAAAGAGAAAGTGCGCTGGAGTACAACAATGGCTGAGTGCGGCCAGTATACTTGTCTATTCTGCACAAGGTACAGGCAAGTCCTGTGGGATTCATGCCTGGTTCATTTTAATGAACGTGAGCTTGTCCACATTGGCTGTGGACAGGCGGCTGCACTTGTCTGTGATCAGTCCCCCTGCTGTGCTAAACACACGTTCGGACAATACACAGCACCTCCAAGGCGTAAAGGGCAAGCTCAGGCCATGTGCCCAGTTTGGAGACCCAGAAGTTGAATGGGGCAGACCCATCAGTCAGTACGTATAGGCGTGTGCACACGTACCGTTCCACCATGTTGCTGAAATGCTGCTTCCTGCTAGGACGTTCCATATCAGCTGGTGGTGCTGGTTGATGTGGCGTGGTGACAAAGCTTTTCCGCATTTCGTTGATGCTAATCCTCCCTTCTGAGGTGCTGGCAGTGCCCCAGCTGTGTTGGCGACTTCTACCTCCACCTCTGCCTTTGCCCTGTGCTTTCACTGAGCCCATGGTGTCAGGTGAGAATGCCATCAGCAGCGTGTCTACCAGTGTGCACTTGTACTCGCTCATCTTCCGATCACGCTCCAGTAAAGGAATTAAGGACGGCACGTTGTCCTTGTAGCAGGGATCCAGCAGGGTGGCCACCCAGCAATCAACTCTCTTTAGAATGTGGGCAACTCGGCGGTCGTTGCGCAGGCACTGCAGTATGTAGTCGCTCATGTGTGCCAGGCGGCCCAGAGGCATCGTCAAGCTGTCCTCTGTGGAGGTGTATCGTCTGTGTCCTCTGTATCCCGCAAGCCACACTCCAGTGATGCCCATGAGCTGCTTTGGGTGCCACCCTGCTGTGAATGCAATTCCTCCTCATCATCATACTCCTCATCCTCCAGAACTGTGCCATGGCTGGACAAGTGTGTACCTAGCCTCTGTTGCTCTGAGCCACTTGTGAATGACTGGCCTGATAACCGTGGAAATGATCCCTCTTCCTCCTCCTCTTCCTCCTGTGCCACATCCTCTTCCATCATCGCCCGAAGCGTTTTTTCAAGGAGACATAGAAGTGGGATAGTAACACTGAGGACTGCGTCATCGGCACTGTCCATGTTGGTGGAGTACTCGAAACAGCGAAACACGGCACACACGTCCCGCATGGAGGCCCACTGGTTGGTGGCAAAGTGGTGCTGTTCCGCAGAGCGACTCACCCGTGCGTGCTGCAGTTTCTCCAGCATGTGCAAGGTGGAGCTCCACCTTGTTGGCACATCGCATATGAGGCGGTGAGCGGGAAGGCCGAAGTTACCCTGCAGCGCAGACAGGCGAGCAGCAGCAGGGTGAGAACGCAGAAAACGCGCACAGATAGACCCCATTTTCTGCAGCAGCTCTGACATATAAGGGTAATCTTTCAGGAACCTCTGTGCCACCAAATTCAGCACATGCGCCAGGCAAGGGATGTGCGTCAAACCGGCTAGGCCCAGAGCTGTTACGAGATTTCGTCCATTATAACACACCACCAGGCCGAGCTTGAGGCTCAGTGGCACCAATCACTCATCGGTCTGTTGTTTCATGCCCGTCTGTGCTGAAGTTGGTGGTGCAGGTGTTACGCTGACCAGATGAGGAGGCAGTACAGGAGGAAGCGGAGTAGGAGGCAAAGAGAAACATCCTACAATCCTCGGTGGCAGAAGGATATGCGTTAAACTGCTATCCACCTCAGGCCTAGCCGCCACTGCATTTACCCAGTGTGCAGTTAGGGAGATATAACGTCCCTGCCCGTGCTTACTGGTCCACGTATCGGTGGTTATGTGGACCTTGCCACAGATGGCATTGTGCAGTGCACACCTAATTTTGTCCCCCACTTTGTTGTGCAGTGGATGGGGATGGCTAGCCTGGAAAAGTAGTGGCGGCTGGGAACCACGTACGATGGGACAGCCACCACCATAAGTTTTTTTTTTAAGTCTCTGTCTCCACCAGATGGAATGACAACATTTCAAGGGCCAGGAATGTTTAAATTCTGGCATTCAGGGCCAGGGATCGTGGGTGGGTAGGGGGGGTAATTCCTCTTTCTCTCCAGTGTTTGGGAGATGGACAGCTGAACCCTTCCATGGGACATTGTGGAGATGCTTGGTGACGGTGATGGATGTGGTGGCGTTGCTGCCACATCCTCTGTTTGCGGGGTGGCAGGTGCCATTGTCACTCCAGAGGGGGAGGAAGAGGCTGAGACTGCAGATTAACTATATCAATTTCCCTGTCATGTATGCAGTGCAGATGTACTTCACGCAATAAATGGGTATATGACGTGCACCTAACAGGAGGATTAACTATATCAATTTCCCTGTCATGTATGCATTGCAGGTGTACTTCACGCAATAAATGGGTATATGATTTGCACCTAACTAACAGACGGATTAACTATATCAATTTCCCTGTCACATATGCAGTGCAGGTGTACTTCACAAAATAATTGGGTATATGACGTGCACCTAACAGGGAAATTGATATAGTTAATCCTTCTGTCACATATGCAGTGCAGATGTACTTCACGCAATAAATGGGTATATGATGTGCACCTAACTAACAGATGAATTAACTATTATATTTGTTTATCAGGGGTACAAAGTACAATTTTTTTTTTTTTTCCCCCTGCACAAGTTGGATTTGTCATTCCATGTTTTGTGATTTGCCCACAAGAAATTATCATGTGATGTTGTCACCATGCATGTGATTGGAGGAAGTGTATTTATATGTGAGAGTCACAGATGACATTTTATTAGTGTTGAGCGATCATGCTCGGCTGAACACCTGTTCGGCTTGAGCATCGCGATGCTCGGCACTTGACGGTTTTCGGCCGAACACCCCGTGTGCTCGAGCCCGATGCTCGAGTCTCCTCCTCTACTAGATATTTCAGGTAGTCAACTGCAAAGAAAAGCATGAGGTGAAATGCATTTTTTGTATCTGAATAACATTCTGAAGAAAAGGTACATCTCATTCTTTTTACATAATATCTATTTTTATGGACCATACTGGTATAACCTGGCTATCTCCTGTATATAATTATATATTTACGGCTGGTATAAGTTATACATCTTCTTGTGTGTATATATAGTGATATGGACCATGCTGGTATAACCTGGCTATCTCCTGTATAAAATTATATATATTTACGGCTGGTATAAGTTAGACATCTTCTTGTGTGTATATATAGTGATATGGACCATGCTGGTATAACCTGGGCATCTCCTGTATATAATTATAAATTTATGGCTGGTATAAGTTAGACATCTTCTTCTATATAGTGATATGGACCATGCTGGCATAACCTGGGCATCTCCTGTACATACAGTAATTATATATGTAGAGTTGGTATAACTTATACATCTTCTTGTATATAGTGGTATGGACCATGCTGGTATTACCTGGGTATCTCCTGTATATAATTATATATGTACAGCTGGAATAAGTTATATATCTCCTTGAATATAGTGATATGAAGCGTGCTGTTATAACCTGGATATCTCCTGTATATAATTATACATGTACATCTGGTATAGGTTATATATCTCCTTGTATACGACCTGGGAGTCCAACATGCATTCAGACATCATCCCCATGCTGTTCCCGAACCATTTCAGTGGTGTTTCCATCAATTTCTGTCCTTTTCCTGTGAACCAGACACCCTCCCCTCTGTAGAGGACCCGAGCATCCCAATGTGTTCAGCCCGAGCACCCGAGCACTTTGATGCTCGATCAACACTACATTTTATATCATGAGTAAGAATCGTTAACTTGAGATCCGAAACGCGTCGATTTTGCATCTGTCTTGTTTTGTATGGATTTTACCGCATCGAATAAAGGATATTGTTTTATCAGAAGCTGGACCCTTCTACTTTTTACACATTCCTATGAGTCAAAGTCCGACTTTTGGACAACCCTTGGAACATGACAAGGGAAAATAGCCAGCCAAATATCCATCTGTAGACATCTGTTTTGGTGTGCTCGTCCTTTATCAGAACAGAGAAGGATTTTGGCTGGCTAAGTGCGATGCCATGAATACAACTTTGGCAGCTGCTGGCTCTTCTTAAAGAGACAAGCTATCTTTTGAGAATTACTGGCAATGCTCCATGAGAACAAAAAAATGCAATGAGGTATGACCCAGGAAAAGGGAACCGTTTTCTTTCCCTAGGAGATACCTCTTTGCAAATGTTTTCAATATGGAGTATTGTTAATAAGTCTCCATACTGTGGAGTACTTCCAGTACTGTGTCCATACAGGACTGGTCTTTTTAAGGAGAGCCAACACTCTGCCTAAGCTGCGTTCAAGGCATCACACTCAGCCAGCCCAAACCCTGTTTTGTACAAATGAGGGTCAAGCGCCTTGAAACATCTGTCTACAGATGGATATGTGGCTTGGCATTTTCCTTGTCATGTTCCTAGGCTTGTTAAAAAGTCAGACTTGGGCTTATGCACACGACCATTGTTGTTTTACAGTCCGTTTTTCACGGATCCGTTGTTCCGCATCTGAAGTTTTTTTTTTCTCTGATTTAAGTCCTCTTCCGTTTCGTTATTCCACAAAACATATACATCCGTATAGTTTCCATATGCAATCCGTTTTTTGCGGATCGGAAACGGAAACAGTAACTTATTAATCACCAAACACATGAGCAATATGGGCTGGGCATAGCATTTCTACAGTATGGATCCGCAAAATACGGATGTGTTCCATGTGTTTTCCGTATTTTTCGCGGACCCATTGACTTGAATGGGGCCTCGGACTATGATTTGTGGACAATAATAGGACATGCACTACTTTTTTGCGGAACGGCCATGCTTATTTTCTACAGCCCCATTGCAGTGAATGGTTCCGCATACGGGACGCACAAAAACAGAAAGGAAGTGGAAAGAAAATACGGTCGTGTGCATGAGCCCTTTGACTCATAGGTAGCCACTTCCAGAATGTGATGCTAGCAAGATGCTTCTTTCCCTGGGAGATATCTCTTCATGTATCTTCCCAAGGAACACTGCCACTAAGCACTGTCTCCATGCACAGCTGGTCTCTCTAAGGTGAGCCAGCAGCCTGCCTTAGCAACGCAGAAGGTAAAATCCATAGAAAATTGTGCACACAACTCATGTGGATTTTGCCATGGATCCACAGAAAAATTCTGCTGCAAAATGTCGCAAAGGGGTGCACCATCTGAGCTGGACTACCTCTCACCTTGAAAGGCGAGGAGCAGATAGTGATGATTGTGTTACCGCTACTGGAATATGGGATACGTCTAGATATTAAAGGGATATTCCGCATTCAGCAAATCTTTTTAAGTCTACCGGGTTCTGCACTTTAATGCAAATGACTTTTCCTTTAAAATTTATCAGCTCGAACATGGGCTGTGGAGCCTTGTAATCCTCAGAACAGTAACTATCTCTTTCAGTAGCTGTTTTGCTCACATCTAATGGAAAATTTGTAATGGATCAGTTGGGATGTGTCTGGGAGATTTATCTACTAGAGCTGAACATATAGCAGAGTGGAGGATGTGGATGTGATAGATGGGGAGTTTTGTAAGCCAGGGACTGGATACAGAAGAAGGTGGTGTGGTGGGCCGGAGATTTAAGACGTGTACTGAGTATGATACTGGGGGCTAGCATCAGAGAGATGAAATATGCTTCAATCTTGAGCCTGAACTTTACTGATAAAGAGACTGGTATAAATACACCCGCAAATACTAGAGTTTACCGAGACTCCATACAAATTGCCTCATTTTACATTGTCAAGATAGTAAAGCAATCCATGCGCTTCACTGAGACTTTACTAAAATGTCCCATTATCTGAGTCAGCGGTAGATAACCTGTCGGCAGGCGGGGTGCCATTTCCATAGCCCCCGCATATTTTTCACAGTTGTCGTTTAGCTTGATTTGTTGTTCCTTCATCTTCCATAGAATTGGAGAGAGCTGTGAACTCGCATAATAACCACTCCATTCAGTCTCTACCTAAAAGCTGTGGCTGATGGCCATCTCTCCTTGTGGAACAGGGGCCAGGGTACTCCCATTCTCTTGATAGGTGGTTATTTTAGAGATGGGACTGGACTAGAGTTGAGCGGATACCTGGATGTTCGGGTTCGACAAGTTCGGCCGAACTTCACTAAATTGTTTGGGTTCAGGATCCGAACTTAACCCGAACTTGACCCTGAACCCGAACCCCATTGAAGTCAATGGGGACCCGAACTTTTGGGCACTAAAATGGCTGTAAAATAGCGCTGGAAAGGGCTAGAGGGCTGCAAAAGGAAGCAAAATGTAGGTAAATGCCCTGCAAACAATTGTGGATAGGGAAATGACTTAGAAAAAAAAATACAGAAAAATAAAAAATTAACCTAAGCCCAAGTGAGTGACAGTGGCACCTGTCACCCAGCACACAGAGGATGTGGCGGCAATGCCACCACATATGGCAGCGTCACCAAGCATCTCCACCAAATCCCATGGAAGTGTTCAGCTATCAGCTGTCCATCTCCCAAACACTGGAGAGAGAGAAATAGAAAGAGGAAGTACCCCCCTACCCACCCACGATCCCTGGCTCTGAATGCCTTGAGTTAAAAATTCCTGGTACTTTAAAACGCTGTCTTCTGTCTGGTGGACACTTTTAGAAACCCTATGGTGGTGGCTATCCCACAGTACGTGGATCTCAGCCACCAATAATTTTGCAGGCGAGCCATCCCTTCCCTGCACAACCAAGCGGCGGACAAAATCAGGTGTGCACGCCATCTGTGGCAAGATCCACATAACAACCGATACATGGACCAGTAAGCACGGGCAGGGACATTATATCTCTCTTAACAGCACACTGGGTAAATGCAGTGGCGGCTGGGCCTGAGGCGCATAGCATTTTTGTGCCCCGGAGGATTGCAGGGCATTTCTCTTTGCTTCCTGTTAGGAGCACTATTACTACCATGTGTGCTCTAGCAGAGAATTATTACTATTGGTGGGACTTTTTGGAGAACTATTGGGGCACCTTGGAATAATATCAGCTTACCACAATTATTTTTGGAGGACGTTATGTTTACACCATTAGTGTCAGGGGCACTATTTGATGGGCGCAGTTATTTTAGGACACTGCGTGCCAAAAATTATTGAAGGGCACTATCTGCATGGTACTAGTATTATCAGGAGAATTATCTGTTTCTGCAGTATAATATTGGGGAGCACAGCGGCACAGTTTTGGGGGTGGTAGGATGATTTGTCCAGAAGATGGGAGGATGATGGTGGTCTGGTCTGAAGGTCTGAAAGGAGAAGATGAGGAAAGAGAACATCTACATCAGAGGAGACGTCACTGGATGTGAGAGGTATGGGGCGCTGCATTACCCTGTATGTTCTGTAGTAATATACTCTGTGACCCATAGTTTCCGGCTGACGCAACAGGTTTGTTTTTAATTCTTTTATGTTCTTATAATTTTTTGTTTATTTTAACTGTTGTATGTGTTTTTCCTAATTATATTTGTCCATATATTCCAGATTCCCCCAGAAAAGTGGTAATACTCATAGATGTGACATAGGCATGTTGTGTATGATGATATACTTGTACAAATGAATGTGATGCCTTAACCCTTTAATTATTGCATATATTTTTTCACTATCACGCCACTGTTTCCCACACGTTTTTTTCCTTTTTTGTTTTATCACTAAGCACTGCACTGGGGGCACCTTGCACTATTGTCACTATCATTTTTTAGGATTTTTTTTTATGATTTATTATCATTATCGCACATCTTTAGTTGAATTATAACATATCTATCTTCACTAATTGTTTACACTTTCATGAATTGATTAAATTTTATATTATACTATTTATTGTACGTATTTGGTTGCATCATATTGATATGGTATCATTATGGTTGTAACACGGGGTCATTTAGCTCTTCCAGATCGCCGTCTTAACGCCTTAGACGGTTGGCACACATCAAGGAGCCACTCCACCACTGTAGATTCGGGTGCAAACTGGCCACGGCCAGCTTTATTGTCACAACAGCAGTACAACAAAATCATAAAAATAAATCCTCGGCCGTCTGGCCACTGACTAAACAGTCTTTCCCTCTCTATCAGGATCTGGGTCTACCACCCAGATCCCCAAGACACATCACCAGTGCTTACCTCACACACAGGGTTAGAGGGTCCCGGCTCCCACAGGCCTTGACACAGCCTGCTCCTTTCCCAGACTGGGAGCCCTGATTGAGAAGCTCAACCCACATTAATCCAAGCTCCTCAGCTGGCTGATAATTATCCCCATTACCAGCCTGGCTGCTGCAGACAGTGGGAAAAACTATTTTCCCAACCTTTCTTGTTCTCACCCAGCTTGTTCTGGGTGAGATATGCCACTTCAATGGCCTTCCTTTGGCCCTCTGGCAGCCCCCCTGCCACATGGTATATATATATATTTCTTAACAAAGTGGGGGCTGGTAGGTTTTTTAATACTATATGTAATTATAATATGTTTTTTTATTGAATATTGTCTGGTTGCACATGCACTGTTTATATTATGAGATCGGTATTTGGTTTCCTATAGCGCATGCTCTTGCGAGATCTGGGATTTGACCGAGCGTATTCCCGCTCGGTGGCAATGACGTCACTGTTGTCGTGAGTAGTCTCGTTCGGCTTCTAATTAGTGTGCCTACTTTCTTTTTTAGTGTTTATTATATTTTATTTTGAATTATGGATGAATATATATTCGTGGGCTCTTTGGCATTATAATATTCATTAACTAAGAGTTCGCGCTGACAGTGACGTCATGCGTGATTTTATACTCTCGCGAGAATACGCGCTAATTGTGGATGGGGCGAAGATGTGGAGTTGGAAGTCCCTTGTTTCATTCAAGTGTGGGGAATCAATTAATTAATATAGGGTATATATGGATGGTATGGGAGAGCACTAGTATGCCCCTTGAAAAAGCAGGCGCGAAACGTACGTCAGGAGAGCTTGGCGCCACCCGGAGGTCCGCAATTCTGACTACTACTTACCTAGGTATAAGGCTACGTTCACACGACGACAATTGTCGCGCAACAATTTGGGAACCACTACACTGCAACATTTGTAGCGCGACATTAATGTCACGCGACAATTTTTATAATGGGAGTCTATGGTGGTGTCGCACGTGCAACATGCAACATGTTGCGACTGCGACACAACAGTCGTAAAAAATCAATCCCGGATGGATTTTTGCCGACTGTCGTGTCGCAGTCGCAGCATGTCGCATGTCGCACTGCGACACCATAGACTCCCATTATAAAAATTGTCGCGCAACAATAGTGCGACTTTTTGTCTGAACATACCCTTATACTTATGTCTATTAGCATAGTGTATGCTAGTTTTGTGATCATAATCATATTAAAGCTAATGTATAGACACCGTATGGGATATTATGACCCTGGGTACACATATTGATTTATTTTATTGCAGCATTTGGACCTTCCGGTGTGCGCATGAACCACTGGTTTTCAGTCATCACCTTTTATTCTGCTATTTTTTGTTTAATATTAGACATGATTTTATGGTGTAAGTCATTACATGTTTAATAAAGATCTTTTGTAAATTTAATGCGTGTCTCTATGTGGTTTTTCGGATATGCTGTAGTAATATACGTAAAGATAGGAGGGAAGGGGTTAGGTTGGCGCTTTTTAAATTTTCACCTCAGGCATCAGGAAGGCTAGGTGCACCCCTATGCGTTACACATGCCCTTTGCTCCGGCCACTTTATTTGTCAATCTATGAGATACTATGAGATAAATGATGTCATTCCACTGCTTCACATCCTGGAGAGGATGCTGACAAATCTGATTGTCGAGGGGACAGAAGACATGGCACCTCCATTCCGTGGCTACCTGAGCCCTAAGAAGGATGAAATGGCAGAGGAGTAGGAGGACATAAACATCTAGGAATTTTATACACAACTAGGTGGTTTATCTGCCCAAGTGACATGAGAGGAGCAGGCAGAGCTGCAAGGCGACAACGGAGACGATGCAATTGACCCCAACAGACTGTGGCAATATGCAGAGGAGATGGAGACAGGGAGGCACTCTGGGTCCGTTGCACAAATGGCCAGATGCATGCTGTCATGTTTGTGTAGTGACAGCCACACTGTCAGGATTCAGCAGAGAGATGACTATTGGCTATCCACATTGTTAGACCCTCACTAACGACCAAAAATTCAAAAACCGGGCATTTTTTAGACCTGAGAGCAAAGCCATGACTGGTTGGGGGGTGGGGGTCAGTAGCATCACCAGCTCCATATGCAGCAACTTCAGTCTGGAGTCTATGATGAGCAATTTTCCACTGAAGAAACCACCCAGCAGCAGCAGGACATGCAGAGGAACCTCAACCAGCAAGTGGTGGCATAATTGTACTGCACCCTGTCACCCATGATCCAAGATCCCCTGGACTACTGTGCATGCAAACTTGAAGTGTGGCCGCAACTGGCAGAGTTTGCCATGGACATGCTTTCCTGCCCAGCCAGTAGTGTGGCATCAGAGCGGGTGTTCAGCATGGCGGAGGGCATAGCTACCCCTAAGAGAACTCATCTTTCCTTTCTAAATGTTAAGTCTAACCTTCATAAAGATGAATCAGGCTTGGATCAACTAGGATTTCCAGACGCTGGTGCCTGCTGCAACAGAATAGATCATTCTGCCACTAATGATTGAATATTCAACAAAATGGGCTGTTACTTCTGGCATGTGCTTCTGCCACCATTCTGATGCTGCAACCTGCCTGATGCCACCCGCCTGCTGCCTCTACTGCCATTCCTACAATGGGACTTCTTGGCCTACTGATATATACATGTTACATTTTTACAAGGATATACCGTATTTTTCGTTTTATAAAACACACTTTTTTCCCTCCAAAGTGGGGGGGGGGGGGGGGGAGAGTCACTGTGTCTTATATAACTAACGTGACGCAAATTAGGTGGCTTAGGACCTTAACAAGACCGCATGCGGGTGGGCTGGCGGCTTCACTTAATGTGCTCTGCATGCCGCCAGCCCGCACATCCATTGAGCTTCCCTATCAGTTGTAAAGCATTGGGCGGGCTGGCGGCTTTACTTACTGCGCTCTGCTGCCGCCAGCCTGTGCTTCATTAGTTCAGCTGATTGGTGGTGAGTGCATCCTGCTACCCACACCTCCACCAATCAGCTTCCTTCCTATCTCCCGCCGTACCAGAGCTAGAGAGGGTTCAGAGGAGGGCAACTAAAGTAATAACTGGAATGGGGCAACTACAGTACCCTGAAAGGGTATCAAAATTAGGGTTATTCACTTTAGAAAAAAGACGACTGAGGGGAGATCTGATAACTATGTATAAATATATCAGGGGTCAGTACAGAGATCTCTCCCATCATCTATTTATCCCCAGGACTGTGACTGTGACAAGGGGACATCCTCTGCGTCTGGAGGAAAGAAGGTTTCTACACAAACATAGTAGAGGATTCTTCATGGTAAGAGCAGTGAGACTATGGAACTCTCTGCCTGAGGAGGTGGTGGTGGTGAGTACAATAAAGGAATTCAAGAGGGGCCTGGATGTATTTCTGGAGTGTAATAATATTACAGGTTATAGCTACTAGAGAGGGGTCGTTGATCCAGGGAGTTACTCTGATTGCCTGATTGGAGTCGGGAAGGAATTTTTTCCCCTTAAGTGGGGAAAATTGGCTCTACCTCACAGGGGTTTTTTGCCTTCCTCTGGATCAACTTGCAGGAAACAGGTCGAACTGGATGGACAAATGTCTTTTTTCGGCCCTATATACTATGTTACTATGTTACCAGCTCTGCTCCTGCTGTGTACGGCGGTTTTGTAGATCTAGTCCCTGGGTGAGTCGAGCTCAGGGGCTATAAATGTGTGTCATATATGACTATAACCCCCCACATCCATAGGTATCCACCCATATACTGCAGTACATGGGTGTATTCCTATGGATGAGGGGGGTTATAGTCATATTTAATATAAACACATGCCAATTACAGAACAGTCCTTGGAGAGTGTTTATATTAAATATCACTATAACTCATCATCCTTGAGAATACACCAATGTACAGTACCTACAGTACATCAGTGTATTCTTTAGGATGATGATTGGGATTATAATCACATAACAGTGTCATCCACAGATCCCCATAATAGTGGCATTTACAGTTCCCTCATAACAGTGCGTCATCCACAGATCCCCATAACAGTGCGTCATCGACAAATCCCCATAACAGTGCGTCATCCACAGATCCCCATAACAGTGTGTCCTCCACAGATCCCCATAAGTGTCATGGACAGATCCCCATAACAGTGTCATGCAAAGATCCCCCGTAACAGTGTGTCCTCCACAGATCCCCATAACAGTGTCATGGACAGATCCCCATAACAGTGTTATCCACAGATCCCCCTCAACAGTGTTATCCACAGTTCCCTCATACAGTGTTATCCACAGTTCCCATATACAGTGTTATCCACAGATCCCCCATACAGTGTTATCCACAGATCCCCCATAACAGTGTCATCCACAGATCCCCCATAACAGTGTCATCCACAGATCCCCCATAACAGTGTCATCCACAGATCCCCATAACAGTGTCATCCACAGATCCCCCATAACAGTGTCATCCACAGATCCCCCATAACAGTGTCATCCACAGATCCCCCATAACAGTGTCATCCACAGATCCCCCATAACAGTGTCATCCATAGATCCCCCATAACAGTGTCATCCACAGATCCCCCATAACAGTGTCATCCACAGATCCCCCATAACAGTGTCATCCACAGATCCCCCATAACAGTGTCATGCAAAGATCCCCAATAACAGTGTCATCCACAGATTCCCCATAACAGTGTCATCCACAGATCCCCCATAACAGTGTCATCCACAGATCCCCCATAACAGTGTGTCATCCACAACCCCTCTAACTAATATACTGAAGATAATGGAGCCTAATGCTTATGTTTTAATATTTTAACATGGGAATTGGGAATATCTATTATACCACTCACTGATGTTCATATGAGCAATGCCTGGAGTTGCACTTTAATACAAATCTGTGGAATTTTCCACATGGTTTTTCTATTCTCACATAATGTGTCAGGTTTCATCATCTGACCAAAGCATGAAATACCCAGCAGATATTTCTGAGATACAATGTAAAACATAAAAACACCAAGACAAAAACAACAGCTGTGAGGAAAAGAGCAATTGTTCCCCAGAGAGAAGCACGAGTCGTTCATGTTCACATTCACTGCAGCGCAAAACAAATATTTCATTTTTAGTTATTACAGACAGACAATAACAAGGATGATCTATGGTTCATTACGAGTTAAATAAGATAGACTGAGGACGGGAGGGGGCCATTGACTATCTATGCGTGATGCATTTAATGGTACAAGGACCATATAAAGCTCAATAAGAAGCAAACAAACCCCATTACCACACCACTGCACAGGAAATACATGTGCAACATCCGACAACGGCAAAGGGTCCCTTTTAGAAATATTCGGGATGCCAGTTGCAGTGAAGCAACAACGGGACAGAGTCCCTTTAAGAAATGTTGGTGGTGGTGGTACCCAGGTGTAGGAATGGCCGAGTGGTATAGGGTGGCCTACAATGTCCCTTAATGTTTTGTGCACATGTCACAGTGCTCCTACCTGGGTACGCTGGACCACAGGCATTGTCGTCCGAGGCAGAAAAAGGGGAAAAGTTAACTTGGGGATGAATAATAAATTGAGCCCAGACCTTGTGATGAAGTTGCAAAGCAGCTTTACTTTCAATAAACGTTTCTCCAAACGATGTACAGACTTTATCCTGGTTCCAGCAGGCTTTAGCATTAAAACTCTGGCAGGCAAACTCGTCTCTGCTACATCTGCTGCTCTCTGGCTCTGCTGTACTGACAGACTGGCTAAAGAACTCAGCTTCGTCTTTATGCTGTACTTCACTTTGTAGTCTGGTCTGTCTCTAGATTTATCCAAGGAAAACTCCTCCTGGCTTCTGAGGCTTTAAGCTGTGGCCTCCATGTCCAGCAGAGCTAAAGGTGCTCTAGCTGGCTTGCTTTGCTTAGCTGGGGCACGTCCAACGGCGCTGTGCCCAGCCCTTGCTTCCTTCCCCTAGCAGGGGGTAAGCTAGACTGCTCTAGAAACGGTTCCCACCCTTCCTGCAGGAAGTGGGACTCCCCCACTCCTCCACAGAGGGGGATTAGAATGGAATGGAAAGCTCCATTCTACGTAACTATAGGTCTGCCATGCTTGCTTCCACCTACTGGTCAACCAGGTACATTACATGATAACATAAACAGTTGCAAAATAGGAAATGCACATTGTTTGGACCTGAAATAAATACACATGATGACATGAGGTTAACCAATAAATACAGTAACGAGGTGCAAAGGTGGTAATGCCATTCTGGGGCGTTACACATGTCATGGCGAAACCTGCAATTTAATGTCTTATCCTCAGGAGACTATGGAATAGACTCGATTCCATATAGGGACCATGCATTATCTCTCATAGATACCATCAGGTAGCATGTAATGTGTACAGGTCTGTAATAGGGACCCATAAGTAAGTATGGGGAATGCAGAGGTTTTGGTCACACCTGTGTCCTGCTACATGAGAAGGTCCAATCATCCCTTCCAAACTCATAAAAGAAAAGCAAAACGTATGTGTCATATTTAAAGCTCCAATGCATACTTTATATAAAGGCCCTTCAAGTTCTGGCAGCGATATGGTGCTGTGCACACAGCAATGCCTTATGAATGAGGCCTATTACTTATAGAACTCTGCTTATGATGGCCTGCAGGGAAGACACAAGCAACTGTATTCCGAGCATCTGTCCTGCTCTATATTCTTATCACTCTTGCTTGCAACAGGAACAGTTTGGCTCATTACAGTTCATTAGAGAATTGCATATAATATAACCAAACATTTTTACACCTTGCTTTATGTTAGTAATTACTCTACAGTACATCTGCAGATCGGTGGAGGTATAGACTTGCATAGCATTCCACTGCTTCATTCCATATGTCTGGTTTGACAAGTAACACATGTTTCTCCTATCCCTGGGAGATGTACACAGATGTAACAAAATTGTCTGTCATGAGAATATCATCACATCGCTGAAGCTTGTCTTCTTGTCACCACCCATCTTCTAGCTTCTCTTACCAGGAGGTCCGTCTGCCAAACTCAAAAGTTTTTTTTTAAAAAGTAGAACCCTTTTAAGTTTAAGTTTATCTGATTCACAGAAAAAGGGTGTTGAGGTAGTGGAAAAACCTGAGCCTCCTTGGCACCAACTCAACAATCCATAACATGGACCTCCACCTATCATGTGCCATTTATGATACATTTGTCTATGTGGCAGAGTGGTATTTGGGCCTCTCAGGTACCAGAGGCTGGGTGCAACAGTGACCCTTGTGGCCCCTTTAGCTACATCCTCCATTGCAAGGGTTCCCTACAGAGTCCTGTTCTTCCAAGAGCATACATGTCCTTTGTTGTTTGCTCCAAGGAATGCGGCACCAGAGACATACCTGGGATTAAGTGTGTTTAGTACTATAGATACTTACCTAGGCATAACATGAAACTTCTGGACTCTAAACCAAAATCTATATCCGGGTTGATGTGCAGCAAGCCCTTGAGGAACTGTAGTAGAGGATGGGAGTGGCAGTAGCTCTGACTATAGGTTGTGTCACAGTGGTTTTCCTCAGGCCGTTGCTCCCTACGGCTGGGGCAGTGAGAGGAAGGTGCACCCTTTTTTCCCCTCAGGGCACTCCCTGTAGTTGGCACTTCTACCTGACTGCAGTTTGGGGTGCCCTTGATGTTGGTGCTTGTATGGGTTTCCTGGAGGTGTGTTAGTGCAATGGCCAGTGCATGGTGAGATAGGAGTAAGGAAACCAGACCAGAAGTAAAGGAATAAATGTTTAATTTTACTTGAGTGCAAAATAAGAGTTGTAGTGCATCCAACAATAATCTATACACAGTGCAAATCCTTTTCTCACATGGCGAGGTATGAAGGTTGGCAAACTGGCAAATAATAGCACTCTTGGCATTCTATCTTGCTAAAGTCTCTCTGACTAGAATCTGTGGCTGGTAACTGTAATCTGGCCATTGCGCTGTAGTGTCCACTGAGCGGTACAGGTCTTAGAGGAACGACTGGCCAGGATGTGATTAAGTATGATGGTTGTCATAACTGTAATCCCTCACAAGCAGCAAAGTCTGGTTATCTGTATTGTCAGGTTGCCTTGCTGACTGCTATGCTTGGCCATGCAGATTTTGAGTTCATCCTTCTTTCTTTCTTGCTGTACCAGAAGCAATAACTTTCACAGACATCTGTTATTCTCTGGTTCCTGAGACCTAATGAGAAGGAGCACATAGACTTGCTTTCTCTCTCCTCACTCACTAGACTTGTTTCCCCCCTAGTCAGGAAGTTGGAGCAGCCCATTCCTGCCAAGAGGGGTGGAACAGGGTGGCTAACCCTGTCCCTGCCAACCATACCAGGTCCTGCTGGGTCTACGTAACACTAGATAATAGTACATAACATTACATAACTATTCTCTTGTTCTCCTGGAAGAGTATCTAATGCCAGAAGTGTTTGGAGGAAGCTCTTCCCATTAAATATACATGCACATACATATGTGTATGAGGCAGTTGTGCAGGAGTCAGGAGAGATAGCTGTCGGGTGAAAGATTGCTCACTGGACAGCTATTGAATGTGTATGGCCACCCTTAAAATACACTTTCAATGCACTCTTGGAGTCATTTTGGATGGCTGAGCATTACTTAAAAGATTCATCACCCTTGCAAGCCTTGCCTGTCTCTAACGCATAATGATAGTTGATGAGGCCCTAGAGCCCATGGAAAGACTCTGTAACCCATTTCTAATGGATGGGACTTCCTTCGCCAGCTCTAGTAACATCTGTTTTTCGTAAATACTTGTATTTCCCATAAATTATAGTGAGTTTCCCAAAATATGTTTAAGGTCCAGTTAGGTAGAATTGGCCATCAGATTCGACTTGGTACGAATAAATTTATCTGAATTAAAAGTGGCCTGAAAAGTCGTATATGAAGCTCTGAGGTCTCCCAGAACTGTACCCAACCTCTTTAACGCTAAGACGGCATTAGTAATGTCAGAGGGACAGCAATATATATGTCTAAGGGTAAAGGGGTGATAGCCAGCGGTAACAAACAGCCGCGATAATAACGCACTGCACTGTCTGATTTTTTTAATGCTTTTTAAAATAAAAAGTTCCAAAAATAATGCCTTTTGGGTGAAAGATGCCTTTATCTGAATGGGTTGAGGTCCCATCATTCATGGTCAGTATAGACTTGTTTGTTGGTTGTTACCACGTGCATATAGTTCCCAGATACCTTTAGAATGTATATTCTTATTTTGGGTTCTCTTCATACCATTATGTAGCCTTTATATGTTATATTGCTGCTATCCTCCGTTTTTTTATATGGACTGTAAGGGATCATCTCTTATTTGGGGGTCATTCTCACAAACTCCTAGCCAGACAACAGCTTTAATGTCCAAACGGTGCATTTATTTTGACACTCTTCTCGTCCAGTTACACATCACTGGGTGGGGGTGAGGTTCCCACATACACAAAACAAAATAAACACCCTTCCCGGCTGGACCCTGACTAGACAGAGGTATTCCATGAGTCACCGTTCGCGCACACGGGAACCCATGCGGCTTTCCCAGCCTAATATCCATCAGCCTCCTGGCTGTTACCACACTGGTGTCTTTTGGGGGATTGTGGTCTAGTTGTCCTCATAACTCTGACCTAGTGACCCTTTTCTTTCCCGCAGGCATCACAGTGTCCCCCAAACTTCAGGCTATCGCAGAGCCCTGTGGTCTCTCAGCCTGGCTAGCTGTGACCACACACAGAGCCTCTGCTCCAGGCCTCTGTTTCACACCACTCTCTCCAGACTGGGATGTGCTTTATGCCGCCTTGATTAGAGCAGGATTCACCTGTGCTCACCTCAGGTATGAGGAAATACCTGTGCTGGAAGGGTGTGGACCAGCAGCTCCCACTACCAAGCCTAACTGCCAGTCCAACTAAAATCCAGCCCAGAATACAACGTAAACAAAACTGTCTCAGCAAACTATCCTTTGCTGAGACCACTGCACACTTCTGGATTTTAGTTATCTCACCCAGCTGAGGTATCTGGGTGATATATACACGCCCTCCTGCGCTGTACACCGTGCCACAGGACTTTTAAGATCACATTTTTAAAATATATGTGGTCCTCTCTTTTTCTCATGTGATTTGCTGTCTTTTAATATCTTATATGTATTATATTATGTATGTAATAAACTTTGATGTTTTATTAAGCTACACTGTGTGGTCATAGGGATAGGCGTCTTCTGATCTGTAAAATAGTGGCCAACATTTTGTGTGATCGTGTGGGCTGAATCCCAACCACATTTTGGGGGGAAATTCGTAAAAAAGCATATTTAGTTTAGAATCTATTTGCTCATCTCTACCATAAAGTAATGATCCTGGAGCACCTTTTCTTAGAACATTGCGCTACACTGTTCCTCTGCAATTCCTATAGGAAATGTAGGAATAATTTGAGAACATAGTGTTAAGCTACTTTCACACTTGCGTTTGCATTTTCCGGTATTGAGATTACTGTATTATCAGTAACGGAAGCGTTTTTTCTGTTCCCTGATCCAGCAAAAAACGTTAGTGTGAAAGTAGCCTTACTGGCATGTCCCTACACAGACTGACATTGTCCAATCACTGGGAAACTTCCAAACTTCCTGTTGTCAAAGTAATAGTAACAGCCAGTTGTCAATTTATTTCATGCCTTTCAAAGAAGAATAATGCCTCATTTACACAGTCAGTGTTGGTCAGTGATTTTCATCAGTGATTGTGAGCCAAAACCGGGATTGGAGCCTCCACAGACTAAGGTATAAGGCTGGGTTCAGACCTGAACGTTTCTGAGACGCGCGTTTTCCGCGCGTTTTTGTCACGCGTTCTACGCGCGTCTTTATGCGCGTTTTTGGCAATAGTAAATGCGCGTTTTACGCGCGTTTGTGTGATTGACTGCAGTGTTGTCCAATGACCAAATATCCCTGTCTATATGAAGTTTGGCCTTTCCAGCATGTTGCAAATTCATAAACGCGCGTTCGAACGCGCGTTTTTAGTGTCAAAAACAGTCAAAATACAAGCGTTAAGCGTTCCCATTAAAGTCTATGGGCCAAAACGCGCGACAAACGCCCCCAAAGAAGCTCAAGTAATTGTTTATGCGTCGGGCGTTTTTCAGCGCGTTCGAATGCGCTGTAAAACGCGAAAATGTGAGCCAGTCCCATAAGGAAGCATTGGTTTGCATCGGTTATGCGTTTTACAGCGCGTTCGAACGCGCTGTAAAACGCGCAAGTGTGAACTGAGGGTAAGGGAAAGATCTGCACATGTTCTGTGTTTAGAGTCCCACCTGGGTTTGGCTCAAAATCACTGATGAAAATGACTGACCGAACACTGACGTGTGAATGAGGCATAACAGAGGAATAATGCAATGCAAAGTTCTAAGAAAAAGATGCTCCGGAATTGTTACTTCTAAAGCAGTCATAACCACAGAACTGACAGGTCCACTTCCAGTAAAATACAGTCTGCATATAGTATATAGGTGTTGGTGTATCAATAGTTAAAATGTATATCTAATTTGCAGCCAGCAGGTCATCTCCTGTCATTTGTTCCTGTCACTTTTCCGACAGTAATCAGTGCTTGTTATATTGTAATTTTCTAACTGTATAATGGCAATTTTCTATGGCAAAACACGAAACACAAATTTCCATGCCCACCAAGGATAGCAATTACTGCCTCTCTTCCCCTCCTCACATACGATTAGAAGTTAATTATCAGTCGCTGCCCACATTCCTTTCTAGTGTGAATTTGTCAGCAAGTTACAGCGGAAGAACATTACTGATGATAATCTAGGCATAGGCTAAATGACAGTATTGGCGTGTTAAAGGGGGTGGAAACAAATGGCTTCCCTTTACCAGAAACGGCGCAACACGTGTCCATAGGGGTGTGCCTGATATTACAGCTCAGCTCAATTGAAGTGGATGGCAATGCACAGCAATACCACTCCCGATCTGTAGACAGGCGTGGCGCCATTTTTGGATGGAAGCAGCCATATTTTTTAAAATTCTGGGCAGCCCTGGTAAATAGAGTGTGAAAAACTGTTGTAGGATAATAGGGGGAGATGTAGCTCTATCAATATCTGTGGTATGTGGCCAATACTTTTGTGCCCAAATTCCTGATGACCAATAGTTAAATGTGCTATAGGTACAACAGCACTGCGTGGCCGTGAACTGCTTGAGGCGCAGTCGGCTGCGCTCAAGTACCGCGTGGTTAATTGGACTGCAGCTGCCTCTTAGTCAACTAATGAAGACCGCACTGTATAGCATTGTCTGCATTTTTAATGGCCACGCGGCACCTTTAATACTGCACAGCCATTAACAATGCAGAGCGCCTTTACAGTGCGGTCTTCATTAGTTAAATAAGAGGCAGCTGTAGCCTAACTAGCTGAAAAGTACTTAACCACAGTCGGTCACACCCCGAACGGCTAATGACCGCACCATGTGGTTGTATCCTATGGTTTAGCCCCCTAGTCTCTGGTGGCCATAGGTTAAAGGGGCTCTTTCCGTAGTTTTGACCATGCTAACCTGCTAGCAGCCCTAGGTTTGTGAAGCTTTTATTATTAGGATTGATCTGAATGTGAAGTTTTATTCTGTCTGCTTGCTATCAATATTTGCTTGATTTGATTGGTTGTCTCTCCCACTGATGTTAGGCGGGGGAGGGATCTAGAACGTTGCTCTGCTACATACCATAGCCGGGCACGGCCCTGAATGTCTTAACACAGCTTTTAGCACCCAATGGCGATTTTTACTAGGCATTTTATTACGTTTCAGATAGCATTCAGAGACCGATGTGTGTGCATGGTACAGAGCACAAACAATAGAAGGGTGGATGTGATGCCAACCCTGTGAATCGTTTCCATGCTCGCTGCCTCTGCTATAACCTAACCCACTGGTCCAGGGTGGGCAAAACCTTATCAAAATAATAATAATCAACTAATTATTTGATATCCAATAAAGATTATATAGTTTTAAATCTTTTTATTCAGGCTAAATACATTATACCAGGCATCCTCAAACTGCGGCCCTCCAGCTGTTGCAAAACTACAACTCCCAGCATGCCTGGACAGCCTACAGGTATCGGCCTACAGTGGGGCATTGTGGGAATTGTAGTTTTACAACAGCTGGAGGGCCGCAGTTTGAGGATGCCTGCATTATACCACTGAACATATGAGTTATTTAGTTTGAGATTTTATTCTGCCAGCTCCTGGTTCAGCAAGTATTCAGGGCAGGGCATTCCGGAGAAGTTCTCTCCCTTCTGCTCTGGATCGTTGCATCCAACTGGCAGAGGGGAAGGCCTGTCCTTCAAAAATCAAGCCCCCCCATGGCTCTATAAATGGAAAAATAAAAAAAATCATGGCTAAGGGAAGGCAGGGAGTAAAAAATTGAAAACAATGGAAAATCAATCTGCTGAGAAGCGATTAATGTTCTATGGTTTAATGGCATAGTCCTTAGTGGTCATAGATTTAATGTACTCTGGATGCTATAGTTTAGTGGTACAGTCAATGATCGTTATTGTTTATTAACCAGCGGTTTTGTGCTCTATCTATCTATCTATCTATCTGTGGCATACACACATCACATATGAGCTAAATTTAGTACGACTCCCTCTTCCCCCAATGCCATCATTTGTATGGTAACTTTTTCTTATTGAGCAATGGAAATTTTCATAAAAAAAAAAAAAAATATGATGTGTTTCACCTTACCCATTTTACCCAACTTCTATGCTGAAAAAATAGAACATGTGCTTCATAAATATGTTATGCACCGTATTATTCAATATTTTTACATCAGACAAATGGTTTTGGTATACTAATAAATCTACCCCATACTGCTTTAAATCTTTTGTTTCCCTTCAAATAGTACAAGATTAATCTGGCTGATTGTAGCCACCACCAGAGGGAGCTCTGTGACTAGGAAATTATATAGTTTATAGTTTATATGCGGCCCAAAATAGTTCCAATAAACCCATCCCACAAAAAAATAAGCCTGGTATATCCACATTGACGGGCAAATAAACAAATGATGGCACTTTAAATGCAACAACATGAAAACTATTTTTTGCCTTGCAATTTGTTAACTTATATGCAACAATATCCATGAAATTTGTTATATTGTTATTGTATAAGTAGAAAAACTTTAAAGAGGCTCTGTCACCAGGATCAATCCTATTAAATCACACATACTGGCTGTTAGGGCTCATCTTGCTGGTTAAAACTATATCTTTCTTTTGTCTGTATGCTAAACAGCTGCAGAGAAATCTGTGTTTTATGCATATGCAAATTAGACGTTCAAGCACCAGGAGGCGGGGCTGAATCCTTGGAGCACTGCTTTGTAACACCCCCTGTGCTCTGCACACTCCCCTTGACAGGGCTACACATCAGCATGGTGAGGCTAGAGCTGTGTCCTAGCATGTACATATCATATACTCTATGTACTATAGCTTCACTACAGTGAAGATTTTTAAACCAAAAACCAATGGTAGAGTTGCTGTTCACTTGAATGAGACTGAACTGTACCTAAGCCATGCGACCTATGAACGTGACGTCACTGTATAAGAGGCGGCAGCGGCCTCTTTAAACAGCGCCTGAAGTCGGACCCCAACTAATATGATCTTGATGATCTATCCTGAGGATAGGCCATTGTTATTAAACACTCGGATTGATGCCTTGAAAAATACAACTCATCTTGCAAAACCAAGGCCTCATTCAGCTACGTCAGCAGTAAGTAAAATGTAATGGCTCTTGCAGGGCAACTATAAAAAAAAAAGGTTGCATCCTGAAGGCCAAGTAAGTAATATGTACCTTTAATTAACCCTTTCCAGCTTTAGATAAAACTTGGTGAATTAAGCTTGGAAGATATGTCTGTTTACATCACGCTGTAGATTTTGGCCCTTGCTTTTATGAACTGCTCTGCTATATTACACCATAATAGCATACCAAGTCACTACGCACTTACATGTACACTATATATACAAGGTCATTGGGATGATTTAGAAGCTTTTAGTAAAACATTTTCCTCGTCATCTTCTGTGGCGGACCAGTGGTGAAATATAACACCTATGATATAGCTGCCAGAAGCATAAATTCTCAAATATCTCATAAAAACTGAGATATCAAATCATTTCCAGAAGACTGCTTCTACAGGTTAAAAGCTTCTTCCTCTTACCTATCTCAGTCTGAAACTCCATATTCTGATACAGAAAAATACAAATCAATGAAGGAATCTATGAGATAAACCTGCCCATCAACCAGGCAAGAAGATACTAAACCCATCAGCCAAGATATTCCCATTTAATGTATATCTATACATAACAATTCTAGAGTGCCTTTCCTCGGACCTTTGAATTGTGTCTTTCCTTTTTTTCCTCCTCCTGAATATGTATGACTAAATTAATTAATTGGATTTTTCTGGGAGTAGAATATCGATGACCTATTCCCAGGATAAGTCATCAATATTTGATCGTGGGGTCCGACTCCCAGCACTCCGCCAATCAGCTGTCTGAAGAGGCTTCAGCGCTCTAATGAGCACTGTGGCCTCTTCCTAGGTCAATGATGGCATGGCTCTTTGTGCAGCTCAGTCCCATTCAAAAGAATGGGCCTGAGCTACAAGACCAAGCGCAACCACTATACAATGTACGGAGCTGTGCTCGGTAGGCTATGAGGAGGTCACAGCGCTCACTGGAGCGCTGCAACCCCTTCAAACAGCTATTCAGTGGGGGAGTTGGACCCCCATCAATCAGATTTGGATGACCTATATAATATACCCCTTGTCAATAGTATTGTTCCTACATGGTCTGACATTGTCAGCTCTAATTGGACACTTCCTGGGTCTTGACACATATAGTTAATTACATGGTTAACAAGGCTGAAAAAAGACGTAAGTCTATCAAGTTCAACCAAGGAATAGTTGGGGACGCGAATCCCAGAAGGGAGTGAGACTCAGATTTCTACCCATTTTCATAAGCTTTAATGTCATTTACTTTTAAGAGTTTATCTAATCCCTTTTTAAAACTGTCCACTGTTCCTGCTGTGACCACGTCCTGAGGAAGTCTATTCCACAGATTCACAGTTCTTACAGTAAAGAAGCCTTGACACTTCTGGAGAGTGAACTTTTTCTTCTCCAGTCGGAGGCAGTGCCCCTTTGTCTTTTGAGGGCATTTACATAGAACAGTTTTTCACCATATTTTTCGTATGGCCCATTTATATATTTGTATAGGTTAATCATGTCCCCCGTAGACGTCTCTTCTCAAGATTAAATAAATTACATTTTTTTAATCTTCCTTCATAACTAAGGCTACTTTCACACTTGTGGTATCCTTTTCCAGCAGGCTGTTCCGGCGGAGGGATAGCCTGCCAGATCTGTGCTGCCGCAAGTCCACCATGCTGGCGAAAGTCCACTCCGGAATGCTGAGAGGCGGCCAGACAAAAAACGCAGCGTGCGGTGGACTTGCAGTAGTACGGATCTGGCCGAAAAAGGCTACCACAAGTGTGAAAGTAGCCTTGGACCCTCCAGGCCCCTTAACAGTTTAGTCGCTCTCCTTTTTCCAGCTCCAGGGCATCCTTTCTATGGACTTGTGCCTAGAACTGAACTGCATATTCCAGATGACGCCACACCAAAGCTTTGTAAAGTGGTAGTATAACATCCCTGCCCCGCGAGTCCATGCCTCGTTTAATACATGACAATATCCTGGTAGCCCTGTAGCCTCCCAGTGTTACAGCCCCTAGGACATATGATGCACGGAGATTATTACTACCAAGATGTATAACTTAACCTCATTTGCCGAGTCAATTCCCAATTACTCAGCGTGTTCAAGTCAGCTTGTATTTTATGGACATCTTCCATAGATGTGCAAAAATAGATATGGTGTTATTAATCCATTGCTCAATATCATTAACAAATAAATTAAATAATAAAGGTTCCAACAGTGAACCTTGGGGTACACAACTCATAAGCCGGGACCATTCTGAATAGGAATCATTGACCACAACTCTCTGGACACGATCCTTCAGACAGTTTTCAATCCAATTACAAACTATACTTTCCAAGCCTATAGACCTTACTTTACCTATTAAACTTCTATGAGGGACCCCTCTGTCCAGGCTCCTACTCACCTCCTCCAAACAAATCGGGTTAGTCTGACAATTTCTGTCCTTGATAAACCCATGTTGGTTATCACTCATGATATTATTTACAGTCACATACTCCTGTATATAGTCCTTCAAACACTTTTCCCACAACAGAAGTTAACCTAACTGGTCAATACTTACCTGTAGAGGACCTAGATCCCTTTTTGAATATGGGCACCACATTTGCCTTGTGCCAATCACTTGGCACTGTACCAGTACCTAGAGAATCTTTAAAAATTATAAACAAGGGCACAACAATCACTGAACCTGAGCTCTTTAAGAACTCTTGGGTGTAAGCATGAATAGTAACCTAAAGTTTTTTTTCATAACTTTCCGGGATGAGTAGCAGAAGAACAGCCAAATGCGACATTGAAAAGATATTTCAGAATTGATACATTCATTAGATGCATATCACCCAAAATCTTGAGTGGACACCCCACCCAGTTATACAGAATAAGAGCTCATGCACTTGTTCGTAAGTGTTTTGCAGTCTGCAAATCATGGATCCACAAAACACGGATCCTGGTCAATTGCATGCTGCCATTTTTTTTTCCACTTCAATAGAAATGTCTTATCCTTGTCAGCAAAATGGACAAGAATAGCACATGTTCTTTCTTTTTTGCGGAAGTGCAGATGCGGACAGCACACTGGCTGCTGTCTCCATCTTTTGCGACCCCATTGGAATGAATGGGTCTGCAGCCAATCTGCAAAAATGCGAATCGGATGTGGACTAAACATACAGTCGTGTGCATGAGCCCTATAATATAGAATCGCAGGAAAGTTAAAATAATTACCCAGAAGAAGAAAAGAACCCATACATTTTTCAGTAAATGTCCACAATGAAAAAGTGCCATATTATCATAAGAAACAATCACATCTGCTATAGAAATGTCCTAATCGGTTCTCTCTACTGCTTCTTGACTGCCCAGGTTCATACTGTATAGCAATTGTGTGCTGCATGTTATGAGAGGCTCCAGATTACTGGATGCTGGGTTAAAGGAATTTCTATGCACTGATCCTAAAAACAAATTTGATTGTAGTCTAACATTGAAAAAGAAGGATTCTGTGTATCCCCAGTAAACAGTTAGTTCCACCCAATTTCTTTTGGATAAAGGACGGAGAGTTCGGTATATTACATTCACAAACATTTTGCAGGATGTAAATTAATTTTTGAGCAAACAGTAGCCGAGTAGATTTGCTCAGTGACATCTGTTTTCTTTCAGTGAAGGGATAAAGTTGAACGGTTAATCATCAAAGCAGCTGAATATTTTACAAGCACAGACAACAGGAAACTGTCCCTGACAACGGGAGGAGAGAAGATTCTCAAACCTCGTTATCGGGCCGGTCATTGGTTATCTAGTTACTGGGTGGTAATTGTTACTTATCTCATACTGATCCTGAGTTAAAGAGGACCTTTCACTGGTCCACAGTTTATCAATTAAAGGTATGTACATTGAGAGCGGCACCCAGGGATGTCCCTGCACTTACTTGTATCCCTGGGTGCCGCTCCGTTCGTCCCCTGTAGCCCCCGGTACCGGCGCTCCTGCTGCTGAAATTTTGCCTGGGGCGGAGACTTCTTCTTCTGCCCTGGGCGTCTTCTTCTCCCAGGGCTGGAGCGCTGGCCAATCGCAGCGCTCAGCTCATATTTAATTGATAAACTGTGGACCAGTGAAAGGTCCTCTTTAAGTTACAGCCTATACAGTAGAAGCCAAGAGCTGCATTTACAATTCTACAGGCTTCACAGCTGAAATCTCTTTTACACCCCTTTACACTGCCTGATGTTCGGGCAAATTATTGCTAACAAGCGCTTGCCTGAAAGCTCGTTAGCGATGATCTGCTGGTGTAAAGGTGCCGCCGATTAACCAATCAATGAGCAAAACACTTGTTCATCGGGTAATTGGACCTTTCATGCGGTCACCTAAATCATTGATTGCCGTCTAAACACAATCTGCTGCCGGCAAACAATAATTCTGTATGGGGGTGAGAGTTGGCATTAGCAATCACTCCTCCCCACACTGTGGAGGACTTTTAGGGTACTTTTAGGGTTTCATATTAGCGGCAGGGTAGTCCGTCAGGCTTTTCCGGCGGGTGAACAGCCTGTCGGATCCATCCTGCCGCTAGTGCACGTGCGCCCCCGGACTGCCGCTCCGTCCCCATTGACTATAATGGGGGCGGGGGCAGAGTTCCGCCAACATGCAGTACTTTTAGTCCAGCGGCCTCTCACTGTGCGCTGCCGTGCTGCGCCAGAACTCCGCCCCCGCCCCCATTATAGTCAATGGGGATAGAGCGACAGTCCGGGGGCACACGTGAACTAGCGGCAGGACGGATCCAACAGGCTGCTCATCCGCCGCAACAGCCTGACGGACTCCCCTGCCGCTAGTGTGAAAATAGCCTTATACATTTTTTTTTATAGTGTTCACTCTGTGGTATAATTCCACATTTATATATTTTGTATTTTGTTTTCTATTCTTGCGCAATAAAAACTTTTTTCATTATTATTTTTGTGTTGCCATATTCAAAGACTCCTAACATTCATATTTTTTTCCATTGATGGAGCTGTGTGAAGTCTTTTTTTGCAGGGCATTGTAATTTTCATTGGTGCTATTTTGAGGTACATATGACTTTTTGAAAAATTTTATTGCGTTTTCCAGGAGGTGGAATGAACAAAAATAGCAATTTAGGCATTTTCTTTTATTATTATGTTCACCATATAGCCTAGGATAAATGATTTGACCATTTTACGTTTTTATGTTAAATAGATAAAGGTGCTAGTTAGCAAAAAAAGTTTAGTTTTTTTTTCCACTTCATCTTTCCAGACATTTTTTGACTTTGTCAGGCAACTTGAACACGCAATCCTCTGATCGCCCATATAATACACTGCAGTAGTTCTGTATTACAGTGTATTATGTCAGGTACAGTAAAACTAACAGAATGTCTATTGGGTCCAAGTCATGGCATCTAAGGATTTAAAAGATCTGGATCAGAGTTATCTCTGATCTCAGCCATTAGAGTAGGGTGGCAGCTGTGTAACACAGCAAGTGCCGGCAAGTGATGGCGGTTGGGATGCATTAACTACTTTATGTAACTACACCAATTTTATACAACATTGCAGTCCTTGACTTCACCTGTAGCAGTTGCTTTTTCTCAAGTTCTATTCAATGGCGTTCAGATACTGTACTCCCAGAACTTGAGTAGAGTGGCCATGTTTTTCTAATCCTTAACAATCTCTTTAACTCAACCCATAGTTCCACAATTAGTTTGTTGGTTTATCCTTGCTTTTTTTAAGTGGTTCTGAAATTCACTGTGTTCACCCTGCTGCAGAAATGTTCCTATACAATTATGTATTTACACTATTGTGCACAACAAGGTTAATGAAGGACATCAGATTTGTCCCATTTCATGTAACTGAACAATTTCGGGATTCAGGAAACCATGAGCAGACAGAATGTTATGTACTTTGTGTCATAAATATAAGCATGGAAATAATAGGAAGCATAGCACTTAAATAAATCACTGTGGGAGGAACTGATCTATGTCGGCTCGTTACACCTCCGCTATGTCCTGCACATCCTGTTGTGATACAATATGGCCATTAATTTCTTATTTCCCGGTAGGGCCTTGTGTACCCAAAATAAATGGTCATGAACCAGAAAAAAAGGACACTTCTTCACCTAAAGCACCGATCACACAGAATTGGCTTAATTTGTCCAAATTGTATCCAGCTGTTGAACAGTAAAGATAGCTGCTAAAATAGAATGCTGTACAGAAAGATGTACACGGGCTCCTTATTGTTTAGGGTATAGCCAAGTCAAAAATTTGTATATTGTCTCATTTTTGGTGCAGTTTGATTCACAAGCTTGTTGGCTCTATCTTTCACTTCCCACAGGACAATGTCGCACAGCCATAATTGGCAATGTTGGTAGTGTTGAGCGAGCATGCCCAGCCGAGTACCGGTTCAGCTCGAGCATCGCTATGCTCGGCAGATCCGAGCACTCGGCCGAGTATCACATGTGCTCGAGCGCCATGCTTGAGTCTCCTCCCCGCACGTTTGGCACTTGCTAAGCAGCCAATAAACGTGCAGGTAAGTATTGCCATCACTGTAATGCCATTAGACATGTTTTCCGCTCATTGCGAGTCAGGGAGAGCTGCTGTTAGGAAGGGACAGTCAGTGTAGGGCGAATTTCATCTAAAAATTATCATTAAGAAGACATTTCAAAGAACTAACAATCCTTTTAAGGACTATTGTTAGAGGTGGCAGGCAGCCAAAATTGTTTTGGGGGAATTTTTTATTTTTTTTGTCAGGGTGACCGTTAGTGAAATTTTCTGTATTACACAAACTCTGCTTGCTGTGAGCAGTAAGACGCAAATCTACACTTATATCTAGACTGTGTGCGGTCTGTATTTAATTCAAATAACAGTGACAGTCATTTTCTGTATTCCACAAACTCTGCTTGCTGTGAGCAGTGAGACGCAAGTCTACAATTATTTCTAGACCGTGTCAGCGTCCTCAGTGATCCCTCATTGCCTTACAACTACTGGGTGTCCAAGCTGGACACGTGGCATGAACTGGCGCTCTACGCTTCGGAGGTGCTTGCCTGCCCTGCCACCAGCGTTTTGTCTGAGCAGGTATTTAGTGCTGCTGGTGGCATTATAACAGATAAGAGTATCCAGCTGTCAACTGAAAATGCTGCCCCTGACTTCTCCTCTCCAACAGAGGAAAGCCATGACTGAATATCAAGGCACATTAAATGTGTCATTTAGAATCTACTGAATACTCTGTATTCCCATGCACCTCTTCCGCCACAAAAAAGGGTATATGGTTGAATCTTCCTTTTCTCATCCTCCTCCTCCTCGTCCATCATATCTATATGCTTAATTGTCACATATAATGCCATCGCTTATATGCCTTCTCAAATAATATTTCGGATGGTCAGCTCACCCCCAGGCCCTCGCATAAATAATGTTTTCAATGGTCAGCTCACCCGCAAGCCCTCGCATATAATTTTTCGGATGGTCAGTTCACCCGCGGGCCCTCACCTATAATGTTTTAGATCAGGTATGGCTAACCTGCGGCTCTTCAGCTGTTGCAAAACTACGACTCCCAGCATGCCCAGTCTGCCTACAACTATCAGCCTACAGCAGAGCACGGTGGGAGTTGAAGTTTTACAACAGCTGGAGAGACGCAGGTTGGCCAGCCCTGTTTTAGATGGTCAACTCAGCTGAAGACCTTCACCCCTAATGTTTTAGTGGGTCACCAGCAGGCCATCAATCATACTTTACCTCTCTTCCTGTATAACGTTTCCTCATCCTAAATACCCAGGACATTCCCTGTAATTTTTTTGTACTCGTTCCAATGACAGGCTCTTTTAAAAGTCCTGTATTGTTATTTATTGTCACTACCTCACTGAGGTGGTACTGGGAAATTGGAGAGGCCCCGTCTGTCTTTCTTGGAAGTGGTAGCCGTGGCCATCCCTCAGGCTCCCTCTCCGGAAGTGAACCCTGATTCCCCATTACTCGTGGTCACCATGGTAGGCGCATAAAAGAACATTGAAAGTTGAAAGAGCAGATATCGGTAGATCTTCAACATCACGGGGACGTGCGATCAGCTTAGAAGTTATCTAGAGTTAACAAAGTGGCAGCAGACCCTCACCTACAATTTTTAACACGGTCAGCTCAACGTCCGTTCCTCTTACAAGTTCATTATCATCAGATGATAGACCGGTCAACACAATCAAAGCCAAGAGCTGTCCCTCTTAGTCATGGCCCCAGTTCCAAAAATCATGAAAATTTTTGTCTGAACTTGCTATTTATATAAAAGTATATATACAGGAAAGAAGGTTTCCTTACAATTTTTCATCTAAAATCGCTTTTATCTTCGGTTTTGTGAGTTTTATGGTCAGTCTGTAAAAGTGACATACAACTCAAGCAACATCGTTTCCAGCAGCGACATTGTATGCCAAGATGCATCCAGACATTCTCCCCATGCTGTCCCCGACCCATTTCGGTGGTGTTTCCATCAATTTCTGCCCTTTTCCTATGAACCATGCACCCTCCTTTCTTCAGAGCAAGGGGTGCCTGGTTTAATGCTCGGGTTCTCCCATTGACTTCTATAGAGCATCCCGATGTGCTTGGGCAGAGCACCCGAGCAACGGGGTGCTCGATCATCACTAAATGTTGGTCCATGTTAGTATGCTGGTCCATCTATTGCCAATTTTATTGTCCATGTTCATGGGATGCCACTTTCTCTTCCATGGCTGTGAGTCTCATGGTACAAGAATCAGCTCCTATATTATGTACTCAACTCTTAGAAGACCCTGGTTCTACTGTAAATCTGCCACAACTGAAGGTGAACCAACATTCTTTGTGGCAAGGAAACCACCAAGTGTTTTACAATATATTATCTTTGTAAGTGTCTTCTCGTTGAACACAATCTTCTATATCGTTTTCTATAAGGTGACTAGTTGAACGAATCGAATTTGACGAAGTGGATTCTATAACGCCTTGATTCTCTAATTGGGGTTAAAAAGTGGTCTAATACTACTGCTGTTGTGGTGTCCACATTGTTTTATACAAACATAATTCTATAACTCCTTGACTCTGTAATTGGGGTGGAATAGCGCAAAATTATAATGTATTTGGTTTTACACCTTGTGTTATAGATAAGGAATTTCATTAGGCCTTGTTTCTGTAATTGAGGTGAAATAACAGTCTGATACTACTGCTATTGGGGTGTTCTCATTGTTTTATACATAAATTATTTCATTAGGCCTTGATTCTGTAATTGGGGTGAAATAGCGGTCTGTGTAATACTACTGCTTTTGAGGTGTTCACTAGGAATCTATGTGGAATCAGCTGAAGACTGTGTAAAGGGAGTGCTCCCTTTCACTCTTCAGTAGAATCTTGGGCCACTACGCTGTTAAGTACATAATACCTGATGCTAACATTGACCTGTAAGTTCACACTTCAGTTATTTAGTCAGTCTTTGACCAGCAATTGACCAAATAAGTGAAGTGTGAACTGATTCTAAGAGTGACACATGTCACCTGCCTGTCATACTTACGCATGTAACTGTTTCATTACCACAGTGGACTAGTTATGCATGTTTCTGCAATGCACAGTGATGTACACAGAGATACAGGCTCCCTGCAGCTGATTTATAATGCGCTTCGTGACAAATTAATTTGGATCGAATAACATTTATGGGAAAAATTTGGTGAAGCGTCCAGATCGAATTTAAAAAAAAACTTTGCTCATCTCTAAAGATGACCACCACTAGAACCTCATTGTCTGTCTGTCTGTCTAAAGCCCATCACTAGTGTAGAATCAAGCACATGCGAAAGTTGGAGAAACTTTCCAAAGCAACCAGTGGTCAGCCAACCTGCCGTAGAAAGATTACTGCTATAGGCAACATCAACTGTAGAATCCTTTCATCATGACTATACAAGGAAGGTAAATGTAGAAATGTAATTCACATAGGGGCACATGTATTAAGACCAGTGTTTTAGATACCAGTCTTAATAAAGCTCTAAGCTGGCGATGGTTCCTGTTCCTCCAGGGTTATGAAGAGACACCAGCCTCTCCAATAACCTCTGCGCATCCAGCGCCAGTTCTAAATGTAAAATAGCTTCCGAGCTGTCTTACATTTAGACCTTTTTCAACGCCTGAAACGGGAGTAGAAAACGGAAAATCAGATGGGCCTGTCCCCTTCCCTGCCCATGCCCACATTTTTAGACCTGGCATAAGCTGGGCAAAGTCACAGATAGCGGTGCAACTAACCGTTGCGTTGTCATTTGCACCTGAAATACACCTACAGCTTAATAAATGACCCCCCATAGTACTGTGCACTGTATATATATCCTGCCCTAGCATAGTTTACAAATTATGTAGATTAAATACATTTGAAAAAGAAGGATTAATGTTTTTCATGTGGTGATCAGAATTGATACTACTACCAACATCTTGGCCTTTTTTTCCCTAAAAATGACATTGTCTTGGAGGGGTCTATAAGATCATTTCTACGTTTTACCCTCCGATCCCCCGAGTTACTATTTAGCTCCACTATAAACAGATATACTTTGTCTACTATAGGCATAAGTGGACCATGTCTAAAGGCGGTGCTATCTGTAAGGATGTCTGGTGCTCAGGGTGGGGTTATAGTTTATGCATTGTATTTTGGTACGGCAGTCCATCCAATACTTATATTACAGTGTAGTTCTATATTGATAGATGTATGCCTAATCCACTGATCTTAATAGAAAGCAGTTTTTGCCTACAGGCTCCCGATTATGACTGCGCCAGCTTTCAGTGTACTACTTCTAGACTTGACATAAAGAAAGTGACAGGTGAGAAAGGCTCAGTGACTACAGGAAGAGGAACATAATACTTAACAACTTGGAAACTAGATCTTCCTCTGGGGTGTACACCACCGCTACCTCGACTGACGGCTGCTCTACATGAGTTTATAATCACCGCACATCCGTGGTGTATTATACGATGGCAGAAAGTGGATGGCTCAGGCATTGTTATACTGTGAGGCTGACAGAACAGACTGGTTTTATAATCTATTTGCTTCATTTTCAAACACTATAGAATTCTTCTTCTATTCTCCTTGCTAGTAAAATAATAAGGTATGCAGTTAGCATAAAATATATATTCCCAAACTTGTTACTAGACATGAGCGAGGTTTTGATAAATTCGATTCGGCCGATTCACCGAACTTTGACAAGAAATTTGATTTGTTACAAATGAATCCACTGTGAATGACTATAAATCAGGTATACTCGTACGTCACACTGGCAAAGGGAATGTATGTAGTGGGCCGACTCAATACACAGTGGGTGCCGGCTGTATCATACAGCAGACATCCAGCTGCAATGACGGGGAATGGCCATCCCGCTGAACTCCGTCATTTAGCCTCTCAGATACTGCGATCAACACTGATTGCGGCATCTGTGAGGTACGCCAGATCGATGCCGCTTCCTCTGCCTTCCAATTGGAGCCCCTGCAGCACAGCTCAGCATGGACAGTGTAAAAATACTATTCACTCTAATAGATCTCTAATAGGTCAAGGGATCAAAAGATCCTAGGTTCTAGGTAATCGTTATTAAATAAAATGTATAAAGTAACAGATTAACCATGAATGTCACAGCAGCTGAACAAAATTCACTCGGCTATATATTAGGCAGCCCTTTAATACTGAGTCAGTAAGTCTATGTGTAAAATAACAGATTAACTATGAATGTCGCAGCAGTTGAACAAGATGCACATGGCCATTACACTTATTACATCTGCAGTCTCCCTACAGTCTTAAAAAACTCTCCCTGCACTCTCCCTTTCCAATATTCTTTCTTAAAGAGTTTTCAGCAACACTGTCCTTAGCGCATTAGCACTTTTCACATCTCTTCCTTTGCTCAGCTCATAGTAAAATGTTGGAGACCGCGTAGGATGAGGCTTTTATAGGGCTGTGACATCACAGGTGATGGATATATGTTAATTAGCTGGCTGCACGGCATTATGGGTGATCTCGTATTCCCAGGATTTAGGATTCTTACTTTCACTTTGTAACACATGCAGCTGCCATTTTATAAAAAAAACACGATCTGTTATCATGAAATTCGGATTTGTGGCGAATCGACATTTTTCCTAAACTTCGGATCGAATTCCACTTCCGATGCTTCGATTTGCTCAACCCTACTTATTACCCAGTGGCATAACTAGAAATGACTGGTTCCCACAGCAAATTTTGGAACGGGGCACACATTCCCCCAGCAACCTCTTCGCAATCCCCTCCTCGCATGCAACCCTCACTCCTGTGGCTAGTCAAGATCGCTCTCTGTTTCCTACAGTGTCTCTGTATATAATGTCACTTTATAATACTTTTGGGGAGCCCTGACAATAAATTCTTTTAGGCCTCCTTCTGGGTGGGCCCCTTCTGGATTGGGGCCCCAAAGCAGATCCTTCTCCTATAGCTACGTCCCTGTTTTTACAACAGAGGAACCCCTAAAAAATGAGTCCCCCCTTGGGAATCCCTAATCCCATTCCTATCTCTGTGAAGCTCGGTAGAGGGGCAGGTAAAGCATTCAATCATTCATTACGACAAAGATTTATCAAGGATTTTACAGTGCATGCCATATTTGAGAAATAATTAGTGATTTTGGGGGGGGGGGGGAATTTATCATTTGCGTTGGTTGTGGCATCAGTTTTATGTCTATCCTTGCTTTGTGAGGTTACGGCAAATTTAGGAAATGGTGCATTGTAATAATATATTTGGTGCAAGAGCAGTGTGGTGTATGCCTATGCCAGCCAAGGAGATACTACTTCTTTGAGACTCTTTAAAAAGTCGCACGTCATAATTGAGACTTGGGCTTTATTCACACTTACCTTAGGAATACGGTAGGCTAATCTTTAAGTCTGTTCCGTCTGCAGCAGTATTTGTCCATCCAAAATCTGATATTTATGCCAGAAACCATCCAGATACCATTACAGACAATGTGGATCTGGTGGTACATGGTCCTGTCTGGAAATGTCGGATCAGGCTACCAGATTACCAATGCAACTGTGATCAAACCTTAAAAGGTGTTCTAATCTGAAATCATGATTCACTTTTAACTCCACTCCTAAAAGTGTCGAGGCTCGCCAAATGTCACCAAATTGACCAAATATCAAAACGTTGGGGGGCAATAGCAGGGCACGACAAGGAAGGTGACTCCCTAGCGTGACCTGGAGATGCAGCCGTGCCGTGCTGGCATTAGGAGCAACATGGGTGCACATGGGTACATGGATACAAACTTCCCTATCTATTCTCAGCTTCAACAGTGGCTGAGAATAGATGGGGAAGTTTGTATCCATGTACTGTATGTGGCTCTCTCCATAAGTTTTGTGAAAAACAGCCCGGTATGGACTGCTGCAACCAGCTGCCTCACCTGCCACATGGGCAAGGGAACACTCACCCTCTTTTGAGATAGCCAGAGGTCCTAGAGGAGAGTCCCATCTAACAGTTATTTATAGTGTATTCTGTCTATAGAGCATAAATGTCTATGATGTGACAGCCCCTTTAAGGCCATCAATGTAGGACCCTATAAGGTGACAGAGCTGCAAAGGTAGATCATGTTTGATAGCAATTATTGTGACATTGTACAACCCAGAAAACAACAGTTTTATGAGTAGAAGGGAGGAAATGTGATCGGGGGCCTCCGTCTTCATCAATGTTATATATTCTTACAAAGAGTGCATCGGCTCCTTATAATAAACTTTATGAGATTAGTCAATAATTCATAAGGTCTGAACTAGGAGATGCTCAATTGTAAGGTTCATATAAAATCTCAAGAAGGGACATTTTTCAACAGAAAATATATTGTTCTTTTTTATTTCTATTTATGATTAAAGGGGTTGGCTACTTTCCGGCTACTCTTGATCAATGTGTATGTTAGATGATTATATGACACTTACTAATATAGTCTTTGTTGATATTCTGTGGTATTTTCTATATTTTATAAGGTATTCTCCCTTGTTGGTCAAGTCTTTTCTGCTATCCACACAGAGGTCCTGTCCATAAAATGGCCGCCAATGGAGGGTCATGTGACCAGGAAAATCACTAAGTCTTCTCCATTAAAATTCACTATACCTGCACTAAATTCTAAAAATTGAAAGGGCAGGTGACAGATGTTGTGCATTTAAGTGGAGGAGACTGAGTGATGATCTATAGTTATTTTGTCTGGTCCCATGATCCTTCATCAGCCACCATCTTATGGACAGGACCTCTTTGTGGACAGCACAGACGATTTGCCTAACAAGGAGACATGATTTATGAAATAAAGCAAACAGCCCAGAATCAAGAAAGGCTAAACTGGTAAGTGTCATATAGTCATCTTATAGCATTTTGGTCAAAAATAGTCAGAAAGTGTTCAACCCCTTTAATATAATTTACATGAGTTAGCCATTAGTATTGTTATCTTTGCAGTTGCACTAGGTAAAATGTTTGTTGCAGCCCAGTGCCACAAAGCAATATATGATATGGTAATGGTAGGGTAAATGTCATCCCAAAAAATGAAAACTATAGCCTAATATACAATAAAACTGACTTCAATGTGGAATTCACCTTTAGGCCTCCCGCACGCATAGTTCTTTTGGTTTGGTTAAAAAAAATATATAGCTCACACAAGCAGTTTCTATTAAAATTGTAAGTACTGTATGATTACATTGAACATTCTAAAAAAAGACACCGGATACCAGCAAACATTTCTCAACTGCATTTTAGCAACCCCAAAACAGCTAAAACTGCAGTGTGATTCCAGCCTTAAAGTGACCCTCCGGTTAAAAAATTTAATAAAAAACACACTAACAGGGGAATGAACAGAACAGTTATCTGGCGACCTTCTTTTTATCTTTTTAGCTGCCGATTTACCAATTCCTTGGCTTATCTTCTACCATGCAAAATGGGTGACCTGCTTCTCAGACTAGCTGATGCATACAGTGCATTTGGTAGTCCAAGGCACTTCCTGCAGCCCTCAGATTGTCCAGCACTGCTCTTCAATGTTCACCTAGTGAATTATTGTGAGATCCGAGATCAGTGGCATACCTACCATATAAATAAAGTTGGTAAAAGATGGCTGCACAATACATCATAAACTAACAGAAAAAAAAAAAAAAAAAAAGGGGCTCATTCCAAAAATTGGAATGAAGGAAGCTCTTAGCGCACATTTTTGATCAAAAGTATGTCGGGCCCAAGTACCACTTCACGGCGGCTTCAGAACTCTGTCTTATACCTACCATATAGGCAGACCACGCAGCTGCTATGGGCTTGTGAGGAATGGGGGGGAGGGGGGTCTGCAGTGAAGGAGAGGCCCCGCCCCCTAATTGCTCCCGTCTATCTTCCTAAAGCTAAAGGAACTTTTATGATGTCATCACAGGTCCTGTAAGGGAAGCACAGTGTAAAGTGTAGTTCCCAGGTTAGAACAGTCCATCTGTCAGGAACTGTGATGACATCATGTTCAACATCACAGGTCCTGCAGGATCTAGCAAAGGAACTGCACCAAAAATGGTGTAGTTCCCAGGTTTGAAAGGTACATCTGCTAGGACCTGTGATGACATCATCACAGGTCCTTCAACCCCTAATAGCAAGTATTAGAAGTTCACAATCAGCTCTGCATTGATCCATACAGATTGAAATAGTGTGGTAAAAAGAGGTCCTCCACTTTTCTCTTACCCCCCCCCCACCCATGCCCTGTTTTTACTCATTGCTCACTCATATATAATACTTTAGACAGTGACCACTACCTCATGTACCTGACACACAGTGACCATAATGTGTAACTGACCAAATATATCTGTACACACTGCATCTATTATACCTATTATAGATCTGTATGTGTATATACTAATATATATATATATATATATATATATATATATATATATATATACACACACACACTGCATATATTAAACAGTATTATAGATGCAATATGTACAGATATATAGTATATACAGCAGTGTACTGATATGTGAGGTAGGAGGCATAATAGATGCAGTGTGTATAGATATATAGTATTGTTGCAGTGGAGCTGCCAGAAGGCCATAGGAAGGCCATTCAAGTGGTGTATTTCACCCAGAAAAAGCTGGGTGAGATACAAGAAAGACTGGGAAAATAGTTTTTTCCCACTGTCTGCAGCAGCCAGGCTGGTAATGGGGATAATTATCAGCCAGCTGAGGAGCTTGGATTAATCTGGGCTGAGCTCCTCAGTCAGGGCTCCCAGTTTGGGAAAGGAGCAGGCTGTGTCAAGGCCTGTGGGAGCCGGGACCCTCTAACCCTGTGTGGGGGTAAGCACTGTGGGGTTTTTGGGAAGCTGGGTGGTAGACCCGGATCCCGCTAGAGAGGGAGTGTATATATACCGTGTAGTCAGTGGCCAGACGGCTGAGGTTTATTTTTATGATTTCTTTGTACTGCTGTTATGACAATAAAGCTGATCGTGGACAGTTTCCACTGGAATCTACAGTGGTGGAGTGGCTTCTTGATGTGTGCCAACCGTCTAAGGTAAAAAGACGGCGATCTGGAAGAGCTAAATGACCCTGAGTTGTTACAGTATATACAGCAATGTACTGAAATGTGAGGTAAGGGGTATAATAGATGCAGTTTGTACATGTATATTGTATATACAGCAGTGTAATCATACGTGAGCTAAGAGGTATAATAAATGTAGTGTGTACATATATATAGTATATACAGCAGTGTACTGATATGTAAGGTACGGGGTATACTAGATGCAATGTGTACAGATATATAGTATATACAGCAGTGTACTTGTCACCACGGGGAGTGGGGAAACCCCCCGCCGCGCACTATCCACGGCTGCAGGGCCAAAAAAGGACTAAAACAGGGACAAAGGAACTGCCAAACTAGCACGTCCCTAACGCTGGCCCTGGTCTCCTAACAGTATGGGCCGACCCCGAAGGTAGGAGGGCCCATACGTCCGGAACCTAGAGCCCTGGACATCCCTGCTTCACCCTGGATCTAACAGGGCAGAGACCACCTGCTCACCCAGGGACACGGATGAGCAGGAGTCTCCCGAGGCCCCTCTGCAGCCGGGACCCTGACAGTGTGAACCCCAGTACCGCAGGAGAGCATACAAACAAACACTCTTACCTGCCGCACCGCAGAAGATAAAGCGGATCCAAGAACTCCCGACCTCCCATGCGGACAACTGACGCATGCGGATGGATCCCAAAGTGGCAGCACACCATCAGGTAGGTACCACACCCCTCCGGGCGGGCAAGCCCCTTCCGGAGCGTCTCACCGTGTCAACAAACACCAAACATACCCACACCATACTACAGCAACCAGGTGGGGAAGGGATACACAGACACTCACCAGGGAAGGAACAACATAGCAAACAATATAACAAATAAGGGTGGCTCACGCAGACATCCAAGTGGGGAACAGACAACAAGCTCCAGCCATGCCCACACCATGACTGGACAAACCAAACTGACCTCCAGGCTCCAAACACAGGAACTTAAAGGACGCCTGAGGACACACCCACCCACAATGCAGCCACACCTTAGCCACACCTTAACCCCGTGCACGCCACACAAACACAGAAGACACAAAAAAAGGGAATCGTGCACAGGAAAGAGGGAAAGACACACATGCACCACAAGAAGTTGCTAGCAGCAACCAGCATGTGTGTCTATGTGTCACCACACCAAAGACAGAGCAGCCGTGGCCCTGCGCCAAACATAACACATACGAGATAACATACATCAGTGTATGCGAGGCCACAGGTAAAAGCCACGACCGCCAGGCGGGTGACCCGTTGCCAACGGCAACCGCACATAGGCCAACGGGGTAGCAGCCCTCCGTGCAGACGACACGTTGCCGCTGACAACCACACGCACGACCTAAACCTGGGTATAATAGATACACTGTGTATAGATATATAGTATATACAGCAGTGGGGGCCCAATTTTGATTCTTGCTCTGGGGCCCAGTGATTTCTATGTACGCCCCTGTCTGAAATTCAGGAAAAAATTGACTTTTTACAACCTGGGTGCAAAAAGAGTTTATAATTTATGATAAAAGATATACATACAATGACATACAAACAGGAAAGTAACAGTCACGAAAGCCATGAAAACAAATGAGCGAGCTCCACATGGACCAGTATCCAACATGGCACTGAGCCGACGCTAATATGATACAAAGAAAGCTAATGTTGGCAAGACACTTCATACCCTGACCCTCAGTTCACACTTGCGCGTTTTACAGCGCGTTCGAACGCGCTGTAAAACGCTCAACACATGCAAACCAATGCTTCCCTATGGGACTGGTTCACATTTTCGCGTTTTACAGCGCGTTCGAACGCGCTGTAAAACGCCCTACGCATAAACAAGTACTTGAGCTTTTTTTGGGGCGTTTGTCGCGCGTATTGTGATTGACACCACAGTAGTCAATCACAAGAACACGCGTACGACTCGCGTTTCCTATTTGCAAAAACGCACTGTAATACGCGCGACAGGTCTGAACCCAGGGTGAGGGTGTATTCAATAGAGCTGAGCTCTTTGTTCCATAGCCAAGTGTTTTTTAGTCTCTTGGCCCCTCCTAATCCCACCTAAAGGTCAGTACGCATGTATGGTTACTTCATACTGCAGGAATGCGGCCAGGTATCAGGCATCACTAACCAACTACAGGAATTAAAGCAGAAGAACCATTAAATACTTTGTTATAGACCTATGAACACCAATTTCGCACTGATTAATTTATTCATCCTTAATATATCTTTGTAATGGGCATGCAATTGTTCTTCAAGAAAACCTCAAAATCACAGTAAAGAATGCACATTATACATGTTTTTCCTGATCCTTTTTTTTCCCATAATAGCGAGTGGTCCTCAACCACTACTGTGTGAAGGTTGAGGCATTGTTACTTCAGATATGGACAACAAAAATATAGAAGGCAAAAAAAGATCCACGGGATACTAATATAGCATGTCTCTTCTTAGAAATACCTCGAAGTCATGTAGGGATGAGACATAAATCCCCTATGTACCATGTAATAGGCTTTCTCTGAATAGATTTAATCCAATGCTGACTATTCATTAACTGATAGCACTGGACATGGACAGTCATATCCTCAGGTGAGAAAAAAAAATCAATATACTGATCCACAGTTCTTACAGAGAACTTCGAGCTAGCTGTCCTGACAGCCCAGAGGTGGAAATGATGTGAATAAATTACACACTGGACTACAGACTACTTGCTGCAGATATGTGCCAGAATCAATGGCACACGACTCAGAATAATATCTTTAATATGACTAAGAAAGCCTTCATGATCCCATATCCGCATAATCCGAGCATTCAGGATGTTTGTGTGTGTGTTTGGGGACTTAACAAACTTTGCATGTCATCTTCCTGGTGTTAAAAAGTGTCCAAACCTTTGTCAAAATCTGCAACATTTTGGGGGGTTCAAAAAAGGGGGCAGCATGAAGCTTAGGACCTTGGTGACAAAAATAGAAAAGTCTTCCTGAGTCCTAGGAGATTAGAAGGTGTTATATACCAATTTCCAGGGCAATTGGAGCCACATTCAGCCCAAATCAATTTGGGTGCCAACTGAACTTTTTGGAAAATTAAGCGAACCTGAACCAAACCGAGTCTCAAGTCATTCACTTATTTCTTGTCTAAATACAGTGTATCCTTTGCATTTAGTGTTATGTGAGTGCTGTAATGGTATGTTTTTACTGAGGGGTTGGCCATGTGTTTTTGTAGGTGAAGCTACATTTTTAGTCAGATTTATCATTTTGGCTTTTTGTAAAAAGTGGCAAAAAAGTCTCAAGTGTACTCCAGTTCTCTTGCAGGGTACAAACTGACAGAACCTTTATAAATAGTATGATTAGACTTTAGACTGAAAACTCCATAGGCACTTTATTAGACAAAAAATAAGCACCTTATTTTTAGTAGATCACCCCCTAACTATTCACCTTCTGGGATCCTGAAAGATCAGCTGCAATCTGTAGGGGAAACCTGGCAGTAAGTGTTAAAGGGAATGTGTCACCTATATTTTTTCTCCCAGCTAAAACCAGATAGCAACACAACTTTTATTCTATTTGATGAACATGATTATGGGGTTGGCCATCTTGCCTGAACTGTTGGTAACAGCATTTAGAGATATGCTTTACCGGAGACACTGTGGGTCATAGAAAGAATGGACAAGAGAGGACTTCATTGACTTCTATGGAAAAGTTTTCTAGGCATGGTCTGTGACTTGTGCAAACATAGTAGATAAGCTGTGATATCACCTATTCTTAATGGCGGATCTTGTGTTATCTGTATGTAGGTGATACCTGTCATTAAAAACCGGCCTGTGATGATGAGATGACTGCTGAAAAGTGATCGGTACAGACAGGGGCATAGCTAAAGGCTCATGGGCCCTGGTGCAAGAGCTCAGCTTGGGCCCCACATACCTCAGTACTTTGTGGCAAGGGGCAGGGGTGCACCTAGCCTTTCAACTGCTTGAGGTGAAAATTGAAACAGCACTCCTCCATGCCAAATTTTCAACCTAATCCCTTCCCTCCAGTCCTACTGTTAAAGACATACTTGGAAAACATTACATTTCACACTACAAAACATACAGGAGAATACAGTGCCACACACCTTTTATGTCCAGAGATGTCTCCTCTGATGTAGACATTTTGGGGCACATTTATTAAGACCGGTGTTTTAGATGCCGGTCTTAATAAAGGCCCATAGCTGGCGGTGGATCCGCCGGGGTTATAAAGAGGCGCAGGCCTCTCTTTAACATAGGCGCATCCAGCGCCAGTTCCAAATATAACAGCTTCCTTGCGGTCTTACATTTAGACTGTTTGCTATGTCTAAACCATGCATAGAAAATGATGAATGAGACGGGCATGCTGTCCCGTCCCCCTCCCCGCCCATGCCACGTTCACAATTTTAAACCTGGAGTGAGCAGGAAAAAGTCGCAGATAGCGGGGCAACTTACTGCGGTTTTGCCATCTGCCCTGAAATACTCCAAACGTTTGCGTATTTCAGAATAGTAAATGACCCCCTTTCTTTCCTCATCTTCTCTATTCAGACCACACCGCCATGATGATTTATTTCAGACATTTTAGTTTCCTACTTTTCCATTATCCTTCTTCTCAACACCCCATACTGCCACCCCAAATACTGTGCCCCCCAATACTATACTGCAGAAACAGTGCCCCTGAAAACACTAGCACCAGGAAGATAGTGCCCCTTAAGTAGATATTGGTACGCAGTGCCCTAAAAATAATTGTGTTAAGCTGATACTGTGCCAGGGTGCACCCTACAGTAACAGTTCTCCTGAAAGTCCCACCAATAGTAATAATTCTCTGAAGGATATATAGTTCAAGCAGCACTCCATATGAGCATAAGGATCGAATGTCATAGATATAGATAAAACATTTAGGAATGCCAAAATAATACAATGCAATATAAAAGCTCTTACAGGATTAATAAATAGCAACAAAAAATAAAACTCCAGTTGGGAGGGAAACTAAATCATAAAAGTCTGCTCAATATATCCCTAGGAAAATTATAAAATGTTCTGAAAACGGTGGATGAAGTCCAATGGAACTTTAAACAAGCCAATACATATAAAACACCATGGATGTACACATTAGTTCTAAAGCAGCTTACCAGCCAAAGGGACCCACAGCAGTAATTAAATCCAAACAGAGTTCGGCAGGTGTGGTGTGGCAATGTAACCCACACGCCGAGGCGTCCCATGGCTATTTGAGACCAACACCACTTGTTACCTGTCCTGAGGTCTTCAGATGAAAGTCCCGTCCTCACAGTAGATGAATGTCCTGCTGTTATGGGCCCAAACGAAAACCACACCAAACGAAGGCAGGAAATGCTGGCTGGCCACGTGATGTGTCTCGTGATTGGAGTGATCCTAGTATCCACGACCAAAATGGGTTTGATATAGAGGAAATAGGTCCAATAGAGCAAACATCCAGTGGTGTATAAAAATAGCACAAGATATAAGTCCTGGTTGGTGCAGGGAATCTCAAACTGACATGTTAGGATGGGTCTCTCAAAACCAAACGCGTTTCGGGGTATTCAACTGCCCCCTTCCTTAGTGATCTGATGATTTATTTCAGCCATCTCCTGCAGAGTTTTACAAACAGACATCTTAGTTTCCTACTTTTCCATTATCCTCCCACCTAATTAACACCCCATACTGCAACCCCAAATACTGTGCCCCCCAATACTATACTGCAGAAACAGTGCCTCTGAAAACACTAGCACCTTGTAGATAGTGCCCCTTAAGTAATTATTGGTACGCAGTGCTCTAAAAAATAGCTACACCCAGCAAATAGTGCCCCTGACACTAATAGTGATGCCAATGTCCCACAAAAATAATTGTGTTAAGCTGATACTGTGCCAGGGTGCACCCTACAGTAAGTGCTCCTGAAAGTCCCACCAATAGTAATAATTATTTGCCAGAGTGCCCTTAAAATGTGCCGTATAATAACCTTGTCAGACCACCATATCAGACCCCCATATCAGATCTTCGGATCAGATCCCCATATCAGATCAGACCCTTATATCAGACCTGAAATCAAACTCCTATATCAGATATTCAGATCCTATCCCCATATCAGACCCCTATAGCAGACCTCAAATCGGAACCCCATATCAGACCTCAAATCAGACCCCCATATCAGATCTTCAGATCAGATCCCCATATTGGATAAGGGCCCCATATCAGACCTCAGATCAGAACCCCATATCAGAATTCAGATCAGACCCCCATATCAAACCTCAGATCAGACCCCCATATCAAACCTCAGATCCTCAGACCCCCAGATCAGATCCTTAGATCAGGTTTCCAAATCAGACCTCAGATCAGAATCTCCATGTTAGACCCCCCCATCTCAGACCTCACATAAAAACCCCCATCAGACCACCATGTTAGATCCTCCATATCAGACCTCAGATTAGACCAAAATAAAATAACTTACCTCTCCTGCTCCACCGCTACTCTACAGGTCCGGCAGTCTCTCTTGCACTAGCTGGTCTTCTCTGGACCCGCTCTGCACCCTGATCTGACTGCGTACAACATCAGGTCATAGTGTGCGTACTACATACTGAGGCTGTACACAGTCAGAACAGCGCGGATCCAGAGAAAGCAAAATATTCGATAATTGGCAGTGCAACACTGGCAAGGGGGACCATGTGGGCCCCCTGGCTTTGTGGCCCGGTCTCAATTGTGACCACTGCACCCCTATAGCCCACTGTCCACCTTTACTTGGCAGTTTTGTTTGTTCAGTGCACGTTTGCTCTTTCAACTCCCAAACAAGCTCACGCCTTGTCATGGGGAATGCAGAATTACATGCCCATGCAGTTGTATACTTCAATAAGGCTATGGGCAACATATTTCTAGGCATCTGGAGTCCAATATAAAGATTTTTATAGTAATTCTAGTAATTACTATATTGCTAGAATTACTGTATCTGCGCCACAAATCGGTCTAAAAAAGTGGTGAAATTTGGCTCATTTATGGTTTCTACACTTTTTCCATCATGCTCAGAAAAGGGATTGGGCTTAATGGAAAGCAGTTGGGCCTTTTCTGGAATGGGACGGGGCCTAAGGTGCGCCATTTTGTGCCAAAAGTTTGCCACAATTCTGCCGTAAAAATCTGTCACAAAGTAAGTCAACCAATAAATGGTATTTAGTTAGAGAAAAGTATCTATCCCTCCACCACATTTATCATGCAGCCTGCGACCCTGTAATAAATCTGCTGCAGACAGCCTGTCTGAGCTTACACCACCTACAGCTTAGTAAATCTGGGCCTTTGTGTTTCGGTATACCACATGTAAAAATATGTGCATGCATTTTTTAAGTCTTTTAATTCTCATGCTTTACATGATAATTTTCTGTTTTAGAGTGAAATATTGTTAATTTCAGGTCATTTTCTATATAATTATTTTTTTTTAAATATCCACATGTTTTATGTGAGGTATAAAATGAGTTTTTCCCGTTGGTACATGGCACTTCTAGATCTGTACCTTTAATAAACCAGAACAGGAGTCTCCCTTTTTCAAAAAGTCCCTCATGCTGACACTATGAGTTCGCAGTCCCTGAAAAGACTCCCCTACCACCGCAATGTCATCCAGTCTCTTCATCACGTGACCACCTAGACCAGGGATGGGCAAAGTGCGGCTTTCCAGCTGTTGCAAAACTACAACACCCAGCATGCAAAGACTTCTTACAGCTATCATTGGTGGGAATTGTAGTTTTACAATAGCTGGAGAGCCGCAGTTTGCCCATCCCTGACCTAGACAATCTCTGGTGGCAGTGGTGATGTTAGTTGCTATGGGAGGTAACAGAGGTCTGAAAACCACTTTAATTTTCATTTTTTAACCAAAATGGCCATCAGTTTTTCAAACCCATATAAAAGCATACTTACATGTATACTTAGTGCATGCTTGTATTTTTCTAGCTGTTGAAAAAAAAATAAACTTTTTAGGACAGGTGTTCAGAGCAATGTGGCAGTAAATGACAGAAGCAGAGCTATCAGCACTCTACAGATGGAGCCATTATTTCCCAGCATCTGTAACCTTCTGCAGCCGTCCCCAGAGTCCCAAATCTTCTGCATCATGTGCAGGAACCGGATGTTTTGTTTTACAAGTGCTCACAAATGTTTCCAGGATTAAAGATTTTGTCTGAACGTTTGATTAATTAACTATTTAATCTCTGTTTTCCAGCTATATCCCTTTTGCGAAAATGCCACGGGGGCTCCAGTTTGGATTTTTTTCTTTTTGTCGATCTCGTTTCTTTGATAGGAGAAATTTATTGTTGAAATTTTATTGAGACCTATAGCTCCATTTGACTTCTTTTCTCAGCAGTGATGGAAGCAGATGGCGGCAGTATATGGGCTCTTCTTGCTTGTTAATTTCATATTGCAGTAAAATTCCACTTGACCAGTAGGATCTAGTAGGGGTATGGACCGTAGGCGCAAGAACACAACCAGATGGATACGGTGCAATGGAAGTATATTGAGACAACACGTTTCAGGGTTCTGGGGACCCCTTTATCAAGTCTGTCAAAAACTAGAAAAAAAAAACTAGAAAAACTAGAAACACCATGAGACAAAGCGTCTCAATAGTACAAACGCGTATGTCAGAAGGCATCAGTCATACAACTGGCATGTGGCACACGATTAAAAGGGTGGTCTTACTTCAGAAAATAGCATTATTGTGTACACAAAGTTAATACAAGGCACTTACTAAGGCCTCTCTAGAACCTTTTCCTATAGTGTGGAAGTACAGGCACCGTTGCTGGATTGCAGGGTGGTCATAACCTCTGGAAACGAGCAGTGTATAATGTGGTAGAAAAATGAATCCAGCCAGCAAAGGAGACAATATGGACAATCACAATACATTAGTAAGTGCCTTGTATTAACTTTCTCTACATGATAAATGCTACTTTCTAAAGTGAGACAACCCCTTTAAGCTTGGTGGGGACCCCAATTCATCAAAGAGGTTGGGTCATAGAGGTCCCCTAGGTCCTTAACCTCTCAACATGTTTCAATATCAATAAATACAATATTCATATATTTATACATTATGGGGGTCCCCATTTACTAACAGAAATACGCCACTTTTTGGTGTATATCTGTCGAAGATTGTCATGCAAAGGTTATTTGCACCACAATCTGCGACTTTTCTTCGTTCACGCCAGTTCTAAAAAAGGGTGCGTGGAGTGGGTGGGGAAGGGGGCGGGACAGCAGGCCCATCTCTTTTATCATTTTCTACATCTGTTTTTAGTCGTCGAAAATGGTTTAAATCTACGTCAGCAAGGGAGCTGGCATAGATTTAGATAAGCGGTGGATAGGCCAGCGCCTCTTCATAAATTCGGCACATCGAATGCCAGCTAAAGGGGTATTAAGACCAGCGTTTTAGAATAAATGACCCACTATGTATACACTGTTTATGGACAAGAATGGACTCGAAATTACATCTAATACCTCCATGAGAGAAATGCACAAATTAGATAGATGTTTATTGTTTTAATGCTTTGCCTTAGTTCATGTGAAGTCTGAAGTGATTGCCATGCCTGAGAGAGAGAAACTGGTGAGTGGTTATGGACCTCTGCCCAGTTGTATCCTGTAGTGGGTGATACACCCAGAGACCCTGTAATTGTAGCCCGAGCCAAGAATGACTGGGATGTCTGCTTAAAAAACCTGAGAAGGCTAATGCTGTATCAACAGTCTAAAGAATCAAACAGAATGGATACTGTCAGGGATATTATGTGCTGTACTATGGCCCACTGACAGATTTCATTTGAGTCTGTGACTTGAGCTCAGTTTAGTTTAGCAAAGTAGATTGCCATCTATTGCACCTGCAGTGTACTGTGTGCTTTCTTCTCTAGTCACCAAGCCTCTGCCAAGAAGTGTAACCACCAAGCCTAATGCCTTTGTATAGTCATGTTGTGTTATAACTAATAGGTCTGTACTCTAATACTTACTTCTATACATAGTAAACACATAGTTAAATTTGCTGCTGCGTTTTTGTCAGTAACAGTGCCAACTTCTTGTGGGGCACTGAGTTCAAGTCAGCCGCTACATCCCATGAGGACAGACCCCGGTACATTAACCGCAACATAACGGAAACATACCAATATCTCTGAAATAAAAAATATTTAGCTCTAGCTACGGCTCTATCCTGTGATTTACCGCTATATGAACATTATTACTTTGTGGCTGAACATTCTTATATTTTTCACCTGACAGACATTTTAGGTAGTATTGCATTTTACATTCATACTAAATGTTATTAAGGTAAATAAAAATATATAAATAAATACAGATATAAAACATACATTCTGAGACATTGTGCTTCCTCCCAGGCCCATAAGATGTATGCAGATATACACAATGCGGTTAGATTTTGTGACTCCAATCTGAGCTGAGTTTGCTCAGGCGACAATAAACGGATATGTACGAGCTCAGCCACTTGTGCTGTATTGATTCTTGGGTCGTTAGACAACAGTAAGGGATGACCAGTGCTTCCAAAGAAGAAAGTGGATTGCCACCAAAACTAGTCATTTACAATTGATTAGTCAAACCCATACAATTTAAAAGTACAAATAATCCAACATGTCACAATGTGGCTCAACTCGAATTGGGCATGCACAGTGTGGAAATAGAGAGTGGGGTACTTTGCAGCCAGGGTCTGCTCCTACAGGCACTAATAGGTTAAAGCTAGGTGTCTACAGATATACCAGTGTGAGATGCAAACCAAGAAATCTCATTATAGAAGGACATGGTGAGCATCCTCTATAAGTCTTATCTGTCTCCATGTGATCTATAAATAAACGATTTTCATTAAGCCTCATTCACACATCCGTGTCTGTGCTCAAGTCTGTGAGCAGGTGGTCAGTGATGCATCCGTGAAGCTGTCCGTGAAGGATCCGTGTTGGGTCCGTGGGTCCGTTTTTTGCTGGCTGTGTGCCATCTGTGTTTCACTGACACTGAATAGCTGAAAAATGATTTTCAAAGCATCTCTTCTTAACCCCTTAAGGACACGGCCCTAATTCACCTTAAGGACCAGGCCATTTTTTCAAAATCTGACCACTGACCCTTTAAGTGTGAATAACTTTGAAACGCTTTTACTTACCTAGGCCGTTCTGAGAGTTTTTTCGTCACATATTCTTCTTTACAACACTACTAAAATTGGGTCAAAAAAGTTAATTTTTTTGCATAAAAAAATAGAATTTTTACCAAAAATTTGGAAAATTTAGCAAATTTTAAAGTTTCAGTTTCTCTACTTCTATAATACATAGAAATACCTCCCAAAAAAGGGATGATTTTACATTTCCCATATGTCTCCTTCATGTTTGGAGCATTTTGGAAATGCCATTTTATTTTTTAGGGATGTTACATAGCTTAGAAGTTTAGAAGCAAATTTTGAAATTTTTCCGAAATTTTCCAAATTCCACTTTTTATGGACCAGTCCAGGTCTGGAGTCACTTTGTGAGGCTTACATAATAGAAACCGCCCAAAAATGACCCCATTTTAGAAAGTACACCCCTCAAGGTATTCAAAGCTGGGTTTACAAATGTTGTTAACCCTTTAGGTGTTCCACCACAGTTCATGGAAGATGGAGAAACAATTTTGGAATTTAGAATTTCTGAAAAATTTCCATTATAATCCATTTTTTCCAGTAATAAAGTGAGGGCTACCTGCCAAACAAAACTCAATATGGGTTGCCCTGATTCTCTAGTTTACAGAAACACCCCATATGTGGTCCTAAACTACTGCTTGGCAAAACGGGAAGACATTGAACGAGGGGAACGCCATATGGGTTTTGAATGGCAGATTTTGCAGGACTGGTTTTTTTAACACCATGTCCTATTGCAAGCCCCCCTGATGCACCCTAGCATAGAAATTCCAAAAAAGTGACTCCATCTAAGAAAGTACACCCCTCAAGGTATTCAAAGCTGGGTTTACAAACATTGTTAACCCTTTAGGTGTTCCACCACAGTTCATGGAAGATGGAGAAACAATTTTGGAATTTAGAATTTTTGGAAATATTTCCATTATAATCCATTTTTTCCAGTAATAAAGTGAGGGCTACCTGCCAAACAAAACTCAATATGGGTTGCCCTGATTCTCTAGTTTACAGAAACACCCCATATGTGGTCCTAAACTACTGTTTGGCGAAACGGGAGGACATTGAACGAGGGAACGCCATATGGGTTTTGAATGGCAGATTTTGCAGGACTGGTTTTTAACACCATGTCCTATTGCAAGCCCCTAATGCACACTAGCATAGAAATTCCAAAAAGTGACTCCATCTAAGAAAGTACACCCCTCAAGGTATTCAAAGCTGGGTTTACAAACGTTGTTAACCCTTTAGGTGTTCCACCACAGTTCATGGAAGATGGAGAAACAATTTTGGAATTTAGAATTTTTGGAAAAATTTCCATTATAATCCATTTTTCCAGTAATAAAGTGAGGGCTACCTGCCAAACAAAACTCAATATGGGTTGCCCTGATTCTCTAGTTTACAGAAACACCCCATATGTGGTCCTAAACTACTGTTTGGCCAAACGGGAGGACATTGAACAAGGGGAACGCCATATGGTTTTGAAAGGCAGATTTTACTGGACTGGTATATTTACACCATGTACCCTTTCAAGCCCCCTGCTGCACCCCTAGTGTAGAAACTCCATAAAAGTGACCCCATCTAGGAAACTACAGGATATGGTGGTTGTTGTTTTGGGACTATTTTAGGGTAAATTTGATTTTTGATTGCTCTATATTACACTTTTTGAGGCAATATAGCAAAAATGGAAATTCTAAAATTGTTAATACATTTGCCATTCATTTTTGTGGAACACCTAAAGGGTTAAAGTTTGTAAAGTGATTTTTGAATACCTTGAGGGGTGTAGTTTCTTAGATGGGGTCACTTTTTTGGAGTTTCTAGTCTAGGCTACATCAGGGGGCTTCTAATGGGACATGGTGTAAATAAACCAGTCCATCAAAATCTGCCTTCCAGAAACCATATGGCGTTCCCTTCGTTCTATGCCCTGCCTTGTGGCTATATAGCCATTTATGACCACATATGGGGTGTTTCTGCAAACTACAGAATCGGGGCAATAAATATTATTTTTTTTTTACTGTTAACCCTTGCTTTATTACTGGAAAATATGGATTAAAACGGAAAATTTGCCAAAAAATGGGGTTTTTGGCACAGTTTTTTTTTATTTTTTTAACACCGCTCCTTTGAGGGGTTTGTTATAATGTTATTATTATAGGGCAGATTATTACGGACGTGCCGATACCTAATATGTCTACTTTCTTTGATTTATTCAGATTTCACACTAGATTTTTCTATTTGGAAAAAAAATAGATAATTCATTCTAAATAGCCCGGCAGCTGCATTTTTTTTTGGGGGGGACTATATAATGTAGGGGCTCATTTTTTGCGGGATGAGATGGCGGTTTTTTTGGCACTATTTAGGGGTGCATACGACTTTTTGATCGCTCGCTATTACACTTTTTTGATGTTGGGTGACATAAATGGCTTTTTTAAACACTGTTTTTATTTTTTATTTTTAACGTCGTTCATCCGAGGGGTTGGGTCTAATGTTATTTTTATAGGGCAGATTATTACGGAGGCACCGATACCTAATATGTCTATTTTCTTTGATTTATTCAGATTTCACACTAGATTATCCTATTAGTAAAATGATCTGTTTTTTTTCCAATCTAAATAGCCTGGCGGCTGCAGTTTTTTTTTTTTGGGGGGGGACTATATAATGTAGGGGCTCATTTTTTGCGGGATGAGATGGCGGTTTTATTGGCACTATTTGGGGGTGCATACGACTTTTTGATTGCTCGCTATTACACTTTTTTTGATGTTGGGTGACAATAAAAATGGTTTTTTGGACATAAAAAAAATAAATAAAAACTAAGTCGTTTTTCCAAAGGGGTTGGGTCAAATTTTATTTGTATTGAGCAAATTTTTACGAATGCGGCGATGCCCAATATTTATGGCTCTCAGACTTAGAAAAAACACTAAAACAGGCATCCTCAAAAAGCGGCCCTCCAGATGTTGTAAAACTACAATTCCCACTATGCCCTGCTGATACCTGTAGCTGGGCATGTTTACAACATCTGGAAGGCCGCATTTTGAGGATGCCTGCACCAAAACTAATATTTTTGGGGAAAAAAATTGTTTCTGTGCCTCCAAAGACTGAGAGCCATAGTTTTTTATGTTCTCTAGGGGACTGTAGGGAATTATAAAAATTTAGAACTCCATGGAAGTGTGATACTCCCTGAAGCAATTGATAACGCAGAGGCCCGGATGATCGGGGCACGTGTCGCATTGAATGGTGGTGTCCTTCCGTATCCCCCTCTTGCAACACACTCTGCACTTTTTTTGGGATCGTCCCTTCTTTCCAGTATGGGGGACTGGACCTGGAAAGTGTTGGCCAGGGACGATCCGGGCGCCTCCAATTCCCGAGGTACTCCGACCTGCTCTTTCCCTGTCAGAAAATATCAGGGCCTTGAGGACTGCCTCATAGAATTGGAGGAAAGTCTCTGTGCTGCCAGCGCTTCGGCATAGTACAAAAGCGTTGTACATGGCAACCGGCACCATGTAGACCGCAACTTTTTTGTACCATGCCCGGGTTTTCCGCATGGCATTATATGGTTGGAGAACTTGATCAGACAGATCAACTCACTCCATATACCGATTGTAGTCGACGATACAATCGGGTTTGAGGACCGTTGCCGTGGATCCTCGCACAGAGACTGGGGTGATGCCGTTACCATGGATTGTGGTCAGCATAAGGACATCCCTCTTGTCCTTATATCTGACCAGCAACAGGTTGTTGCTGGTAAGGGCACGGGTCTCACCCCTGGGGATGGGTACCTGGAGGGGTAGGTAGGAGGCCACGCTGATTTTTCCGCACGGTCCCACAAGCGAACGTGGATCTGGCGGCAAGGGACCTGAACAAGGGAATGCTGGTATAAAAGTTGTCCACGTACAGGTGGTAACCCTTATCCAGCAGTGGGTGCAAAAGGTCCCACACGATTTTCCGCTAACACCCAGAGTGGGGGACATTCTGGGGTTCAATACGGGAATCTCGTCCCTCGTACACACGAAATTTGTAAGTGTACCCTGAGGTACTCTCACAAATTTTGTAGAGCTTCACGCCATACCTCGCTCAGCTAGTGGGAATGTATTGGCGGAAACTGAGTCTCCCTTGAAAGCAACGAGAGACTCATCAATCGCCACCTCCCTTCTAGGTATGTAGGCCTGCGCGAATGCGGCCCCAAAGTGATCGATGATCGGCCGTATCTTGTACAGCCGGTCATAGGCAGGATCAGTTTGGGGGGGACATGCTGCATTATCTGCATAATGCAGGCATTTCCGTATGGCCTCAAACCTTGAGCGTGTCATGGCCATACTGTACAGTGGGGTCTGGTAGAGGACGTCCCCACTCCAGTATTGCCTGACACTGGGTTTTTGAACTAAACCCATATGCAGCACGAGGCATCAAAAGGTCCTCATTTCGGCTGCACTGACTGGCGTCCAGCCACCGGGTCTAGCCAAAAAGGAACCTGGAACACCAGCTAAGTTCACCGGTAGGGGGCTCCGGTGCGCTTATTTGGTGGTCCGGGAAACCAGTACGAACCCCAGGGCTGCTCGTACTGGTGTGGGCCACAGGGTCCCTAGCATGTGGGGCCCCTGGCTCCACCTGGCGGCGTCTCCGCCGCCTTGGGGGCTCATCATCATCAGATGATGATGAGGAGGATGCAGATGACAGGAGGAAGGGGTCATCGTCATCCTCACTGGCGCTCTCGGTGTCGGAGAGCATCTGGGCGTATGCCTCCTCCACCGTGAACAGCTGGCGGGCCATGGGTGTGTGTGCGTGTATGTGCGTGTGTGTCAAACTTTATTGTATGTGCGTGTGTGTTTGGGCGGGTGTTTGCGTACTAATAAGAAAAGAAAATGTTATGGGCAAGTTCAAACTTGCTGATCAGCTGTCCGGCACTGATCAGCAGTGGGGCGAGCGATGCGCTAACAGTGGCCGGACGCAAAGAGTGCCGGCCACAGTAAGCACATGAAAAAGTGGTGGCGGAGGGTGGTGTTGGGTGGCGGAGGGGGTTAGCGGGTGGTTTGTGGCGGAGGAGGGAGGCGGGTGGCGGAGGAGGGAGGCGGAGGTTAGTGGCGGGTGGCGGAGGGGGTTAGCGGGTGGTTTGTGGCGGAGGTGGGTGGCGGAGGAGGAGGCGGGTGGTGGAGGGGTTAGCGGGTGGTTTGTGGCGGAGGGAGGTGGAGGGGGTTAGTGGGTGGTTTGTGGCGGAGGGAGGTGGTGGAGGGGGTTAGCAGGTGGTTTGTGGCGGAGGGGGTGGCGGAGAAGGGAGGTGGGTGGCGGAGGTTGGTGGTGGAGGGGGCGGCAGAGGTTGGTGGTGGGTGGCGGAGGGAGGTGGCGGGTGGTGGAGGAGGTTAGTGGGTGGTTGGTAGCGGAGGGGGGGTGGCGGGTGGTGGAGGGGGTTAGCGGATGGTTGGTGGCAGAGGGTGGGGCGGCAGAGGAGGGACGGCGGGTAGCGGAGTGGGGGGGGGATCAGCACCCCTGGGTGGGTTTAGGGGCTCACAGCTAAGTGCTGTGGACCCCAACCACCACAGGCAGCACAGCAAATAACCTTTTTTTTTTTTTTTTTGGGGGGTTCCCTAAAACTAAACTGTCCCTTCTATCCTTGCCTAAACTACCTCTCCCTCACTGACCCTAATCTACCTGATGGGTGGGTGCAGGAGGGTGTACGGAGTGGCGGCGGCAGCAGCAAGAGGAGGGGAGAGAGGAGCGACGGGAGTTTGAATCCCGCGCCTCTCTCCCCGACCAATCAGGAGAGATCACCACCACCACCGCCCCCGAATAAAGAACGGTGATTGGTGGTGTGATATCACACCACCGATCACCGTTATTTTCCGGTTCATCAGGTCACCGCGGACCCGAATGAACCGGAAACGCAGTAAACCGCAGGTCTGAATTGACCTGCGGTTTATTGCGATCGCCGATGCGGGGGTTACACGACCCCCCTCGGCATGTTAACATGGTTCCTGCTGCGAGATCGCAGCAGGAACCATGTTTCTAGCGCGTTTTTTTTTTTTACTACACGTGATTTAATACAGGGCGTATGGGTACGCCCTGTGTCCTTAAGGACTCGGACATTAGGGCGTACCCATACGCCCTGTGTCCTTAAGAGGTTAATGATCCGTGGTTTTCCCAGACCCATAGACTATAATGGATGTGATGGATCCGTGAACACGGACAAAATAGAGCATGCATCCGTGCTAAAAACACTGACCCTCGGACCGTGCTAAAATACTGATGTCTCAATACACACATTAAGGCTTCTTGCGCACGACCACATACAGCGGATCCACAATACACGGGGCACCGGCCGTGTGCATTCCGCATTCACTTGAATGGGTCCGCAAATCTGGAGATGAAGAACGGAAGCATGGAACGGAACCCTACGGAAGCACTACCGAGTGCTTTCGTGGGGTTCCGTTATGTGCTTCCATTCTGCAAAAAGGTAGAACTTGTCCTATCTTTATGCGGAACGGATGGATCACGACCCCATTCACTTGAATGGGGTCGCCCATGGTCGGTTTCCATGCATAGCACGGGCACGGCAGGAACACGTTCATGTGCAAGACGCCTAAAATAAATGAGGATGTGTGCTGTCCATGGAGAACACGTACAGCACACGTCCGTGAAACACTGACCTGTGAATGAATCTTTACAATGTTGAATTTATAATGTTGTGATATCATGTGCTGACTACATTGATTGGTCAAGTACATAGCAGTATTCTGGGAATTAAACTAACTGTAAAATTAAAAAAGTGCTTTCAGTGGTGAGTTGGCTGCTCGTGTATGGTCTTTCCTTTAAAAAAAGTTGGAACTATAGGTATAACATGTAAAAACTTGCAACTTTGTAATACAGTTAGGCCTCTTTCACACAGGCGTCCCGGATTTGCTCCTGATGCGTCCCAGGTGCAATGCGGGAAACCCGCGCGAGTGCGCACGCAATTTCAGTTAGCTTTGACTGCGATTGCGTTGTGGTGTTCAGGTTTTTTCCATACGAGTGCAATGCATTTTGCACACACGTGATAAAAAACTGAATGTGGTACCCAGACCCGTTTTGCTTCCTTTTTACAATTTGACTAATTATTGGGGATGAGTGTTCCTCAAAATGCTTAACCCTGATAACTGCCATGTATAAAGGTGTGGCTGATCACCCAGTGAATGAGAAAACGCACGTTCATCGGGCAGTCATCTCTTTTAGCCAGTACCCCAAGTCATCATTTTTGGGCAAGGGAACATCCTGTGTAAATAGTGATCTTCTGTCCAGAAACATTGAGGGGGTTATTTATGGTCAGAAATACACCTATATTGGGCATATTTCTGGTGTAGATTGCGGCACAAAAGTTTTTTTTTGCGCCTCAATCTGCCACTTTTCCCCACTCATGCCAAGTCTACATAAGCTGGCGTGGCATGGGTGGGGACAGGCTGACATTATTTTTTACAAATGTTTTGGGAAAATAGAAATGGTCTAAATGTAAGCCAGCAAGGAAGTTGGCTTAGAGTTAGACCAGTGCTGGATACGCCAATGTTATGTATAGGCCGGCGCCTCTTAATACCTTCAGCGGATCCACTGCCAGCACAGGTGCTTATTAAGACCCCCTGAGTCTGTAGGCGAACAAGCGATCGCAGTAGCAATTGCTCATCCCTATACAGAGCAGATGATTGCTGCATGTAAATGAAGCTCTCATTTCTGATGATGATCAAGCCAGTGGCGTAACTACCAGGGAAGCAGGGGAAGCAGCTGCTTCGGGGCCCGGGCTGACAAGCAGCCCGGCGCCTGGCAGAGTGTCAAGTTTCTTGATTATTTTATAAGTTTTTCAGACAGGCCCCTTCACATACAGGCAGTGCGCCTATCCCTTCTCCGACCCTCTCTCCCATGCATCTTACTGCCAGCCAGGCACAGTGCAGGAATCAAGCCGATGTGTTCCTGTTGTAATTAGCCCCGCCCACCAAGTTCCAGGAGGAACAGCAGGCAGGAGGAACATGCGGCAGGCAAGAGGAGCACATTGCACTATTGCAGGCTTTTCAGGTATGTCTGTGCCCACTGCCTGTGTGCCCCCCTTGTCAGCACAGCCCCTGACCCCTGTCTGTGCCTCTCCCACAGTGATCAAAGCCTCCTGGCTAGAGAAGAAACTGCTTGTCAGAGAAATCAATAAATATTCATGTGAAGAAGTGTCCCTTAGGTTCCATAGTGTTCCGTACAGATTCTTATCTATACAGAGCTGCTGCATACACTGACCTTGTACTGATAACACAATGGCAGCCTCTGAAGTTAACCCTTCCTGCTCCTCACTGCTTGTCCTTATGTGTACCATTACTATGTCCTAGTGAAGTCCTCCCTGACTCCTGTGTGACCCTTCTGTGCTGGGCTCCATCATTCTCCACAACTGCAGTTCCCTTTCTCCTTGACCTCTCCCTCATAGAGTGTACCAGACTCACACCAGTCTGATAAATACCCCTGGCCCCTGTATGTGCCTTCCTGGACCTTGTCTCTGTGCCCTGGCCTGTGCCCCCCCTGGCCTCTGTCTGTGCCCCTGGGCCCTGGCCCTTATTTCTGTCCCCTCCATGACCCTTGTCTGCTTCCCTGGCCCTTATCTGTGTCCCCCTTGGCCTTTGTCTGCTCCCCTGTGTGCACCTCCCTGGCCCTTGTCTGTGCTCCCTTGGCCCCTGTATGTGCCACCCTGGTCCTTTCAGTGCAGCCCCTGGTCCTTATCTGCATCTGCATCCCCCTGGCCTTTGTCTGCGCGCCCCCGCCCCTTGTCTCCTTAATCTCGCGATGTGCGTGTGCTAGCTCGGCATGGTGTTCCTTCCCTGTGCTGGCATCAACCTCAGGAAACGAACTGCGCATGCGCTGGCTCGTACATTGCGAGATTACGGCGCTCTAGCTTCGTGGCGTCGGGAAGCAAGGAGGAGATTCGGAGGATGTGGGGCGGTGCTGGGCTCCTTCGCTGGACTCCTCTCTCAAGCAGGACTCATCTAAGGTTAATTTGCATATCTTTAAAATCCTTTTTTTGGCACAATAAAAGAACAGAGAGCTATGGGGACTGGATATTGCGGATGTGATAGCGGCGATCTAGCAGCCCATGTCCTCATCTCTATACCCAAAATCCAGGTGACAGGGCCCCCACAACAGTATTATACAATGACACTACATGACAGACAGTGTGTGTGTGTATATATATGTATATAGAAAAGAGAAAATTAAGGAACAACACACTGTTTCTAGGTGGGTGCAAAAATCCAGCCAAGGACCGACAACTCAAGTCCACTGTAGTAGATGCTAGAAACCGACGGCAGCACTCCACTGGAGTGGAGTGCTGCCGTCCGTTTCTCGCATCTATATATATATATGTATTATATAGGAAAAGGATGGTGTGGCAGCCTAGTCTGGTCTAGATCGTGTCTAGCCAAAGGAGTGGGGTTTACACAGGAGGAGGGAGTTGGGGGGGGGGCCCATACAAAAATTTGCTTTGGGGCCCAGTCACTTCTAGGTACGCCCCTAGATCAAGCAATTATCAGGAACAAACGGTTCATCCTGATAATTGCCTGTGTAAAAAGACCATTAGGGCTCTTTTACACAAGCAGATGTTGTGCGGGTAATCTGCTGCATAAAAGAGAGCCAAGCGCCATTCTGGACAGCAGAGACACGGAGCATTAACATGATTAATAATGCTCCGTGCCTCTCTGTGATATTTTTACTACAAAATCACAGTGAGATAAAGTTGTCACCGTGATTTTGTAGTAAAAGGGTCACAGAGAGGCAAAGAGCATTATCAATCATGTCTCTGCTGTCTGGTACGGGGCTTGGCACTCTTTCACGCAGTGGATTACCTGCACGGGATCCACTCGTGTGAAAGAGCACTTAGGCCTCTTGCACAAAAATGTTTTTTTTTCCGTTTCCGTTCTGTTTTTTTGCGTTCCGTATAAGGAACCATTCATTTCAATGGGTCCACAATAAAAACGCAATGTACTTTGTATGCATTCCGTTTTCATATTTCCGTTTTTCCGTTCCGTTCAAAGATAGAACATGTCCTATTATTGCCTGCAAATCCCATTCCGTGGCTCCATTCAAGTAAATGGGGCTGTAAAAAAAAAAAACTGAACGGATACGAAATGCATCCGTATGTCTTCCATATCCGTTGTATTTTTGTGGAACCATCTACTTAAAATGTTATGCCCATGGCAATTTTCCCATGTAATTACTGTATACTGTATATGCCATGCTTCTGTTTGTGATCAGCAAAATACGGAAACAAACGGCAAAATGGAACAGAAACGGAAACACTACTGAAACAAAAAACGAAAAAACGGATCTGTTTAAAATAGACCGCAAAACACTGAAAAAGCCAAACAATCGCGTGCAAGAGGCCTTAGGCCCCTTGCAGACGAGCATTCCTCCCGCAGTGAGTCCGCATCGCAGTATTGGATAACACTGGCAGCATTATGTCAGTGTCATCTAATACATTCCAGAACTGTAAGAGTTACATAGCATTATAAATCAATATAATGCTATGTGAATCCGCTCAGTATTGGGAGTTCAGGCCGACTTGCTGCGGGAGGAACGCTCATCTGCAAGGGGCTTTAATCTTTCACTTCTGAATGCTGCAGTGTAAAGAATTCTGTGATTATCTTGTTGATCCTGACTACAAATACAGTAGTCTCTTTCATAGTCAAGTTGTACTAGCAGAAGCTTCCCTTTGCCTACCTGATACACAGACAGTTCTCTCTTTTGATAACGATAAATTTGCTTTTTTACGTATGATGTATTGTAGGTATATATTTTCCTGGCTCTGGCTCTCCCTCAGCCCTTTCTAAATAAATATTTGTATTAGGGTTCTATTGATGAATCTGGAAGATCAGGATGAATAGTACTATAGGTCCCAGATAGGACACTGTTTGAACCTACAGTTAGAGATGTCACGAACATAAAATTTTCCGTTCGCGAACAGCGAACGCGAATTTCCGCAAATGTTTGTGAACGGGCAAACCGCCATAGACTTCAATAGGCAGGTAAATTTTAAAACCCACAGGGACTCTTTCTGGCCACAATAGTGATGGAAAAGTTGTTTCAAGGGGACTAACACCTGGACTGTGGCATGCCGGAGGGGGATCCATAGCAAAACTCCCATGGAAAATTACATAGTTGACGCAGAGTCGGGTTTTAATCCATAAAGGGCATAAATCACCTAACATTCCTAAATTGTTTGGAATAACGTGCTTTAAAACATCCAGTGTGTGTATACGATCAGGTATGATATTGTATCGATCAGGTAGTGTAAGGGTTACGCCCGCTTCACAGTGACAGACCAAACTCTGACAGACCAAACTCCCCATTTAACGCACCGCAAACAACCGCAAGCAGTCCATTTGCACAACCGCAAACTCCCCATTTGCACAAGGTTGGACACCAAGCTAGCCATGTCCTGTTCCTTGTCCTCACTGACGTCATTGAAGGTCTCTTCCTCTACCCAGCCACGTACAACACCAAGGGTCCCCGAAAGGCGACAACAAGCCCCTTGGGACGCCTACTGTGGTTGGTCTTCCACATCCTCAAAGCCACCTTACTCCTCTGACTCCTCTTCTTCAAACTCCTCTCCCTGCGTTGCCGCAGGTCCAGCAATCGACGACGACAAGGCTGCTTCTGGTGGTGATGGTGACCACAACTCTTCCTCTTCATGCTCCTCTACGGCCTGATCCAGCACTCTTCGCAGGGCACTCTCCAGAAAAAACGCATATGGGATGAGGTCGATGATGTTGCCTTGGGTTTGACTGACCAGGTTTGTCACCTCCGCAAAAGGACGCATGAGCCTACAGCCACTGTTCATGAGCGTTCAGTAACGCTGCCAAAAAATACCCATCTCCGCAGAGGCTGTCCTCTTTTTTTTTAAATTAAAAAAATTTGTTCTTACCAGTTTAATCTCTGTTTTGTCCCCTATCAGGGGCCGGTGTATGGAATAGATTTTAGGAACTGGGAGATGGAAAAAGATGGTTGGTCGGTCCTCTTCCTTCCAATTTGGGGCACTGCGCGTGCGCTATGCAATGTACTGTAACACCCTATATGAGTGGTGTATTAAGTAATACTATTCCTATCAGTTTAATCCCTGTTACGTCCCCTATCAGGGGAAGTGTATCGAATAGATTCTAGGAACCGGGAGATGGAAAAAGATGGTTGGTCGGTCCTCTTCCTTCCAATTTGGGGCACTGCGCTTGCGCCCTGCAATGTACTGTGACCTATATGAGTGGTGGGCAGTGGGCACAGTACAGTCAGTGGACCTGACACACACTGACAGGCAACTGAAATTATATTAAAGGGTAAAAGTAAATTACTTTTTTATCTGCAAGGTACTGTGCCACCCGATATGAGTGGTGGACACTGGCAGTGGGCACAGTACAGTCTGTGGGCCTGACACACACTTGCAGGCAACTGAAATTATATTAAAGGCTAAAAATTAAATGACTTTTTTATCTGCAAGGTACTGTGCCACCCTATATGAGGGTGTGCACACAGTACAGTCTGTGGGCCTGTGGCCTCTCACACACAGGCAGGCCAGGCAACTGCAATATATACAGTATATAGAAAAAATAAATAAAAGCAGACTGATGTACCAGCCCTAAAAAGGGCTTTTGGGGTGCTCTCAGGACGCTGTCCTTACAGCAGATGAGTCTTTGAGGACTGGAGTGGACACAGAACACTGGCCTAGCTAACGCTTTCCCTATTAATTCGGCAGCAGCACCACTCTCCCTGCTCTAACTAACACTGCAGCTTCAGAATGAATCTAAGATGGATGCTGTCCTTTGCTTTTTGATAGGAGGTGGGAGGGTCTGGGAGGGAGGGTATGCTGATTGGCTGGAATGTGAGGTACAGGGTGCAGCGAACGCGAACAAGCGATGTTCGCCGGCGAATAGTTCGGGACCTCTCTACTACAGTATGTAGAGATAAGCAAATTTTTTTAAAACTTCGATCCAGACAGTTCGCCAAATTTCCCAACAAGATTCCATCTGAATTTATTTGTGAAGAATCGCGTTAAAAAACAGCTATTTTCTGGCTGCCGAGAGCCTTAATAGTGGTGTAGAACACTGTGCCTTGCAGTAACACGCATAGGGAGTCTTCTGCTGTGGTAGTGAAACAATACTGTGAGTCAGTATGACATGCAGATGACAGGCGTTGCTCTTAGAATCACTTCACACTTCACTCATTTGGTCAGGTCTAAAACTGACCAAATAACTCAAGTGTGAACTCAGCCTTACAGGTCAATGTTTGTGCCAGGTATGAAGAACCGTGCAGTGGCCCAAGATTCTACTATAGAGTGAAATAGTGCACTCCTTTTACACCGTCGTCAGCTGATTCCACATAGATTTTTACTTAACCTGTTCTGTTACATGCCGAAACAAGTAGTGCCCCCATGACCGAGGGGACAGGGTCTCGGCAGTAAGTTTGTGTTGACGTCATTGTTTATTTTGCCCTTCTTCTGATCCGTAATAAGAACAACCCCCCAAAAAATGGATCCTGTCTTATGAGCATCCGCCTTCACATGGTCAGCATTTGGTCAGTAATCCATCAGTATTGCTAAGGCCTAAAAAAAAAAACTGGAGTGGATCCAAAAAAGAGATTACATAATTGGAAAGTTTGCATGTCTTCTGTGTTTTGCACCCGCTCCTGCTTTTGGTTTCCAATTTATGAGCATATCCTGATGCAAAATAGGGACCGTGTCGTTATGGCTGCTCCAAAGTCAGGATTCGTTGTGTGTCTCATTTTTCCATCCTTCTAAGGAGTCAACACAGTGGCACATTTATTTAGGGTTCAACGAACTCCGAACTAACGGAATTTGGAATCCATAAGGGGATTTTTCGATAAACCCAAACCCGAACGCCGAACTTAATAAACATGTTCAACACTAAGGACCTAGGGTGATGTCACCGTCATGTGATCAGTGCAGGGGGCGTGGCTCAGTACTGGATTGGATAAGAGGTGGTAAAGGGCCTGGTATAATGATCATGTGACATGAGGGACGTAGCTCCTGTGCTCTGTGTGGAGGAGAAGAAGGAATTAGAGCAGTGAAGGACGGTTGCGCGAACTTGTTTATTTAGCTCGGCGTTCGGGTTTATCGAAGAATCCCCTTATGGATTCCAAATTCCATTATGGTCCGTGGTAGCGGAATCCATAACGGGATCCTAAGATAACCCGAACCCGAACTTTAGACGCCGAACTTAAAATACAAGTTCGCTCAACCCTACATTTATTATTTACAAATGTGGATAATTAAAAGCACATGTGTGGCGTTTCGAAATGTCAGCTTTATACAATCACGCATCTGTGAGGTGACTTGTTAAATCAGACATTCTCCACCCAGGAGTTAATCAAGTGGTCTTTAATCCGGAGATTGCATTGCAAGATATGCAGGGAATCCAGATGGTAAAAGAATTATGCCAACAATATTCGCCTTAATAAGAAGATGAGATTCTTCTCAGATTCTCCTCAGATTCTCTTCAGAAATAGAGCACACGCTAACAGCAATGCATGACTGGGAAAACAGGAAGTGGCTAGACTAAACCAACTAGAAGCTGAAAAGAGGGGGGAGGAGAAGAGAGGAGCATACCAATACACAATGCAAGTTACAGAAACAAAACACTCCCCGTCTGGTATCAATAGATACCACTATATATATGCATACAATGGAATTGTATAAAATAACAATGAATAATGTCCATAAACCTGATGAATAAACAGATGAATAATATCCATAAACCTGAAAAGGAAACATGCAATGAACATTTATTCAAACCAAAATAGGATATGTCTTTAGATGATCTTTTATGCACCCCAGATGTGGATTTCTTCTTTTTTACTACAGGAGATTGTCTGTTGCTTTCATTAGAAGCTGAGCGAGACTTGGTTCTTCTTGATCTTACCAAAGATTTAGAGCGAGATGTAGATTGCTTTTTGTCTATGGATCGTGAACGCGTATGCTCTTGTCTGCTTTTCACTTCTGAAATGGGATCTGTCTTTGTACGTACGGACTTGGGTTGTTGACATGGACATTAGCAGTAAACTTTTCCCTGTGGTTTCCAGAAAAGGCTGAGCAATATGAAGGTGCTCATTCGTTGAAGACTGGGAAGAACTGTGATCCTCTTGGGTGCAATCAACAACTGCAGATGGAACTGAAGGTTCTTGCAAAGTATCTGAAATTAACTCTTCCTCTGTTGAAGGAACCTCCTTTATAGAACGTTCAGAAGATACTTCCTATACAGAATTAAACTCACTGTCAAACAGTTAACTGGAAGGCTCACATTTCTGTTGTATCTCATCAGAACTACATGAATCAGAAGGCTTGTTGTCAGTGATGATATAGGATTCATTATGATAAACTGTGTGAGGACTGCAAAGCTGGGAAGGGCTTGAAGATAGCTCCAATTGAGATCCTTAAGGCATTTCTACAAGCTGCCCTTCTGTCCAGGAATATTCTTATGCAGCTGACTCCTTTGGATTTAAGCTGCTTTCTGATGTTTTTAGAATATTTGGGCAAGGAACCTCTTGCACAAAGTAGTGTTTAGGACACTGCCTGAAGTAAGAAGTTAGTCCCCTATTAATAAGTCAGTTTTGAAGGAGTGTACTTGGCAGGGTCTGCTGCGGGTTCTGTCCAGACATACATCCCCCACGATGATCCAACCCACTGTAAGTTTCTGGGCATATGGAGCGTTGAAAGTGCCATTGCGAAGTTCAAGGACCTTATGAGCCTCAAGAATGTCTCGACCTAGCACGAGTAAGATCTCGGCATGGTTATCAAGGGGAGGAATTTCTCTGGCTATGTTCCTGAGATGAGGGTGATGCTGTGCGGCTCATCCCTTGCATCCGGCAATTTGTCACACTCTATAAGGGCTGGAAGAGAGAGTTTCTTATCTCCTTTCATGGGCTTCAAGGTGAAACCATTAGCTCTTCTTCCTGAGGTTGTCACAAGACCAGAGCATGTTCCTAGGGTGTAGTTTCTCCCTCTATCCTGAACAGATCAAAGAACTTAGGGCTATCTAGGGAACAATTACTTTGGTCATCTAGAATAGCACACATTCTTATGATCTTCTCTGGTTGTGCAGTAGGAAACACATCCACGAGGCAAATCTTAGAACAAGACTTACTGCACACAAGTCCTTCTCCACATACCTTTGTGCATCTGGGCGTGACGGTTGTGGTTGGTCGGTCGGCACTCTCCCGCCATGACTTTCCCTGCCTTGATCGGAATGGGGCTTGTGCCAGCTAACTGGTTCTAGGTTCCGCCTGATTGGTCCCGGGTGAACAGCGGATACATGTAGATCACTACTACATTCAGAACACTTGACTGGAACCTTACAGTCTCTGGCGAAATGCTCAGTGGATGCACAGCATCTGAAGCAGATATCATGACTCCTTAGGACTCCTTAGGAGTCATTTCTCCACGATCAGGCCCACACCATCTGCTGCTTCTTCCCTTTCGTTCTGAAGGACCTCCAACTCAGCTTCGCCCTTGGCTTTGGTCGCTTGCGCCTGAGCCTGTATAGCTGCTTGATTTGCTTGAGATTGGGCTTGTATAGCTGCTTGATTAGCTTGAGATTGGGCTTGTGTCTCTGCGACTTGTGCCTTAATGGCTGCTTCCTTTCTAATGCAGTGAGCTTGTCCCTTCGCTGCTTCCGCTTTTGCGCGTGCCGACGCCAATGAGGTACTCAACAAAGAGTGCTGTAAGCAAGACCTTAGCGATGATGACTGAGCAATAGATTTTGAGGAACGGGATGAAGCCTTGGAGAGCCTTGAAAGTTTAGAATGGCGGGACGCAGTTTCATATTGTTGTGATATCTTGTCCTCTAGCATTGACTTGACTGCCATAAATCTGCTATATCTTTCATCATTAAGTGCAGTGTGAGTCTTTAATTCTAGGATGAATTCAAGTTGAGACTTGATAAACAGAGAAGAATATTTTTCAGACAGTCTCTTATAACTATCATAGGTCTTATTCAATTTTGTACACATGGCCTTTAATTTATCTTCGTTATAGCCTGATCCATGTGCTGCATCCATACATTGTTTAGTCTTTTCCCACAAACTAGATAAATTATTGCATACCTCCATTTTGTTGGTTAGAAGGGCCTCTTTCATTTTTAATGAGGGCTTAGAAATCCTTCTAGCTGTGTCCTGCATTTCCATCTGTAACACAACAGCGACCTCTAGTGGTGGTTCAGTCTTTTAATAGCTTACAGCAGGCAGACGATATTTACCTCAGAAAACAGTCTGAATACAGTTCCTAGCCTGTATGAAACTGAAATTGCCGCTTTCGATGGGTCAAGGACGCTATCAAATACCTGGGCACTTATATTCCTAAGGATCTGAGGGAGGTATATAATCGGAATCATGTTCCCCTTCTGGGACGGATACAAACGGACCTGAAGAGGTGGTCCAGGGGCATTTACACCTGGTTTGGACGATGTTCTATCATTAAAATGAATGTCCTCCCGAGAATTTTATACCTCTTCCAGACCCTGCCGATTCGATTGCCATCCAAATTTTTTACAGTGGCCCACCGCTGTTTTTTTAGATTTCTCTGGGCGGGGGGAAAACATAGGTTGTCTCGTTCCCTGCTACATATCCCTAAGGAGTGTGGGGGTCTGGGTGTGCCGGACCTTAAGAAATACCGAGTGGCCTCCCTCTTGCAGAGGATAATAGACTGGTGTCGCCATGTCCAGACTAAACAATGGGTGACCCTCGAACAATTCTGCTCTAACTCTCCCTTGTCGCTCCTTCCATGGTCGCAGGTAAAATTCTCTCGATCCTTGACAACACATCCGACCATAGGTCCCACTCTAGCACAGTTTGTACAGTCCAGAGGCGCTAGACTGATCTCCCGGACCCATCCCCTCTCTTTCCGATTTTGGGACATCCAGACTTTCAGGCGGGTTGTTCAGGTGGCCCATTTCAGCAATGGCGAGCCCAAGGGAAGAGCCGTGCACCATTTTTCGCGTGGCTGGGAGATGGATGACCCAAGCGGAACTGGAGGGAAGATCGGACCCTTGTCCATTGGGGCATTGGAGAGCTAGGCAGCTGGCTCACTTTCTGTCTACCTTGCCTTCATCCGGTGACTTAGATAGGTCCCTTACTTTTTTGAAAAAATATGTATAGGCTCCGGAGTTTATAGACACGCCCTTTCGGAATGTTACAAAGCCCTGGTCACACCTGACGAGGACTACCGTCCCCCTTACATCGACAAATGGAACCGTGATTTGGGCATTGACATCCCCTCTGACCAGTGGTCCAAACTGCTTTTTCTGGTACATAAAGTCTCGATTGCGAGTAAATACCAGGAAGCAGGATATAAAATTATGTCCAGATGGTATTATGTCCCGACGCGTTTGCAGAAAATGTTCCCGTCTGCCTCTCCTCTCTGCTGGCGATGTGCTGAGGCCCCGGGTACGCTTCTGCATACGTTTTGGAGTTGCCCCAAGCTCGGCCCCTTTTGGAGAGAGGTTCATGAATCATTATCTAAGATGTTCTCCTTCGTGATCCCGAACACGCCGGGATTCTTCCTACTTTTTCAATCTGACCTTCCCTTTACGACGTTGAGAAAGACCTGCTTACGTCCCTTGGTAGTGGCAGCTAGAGCCTGTATCCCAGCGAGATGGAAATCGCAGTCGCCCCTCAGATTAGTCTTTGGATCCACAAAGTTGAGGACATTCGGAGGATGGAGGAGCTCACTTCCACTTTGAAACATGCCACCTCGGCGCATGTGAAGGCATGGACCCCTTGGTGTACATTCCAGGGCACTCAGGGTTATCAGACCCTCCTGACTCGTTAGCCCTCTTAATATCTATCCCTGGCCCTTTCTTCCCCCTCTTCTTCTTCTTTTTTTTTTTTTCTTTCTTTCCCTGTCTACCCTCCTTTATGTGTGGTTGTTTTTGTTCGTTTCGTTTGTCCGTAGCTTGTTATGTTTACTTTGTTGAATTGTTGCAATGTTTCGGCGATGATAAAGACTTGCCTTGATACTAATAATACCTTTGGTGTTGGCCCAAAGTAATCTTGCTTATGTACGTGAACAGCAGATAGTATACCTGCAGAACTTTCCTCATGACTGATTGCTTATATTCTTGGCCTTTTTTTGTATACATATTTGTATGCTGTTGTCGATTGTAATCTTGGGCCGCTGTATTTCCTTTTTTTTAATTGATAAATAAAGAATATAAAAAAAAAAAAAAAAAAAAAAAAAAAGAAACTGAAATTGCTAGAAGCTTCTGCGATCCTAGTGAATGCAGTACTGAGCAGTATAAGATATTACCTTCCACATTAGCAAAACAGGAGACAAATGATGATGGCTATTACTTGGAGAAGGAGAATATTCTTTTCTTAGCGGGAGAAGGAGAGTACTAAGACAATTCTTTTACTGTGGCGTTTCGAAATGTCAGCTTATTACTATTACGCATCTGTGAGGTGACTCGTTGAATCAGACATTCTCCACTTACAGTTTACGCATCAGACACCCAGGAGTTAATCAAGTAGTCTTTAATCCGGAGATTGTATTACAAGATATACAGGGAATACAGATGGTAAAAGAATTATGCCAACAATATTCTCCTTGATAAGAAGATGAGATTCTCCTCAGATTCTCCTCAGAATTAGAGCACACACTAACAGCAATGCATGACTGGGAAAACAGGAAGTGGCTAGACTGAACCAACTAGAAGCTGAAAAGAGGGGGGGGGGAGAGGAGCATACCAATACACAATGCAAGATACTGAAACAGAACAATATGGAATAAAAATGCTCTATTGGTCTCAATGACCATTTGTAAATAAAAAATAATAAATATGCCTAAACATGTGCTTAGGGTCAGAAATAGCTGAAACGCAGTGGCCCACTCACGGAGTGGTGAGGGTGGGAATCGCATGAGGAAATGCATGAGGAGTCACCACAGTGGCCCAGTCACAGAGTGGTCCATGCTGACGTCCTCCAACTGCTTGATAAAAAAATTCCCACACCACCGAGTATGGCATTTTCCCCCATCACTCCAAGCTGACTTCCTGCTACCGCTGCCTCCGTAAACCCGAGCACCGCTACTTTCTTCCGGACAGGTAGGCTCCTGCGTAGCAGGCGGTCTACCTCGGGCACGTTTGGCTCCAGATCTCACACTGCTGCCACCCTGCTGACTCACGACCACGCTACCACAGTGCTTGCTTAGCCACTGCTTAACGTGCAAGCTGCCTCCCTCTTCTCCTGATGATGATGAAGCCCCCTCTTCACCCGGCTCTCACATGCGATCGGCTACATCATCTTCCACTACTGTCTGCACGTCACTGATGTCATCCTCACCAGTCTCAGGGCCACGTGCCTGACTGCTCGCAACGCCAGCTCCCATGCGACTCTCATTGTCGCTATTTGCCCGCCTACTGGAGGAAGCAGCGGATCTCTCCTCCTCACCTGTCTGTCGGACATACAGTACTGTAACATTAACTTCAAGGGTAAAAGAGCAATATTGTCAAGCCACAATTTCACACCAACTCCACAACTACTGATTGACGCATCAAATTAAGTGTAAAAGAATTTAAACACCCTAAAATGTGTAGTATCAGGCCACAGTTTCACACCAAATCCTGAACTACTGATTGACGCATTGAATTAAGTGTAAAAGAATTTAAACCACCCTAGAGCTCCATTCACACGTCTGCAAAATGGGTCCGCATCTGTTTCGCAATTTTGCGGAACGGGTGTGGACCCATTCCTTTCCAATAGGGACGGAAAAAATGCGGACAGCACACTATGTGCTGTCCGCATCCGCATTTCTGGATCCTCACTTCCGCATCCGCACTTCTGTTTCTGCGAAAGAATAGAACATAGAAAATAGAACATGTCCGCAATTTTCGGAACGCATATTGCTGGTGTCCGTGTTTTGCAGATCCGCAAAACACTTACGGACGTGTGAAGGGACCCTAAAAGTGTGTAGTATCATGCCGTGATTTCACACCAGCTCCGAAACTACTGATTGATGCATCTAATTAAGTGTAAAAAAAATTGAACACTCTAAAATGTGTAGAATCAAACCAGGTTTGGGTCAAAAATACAGAACTGGTGCAGATCTTTCCATTACACCTTATCTCTGAGTAGGCTTCACTACTGGTTTTGGCTCACAAAAAATGATGGAAATAACTGACCAAATAACTGAAGTGTGAACTCACCCTAAAGTGTGTAGTATCAGGCCGCTATTTCACACCAACTACTGATTGACACATCAAATGTGTAAAAGAATTTGACCACCCTAAAAGTGTGTAGAGAAGTGTTCTGCTTTGGCGAACGGTGGCCTCGGCGGCGAACCCATTTCAGGTTATCTGTTCTCGGCCTTCATGGTGTGATCACCTGTAGTATCTTTTTTTTTAAGCCCGGGGAGCGTGCTTTCTTCACCCTTGCAGCATGCCAGACCACACGTTCATCCCAGAAGCAAGGATGGATGAATGGAAGCAATTATATATAAACTAAATACACCCCAAAACTGGTTGCATCAGACCACACTTTCACTACAGAATCACGGTGTCACGATTAGTGTGGGGAAAAACTCACACTGAACAAAGGAGGGAAGGGGAACTGTAAATGGGCCTGGAAACTAGAGAAGAAACAGGTCACCTCCTAAGCAACCCTAGGCCATAACTACCTATCAATATGCATAGACCTTGAAGGTAGGAATATTCAAAACTGTATACCTAGGCCCTTATTTCCCTATAAGGCCCTGGAATAAGGTTAGGACCAGAGACAACCCATTCCTCCCTAGATGGACGAATGGAAGTCTCTCTCAGGCCCAAATACAAACAACAGGGAAAAATAATAAACACAATACAATAAAGAAAGACAAGACTTAGTAGAAAACTGGCAACTCCAGAGGCACCACAGAGTACAACCGACCAGCTAGTTAGAAGTCAGGAAAAAAAAATCTATAAACCACACCTCCAAGAGTGAGAAGCGGCTACTTATGGGGAAGGTAAATTACCAGCAAGCAACACCTGAAGCAAGGGGTATGGTATTTACCAAAACACAGACACAAAAAGATCCACAAGGAACTTGTCAATTTAACCTACATGTTGCCAGTCTCTCTGATTTCCTAGTACCTGCTACGGAAACGTCCATGACACACGGATGATGTACTTATAGATACAAAATTAACACCTCAAAACTTGTAGTATCAGACCTAAATTTCACCCCAATAACAGAATCAAGGATTACTGGAATTACTGATGTATCAAAGAATGCAAACAACCTAAAATCTGTAGTATTAGATCACTTTGTAACCCCAATTAGTCCCGCGAGGTGTAATAAAATAGATCCTATTACCCAGGCTGTATACTCTCCTATTGGTCCCTGCTCCCTCTCTACAGTGTAGATAATGCCTCCCTATCAAAAATCTTTCCCTGAACTGCTCAATAATAATTTTTTGTGAATAAAGTCTTTTCTAAACACTGTCATGTTTCTCCCTGCACTGTCAAATGGCAGAAGGCTGAGCAAGCTGAGACTTTTTACAGGGCTGGCTAGCTGCTGATTGGCTGGCTGCATGCATGGCATTGTGGATGATCCCTTTCTTGTTCTTACATGTGCAGCAGCCATTTTAGAAAAAACGCGATTCGTTACCATGAAGCGCGAGTGAAATTTGACTTCTGGATGAACCAAATTTTTCCTAAAATTCGGATCGAATTTCAGTTCGTCAACTTCGATTCGCTCATCTCTAAACCTATGAATGGAACTTTGGGGTTAAATATACCCCCCCCCCACAACTTCAATTTAAGAGGTAAATAGAATGGTTAAAAAGAAATAAATATAATCAGTAGAAAACACAACATGTGGTTTCAAACTACATTTTGAAGTTTTCATGAGATTTGAGACTGCAAGCCTGGCTCACAATCAGCGAAATAGCTAGGGGGGACCATTAGTGCATGTGCCTTAGGCATTGGATGTCAGGAGCACTGGCGTACATACAAGGGTTGCAGTTGAGACCGGGCCTGGCACTCCAGGGGGCCCGGCAGCCTGGCCTCTTCAGTAGTGCACAGAGGCGGCTCTTCCATTAGACCACTTATGCCGTCGCCTAAGGCCTCGCGCTGATGGTGGGCCTCTCTGAGGTCCGAAGACACTGAATTTAAAGAAGGCCTTTCATCAGGGTAGTTATACTAGGCGTATCCCTGTAGCGCCGGCCAATCGCAGCGAGAGAAAAAAACCTCCCAGGCTGTGAGCCGTGCTCTGCGATTGGCCTGCACTACAGCCTGGGATACGCCTAGTATAACCAAGTCACAGAAGATACCGGAGCCTATACCGAGCGAACGGAGCGAATAATAAGTGCAGGGAGATCCCTGGGCGCCGCTCTACATGTCAGCATACTTAGTTCACATTTTTTACCCTGATGAAAGGTCTTCTCTAACTAAACTCATGCTCGCACGCAGCCGGCAGGTACAGACTGTACAGGATCAGTGACACAAGTACGGGGGGCATAATAGAAGGCAGTCTGGAGGCAAAATTACTTAGTGTGGGGGAAAGTTACATAATGGAGGGCAGTGTGGGGGCAAACAACATAATGTGGGGCAGTGTGGGAGGCAAATTACTTAATGTGAGGCAGTGTGGGGGCAAGTTACATAATGTGGGGTAGTGTGGGGGCAAATTACTTAATGTGGGCCAGTGTGGGGGCAAATTACTTAATGTGAGGCAGTGTGGGGGGCATATTACTTAATGTGGGGCAGTGTGGGGAGCAAATTACTTAATGTAAGGCAGTATGGGGGGCATATTACTTAATGTGGGGCAGTGTAGGGGGGGGGGCAAATTACTTAATGTGGGGTAGTGTGGGGGGGCATATTACTTGGATCATTACCATGGATGAGTTTCGCACCAGGGCCCCATGGATTGTGTGTACGCCACTGGCCAGGAGCGTTGCCAAAAGCCACTTTGCCCTGTGGACTAGGACAGCAAACTGAACCTTTGCCTGGGCTAAGGAAAGCTTACCATGCTGTTCATATTCACTAAAACGACAGGTTTTGCCCATTCAAAGAAGGAATATCAGAAAGCTAGTGACCATCATGGCAGGTAGCCAATTTACAGTGCACGATGACATCTTGTCATGCTGCTAAATGGGCAACTAAACCAATTACTCGGTGTATACTGTGTGCAAAGTAATATTTCTAGCAAGTGTAGAGGATGATGATCAGATGAAACATCTGAAATTTAATCTTATAACCATTGTATATCATCCTCTCAGTCCCCCAAGCAAACCTTAATTATAAATCATGGAAGGTTAATTTCTCACGAGTCACAACTCCCAACTTCCCAACTTACAGAACACAATATATTGATTTGTAGTCAGGTCTCTATTTATTGTCTTTATTACTTGCTTGAAGATTAATTAGTCTGAACCCAGAATGTGGAATTAGGATGCAGCAGAGCTGCCTGTTTGCTAATAGGGCTCTCAGGATTTTCTATAAATGTGGCTCCTGGGACAGTTTATTATCTGAAGATAAGTACTTGGTATTGACGAGCGAAATTCAGCAGAGGCGTAAAGGGAATCTGTCATCGGCGACCTCCGTATCCGTTAGCAGACACGCAGCTGTGGCTCACCTGATTAAAAAGCTCCTTTACTTTTGTTGATCCGAGGATCTGTTTCCAAGTTATGATACTTTATCTTAATATGAAAATTAGAGCTTTGGTGCAATGAAGGCGTCACCTTTGCTCTTGTTGCAGCCAAGCTCCACTCCTTTCTGTGGACAGCCTCTCCCACGCTGCTTTGTCACTGCCTGTCCATGTGCATCAAAGCAGTGATTGAGGGGCTTGCCACAGAAAGGAGTGGAGCTTGGGTGTAACAAGAGCAATGGTGATGCCCTCATTGCACCAAATAACTAATTTGAATATTAAGAAAATGTATCATAACTCTGGAACAGAACCTCAGATCAACAAAAGAAAAGAAGTGTTTTAATCGGATGAACCACAGCTATGTGTCTATACCAGGGATGCACAACCTGCAGCCCTTCAGCTGTTGCAATACTACAATTCCCAGCATGCCCAAACAGCCTACAGCTATAAGCCTTCAGCAGGGCATTGTGGGAGTTGTAGTTTTACAACAGCTGAAGAGCCGCAGGTTTTTTCTTTTTTTTTTTTCCTAAATCTTGTAGCTTTTTGTGACTACTGCTCCTGCTACTTTTGAAAAATGGTGGGAAATTGAGCGTGGTTAGCTAAGTGAAAATGTGTACATCAGATTCAGCAAAACTAACCTAAAAAATTGATAAAAGTGATAAACCTCTCCCTAAGGCCTTTTGCACATAACCGTACGACTTTCAGTATTTTGTGGTCCCCAAAATCCGTGTGCATTCATTTTTTCGCGAAACTGAACATCTGGCCCCTAATAGAACAGTACTATCCTTGTCCGTGATGGAGACAAGAATGGGACGAGTTCTATCTTGTAATGGAAATACGGAAATGGAATGCACACGGAGACACTTTTGTTTTTTTTTGCGGACCCATTGAAATGAATGGTTCCATATACAGACTATATACGGAGCGCAAAAAAAACGGTCCGCACACTCGCAAAAAAAATCTTTATGTGCAATAGGCCTAACACTTTTGGGAGATATTTGTCAGTTTGCAACAAAATTTGTGACTTTTTAGCTTTCCCCAACACCCTTGCCACTTTTCCAAAAAAGGGTGGGATCAGATTGGTGGTGGTCCGACACACAGCACCCCTGCCGATCAGCTGTTTTTAAGAGGGCACGGAGAGCTGATTAGAGGAGATGCCAATTGTCAAACCCCCTTCTATCTTGTTTTGATGACCTATACTGAGGATAGTATTCAAATAGAGGTTGACGGCAGCATATTCATCCAAAAGTCCTTTATTAGTAGTTAATCCATGAATAATGTACAAAAAGGCCAATAAAAAGCAGCAACGTTTTGACTACTCAGTACTCTTTACTATGAGGGTGGTTACTATCATACTTCAACAAATTATTCCTATCCATGGGTTTCTGATACAAATCTGTCTGATACAAATTCCCCTTTTTCTGTTTACACAGGTGAGAATGCACAACAGTGGACCCTTATCATGCACGATTCTGTACAGTTGGTAATCCATGGGTTAATACACTGCGACGGCAATTGGATATTGTTATTGATATATAGATTAAAGCTGCATCTATAACTGCGGATGGATTTGTTTAATGGATGCCCTGTGATCAGCAAGATTTAGCTTTATATCAGATTGTGACATCTATCTCTAGGGCTACGCGATGCTATCTACGTCAGAGGCAGAGTTAGCCGGCTATGGGCGCGAGTTGCGATCATGTGATCGCAGTTCAATCACATGACCTGAAGACTCCAGGGAAGAGAGCAGGAAATGTGATTGCTATAGTTACGTGGAAGCAAGTGAGGCCAGAAGACAGCCGGGCCAGTAAGAATAGCACCAGGAGACCATGTGATCACATGTGGATCACATGACCTGCCGATGTCACGAATTGTTAGGTGGATTTCTACGTGTGATTGTACATGCGCAGTGATGACGCTGAGACGCCAAACTGAAGTAATGAACATGAGGTAAGGTGTCCGTTGCTGGATGTTCTCTGTTTTTTAATTATGTAAAGGTGAATTGCGATAGTAATCACGATGCAGCTAAATACTATTGGTGGCTTTTCAAGACGGATATTTGTGATCATTAATTACCTATTTTTATAGGTTTAGGTGATGTTGTGGACGGCACTAGATGCACCATAAATCTTTTTGGGGAGCACTTCATACTATGCTTGACAAAGAGTACTGAGTAGTCGAAACGTTGCTGCTTTTTATTGGCCTTTTTGTACATTATTCATGGATTAACTACTAATAAAGGACTTTTGGATGAGTAAGCTGCTGTCAACCGCTATTTTAATACTTACATATGGATTACCGTGGATCCGGTGTTATGGACGGGCTGTTGCATGCCCAGAAGAGTTAGTAAGGTACAGAAATGCTGCTCTCTACATCATTTATCTTGCTATACTGAGGATCTGAAAACATCTGCTTGTTATTAATTGTTTAGAGATGAGCGAACTTTAAAAAAAAGTCCGGTGTTTGGCGTTCGGGTTGTGGTAAGTCGCGCATCCCGTTATGGATTCCACTATAGCGGCATATGGAATCCATAAGGGGCGGCTGCCACCAACCCGAACTGTTGAACAGCCGAAGGACCTGGGGTGACGTCACTGTCATGTGATCAGTGCAGGGGGCGTGGCTCAGCACTGGATTTGATCCCTTGTTTTTTATGAGAGACTTCTGCTACTGAGCAATATATACTTTTTCATGGTGGGCATCCCAAAATCTATTAAAAGGAGATTTATGAAAATGTAGAAAGTAGAAAAGAAACTGTCCATGTTGTCCATGCCAATCAATCAATGATTGGTGGACTTCGATCTGAATTTAAGGGAAAATTCAATTTGCCGTAAAGCATATTTTCCTCGTGCTTTGTGGTAGCGAAACGATTTTCCCTGAATGGTGGTAAAAAAAAGTAAAAAAATCACACTTACCTCATCCATTTGCTCATGACGGGCCGGCCTCCGCCATCTTGATTGAAGATCTCACGTGAAATCTCGTGCGCGGTGATGTATGACGTCACCACGTCGACCGGCGTGATGACATCATCAAGGGCCGAGCAAGATTTTTCGTTAGATCTTTAATCAAGATGACAGCGGCCAGCCAGTTGCGAGCAAATGGATGAGGTAAGTATGATTTAATTTTTTTTTTTAAATTTTACAATTTGTTATTTGTTACTCTCAGATGCCGCGATCAGCTATGAACGTGGAATCTGAGGGCTACAATGACGGGGAGCGGCACAATCGCCGATCCCTGTCATTGCACCCACTACTTACAAAGAAATGCGCTTCTGATGAAGTAATTTGTCACAAAACTAATTTTTTTGTAAAATTTGGTGAAGTAGCCGAATCGAATTTTTGAATACATCGCTCATCTCTATTCTTAATCATGATCTATAATCCTATAGATGGTGGACACTTGGACAGACTGCCTAGACCGGCACCAGATTCATCACAGGGGCTCTAACTCAATGGGGGAAATGTAATAACATGCAGCTTTTTGCTCTTACATTTTTTAGATTGTCTGTTATGGGTTTTGGGTTGCACATAGTTTTTTTTATTTTATGCCGCAGGCCATTTTTTTAATTTATCGCATGAAATACCTATGGATTGTTCAGTCTAAACTGTAATCTTATTTATTACGAAAGTTCGCACAGTTTTTATGCCACCAAGGAACTAAAGTACCCTTTTTATGGTGAATTGACACAAAAATGTAACCCCGCCCACAAAACAAACCTATGTCCACCACCTTGTAAAGGCAAACTGCTGCGCATGGCGCAAACTACCCTAAGTATAGCGCAAATATATCTTAAATTTGGCACGAATGTCTGCTCCAAATCACTCCACATTTCTGACACAACAAACTTAATTTCCTCTGTGAATCAACTATTGTTTGGCTCACTTTGAGATAAAATTTAATGCAGAATTGTGCCACAAGGTTGACGCTAAACGTTACATCTAATGCCATGCCCCTTTCCTGAGAAGCCACTCCCCTTCCTGATAAGCCACACCTCGCGTTAAAAATTGTAGAAGCCCTAGTTGACCAAATTGGCGCAACTTTTTAGAAAAATTCTAGGTGCAGACACGTTAGTAAATCTGGGCAACTGTTTGAAGGATGCTGATGGTTTTTGGCAGTCAGTAGATTGAAGGTTCCTTTTAGGCTGTAGGTTCATAAATAACAAATCACTTCATTACATGCGATTTATTTATACCGACGACATGGAATTATTTTTATGCATATTCAAACATTTTCTTGATTTCCCAGTATTCCCCTCAGCATATATGTTTGAATAGAAGGGATCAGGCTTGATGAAGATCGTTATGACAACCAGGGTCTTTTCTATGTGTTTCTTTATGAATTACGTCAGTGGCGGCTCTTGTATCGGCAACCATACAATGATCATAATTATAATCCATCCAAATGCACGCATGCTTGTAATATGACAATGTCAATTCATGCAGCCATTCATAAATCTAGCATGATGAATTTTATTGTCCATTAAAGTTTCGGCTCTGTTAATAATCATTTAATATTATTATATTATAATATTATTATTAATAACAGGCCGACACACCAGATGAGAAATAAGTGATGTGTACCGTGTGAAGCGACGATTGGGTTGTGTCCTTCACTATAGGCTGTGTCGCAGTAATATAGACAGTAGATAGATGATTTACGTTGGGGGCGGCAAGAGGTAATGAAAATTAGAGATGAGCAAATTTCATATTCGTTGGAGGTAAAAGCAGAATTGCGTTATGGATTCCGCTACCACGGACCATAACGGAATTCTATGATGGAATGCATAACGGAATGCCTTTACCAATTCTGCTTTTACCACCAAATGAATCGTGATTCGTGAACGAATTTCATAACATGAAATTTTTTCATCTCTAGTGAAAATGTACCTGGGAAGTTGAAATTTTACCCCTGAGCAGCCTGGGAAAAAGGAGTTAGTGAGGTGTTATCAACACTGATTGTTATCACGGGGGGACAGATTGAGATGTAGGAAAGATGACAGCTACTGGCTGTGCGGTCAGCATGCAAAGCTGGCCTGGATGCTGTAATGGAGTCTAACAAAGGCCTCCTCATCCAGAGTTGACAACCGTCCAGAAAATTCTGGACAGTCCGTAAAAGTAGGACACTTTTTTCCTGTGTCCGTGAAAATAAAATTGATGCATCCCTGATTTTTTGAGGCTTGTGGTACTTGACAAGATTATTTTGGTGGTAATTATCATCATTTTACAGCTCACAGTAAATGCTGGTAATGAGGGCTTGTCAGTATATTGAGCTATAGACATTTATTACTTATAATCTCTATAGTGTATTATGGTGCTCCAATTTGTCAGTAAAAAAAAGTGTTATCTGTTTCTGATTTTGGGATAAGTTGTCCATAAAAAAGAAAAATTCCTCCCCCCGATAGTAGTTCTTGATGTGTTTTAGCATATATATATCTATGGCAGCCATCACTCACATCACTCTGTTAGAAGAGGAGTAAAATATTGATGACCTAACCTCGGTATAGGTTATTAATATCTGATCGGTGGGGATCCGACTCCCGGTACCTGCCACCAATCAGGTGTTTGATGAGACGTGCTCAGGTAAGCTCTGCAACCTCTTCCTAGGCCAGTGACATCACACTCATCAGTCACATGGCCCACGTGCAGCTCAGTCTCATTCAAGTAAATTTGTTTGATATGCAGTGAGGAGACTGCAGTGCTCATAGGAGCACTGTGGTCTCTTCAAACAGCTGATCAGTGTCGGACCCTCACCGATCAAATATTGATGACCAGAGGTCGCAATAACGCGTGTACAAGCGGTAAAGGCATTATTACGCTTCTAAAAATGTCTGAGGCGTACTGATACTCCTCAGTTTTTCAGTTTCTCAGTGTCACTGTTTCGCCCAAAACAGCTTTGCAATTACAAAGCTCCATACTCGCATCGTGTTAGGCAGCGAGTAGGGAGCTTCGTTATTAGAGAGGGAGGCTGCTGATTGGTGCAATGTTAGCGCGTTACAGCTTCCTGCCGCGCCTTTCGTATGCCAGTGTAGACGGAGGTTGTGATGCGAGGACGCTTCTGAGCTCCTCCATCTTGGATGAAACTGAGCAGGCATGGTGAGCAGCCTGCGCGTCCTTTGGTAGAGGTGGTGACGGCTCGCCAGGGTGTGCAGAGCTAAGGAGCGGGACCCTGAGCCTGAGGCAATTGCTGGCAGGTGGCTGTGCTGGCTGGCAGGGTGCCTGAGGCATTCAATGGTGTCTGTCACTTAACTGCAGGCGCAGGAGCCAAATGTTGTTCAACATCTGCTGCCTCCTGCTGCCTGACTAATGCGTGGCCTTGGCTGTGTTACAACTTGGTCCTGTTTTATCCTATACATGTAGAGTAATAAGGGGGAGTACTACACAGGTCACTGGTACTAGTGTGTACTACTCCAACTTATTACTCTACATGTATAGGTGCTATGTGTCAGATGTTTAGGCCCTCTGGGGACACATGGGGGCAATGACACCTCATTTTAGGATTTTAAATAGGCTGTATTCCCCTCCCCCCCCCCTTTTTTTTTTCTGTGTATGGCTGTTTTCCCGCCTTTATTTTTCAGATCTTAACCGAGGTAATTCCAGTTTGGTCCGGTCAGCTGTAAAGGTGCAGTGGTCAAGGTGTTTCCTGATTGGTCTCCACCCGTTGCTCGGGGAGATTTCAAAGCTTCTGATTTGTTGTGCTTCCCAAGGCGGGAAGCTTCTTGCCTTTATATTGCAGGTTCGCCGCTGATTCTGGGCCAGTTCAAAGAAGAAGAAGATGTCGGCGCCCGCCCTCCCCCCCTTAAATCTTATTTACCCCTGTCGCTGTGCCTTATTAGTGGGGCTGTATCCTTCAGCTAAGGCTGAACGGATCTTGGTTCTTTGGTTGTTATTGGTCTAATTTATTAATGGTGTAATGGTCTAATTTATTTAAATTATTTTGTGGTTTAATAATATTGTTTTATGGTTACCCATAATAAAGCACTGCAGCCATTTTATTCCAAAAAGTCGTTTATTTTAGTTATTAAGGTAAATTTATAGTAGTGTTTTATTTGTGTCATTTGCCTCTGTGAGTAAGTCGGGGTGTTAAGTTACTGGCTGTCCCTGTGGACATATATATATCACCAGGCACCAGCACCAGTAATGTCTGCTGACCGAGAGATGCCCATGGATGCCCATAGCGTGAAGTGGCCTCTAGTTTCCTGTGCTGCTGATGGAATACTATAGTTTACCGAGTTTGTAATGTGGATAGTGGATAGTTTCATAACTGAATGACTCCACACTAGACTACTGCTCCTGTGTCCTATCTATGAGAGCTGTGAAGTATAACAGATAATTGTATTGCCGAGGCCCGCGACACAGCCAGGCCCACAGCATGTTCAGTTGCCCAACTTGCCAATAACTGCCCCCTGCAGTAATAATGTCCCCAAGTGGTCCTCAGCTGAGCTGTAATGTGTCTTCTTAGTGTAAAAAAAATAAAAGAAACTCACCTCATCCACTTGCACGTAGAGTAGTTTTTATTAACCCCTAAAAGGCCATATTGCACTAATGTACCCATTTTTAGCATCCGTTAGCTCCTTAGATGGGTCATACTCTGAGTTAAAATTTTCTACTCATCACTGGATGTGACGTCACTTTGTTAGACCACCCCCAAGCCACCAGACCATCCTGTGTTCTTCCCTTTCGGAGTGCCACTGCTACCTGCCACCAGCTCACCCTTTCACCTTCCTTTTCGGAGTGCCATCTGCTGAGACCACTGATACCTGCCACCATGTCATCTTCCATTTCGGAGTGCAATCCACTGCCACTTGTGCAACCAGTAGCCAGAGTTCTACCCACTGCTGCTTCCAGCCCAGAGTGCTGCTGCCTGGAGCATCACCTTCCTTCACCTACCGCTGCCGCTTGCTACGGTTAGTGAGGGATCAATTGGGGTGTATAGCACAATGTGAGTACCCCACCCTATCACTAATGCCACTTTGTAGTTGGTTTTGTTTTTCAGACTGCTGCCCGCCACCCTGTGTTTCTGCTTTGTTCTACTTCAAGAGTGCTGCTGCCTCCTGGGGCATCACCTACTTCACCCACTGCCACCACTGCTGCCTGGTTAGTGAAGGGTCAATTGGGGTGTAGCACACAGTTGGATAGAAGTTTTGCCTGATAGCATTTTTATGTATTTTTTTGATATGTAATGGATTCCAGTTCCACAAAAAAAAAAACAAGTGAACTTGTTCAAATATTTTAAGTGCAAGTGCAAGCAACACCCGAATTTCCCACTTAAATGGAAATAATGAAAAGAATCAGGATACAGAGCAAGACAGCTCTCATCATGATGATAATTCTAGTAATGCCTCACAGTCCTCACCCTCACTGTTACATGATGATAGCGTTGTTAATTCATTAGCTGAAGATGATACCACCAGCAGCTGTAGCAGTAGTGATATTACTGATTGTAATTTTGTGAGTCCTAGTCCCACAGAGCCTGGAAGTGACAATGTTGTGGAGCTTAACAGAAATAAAATGCACAGCAAATTTTTACAAAAGTGGTGACGTGCATTCTGCTGGTTTGAATATAATGAACAAACCGGACGGGCTTACTGTCGCAATTGTAGAAAAGCAAAAATGAAAGTAGTCATGGCAACAAGTGGTGCTGGTAACTTACAGCGATCAACATTAAGACAGTAGAGCATAAAGCATCTTTATTGTCTGGTGCACAAAAACATACTGTGGCAAAAACATTTCTGGTGGTATGCAATGAAATAACCCTGGGAGAAATGGCAGTATTCAAGACACTTTATACAATGGCAAAAGAAGAAATGTCTCAATCAAAATTCAAACCTCTAATGACAATAAAATCATTAGGAAATGATGATATCAAAGAAAAGCACATTAATCTGCATTATGACCGAGATAGAGTCCATCATGTCAGATGCACTTGCATGAAGTAAAAAAAAAGTCCATATATTTCTTTATTAGTTGATGAATCTACCGATATTGCAGTGCATCATAAAATGATACTTTATGTCAGAACGATAAATAGTGGTGTGCCACATACACATTTTTGGGCCAATTTAGAACCACATGGAGAGTGTTCATCAGATGCAATTGTTAACAACTTAAAAGTGTTTTTGGAGACAAAATGTGTCTCTGTTTCTAAAATCATAGGCCTTGCCACTGATGGTAGGCAGGCACAATGGTGTAGGAAAAAAACTACAGGCAATGTTTCCCATAATGTTGCATTTTCATTCTATAGCTCATCGTTTGGCACTTGCTGTATCACAGGCATCGGAGGGAATTCCTCAGTTGGCAAATAAGCAACATCTCATTGCTGCGCTTTGTTATTTCAATAGTTGTATAATACGTCATAAAAAACTATGCAAAATGCAGGAAGTGTTAGAGCAGAATCAAATAAACTCCTATGTAAATGTATCCTGTTTTCCATCCATAGGCTACATTTAGGTGCACCTGTGAGGCCTGGGCCATATCAGCCAGTCTTGGGTGGGGCTCACAGCCTACTCCCTCCTCCCATTGCAGGCATGGCTACATGCTGGAGGTAACTGGGGAGTTTGCTGCGAGTCGACCTTTACACTCCTGTAATTCAGCCCACTGACCCCTGGTATTGCACATACGGCACAGGTAGGTGAGTGTTAGGTCCCGAGCTACTTGAGAAACCTTGGCGTGGTGCTCGGCCTTAGACATGTCCTCCACATCAGGATATGTTGACCAATCTCTCAATTTTAGCTTGAGGGCTTAGTAAGACCTCAGTGTGCACCTGTCTTGTCATTGCTATATCAAAGTCAAATTTTGCTTAAAGAAATTTACTCAATAAGATGGTTTTCTCTAGGAAGAGCAGTTGAAGCTCTACATGACAGCTTCGATGCTGTCATTTTAGTTCTGACTGATTTGGCGGCTACCAAAAAACACAGTGTAGTAGCTGACCAAGCACCTGAATTACTTAAAGGATGCTCAGAATACAGTTTTATTGCCATTCTTTGTCTACTTAAAAATGTTCTTGAGGTAATCAATAGAGCCGGCAGTGTTTCAGTTAGAGGACATCAACTTTTCTGTTTTAATTAGTGAACTTAGGACCGTAACAGTTGTACTAGAAAATATGAAAGAGACACCAGGAAAGCATCTTGCAGCGTTCATGTCCCAAATGTCTGAAAATCAAAGCTATTACAGAGACATTAAAATTAGCATTCACAGTACATCCCGAAGTGGAATTCAAAAATGTTAAGGAAAAGTTTCTTAATAATTTATTCACAATTTGAGTGAGAGATTCAATTTAACAGCTTTATCTATTTTATCTTATCTGGATCAAGTTTTAAACCCAATGTCTACTCCCCATGTCATTTCAAAAGACTCACTCTTTGAACAATATTGTTCGAAAGTTTTGTGTAACAGAAGCTGAAGCTTCCACCTATCGGTGCAAACTTCTAGATAAGGAAAGTTTACGAAACAAATGGGTGGAAGTGTCAGAACTTCTTAAAAGGTACAAGGGCATGAAAATGGCTGACTTTTGTCAGCTTCTCTTTTCTTACAAAGTAGATTATGTGCTGGTGTATCCAGAATTTTGCTCTCTGGCTTCAATAGCTCTTACTCTACCATTATCCACTGCAAGCTGTGAACGTGGAATTTCCACACAAAACAGGATAAAGTCAAGCAAACAAAGTAGATTAACAGATAAACATCTTGAAGCTCTCTCAAGAATCTCAGAAGAAACACCTCCATTTGCCTTAACACAGGATACTGTTGAATGCAATTTTGACTTTCAGGCAGCAGTAGCACTCTGGAAGAAAAAAACACGGAGGGCAAACCTGTAATTTTTGCTATGACTGAGACTTTAACAACCTGTTCAAGTTGAAGTTCAGCCTTGAGTTAAAGTTCCACAATTCAAGATGTTTACATCAAGTTCCTTTGTCGGTTGAGTTTTGCATGCTGTACTAGTGCTCGGGTCTCTGAGTGACGAATTTGGAGCTTCAAGAAAGGCAGAAATTCATTATTACATTTTATATTTACTGTATGATGTCAGCCTTGTCAGGTAAATGTAAAATTGTCTAATTTTGCTCTTTATGCATGGAATACAGTTCTAGAGTAGACTAGTAATGGTTTCCCTGCATAAAAAGCCACCTTATAACATTATATAAGCCTATGTATAATGTATTTGAAGTACCGCAACTTTCATACTCCTCCTCGGCTGAAAATACTCCTCAAAAATGTTAAGAGGAGTATTTTTACTCTTCCAGAAAAACGTAGCACAACCTCTGTTGATGACCTCTGTTGTACTTGCAGAAAACCTCTTTAAAGGGAACCTGTCACCGAGATTTTGTGTACAGAGCTGAGGACATGGATTGCTAGATGGCAGCTAGCACATCCGCAATATCCAGTCCCCATAGCTCTCAGTGCTTTTATTGTGTAAAAAAAACGATTTTATACATATGCAAATGAACCTGAGATGAGTCCTGTCCCTGAGATAAGTCCAGGGACAGGACTCATCTCAGGTTAATTTGCATATGTATCAAATGTATTTTTTTACACAATAAAAGCACACAGAGCTATGGGGACTGGATATTGCAGATGTGCTAGCTGCCATCTAGCAACCCATGTCCTCAGCTCTGTACACAAAATCCCAGTGACAGGTTCCCTTTAAACAGGGCAGAATATGAAAGGTGGAAGGTTCACTTAAAGTTCGAGTAATCATTAAGAGATTAATGTGGAAAAGGTGACAAGGTAGTAAGCCTTCACTGTTAAGATCTGAGATAGCACACATGATGAGGCCTCTCGATAATGTCACATCATTGAGAACACATGCCCAGACTAGATTTCTTGTGATTGATTTTGGCTGATTTCACACAATGGATTTTTCATGCAAAACGCAAGTCCTCAGCAGAAATCAGGCTGTCCCTCAGATGTCAGCTATTGATTTGCCTATCAATAGGCTGTGGATCCACGCGTCACTTATTTTTATTTTCACAGCATTTCAATTTGCACAGAAGAATACATGCAATTGGAATATTGACACAGATTTGGTGACATAGTACGATTGAAAAAGACGCAAGTTCTTTAAGTTCAACCAAGGGATATGTGGGGATTAGTGATGAACGAAGCGAGCTTTGGATGCTACATCCGAAGTCACTTCGTTCAAAACTTTGGAATAATACTGTACAGAGATCCGTCTCCGTACTGTATTAAAATGTATGGGCTCCAATGAGCTGAAGTTAGTTATTTGCGAAGTCGCGTGTGACTTTGTTGAATTAAGGCTCATTCACACGTCAGTGTTTCACGGACATGTACTGTACATGTTCTCCACGGACAGCACACGTCCCTATTCATTTTAATGTGTGTATTCACACATCAGTGTTTTAGCACGGTCCGTGGATTCGTGTTTTTAGCACAGAGCATGCTGTATCTTGTCCGTGTTCATGGATCCTTGAAACCCACGGATGCCATCTGTGTTGCATCCGTGTTTCACGGATTATTAAGAAGAGATTCTTTGAAAATGATTTTTCAGCTGTTCAGTGTCAGTGAAACACAGATGCAACACGGACAGCAAAAAACTGAAACATGGATCCATCATGGACAGCTTCACGGATGCATCACTGACCATCTGCTCACGGATTTGAACACAGACACGGACGTGTGAATGAGGCTTAACTCCGGTAGTTGATTTTTAAAGTGGAAAACTTTAAACCGAACTCTGCTTCGGTTCCGAGGTACTAGTCGGAACGGAAGGTGACTCCGGTTTTAAGTTTTGAAGTGGATTTCCACTTTAAAAATCAACTATCGAAGTTATTCAACAAAGTCATGCGTGACTTTGCAAATAACTGACTTCAGCTCATCAGAGCCCATACATTTTAATACCGTATGGAGACCGATCTCCGTACAGTATTAATACGAAGTTTTGAATGAAGTGACTTCAGATGTAGCATCCGAAGCTCATTCCACTCAACACTAGTGGCGATGTGAATTTTAGGAAAGGAGTGTGAGAATTAATGTTATTTAATGTTATTTATTTTTCAGAATTCATCTAAACCCTTTTTTAAACTGTCCACTGTTCCTGCTGTGACCACATCCTGGGGGAGACTATTCCACGGATTAACAGTTCTTACAGTAAATAAATTTTGACGCCTCTAGAGACTGAATTTTTTCTTCTCCAGCAGGAGGCAGTGCCCCCTTATCTTTTAAAGGGCAGTTGACATGGAACAGTTTTTGACTATATTTTTTGTATGGCCCATTTATATATTCGTATAGGTTAATCATGTCCCTCCTTAGACATCTCTATATATAGATAGATATATAATATATAATAAATAAATTTAATTGTTTTAATATTTCCTTCCATACCTAAGACCTCCATGCCCCTTATCAGTTTAGTCGCTCTCCTTTGTACTTTTTCCAGCTACAGGGCATCCTTTCTATGGACTGGTGCCTAGAACTGAACTGCATATTCCAGATGAGTCCTCACCAAAGCTTTGTAAAGTGGTAGTATTACATCCCTGCCCCGCGAGTTCATGCCTCATTTAATATATGACAATATCCGCTAGCCTTAGAAGCAGCTGATTGAAATTTAATTTGTTTTTATTTACTGTATTTAAACAAGTTTTGGGGATTTATTTTGCTGTCTTTGGCCACCTGTCGTTCATTTTTTATTTTTGCAGATTTATTTTTTTTTTTTTTTACAGATTTTATTAAGCCCTTTGTAAATCTCAAAGGCTACAGCTGACCCTTGAGATTTGTATTTTAATGCCCTTTTTGTCATTTATTATACTGTAACATTACCGGCTGTAAGCCATGTGGGGTTTAATATAGCCGTTTATACTTGTTATGTACAGTAATTCATTTTGCAGTGTAATCATGTGACAATAGAAACTCCCAGTCTATGCCCTGAAACACTGCCCTCAAACCAGGTAAACTGGCCTTTTTAAAATTAAGGGGGTCATTTATTAGGACCAGCATTTTAGACGCCGGTCTTAATAAGTTATGTAGAAGTGCCTTGCTGGCTTACATTTAGACCATAAAGTTAACATGCAGACAGTAAACAATATATATCAGCACACTGTTATACATGCAAACAATAGAACTAGGGATTCGGGATTCATCTGACTTACATTCTTATCATACATACTATACATGAAAAATGAAAGCTCTTTGTGAATAATTTTGATCAAACATGTGCCGGGCCTATCTACCACCAATTTTAAGGGGGCTTCTGTGGATATTTACCTAACACTAACAGAACTGCCTCTCTTGGGCTTAACTTTAAGCCTACAAAATTCTGGGCAGTGTAAAAACCAGCTACATTTATATTCTGCTTAAAAGCTCAGGGCAGATGGGCAAAGAGTGCTAAATTTAAAAGGAAGCAGCTATCCTCCAAACACAGCAGGAGAATTTAGACTAGCACAGTTGTGGTGAACCTTACGTCATGGGTGCCAGAGGTGGCACTTAGAGCCCTCACTGTGGGCACCCACTCCCTGGAAAAAGTCTATGGTGTACCAATATGCCTTAGACTTTTTCTGCCATTCATCAGTGCAGGGCGCACTATGGACAGCACAGGCAGCACATTGAATGTAGGCAGGCTATTATAGCTAAATGATAAAGAACATGGAAGATATACTATACTGGACTGTAGTATTCGGGTTAAATTGCAGTGTTGGCACTTTGCGATAAATAAGTAGGATTTGGATTGCAGTTTGGGCACGTGGTCTCTAAATGGTTCACCATCACTAGACTAGCACATCCAAAGTCCCAGGTGCACATCTATAAAGCTAACATGCAGACAGCAAACAATATATGGCAGCACACAGTTATAAATGCAAACAATGGTACTTTATGGATGTGCACCTGTCACTTTGGATGTGCTAGTCTACAGACACATGCAGCAGATTTTTCTATTGGCTGTCTGACTAGTACAATGGACTCCAGCTCCCCCATTTTGTTTGCTAGGCCTCTGGTATTTGTGAACAGGCATTTTAAGTTACTCTTTAATTTTCCACATCCAGTTTTAGGACTGTAAATGTTTGAGATTTTGTGGGCATCTTGGCTTTTGGTTTGTAACATATTGATATTACCAACATTATTTTCCTTACTAACCCGAACTCCACTAAATCTCCACTGTCCCATCATATATTCCACTCTCTATTTACCTCCATACAGGGGAGCACCCAGGAATTTTGTCTAGGCGGGGTCCTAAAAGAAAATAATTGCTGGCCCCGCCCATTGTTATAAGCCCCTCCTACATATAATAAGCCACTCCCAACAAACAATGCACAGCTGAAATTATATTGTTGAGGTTGAAGGTAAGAGTCTTACCCTCATCCTTCATAGACGCACTGTACTCAATACTCAGGGGGCTGACATAATGCTCCTCACACTGTTCCCCACATAGCTCAGTGGCAGGAGCTGTTGCAGTTTCACTTCCTCCCTCCTAGTCCTGAAGGCGTCAAAAGAGGAGTGGGGGCCCGGCTCTACACATCTTACAGAGAAGGGAAGGCCTGTCCTGGCTGCACTGCCTCCTTCACATTATACAATAGACAACAGCAGGTTACAGCCAGGATGCTCCTCCGCTCTTCTCCCTCCCCAGATCCTGCTCAAGGCCTGTGGTTCCCCCCACCATCTGCCACCCGTCATCTCCCAGCTCTGAATCCTCCTTCTGCAAATGGCAGGGGGAGCAGCCGTAGCATCTCTTCTCCTACATAGCGCCACATACCTCCTACATCTAGTGATGTCACCTTTGATGTAGACGTTCTCTTTCCTCATCTTCTCCATTCAGACCAGACCGCCATGATGATTTTTCAGCCATCTTCAGTCTCTGCAGAGATTGACAAACGGACATTAGTTTCCCACTTTTCCATCGTCTTCACATCTTCTGAACACACCATCGTGCCCCTACAATCCTATGCACGCTGTGTTCCCCAATACTATACTACAGAAACTGTCCCCTGAAAAATATATGTATCCCACAGATAGTGGCCCCTTCAGCAATTATTGCCACACAGTGCTCTAAAAAAATAGCTATGCCCAGTACATGGTATCCCTGACACTAGTAGTATAAACATAATATCCCCAAAAGTAATTGTGCTAAGCTGATACTGTGCCAGGGTGCCCACCAAAATAACAGTGCTCCCCAAAATGCCACAATAGAAATAATTCTCTGCCAGAGCACTCTTATTATTAATAATGCCCCCATAGTGCCCATACTAGTAATCATGCTCCCTATAGCCCCCCAGTAGTAGTAGTAAAGCTCACCATAATGCACCCTTGTAGTAATACTTTTCCTTATAATATGCCAATAAAAGAAATACCCCCACTTAGTGCCCACAATTCAGCTAATGTCTCCATAATGTATGCCACTATAAAATACACCTATATAGTGTCCCAGTAAATGCTCCCATATTGCTCCTTTCCCCCTTCCCCATAATGCCCCTATGATGTGCCAGTATAAAATACCCCATCTTAGTGCCCCCAGTACATGCCTCCATTGTGCTCCTCTCCCCATTCCCCATAGTGTCCCCCATTATTTGCCAGTAACAAAATTCCCCTTTTTAGTGCCCCCAGAAGATACCCCTATAGTACTCTTCTTCCCCATAATGTGCCAGTAAAAAAATTACCCTTCTTAGTGCCTGCCAAAATGTACCAGTAAAAAATCCTCCTGCTTAGTGCTACCGGATGCCCCCAAAATGTGCCACTAAAAATTCCCTTTCTTAATGCCACAAGATGCCCCTATAGTTCTCTCTCCCCTATAGTGTCCCCATAATGTGCCAGTTAAAAATGCCTCTTAATGCCACCAGATGCCCCATAGTGCGGCTCTCCCCTATAGTGTCTCCCCTGTGCCAGTTAAAAAAAATGCTTCCTTAGTGCCCCCTATCATGTGATTTACGGAAAGCAAAGGGACGCTAAAACTACATTTAAAAACAGGGTAAGATTACTGATCAATATAAAGAAGACCAGGGTATGTATACACATCAAAGATACACAAATGCACTTCCTGGGACTTATGCAGTGAGGTCCCTGGAGCGCATGGACCAAACACCAGAGGTGGCAGGCGTCAGGTGTGAGACAAATGGTCAAAGAAGGCTGGATGTGGCGGTCTGCCTGCGGAGTAAGGTGAGATTGGGGGGTAATTTTTGCCCAAAAACACCAAACTTAGGTATTCTCAACCAGCCAGCCACATGCAGCAGATTCACAGGAGGTGCCAGGTGTTCATTAACCCGTACACACATTAACGGCCGAACTAGCGCCAGACACTGTCACCACGCCACGGCAGGCAGGGTCTCTGTGCTCCTGATGAGTCTTCTTCTAGACGAAATGCGTTGAGCAGTGGGCAGCCTTTTACAGCCGATCTATGAGTATTCTAGGTTTTTAAACCCAGTACCTCCCTTTGGGATTGTGTGCACCCCCTGAGTGTTTTTTTGGGGTTTTGCACCTCCATTCCCTCCATGATACCCCCAAGGGGAGTACTTACAAATACTCTCCTCCCTTTGGTGGGGATCCTTGGTTTTTTACTGGGTCTTGATTGTTAGGTGTATGGGTTAATGAACACCTGGCACCTCCTGTGAAGCTGCTGCATGTGGCTGGCTGGTTGAGAATACCTACGTTTGTTTTTTTTGGGCAAAAATTAGCCCTCAATCTCACCTTACTCAGCAGTCTCACACCTGACGCCTGACACCTCCGGTGTTTCGTCCATGCACTCCAGGGACCTCACTGCATAAGTCCCAGGACATGCATTTGTGTATCTTTGAAGTGTATACATACCCTGGTCTTCTTTATATTGATCAGGAATCTTGCCCTGTTTTTAAATGTAACAATAAAGTGTAGTTTTAGCGTCCCTTTGCTTTCCGTGAATCCTACTTCTTTGAGACACATACCTCTTTATCTAATTACCCGTGAATTCAGACCCCCTATAATGTGCCAGTAAAAAATAGAGCCCCAAATAGCCCCCATAGGGCTCTACTCTCCCATAGTGCCCCCAAATAATGCTCCTATAGTGCCTCTAATAATGTGCCAATAAAAAATGCCATAGTGCCCCCCATAATATGCATTTAAAATTGTCCCCTTTAGAGCCACCAAATGCCCGCATAGTGCTCCACTCTCCCATAGTGCCCCCAAATAATGCTCCTATAGTGTTACTCTCCCCTATAGTGCCTCTAATAATGTGCCAGTAAAAAATGCCATAGTACCCCCCATAATATGCATTTAAAAAAGTCCCCTTTAGAGCCACCAAATGCCCCCATAGTGCTCCACTGCCCCATAGTGCCCCCAAATAATGCTCCTATAGTGCCACTCTCCCCTCTAGTGCCCCACATAATTTGCCATTAAAAAAGTCTCCTTTAGAGCCCCCAAATAATGCTCCTATGATGCCAGTGCCACTAGATGCCCCATATTAATTAATTTACCCGCCTTACGGCCATCAATTTGTTTCCCCCCAAACTGTCCCATATTAATTAATTTGCCCCCCTTTTGTCCCCACTGTCTCATTAATTTGCCCCCAAATTGCCATCTTCCCCCTCCCCCAGATAAACACACAAAACACACAAAAAAACAGGCCAACACTTACCTGTGTCCTGGATGGTGAGGCAGGCACGCGACTCAGATGCGCGATGACATCATCGCGCATGTCGCAAGATGATGTCATTGTGCAGCCCTGGGCTTCTACCACCACTTAGGCCTCAGGCCTACTCGGCCCGAAGCATATAGTGGTGATAGGCGGCGGGGCAAGGAACTATGCGCTCTCGTGCCCCGCCACAGTGCAATTAGAACCAGGGCCGTGCCGCCTGTACGATTGGTGGTTCGGTCCTGGAGAATAAAAAAAAAAATGAATGGTTCTAGGGGGGGTCCAGACCCATTGGACCACCCCCCTGGGTGCACCACTGCCTCCATATATATATGACCATCCTCCCTCCCCCCAGATCCTAGTTTAAAAGCTCCTCTAGCTGTCTAACTATTATTTCCTCCAGTACAACAGGTGCGGACCCATTCATTCCAATGGGACCGCAAAAGATGCGGAGAGCACATCCGTTCCGTGGCCCCGCAAAAAAAGATAGAGCATGTCCTATTCTTGTCCGCAGCCACGGACAAGAATAGGCATTTCTATCATATTGCTGGCCATGTGCTGTCCGCAAAATGCGGAACACACGTGGCCGCTGTCCATGTCTTTGAGGATCGGCAATTTGCACACTTGCAGACGTGTAAATGGACCCTAAAGTAGGGCCTGTAGCTGACAGAGAAGTTAGCCTAGTTGAAAACTAGGAAAACTATCTGGGGCAAGATCTGTACTGTACATTGTTGGAACCATGTTCTGAAACTGTTGGAAGTACTACAACCCTCATTTTGCACTACAGTAAAAAGGACGTTTATTCTGTTAAATCTGGCCTGGTTACTGACTCCTACAACATACGTTGGCCATTGCACACCCTACACAACCTGCCTTGCACCCATACAAACGTTAACACCAAGGGCATCCCAAACTATCATAAGGCAGGAGACCTAACATGGGTAGTACCCCGAGGGAAAAGACGTGCAACCTCCTTTCACTGTACAAGCCCTAGGGAGCAATGGTGTGAGGAATGCCACAAGGATAGATTTCCTGCAGCCAGAGCCCCTACTACTCCCATCTTTCATTCTGGCTCCTCAGGGGCCTGCTCCATGTATTTAACTCCCTAAGCTCCATCTGTCATTCTATTGCTGCTTGTGGCACTGGTAGTATTTCTGAGAATACTACCTTGGAGGTCCTGGACTTGGGCTTCTCACCTACTTCCCTAAAATCATTTTTAAGGATCTTCCATTTTCTATTGATTTCATTATTGGTACTAATGTGCGCCATGACCATCAGGTCTTCCTCAGCCCCACCTAGAAATCTGTCTATCCAATCCACAGAAGGCTGAACTTGAGCACCCGGAAGACAACACACTGTTCGCATTCACGGTTTCGGTAGCAAATGACCCTGTGTGTCCGCCTAACAATAAAGTCCCCATCCACCAGCATCTGTCTGACCTTTGCTGCACTCCTCTTCCCAACTTTTTTACAGCAGTCAACCTCCTGGTTGCGAGGAGCAATGCCTTGCTGCAGTGATGCTGGCCCTGGGCTTACATCTCTAATATCATCCTGGCATATTTACTAGGGTGTTCAAGCCAGGACTATTCTCCCTGGCACTATCAATATTGGATAAATGAGCGGTCGACACCTGACATCCCCACCAATTAGCTGTTTTCGGCAGCCTCTAGTGCCAGAAACATAACAGTGGATGGAGCAGTATGCATAAGGCTCTATTCGTTGTGCAGTGGTCATTCCAGGTACTGCTGCTGAGCTCCCAATTCAAGTCCAGTAGGTCATCAATATCTTAAAGTCCTAGGGGACCCGAAAAGGTCCGCTACAACTTTTTTTGGAATGTGGGAAGAAACTCAAAAACCTAGAAGAGACCCACACAGCCACAGGGAGGACATGTAAATGCCATGCAGATGTTGTCACTGGCCCATTTAACATCCTTTTCTCATCTGTTCCTATATTATAGCCCTGAGTCACCGCATGACAACAAGAGGTACAGTACATAAATCTTTCACCAAGCCTCTCAGATCAAATGTGACTCCTTTTCCCATATTTCAGTAAATCAGTGCAGGCCACAAGCCATGTTCTTCCAGTACTTGCTATGTATGACAATCTGTGCAATAGAAAACTGGTGTAAATGGGCACATAGAGCAAATGGCGTAAAAGACAGAACAAAGCATTAAGGCAGAAGAATGGTGTGCGGAATTACCATTATACCAGGGCCGGACTGGGGATAAAAACCAGTTCTGGAAAAAGTTGCATACCAGCCCCACAGCATTGTGTCATTATTTACTTATAAAAGGGGAGAAAGCATTCATGTTAAAACACGTGTGTAAACACGAATATAAACTTTGCCCCACAATAGGTCTTTTGTAGAACCCCCATTGTTCATATTATCACAGTAGACCAGCTTTTCCCAACCAGGATGCCTCCAGCTGTTGCAGGGATACAATTATAGTTAAACAATTCACTTACAAAAGAAGCTATTCAGTCATCTGCTGTGCCGTCCTCTGCTTGATTCTTGCTTGATTCTTTCCCTTCCTTTCTGTCTCTCCTCAGTGCGCAGGCGCACTTTTATGGGGGATCTGTGTATGACACACTTATGGAGGATCTGTGAATGACACTGTTATGGGGGACCTGTGGATGACACACTTATGGAGGATCTGTGGATGACACACTGTTATGGGGGATCAGTGGATGACACACTGTTATGGGGGATCTGTGGATGACACACTGTTATGGGGGATCTGTGGATGACACACTGTTATGGGGGATCTGTGGATGACACACTGCTATGGGGGCATCTGTAGATGACACTGTTATGGGGGATCTGTGGATGACACACTGCTATGGGAGCATCTGTAGATGACACTGTTATGGGGGATCTGTGGATGACACTGCTAAGGGGGATCTGTGGATGACACTGTTATGGGGGATCTGTGGAGAACACACTGTTATGGGGGATCTGTGGATGACACTGTTATGGGGGATCTGTGGATTACACGTATTATGCCTCTCATTAGCTCCCATTATGCCTCTCATTAGCCCCCATTATGCCTCTCATCACCCCCATATCAGCCCCCATGCCTTTCATTAGGCCCTTTATGCCTCTCATTAGCCTCCATATGCCTCATTAGCCCCCAATATGCCTCTAGCCCCCAATATACCTCATTAGCCCCCAATATGCCTCATTAGCCCATTATGCCTCTCATTAGCCCCATTATGCCTCTCATTAGCCCCCATTATGCCTCTCATTAGCCACCATTATGCCTCTCGTTAGCCCCAATATGCCTCTCATTAGCCTCCATTATGCCTCTCATTAGCCCCTATTATGCTCCCAGCAGCCTCATTTTTTATAAAATAAAAAAACACTTACCTCTCCTGCTCCTGGATGCCGCTGCTCCTCGCCGCCCGCAATTTTCTTCGGCTCTTGGCTGTGCTCTCTGAACTGGCGCGCACAGCCTGACGTCACAAAGTGCCTCACGCTGTGCGCAGCCATGCACAGCCGATAGCCGAGGACCAGGAAGCGGTAAGTACAGAGCGTTTACCGCTTCCTGGTCCTCCGGTACTAATGAGCGCTTCCAAAATGGAAGCACTTCATTAGTATTCGCAGGCCAGCGGGGCTCAACTTCGGCACGGCCAGCGGCCGTGTGACAGTCAGCTAAACGCCCGTTGCCTACACCTGCAAGGAGCCCCCACATCTCCTTAGCAGTAAAACAAAAAAAGTAATAGGAGTCAGAATATGACGATGAAAAGAAAATATTAACTTCCAAAGATTTTATTTTTGAAAGTATTAAAACGCAAGAAAAACGATACAGTGTGGTATCGCTATAACTGTACTGACCCCAAGAATGAAGGTAACAGATCAGTTTTATTGCATAGGAAACGCTGTAATAACAAAACCCATAAAATAGTGTCTGAATTGCGTTGTTTTCCAATTCCATCTTATTTGGAATTTTTTCCAGCTGAATCTTATTTGATCTTTATATGATCTTATTGTTAAGACATTGACATGATGTCCATTCAATTTAAAGGATCACCCTGTGTGCCCAGTGCAGGGTTTGAGGGGGCAGTTCATGACACAGATTTTCTCTCATCTCTGTTCTGTAAATCACGCTCTCCCCTTGTCAGGTCCTGCACTAGACATTATGCAGTGTATAGGTTTTGCTCAAAGTTTTCCTTTAATGTTGAAGTAATATAGTCCACATTATTTGATAGAAATGCATAATAGTTTCCCGGTTATGATGTGGTGCTACCTGATCCTCTGACAACACATGAGAGGCGTCACTGCCAGCTAAGGGACATCTGTCAGCAGATTTGTACCTATGACACTGGCTGACTTGTTACATGTGCGCTTGGCAGCTGAAGGCATCTGTGTTGCCCCATGTTCATATGTCCCGCATTGCTGAGAGAAATGAAGTTTTAATATATGCAAATGAGCCTCTAGGAGCAACGAGAGTGTTGCCATTACACCTAGAGGCTCCGCTCTCTCTGCAACTGCTGTGCCCTCTGCACTTTGATTGACAGGGCCAGGCATGATCACTTTTACACTGCCTGCCTCAAAGTGGAGACGACGTGGTAGCTGCAGAGAGAGCCTCTAGGTGTAATAGCAACACCCCCATGGCTCCTAGAGGCTCATTTGCATATATTAAAACTTCATTTTTCTCACCAATGCAGGCACATATGAACATGGGACCAACACAGATGCCTTCAGCTGCCAAGTGCACATGTAACAGGTCAGCCAGTGTCATAGATACAAATCTGCTGACAGATGGCATTTAATATCATACTAAGTCCTATCAGCATCAGACTGTACTGCCTAGACTCCACCAGTAGAATTTATTCTGGGGGCCCACTGTACAGCTAGTTGCAAATACTACCTGCTCACATGCAAGCAGCAATAAGACAGTCAAAATGATTGATTATGGAGGGTCACTGCAACAACTTTGAGAAGACGGGGCCCCGGGTAAAGATAATACTCATTGGACTGTCTCTGGAGGTCATCTTAGTCACCTGTTGCATCTGTAATAAAAAGACGGGGTACTTTGTTAGCTAATCTACCTAGCTTTTATATGGATATAGGCTGGCTGAGATGCAGTGCTGGGGGCCCTTCTTTGTCAGGGGCCCACCATGGGCTTCACCTGTTCCCCTGTGGGCCAGTCTGAGCCCGAGTCCAATTGACTGAGTGTTGGTTGACCACAGAGACGAGATCAATATTAGCTCCATTACTGTTGGGCTCCATCACTTGTGAAAAATGCAAAGGAGACGTGTGGAACAACCCACAACTGCTAGGACAAATGTATCTTGATATCATCTATCTTAAAGGGAACTCTAGTCTCCACTTTGTACATGCACCTGATCTACTAGAAAAAAAAAAGTTATAGAGTTGGATGAATGGAGCAGGTTGATATACAGTATGTATACATTATAGCTTAGCGGGAAAGCATTCAGTAGAATTGTGTGTAATTTTTCATTCTGCTCATTCTGGGTGGTCCTACTCAGGCAGTGACATCTATCTCTGCATGTAATCTAATGCAAAGAAGCCTGTCAATCACTAGTAAGACCGCCCACTGGACTCCTAAGCAAAGAATGAGCAACAATTAAACGGAATGAAATACAAGTAAGGCCTCATGCACCCAACCGTTGTCCACCAGTGCCCATATTGCAGCCCGCAAACAGCGGGTCTGCAATATACTGTACGCGTTTGTGCACCGCATCACGGATGCAGACCCATTCACTTAAATGGATCTGTAATCCGGAAGGTGCGATGCAGAACTGAGGCACGCTTCTTTCCGTACCTCTTCACCGCACTACTTTTTTGCAGTGCGGATCATCAGATGCGAATTGCAGACCCCATTCAAGTGAATGGGTCCTGCGTCCGAATATGGCGGCCCTACAGTTGGTGCCTGTGCATTGCAGACCGCAATTTGCGGTCCACATCACAGGCCTAGCAAGCACATATTTGAGTACAGGAGCCCTTGAACTGAATCTTTGCCCAAAAACTATATACTAACCTGCTCAGCTCCTCCAGCTTTATAACTCATTGCCCAGAAATGTCTTGTGATATGCGTTAGCGCCATATGACAGCAGTAGCACCTGGAGGGCCTATGGCTCCATAATATGAAATTATAATGGCTCTATATGCCTCTGTACTCTGTATCTATACTACACTGGAATCAGGGGTGCACCTAGCTGCCTGAGGCGAAAAACTGAAACGTTTGCCCCCCCCCCCCCCAATGGCCCATGGCCCTTCTGCTGCCCCCCTCTAGCCCCTACCTTGTGCTGCCTCATTGGTGGTGAACCCCTGACTGGAATGTAGAACCAGGTATGAAATGTTGATACTGCTGCGAGTGTTATATGCTACTCATGCATTTCGTGCTCAGTTGCTTTATATTATTCATGTATTAAATTTTTTCAAAAGAATTAACCCCAATTCTCTGCTCTGAATAAACGTTAAAGGGGTTGTCTCACTTCCGCAAGGGACATTTATCATGTAGAGAAACTTAATACAAAGCACTTACTAGTGTATTGTTATTATCCATATTGCTTCCTTTGCTGGCTGGATTCAATTTTTCATCACATTATACATGGCTTGTATCCATGGGGTAAGGGTACTTTCACACTAGTGTTTTTCTTTTCTGGCATTGAGTTCCGTCCTAGGATCTCTATACCGGAAAAGAACTGATCAGTTTTATCCCAATGCATTCTGAGAGGCATATTGATGCATCAGGAATGGGATGTCTTTAGTTCAGTCACTGTCAGGCGTTTTGGATGGAGGAAATACCGCAGCATGCTGCAGTTTTATCTCCGTCCAAAATGCCTGATCATTTGCCGGAATGCCGGATCTGACATTAATTTACATTGAAATGTATTAGTGCTGGATCCGGCATTAAAAATACCGCAATGACGGATCCGGCATTCTGGTCTGCACATGTGCAGACCTTTAAAAATGTGAAAAATAAATAAATACCGGATCCGTTTTGCCTGATGACACCGTAAAAACGGATCCGGTATTGCAATGCATTTTTCTGACTGATCAGGCATTTTTCACACCTGATCAGTCTGAAAAATGTCTGATCAGTCAGAAAAAATTACATGCGTTTGCATATAGTTTGCCTTATCAGGCAGGCAGTTCAGGCAACGTGGAAGGTGAGCTTCCACGGTCCCCAGCCACTGGATAGGCCAGCACTTTTTCCTATAGTGTGCAAGCACGACCACCGCTGATGGATTGCATGGTGGTCGTAACCATGGAAACGAGCAGTGTATAATGTGATGGAATAATGAATCAAACCAGGAAAGGAAGCAATATGGATAATCACAATACATTAGTAAGTGCCACTTGCTGAAGTGAGACAACCCCTTCCCCATGTTTTTGAGTGCACAGTATAAAATAGGAATACATACATTGACAAAGAGAAGCCCAACATATAAAATATTTGTTTACAAGTCATACATTACGGGGGAGGGGCGAGCTGGGTACTGGAATATTATTTTACGTCCGCGCTGAGCACTTCCGAGCCAGGAATGATTGATCATATCATAGTAGGACAGAACTAGTCACAGCAAAGCAGCTGCTGAATGAATAAAACATGTGGCAGATATTATTTCCTGTGCTGAAATTCACTATTTATGACATTCACGCTGCCATCTGTATAAACATGTCCCATTGCCAAAACACCAAACTAATCATTTTCCCCAAAGTCATCTTGCACGAAACACTCAAAATGGCGGCCACCATTTTACAGATCAGAAGGCTGAGAAGAAGACATATCCCACTTAAAAGGGATTTTCTTTTAAATAACAAGAAAAAATCTGACCTAGCAGTGTGCTTTTAACCCATAGAGGACCTTGTGATTTTCTACTTTTGCGTTTTCATTTTTACTCCACGCCTTCTCAGAGCCATAACTTTTTTATTTCTCAGTGCCTTCATCTGTACACAGGTCTGTCTTCATCTCCCTATTTAGGGACGTTATACTCCAGATATTTATCATATTATATACTGGGTATCTTGAGTCGGGGTTTATAACCAAATACCCTGAACCAAGAAAATCCTATATGCCCGGACTTTTGTCCAGGTATACAATCCCCTGACGAACCAGTGTGCTGCTGGGGAAACGCCGCGTCGGGATATTTATATCTTCATTGCAGGCTATCCTTTACTTGTTACAATATATACTGTGTTTCCTTATCTACCCTATTCCTTTGATAAGGGTCATATTAGGGCAATTAGCAGTATTAGGAACGTTGACAGGGGACCCTCACCATCAGGGGATTTCCCTGGGCTAAGGGAGAGATAGGGAAGCCAGGTTTTAATAGGGATTATCTATATTTTCCACCTTGCCAGGTTATCCAACATATGACATCATTTCCCCACGGTTCCTGAACCTGTCTACAAATTGTAAGTAAAGAGGGCTTAACCTTTTTTATTGGTGTAGCCTCATTTATTTTATATCTATTTTCTGGTCCGCATTTATTAAGATTTGACCTGATATCAGAGAAAAGAAGGTTTTTGAAGTTTATCTTCAGATTATCTATGTTACTTCTTTTAAAATTATCTATTAAAAGTTACTTTTTAATGATGGAAGGTATTTCAGTATTATGTGATGATACTTGCCTTTATACTGCATCAGCACAGTAACCTTGATGATATAAGGTTGGATGGTACTCCAATGGATAGAGTGTGTGGGCAGCAGGAGATGGTTACCAGGCTAGGTAGTAATAAATATTCAGACTCCTGTACTCCACTTTGCTATTCAAATCAATGCTTTATTCAAAGAGCGGGTACCAGTCAAAAAAACGTTTTTCGGCATATAGCCTTCTTCAGTATACCTGGGAAAGCATATAGAGATGTCTTAGTAAATACATAACATTAGTCTTAGATACAAGACATATCTTACTTTGTATCTAAGACTAATGTTATGTATTTACTAAGACATCTCTATATGCTTTCCCAGTTATACTGAAGAAGGCTATATGCCGAAAAATGTTTTTTTGACTGGTAACTGCTCTTTGAATAAAGCATCGATTTGAATAGCAAAGTGGAGTACAGGAGTCTGAATATTTAGCATAGTAACCTTGTTATGTTATGTTCTCCATATGTTTGGAAAATAAAATAAAAAGTTCGTGAAGTAGTAGGCTGCTAAGCGCAGCCGAAACACACATCGTTGTTTCCTCGTCTATTTGGCAATAAAATAAATCTTTTGCTGATCATCTAAGTGAGTGCCGATCCTTCTACTTGATATTTCTGTGGAGTGTGCCTGCTCTGGATTCGTGCACCGCCGTCTGTGGAGAGTGTGGAGTGCCGACAGCTTTTTCCTTTTGACTATCCTCAGAATAGGTCATCAACATTGGCGTGCGCACAGGGTGTGCCGGGTGTGCCTGGGCACACCCTAATAGGCTTGTCACCTCCGTGCTCACTGCCCCCACTGCCCCGCTGATTCCAGTCTGTTATGTTGGCCGCCCGCCGCACTGTAAATTAATTTACAATACCTGGCTGCAGGCTGCCAGTGGGTAGTATTCACATAGGGGGCGGGACGGACCTAGCGGAGGCAGAGAGCCGTGCATGCTGTGCAGGCGCAGGCTGAGTTGGCGTCACGTCACGCTGCATGCCCTGCACGCCTGCTAGCTGGTGAGATGAGGACAGCGACGGCGCAACGTGTTGGAAGGGATTTAAGGGAACTTGGTGCCCACTGCCCAGATGCTCCGGTCCAGGACCAACGAAGTATGTACCCTGTAATAACGCATATAACAAGAAGTATGAACCTTGTGTCCTACAGTGCTACTGCCCTACTACCCCTCCTCAGTTGTCCTCACTCCCCTGTATAATGTACCCTGTCAATCATTATAAAAAAGAAGTATGTACCCGATCCCACAGTGCTACCCCTTCTCAGTGTTCCCCTGTATTACCCTGATACCCCTCAGTTATATAATATAACTGAGGGGTATCAGGGTAAATTATATAGGGGGTAATATAAGGGTACTTTCACATTTGCGGCATAGCTATCTGGCAGGCTGTTTCGGTGGGTTAACAGCCTGCCGGATCCGCCATGCCGCAAGCACCTGTGCACCCGTCAATGGGGACGGAACGGCAGCACACGGGAACTTGCGGCATGGCGGATCCGGCAGGCTGTTCACCCGCCGGAACAGCCTGCCGGATAGCCATGCCGCAAGTGTAAAAGTACCCTAACTAGGGGTATCAGGGTACATGAGGGGTAATATAACTGAGGAGGGCTATCAGACATTATACAGGGGTAATATAATTTATAGTACCCTTGTATTATGTCCCTGATAGCCCTCCTCAGTTATATTACCCCTGTGTAATGTACAGAGGTAATATAACTGTATGTGTGTATGTGTATATAATATATATATATAGATACATACACACGCGCGCGGCGCATGTGTTTGTGCTTTAGGGTGCACACCCTAATGCAATAGGCTGCGCACGCCTATGGTCATCAATATGAAATTGGTGGGGGTCAGACATTCGGCACCCCCACGATCAGCTGTATGAGGAAACGGCACACAGAGGGTATCGGATCCCTGTCGATCTGATATTGATTACCTATCCTGAGGATAGTAAAAGCCCGGACAACCCCTTTAACCCCAGGCCTCTGCTGTTCAAAAAAGCAGAAACCCGCTGGCTATGGCGCCTACTGCACTTAACGGCAAGCACTATCTTTAAAGTGACAGCTTCCTCTGTACATGTGCGGCAGAGGTCACAAAGGGCTTAAACAGGCTGTTTTTTTACCACCAACTACTGTTTACCCATGAACATATTCCATACCTTTTGCTCCATAACACACACAGAACCATAAGATCTGAGTAGAACCAAAATCTTTTTAAGACCCCCAAATTAGACCCCCAAACCTCATCAGACCTCATCGGCCTTTTGGTTGATCACAGACATTAACCCCAGGCCTCTGCTGTTTTAAACAGCAGAAATCCGGTGGCTATGGCACCCGCTGCACTCGCAAGCAAGCACTATTTTTAAAATGACAGCTTCCACTGGATGTGTGCGGCGGAAGTGACAAAGGGCTTAAACATGCTGTTTGTTACCACCAGCTACTGTTTACCCATAAACATATACCGTACATTTCTCTCCATAAGATGCACCGAACCATAAGATCAGATCAGAACTCCAAACTTTATCAGACCCCCAACCCTCATCAGACCTCAATTTAGAACCACATTCCTCATCAGATCAGACCCCATTCCTTATCAGACCCCATCAGACCTCAGATCACACCCCCAAATCAGACTCCCATTGCTCATTAGACTGCCATTCATTATTAGAACTCAGATCAGACCCCTATTAGACCTCATATCAGACCTCTATTTATTATTAGACCTAAGACTCAATCACACCTTAGATCAGACCCCCAAATCAGACCCCAATTGAGTATTAGACCTCAGACCACCACCAGACCTTAGATCAGACCCCCATTGATTGTCAGACCTTAGATCCCAATCAGACTTCAGATCAGACCCCAATTCCACATTAGACCTCAGATCAGACATAAAGTAAATAAATTAACTTACCTCTCCTGCTCTGCTGCCACTCTGCAGGTCCGGCTGTCTCTCCTGCAGTCACAGCTCCTTGATACATACCGTATAAGGTCATAGTACGCACTATGTCCTGACACTGTGCACGGTAAGGACACGTACAACACGCACCCAGAGGAATACCAGGGAGCAGTGAGTACAGACAGCACTAGCAGCACTTCACTCACCACTACCCATGCCTCTTGAATACTAGTGAGCGCTTCCATAATGAAAGCGTTCACTAGTATTCGCTCCACAAGATGAACAGCAACATGTATAAATCATGTATACTGCAAAGTGCAAAAGTATATTGTCATATCATGTATGCATTCACTTTGTATTCTTATCTCACAGCCACCACTAGATGGGGCTGGTGTCACCCGCTATATAAGAAGAGGAGTGAGTCAGCATAGTGCAGAGTCAGGGAGCAGTTCGGTGAGTGTCTAATCCAGTCTGAACCAGCAAAGAGTAAAGATGTAGTACTGACATTTTTAACTCATCTTGGACTTTGATCCACCCAGGATAGAGCCATAACATCCCTAAAGTTGACCAGATGATAGAGAGGTGTAGAAGTGAGCAGTCTTCAAAGGACTTATTTGACTGTACAGCACCCATGTTCAGGAGAAGCCTCCAGTGCCTGAGCACAAAACAGTTTGGCCCACCTGTATGTGCCTTCTAGAAATTTCTCAAATATTCGATTCGGTCGATTCGCCGAATTTTCCAGATAGATTAGATTCAATCCGAATAAATTTGTGGCGAATCTCGTTAAAAACTGCTATTTCCTGGCTGCAGAGAATCTGTATAGTGGTGCAGAACACTGTCTTGCAGTAACACACATGGCACAGTGCTATGTGACAAGGAGTCTGCTGTGGTAGTGAAACAATACTGTGAGTCAGTATGACATGCAGATGACAGGCGTCGCTCTTAGAATCACTGCACACTTCACTTCTTTAGGCAGTTATGGGGCAAACACTGACCAAATAACTCAAGTGTGAAATCAACCTTACAGGTCAATGTTAGCGTCAGATTTAAAGAACTGTGCAGAGGCCCAAGAGCCTACTATTGCATGAAAGTGCGCACTTCTTTTATACCGTCATCAGCTGATTCCACATAGATGTCTACAGAACCTGTTCTATTAAATGCTTATACAAGTAGAGCCCCCCTGACAGAGTGGAAAGGGTGTCAGCAGTGAGTTTGTTTTGACGTCATTGATTATTTTGCCCTTCCTCTGATCCGTCAGAACAATAACCTCCCAAAAAACGGATCCAGTCTGTTGAGCATCCGCCTTCACTCGGTCAGCATTTGCTCATTCATCCATCAGTATTGCTAATGACTAGTGTTGAGCGAACAGTTCGAGCATCGTTCGGGTGCGTACCGAATTTCCCGCTTTCTGAAGGGCTGCACAGCAGCCAATCAGCTAGCGTTTTACTTCTTGCCCTAAGAGCCCATCACAGCCATGCCTACTAATGGCATGGCTGTGATTGGCCAAGTGCAGCATGTGACCCAGCCTCTATTTAAGCTGGAGTCACGTAGCGCCGCACGTCACACTGCTCTTACTAGTGTAGGGAGAGGACGCAACTTCTGTCAGGGCGAGATTAGGCAGGTTAAAGTAAGCAACAGCACCTAATGAACGGATTGATCTACAGCTGAGAATCATTGAACTTCTGCTAGTTACTTGCTCACTGGTTTTTAGGCTGCACAGAGCGTTTTTCTGTCACTTATTTTCTGGGTTGATCGGCGGCCATTTTGTGACTTGTGGTGCACCAGAAGAAGCTGCCACCAAGTCCATCAATCCATCAATACTAGTTTTCTTTTACTATATCCTACATCAGGGGCTTGGCTGTGCTAATTGTCACCCCTAGAAACTCAGGATAGCAATTTCTATATTTTATTAAGGGGTTAAATACAATTGCCCAAATACCAATTCCCTTAATCTGGTGTTCCAGCTTTGGCTAGACAAGTATAATACTGTCTGCTGTCTGGCAAAGGATAGATTATTTTCTGGGGTGAAATTAACCTGCCAATATAGCAATACCCTGGATCTGGTGTCCCAGCAGTTGCAGGACCGATTTCATAGTGTCCGTTTACACATATATTTTGTTCTGGGGTTAAATTAACCTGCCAATATAGCAATACCCTGGATCTGGTGTCCAAACAGTTTCAGTCCAGATTTCATAGTGTCCGCTTACACATATATTTTTTTCTGGGGCGAAGTTAACCTGCCAATATAGCAATACCCTGGGTCTGGTGTCCCAGCAGTTGCAGGACCGATTTCATAGTGTCCGCTTACACATATTTTTTTTCTGGGGTGAAATTAACCTGCCAATATAGCAATACCCTGGATCTGGTGTCCAAACAGTTTCAGGCCAAATTTCATAGTGTCCGCTTACACATATATTTTTTTCTGGGGTTAAATTAACCTGCCAATATAGCAATACCCTGGATCTGGTGTCCCAGCAGTTGCAGGACCGATTTCATAGTGTCCGCTTACACATATATTTTGTTCTGGGGTTAAATTAACCTGCCAATATAGCAATACCCTGGATCTGGTGTCCAAACAGTTTCAGGCCAGATCTCATAGTGTCCGCTTACACATATATTTTTTTCTGGGGTGAAATTAACCTGCCAATATAGCAATACCCTGGATCTGGTGTCCAAACAGTTTCAGGCCAGATTTCATAGTGTCCGCTTACACATATATTTTTTCTGGGGTGAAATTAACCTGCCAATATAGCAATACCCTGGATCTGGTGTCCAAACAGTTTCAGGGCAGATTTCATAGTGTCCGCTTACACATATATTTTTTTCTGGGGTGAAATTAACCTGCCAATATAGCAATACCCTGGATCTGGTGTCCCAGCAGTTGCAGGACCGATTTCATAGTGTCCGCTTACACATATATTTTGTTCTGGGGTTAAATTAACCTGCCAATATAGCAATAACCTGGATCTGGTGTCCAAACAGTTTCAGGCCAGATTTCATAGTGTCCGCTTACACATATATTTTTTCTGGGGTTAAATTAACCTGCCAATATAGCAATACCCTGGATCTGGTGTCCAAACAGTTTCAGGCCAGATTTCATAGTGTCCGCTTACACATATATTTTTCTCGGGTGAAATTAACCTGCCAATATAGCAATACCCTGGATCTGGTGTCCAAACAGTTTCAGGCCAGATTTCATAGTGTCCGCTTACACATATATTTTTTCTCGGGTGAAATTAACCTGCCAATATAGCAATACCCTGGATCTGGTGTCCAAACAGTTTCAGGCCAGATTTCATAGTGTCCGCTACACATATATTTTTTCTGGGGTTAAATTAACCTGCCAATATAGCAGTACCCTGGATCTGGTGTCCCAGCAGTTGCAGGACCGATTTCATAGTGTCCGCTACACATATATTTTGTTCTGGGGTTAAATTAACCTGCCAATATAGCAATACCCTGGATCTGGTGTCCAAACAGTTTCAGGCCAGATTTCATAGTGTCCGCTTACACATATATTTTTTCTGGGGTGAAATTAACCTGCCAATATAGCAATACCCTGGATCTGGTGTCCCAGCAGTTGCAGGACCAATTTCATAGTGTCCGCTTACACATATATTTTGTTCTGGGGTTAAATTAACCTGCCAATATAGCAATACCCTGGATCTGGTGTCCAAACAGTTTCAGGCCAGATTTCATAGTGTCCGCTACACATATATTTTTTTCTGGGGTGAAGTTAACCTGCCAATATAGCAATACCCTGGATCTGGTGTCCCAGCAGTTGCAGGACCGATTTCATAGTGTCCGCTTACACATATATTTTGTTCTGGGGTTAAATTAACCTGCCAATATAGCAATACCCTGGATCTGGTGTCCAAACAGTTGCAGGACCGATTTCATAGTGTCCGCTTACACATATATTTTGTTCTGGGGTGAAATTAACCTGCCAATATAGCAATACCCTGAATCTGGTGTCCCAGCTGTTGCAGGTCAAGTGTAAATCTGTCCATAAAAGGATACCTTTCATCCAGGGCCTAAATACTAGCCCTAAAAGAGATATTCCCCTAAATCAGTGGTTACTGCTGTGCCTGGATTAGTGTAATACGCTACATAAACAAATAGGCAGATAGTGTTAGGTGCCTGTAAAAAAAGGCCTAAATTTGAAATCAATACATTGGGCCAAATATTTTATTCCTTATTGTGGTGCTTGGTGAACGGTAACAATGAAGAAAACATCTAGTAAGGGACGCTGGCGCGGTCGTGGTGGTGTTAGTGTACCCTCTGGTGCTGGGAGAGGACGTGGCCATTCTGCCACAGCCACACGTCCTAGTGAACCAACTACTTCAGGTTCCAGTACCCGCCAGAATTTACAGCGATATTTGGTGGGGCCCAATGCCGTTCTAAGGATGGTAAGACCTGAGCAGGTACAGGCGCTAGTCAATTGGGTGGCCGACAGTGGATCCAGCATGTTCACAACATTATCTCCCACTCAGTCTTCTGCAGAAAGCGCACAGGTGGCACCTGAAAAACAAGCCCATCAGTCTGTCACATCACCCCCATGCATATCAGGGAAACTGTCAGAGCCTCAAGTTATGCAGCAGTCTCTTATGCTGTTTGAAGACTCTGCTGGCATGGTTTCCCAAGGAAATCCACCTAGCCCTTCCCCAGTGGTGGAAGACATAGAATGCACTGATGCACAACCACTGACGTTTCCTGATGATGAGGACATGGGAATACCACCTCATCGGAGTCCGCACGTCTCTGATGATGACGAAACACAGGTGCCAACTGCTGTGTCTTTCTGCAGTGTGCAGACCGAACAGGAGGTCAGGGAGGAAGACTGTGTGGAAGACGATGCAGGGGACGATGAGGTCCTAGACCCCACATGGAATGAAGGTCGTGCCACTGACTTTCATAGTTCAGAGGAAGAGCCAGTGGTGAGACCGAGCCAACAGCGTAGCAAAAGAGGGAGCAGGGGGCAAAAGCAGAACAGCCGCCGCCAAGAGAGTTCGCCTGATACTGGCCACCGCCACCAGGGACCGAGCACCCCAAAGGCAGCTTCAAGGAGTTCCCTGGCATGGCACTTCTTTAAACAATGTGCTGACGACAAGACCGAGTGGTTTGCACGCTGTGCCATCAGATCCTGAAGCGAGGCATTAACGTTCTGAACCTTAGCACAACCTGCATGACCAGGCATCTACATGCAAAGCATGAACTGCAGTGGAGTAAACACCTTAAAAGCAAGGAACTCACTCAGGCTCCCCTGCTCCCTCTTCTGCTGCTGCCTCGGCCTCTTCCTCCGCCTCGGGAGGAATGTTGGCACCTGCCGCCCACCAAACAGAGGATGTGCCACCGACACCACCACCTGCGTCACCAAGCATCTCCACCATGTCACACGGCAGCGTTCAGCTCTCCATCTCACAAACCTTGGAGAGAAAGCGTAAATTCCCACCTAGCCACCCTCGAGCCCTGAGCCTGAATGCCAGCATTTCTAAACTACTGGCCTTTGAAATGCTGTCATTCAGGCTGGTGGACACAGACAGCTTCAAACAGCTGATGTCCATGGCTGTCCCACAGTATGTTGTCCCCAGCCGCCACTACTTCTCCAAGACAGCCGTGCCTTCCCTGCACAACCAAGTATCCGATAAAATCAAGTGTGCACTGCGCAACGCCATCTGTGGCAAGGTCCACCTAACCACAGATACGTGGACCAGTAAGCACGGCCAGGGACGCTATATCTCCCTAACTGCACACTGGGTAAATGTAGTGGCGGCTGGGCCCCAGGCGGAGAGTTCCTTGGCGCACGTCCTTCCGCCGCCAAGGATCACAGGGCATCATTCTTTGCCTCCTGTAGCCTCCTCCTCCTACTCGGCTTCCTCCTCCTCTGCTTCCACCAGCTCATCCAGTCAGCCACACACCTTCACCACCAACTTCAGCACAGCCCGGGTAAACGTCAGCAGGCCATTCTGAAACTCATATGTTTGGGGGACAGGCCCCACACCGCGCAGGAGTTGTGGCAGGGTATTGAACAACAGACCGACCAGTGGTTGCTGCCGGTGGGCCTCAAGCCCGGCCTGGTGGTGTGCGGTAATGGGCGAAATCTCGTGGCAGCTCTGGGACTAGCCGGTTTGACGCACATCCCTTGCCTGGCGCATGTGCTGAATTTGGTGGTGCAGAAGTTCATTCACAACTACCCCAACATGTCAGAGCTGCTGCATAAAGTGAGGGCCGTCTGTGCGCGCTTCCGGCGTTCACATCCTGCCGCTGCACGCCTGTCTGCACTACAGCGTAACTTCGGCTTTCCCACTCACCGCCTCATATGCGACGTGCCCACCAGGTGGAACTCCACCTTGCACATGCTGGAGAGACTGTGCGAGCAGCAGCAGGCCATAGTGGAGTTTCAGCTGCAGCACGCACGTGTCAGTCGCACTGCGGAACAGCACCACTTCACCACCAATGATTGGGCCTCCATGCAAGACCTGTGAGCCCTGTTGCGCTGTTTCGAGAACTCCACCAACATGGCCAGTTGCGATGACACCGTTATCAGCGTTACAATACCACTTCTATGTCTCCTTGAGAAAACGCTTAGGGCGATGATGGAAGAGGAGGTGGCCCAGGAGGAGGAGGAGGAGGATGAGGGGTCATTTTTAGCACTTTCAGGCCAGTCTGTTAGAAGTGGCTCAGAGGGAGGTTTTTTGCAACAGCAGAGGCCAGGTACAAATGTGGCCAGCCAGGGCCCACTACTGGAGGACGAGGAGGAGGAGGTGGAGGAGGATGAGGATGAAGCACGTTCACAGCGGGGTGGCACCCGACACAGCTCAGGCCCATCACTGGTGAGTGGCTGGGGGGATACGGAGGACGATGACGATACGCCTCCCACAGAGGACAGCTTGTCCTTACCTCTGGGGAGCCTGGCACACATGAGCGACTACAGCAGAGTTGCGCACATTTTAACGTGTGCGGACTACTGGGTTGCCACCCTGCTGGATCCCCGATACAAAGACAATGTGCCCACCTTACTTCCTGCACTGGAGCGTGATAGGAAGATGCGCGAGTTCAAGCGCACGCTGGTAGAGGCGCTCCTGAGAGCATTCCCAAATGTCACAGGGGAACAGGTGGAAGCCCAAGGCGAAGGCAGAGGAGGAGCAAGAGGTCGCCAACGCAGCAGTGTCACGGCCAGCTCTTCTGAGGGCAGGGTTAGCATGGCAGAAATGTGGAAAAGTTTTGTCTCCACGCCACAGCTAACTGCCCAACCACCTGATATGGAACGTGTTAGCAGGAGGCAACATTTCACTAACATGGTTGAACAGTACGTCTGAACACCCCTCCACGTACTGACTGATGGTTCGGCCCCATTCAACTTCTGGGTCTCCAAATTGTCCACGTGGCCAGAGTTAGCATTTTATGCCTTGGAGGTGCTGGCCTGCCCGGCGGCCAGCGTTTTGTCTGAACGTGTATTCAGCACGGCAGGGGCGTCATTACTGACAAACGCAGCCGCCTGTCCACAGCCAACGTGGACAAGCTGACGTTCATAAAAATGAACCAGGCATGGATCCCACAGGACCTGTGCCTCCCTTGTGCAGAATAAACATTTATAACTGCCTCCCCATCAACTATGTATTCTTGTACTCCTGGGCACTTCTTTATTGAATCCTCATTTTTTTAACTTTACCATGATCTTGCGGTGCAACCCAAAGTTGAATGAACCTCTCCTCTGTCTGGGTGCTGGTCCGAAATAACTGAGAGTGGCCTTCTCCGTTGGTGGTTGATATGACGCATGATTCCTTGCTGTGGGACCTCTCTCCTCTGTCTGGGTGCTGGGCCGAAATAACTGAGAGTGGCCTTCTCCGGTGGTGGGTGATATGACGCATGATTCCTTGCTGTGGAACCTGTATCCTCGGTCTGGGTGCTGGTCCAAAATAACTGAAAGTGGCCTTCTCCAGTGGTGGGTGATATGACGCATGATTCCTTGCTGTGGGACCTCTCTCCTCTGTCTGGGTGCCTTTGGCAGCCCTCTAGCCCTTTCCTGGACTATTTTACAGCCTTTTTAGTGCCTAAAAGTTCGGGTCCCCATTGACTTCAATGGGGTTCGGGTTCAGGACAAAGTTCGGCTCGAGTTCGAATCCCGAACCCGGACATTTTCGGGAAGTTCGGCCGAACTTCTCGAACCCGAACATCCAGGTGTTCGCTCATCTCTACTAATGACATAAAAAGAAAACTGGAGTGGAGCCAAAACAGAGATGACCCATGAATGGAATATTTGCATGTCTTCTGTGTTTTGTATCCACTCCTGCTTTTGGCTACCAAATCATAAGCCAATTCTGATGGGACCATACAGGCCTTACAGCTGCTACAATGACGGGATCTGTTGTGTGTCTCATTTTTCCTTCCTTCTGATAGATCAGAAGAAGGGTCAAATAAATGATGATGTTAACGAGGCCAAAAAGGAAAAATAGTGGTCCAGTCAGAAGTGGGGAGGGTGGGAACAGCATGAGAAGTCCACAGAGTGGCCCAATGGCATAGTGTGGAGGTGGTAGCAGCATCAGGAGACCACAGAGTGGCAAGGTGACATATTGTGGAGGTGGCAGCAGCATCAGGAGACCACAGAGTGGTAAGGTGACATAGTGTGGCAGTAGCAGCAGCATCAGGAGACCACAGAGTGGCACAATGACAGAGTGTGAAGGTGGCAGCAGCATCAGAAGACCATAGAGTGGCAAGGTGACATAGTGTGGAGGAGGCAACAGCATCAGGAGACCACAGAATGGCAAGGGAACATAGTGTGGAGGTAGAAGCAGCATGAGGAGACCACAGAGTGGCAGAGTGGCACAATGACAGAGTGTGGAGGTGGGAGGAGCAGCATGAGGAGGCCACAGAGTGGCAAGGTGACATAGTGTTGAGGTGGCGGCAGCATCAGGAAACCACAGAGTGGCAAGGTGACATAGTGTGGAAGTGGCAGCAGCATCATTAGACCACAGAGTGACCCGGTGACAGAGTGGGGAGGTGGGTTGCACTACCAGTACCTGCTGATGATGGTGGGTGTAAGAAGGATCACTATGCATCAGATGTGTGGTATTAGACGGGTGGCAGCATCAGAAAAGTAGCTGAAGCAGGTACTATATTGCTTTATCCTTTGGCCCCATCTGCTTTACGTTGCTGGTTGCATTTGTTGCCTATTTATTTGCAATCAGTGTTTGAATCTTTGTAATAAAACACACAACCTCCTGATTTGTGCTGGTGGGATGAGGCAGTTGTGCCAACCCCATTCCAGTCCAACTCATCTATAACAGGTGCATATTACAGTGGTCTCATTTGCTTTCTTTTAAACATTTAATGCTATTACTGCAGCCAGTGAGAGGGAAATTTGTTTAAAAGAAAGTTAAAATAAAGTGTTTTTAAGAGATGTGAATTACAAGTGACACTGTCTGTCACCTATGAGGTGCCGGAGCCTCTAAAGGAAAAAGGTACAATATCATCGGTCCTAAATAACATTATCTCTCCTAATGCATCCTGACAGTCTGGTAATCACTGCAATTTATTCTGAGCCGTGCAATCTAATTGCCAGCATTGCACTGATCCTTTGAGCACAGGAGTGCCAATTCATATGTGCTTCACCCAGGCTGTAAACATGCCACTCGATGTATCATAGCTTACAGAATAATAAGACAACCATGACCATACACATTATTAATGCTGCTCTCATATTAGGATTCATTTCCAGCCTAATCCATTGCGTAAAGAAGATTAGCATTTTATGTTTTTCTTATTCCGTGTCCTTGAGCCAGAGCAGAGATCTGTAATCATTGCCAGTCTTGGGTAATTTTTGTGTCTGGTCCCTTAATTCAACTGTTTAAAAGATTGAAACCTGTTGTCCATGGCACTACTGTTGCAGTCCTTGGGGAGCAGAGGATGGGAGTGGTAGTCAGACGCATAGCTAGAAGTTACTGGGCCCCACAGAAAATTTCTGTATGGGCCCCCCGCGCTTCGCAACTCGCTCCTCCTGTATAAACCCCACTCCTTTGGCTACTCACGAACTAGACCAGACCAGGCTCCCACGCCATCCTTGTCCTATATATATATATATATATATATATATATATATGTCCTTAATAAAGGGGCTGAAGACTTATGTCCCAAGTAAAGGGGCTGAAGACTTATGTCTCGAGTGAAGGGGTTAAAGACTTATGTCCCTAGTGAAGGGGCTGAAGACTTGTGTCCCTAGTAAAGGGGCTTAAGACTTATGTCCCTAGTAAAGGGGCCCAAGACTTATGTCCCGAGTAAAGGGGCTGAAGACGTGTCAATGTGAGATTTAAGTATTTCATTTTCAATAAACTAATAAAGATTTCTCACCTTCTGTGCCCACTTTCTCATTCTAGGGGAACTAATAGCAAAGGGAACGAGAGAACAGAATGTGAGGACACTGAGAGCGTGTGATTGCAGTTTACATGTCCCACAGCGACACCAAATCAAATCTTGTACGACTTTCTTGTCACTCCACACATGTTGCCATTTGTCACGCAAATTGATGTGGCCGGATCCTTAATGTCTGGATGCACCCTAAGACTTCTGATTTCCAATACCATATCTCCTTGTCACACACAGAAGAAGATCAATGATATGTTCAGATTAATGTAAAAGGAATTGTAGTGGCTCAACCGCACCATCGAATAAGACAAAGACAATCACGCTCCCCATCTATAATGAGGAGAAATATAAACACTCACCGCAACACACACGACTACAATTTGAGACAACGTCAACAGAAATACACAAACAACACGATGAGGAGTCCCCAACGGAGACAGAACTACAATCATTATCACCAACACGACAGGGGAACGCCAGTGAAGAATCGAGTTCACAACAAAAGAAAAGAATATGTAGAGGAAGACACTCAAATAGGAAGAAACACATGCCAACGTCACAGAACACATGAAGTATAGTGAGTTTAAGTCAAATTAAATTAACTGAAGCACAATCATCACTACCTTACAAGGGTTTAAAATTTGCGCCTACAACTACCATAGATACATTTTCAACATACATCGGGATAGGGCCTTGATAAGGGGATTCTCCTAGAACAGAAATTAAGTTTTATTACAGATACACAAAAAAGGATACCGATTTTTTAATGTTTACCAAAGATATATGAAGACTATAACAAACCGCCGGGACGACCGATAATATCGGGTATAGGTTCAATCACTGCAAACCTCTCCCAATATATAGACAAACTACTACTACCCATTGTGCAGAAAGCCCCATCATATATTAAAGATATCACAGATATTTTGATTACTCTAGGACAAATAGACTTTAAAGAGCATTGGTTACTAGGGACTTTAGATGTCAATTCATTATTTACTATCAGTGAACACACACAGGGATTAGAAGCTGTTAATAAACAATTAGTGAACAACAGTACATTACATGGGGACCAAATCTCTTTAATTACTGAAGGGATAAATTTTATATTGACACACAATTACTTCCAATTTAACTCAGATTTTTATTTGCAAAAGAGGGATACTGCCACGGGCACCAAATTCGCTCCCAGCTACGCCAACCTTTTCATGGCACAGTGGGAAGCTGAAACCATCACACCCAGACTGGGGACGAGTCTGGTGCTCTTGCGACGCTACATAGACAATGACGTCTTTATTTGGCAAGACACGATGGAAGAATTATACATCTTCCTACAGGAGATAACAGTAAAAATTTGAAATTGACTTCTACCATTAGTAAAACAAGGATAGAATTTTTAGATTTAACAATTGTAACAAACAACCGGAAGCTTATATGTAATACATATCATAAGCCTGTAATGAGAAATGGATATATCCTCTATAACAGCTGCCATCTGCCTAGATGGCTATTAAATATACCTATGAGCCAATTTAAAAGGATCAAACGGAATTGTACAATTGCAGTACAATTTGAAAATGAAGCGACGGATATGAAAAAACAATTTTTGGAAAAAAACTATCCTAACCATGTAATTAACACGGCATTTGAAAAGGTTCGATCTTTGAACAGGGAAGAGTTTTTCAAACGCAAAACGGGAATAAGAGATACTAAATAAGATGATAATCTTAGGATTATATTACCTTTCCATTCTCAATATAAAGCAGTTGAAAAAAATAATCAATAAATATTGACACCATTTACTAATGGACAAAACTATAGGTCCTACCCTCAAAAAATTCCCACAAATAGTATATACGAAGGTTCTTAATTTAGGCCTCAAAATAGCCCCAACAGTAGCAAAGAAAATAACCATAGCATCGACAAACTGTTTATCAATAAAAGGATTTTATAGATGTGGACGATGTTTGAATTGTAAAGTTACCCATTTCCCCCCAAAAAACTGCAAAATAACATCAAACAATAACTCATTTAATTTTGAGATTAAAGAGAACCTTACATGTGACTCTATGGATGCAATATATCTACTTGAGTGTCCCTGCCAAAAGCAATATGTCAGCAGAACAAAACGTCCATTCAAGAGAAGGGTCGCAGAACATTTGTCAAATATCAAAAAAGGTCTAGAAACACAATAATTCTCCAAGCATTAGAAGGAATATCACAACAGTGACCCCTCATCAGCCTTTGAGAAAGTTAAACGACCATGGAGGGGGGGCAATCATATAGCCAATATGTCTAGAAGAGAATCAAAAAGGATAATTGATTTTAACACTCTGATTCCCATGGGTTTAAACGCAGAGATGGAGCTTTTTGGTTTCTTGTGACCCAGGGCGGATGCCGGATGGGGATGAGGAATCGAGTGTCCGTCTGTTTTATCAGCACCTCGATTCCCCCCTCCCTTACCGGCCTCCTCCCCCTCCTACATTTATCTACAGTTATCTATTCAGCGAAAGTGTACACGCATTCAGTTGAATTTTTATGTACTCAGCTGAATTATTCATATATTCAACTGATTGCATTCAGCCCAACTAAAGTATCATGTATTCAGAAATAGAGATATCTATGATGGTTTATGGTTTTATATGATCCTATCAAAAAACACATAAAAAACGCATGGAAGACGCATATGCGTTTTTCTTATATTGATGCCTTCTTTTGGGATAAGTATTCTCCTACTGCACTGAATATACCCTATATATTTTTATTATGTACGATGAAAGTTTGACAGAATATGGGACATTATTGAATATCCAAGGGAGTATTAAGATCGGGCCCATTCCAATCCGGCTCTTATGGCTCATTACGGTCTGGAGACACCCATGTGGAAGAGAAGATGATGGATGAAAGAGCACTTAATTCAGTCACTGTCTGACCACTGAAGAAGGAGCACCTTCCGCTCCGAAATGCGTCTGGTAAAAAGACAGTGACCCTGCAGACACCATCTTTGTGATTTGAAAGACTACGGATACTTTTGGTTATATAGATCGGTACAAGACTACTAAAGCTGCTTTTTTCAAACAGCCTGCTCCTGCCGAATGATCATCGGGCAGTTCTGTCATCACATGGGACACCCGCGGACCAATTACTACTCATGCCTGGCATCACGTGGGACGCCACATCAGACGCCAGCATCACGTGGAACGTCACAACAGCGGTCTGAATTTGCGATCCCAGGGAGTGGTAAAGTACCAATTACACTAACTATACTAACAGTACCTATGGCATTCTAACCAAATATGCATCGATTAATATATTTGAACCTCAAACAAATATATACAATTGACACAGGCAAACATTGCTCCATGGATGGCATATGTATGATCAAACAGCCAACACAATAACCCTAATGACATACGCCTCTGGAGATACATCTATTACTTTTTATGTGGTATACTAAGAAAGACTAACATTGCACCTTGATTTTATGATTTTATGTTATATTGAAGCTACATTTTTATTTTATTCCTTGTTTTTTGAGGAGGATCCACCAAATGTGTTTTACCAGCAGAATCATTATGTTTTAATGTGTGATACAATAAATCCTACATATTTGCCATTTATAACCGGATAACAGAGTGCCCCCCATACCTTCTTGTTTACAATATGTTCAGATTACCCTATGAATTTTTAGTAGAGAAACATCCTAAAACATCACATGGATCAGCACAGATCTTTCCCGGCTCCATCACCTATGGCCTCCACTAGTCGGTCTATACACTTTCTCTGTCCCTATTCCTTGTAAATTTATACTTCTTGACCACAGCGCCCCCCACCCATGTCACAGGGTAAAGCAGCTGCACTGTATGAGGGCCCCATCAAACAGCTCCCCAACAGCAAGAAATACATAAACACAGAAATAACCTAAGCAAACAGCACCCCCACCCCCAGCAGTGACATCAGGGTAAACTGCCCCCCCTCCCCCAGCAGTGGCATCAGGGGAGTTTCCTCGGTGCCTCCTGCTGAGATCCACCTGCAGACAGTGACACCTTGTGATCAGTAAAATGGGCCCTCAGCATGGCTGGAAACAGTGCACAACACTTCCCATGTTCTGCATTAAGACAAACAGGCTCTGCAGGGAGCACAGGGCATGGCCCCAAGTGTTCTGCTCTGCAGGGAGCACAGGGCATGGCTCCAGGTGTTCTGCTCTGAAGGGAGCACAGGGCATGGCTCTATGTGTTATGCTCCGCAGGGAGCACAGGGCATGGCTCTGGGTGTTCTGCTCTGCAGGTGTATATGTGATAAGGTGCAGTAACTGCACATCTTCTGCAGTACAGCAAAACTACAGCTTGCACTGACCTGGGAAACTTGGTGGGCGGTCCTAATTTAAACAGCGTGCTGCTGGCTTGATTCTTGCACTGTTTGGCTCTGGCAGTAAGATGGACAGGGCGGGGGGTGGGTAGGGGGTCGGCGAAGGATGATGATGGACAGGCCGGGCCGGGCCCCCAATGTCCCCGGCGCCGCACTAAAAATTTGACTGACATGCTGCCGGGCCCCTTGTCAGCCCGGGCCCCGCAGCAGTCGCTTCCCCTGCTTCCCCGGTAGTTATGCCACTAATGGTAGTGACTTTGCCTATAGGATGTATCACAGTGGTTTCCCTCAGGCCAATGCTCCCTAGGGCCGGTGAAGTGAGAAGAGGGTGCACGCTTTCTTCCCTCAGGGCACCCCCTGTAGTTGGGGGTCCTGCCTGATGATAGTTTGGAGTGCTCATGATGTTGGTGGTTGTATGGGTGCCTGGCAGGAAGTGTAGTAGTGCAGAGGCGAGAATATAGTGTGGTAGGAGTCGGTAAACCAGGCCGAGGTGGAAGAATAAGTGTCTTGCTTGAGTGCCAAATAGGAGTTGAAGTACATCCAAAAATAATCTGTACACAATGCAAATCCTTTTCCCAGATGGAGAGGTATGGAGGCTGGCAAAATGGCAAATAGTGGCATTCTTGTTATGGTATCTTGCTAAAGTCTCTCTCATTGTGTCCACTATGGGATACAGGTTTTAGAGGCACATCTGGCCAGGATGTGGTTAAATGTGATGGATGTCTTAACTGTAGTCCCTCACAAGCAGCAAAGACTGTATAGCTGTAATCGCAGGTTATTTTGCTGACTCCTATACTTTAGCCATGCAGATTCTGAGTTCTTGTCTCTCTCTTGCCTTTCTTTTTCTTGCTATAGCTGCAGTAGCAACTCCCCATAGATCGGTTAGTCTCTGGATTCTGAGGCCTAAGGAGTAGTAGCACATGGAATTGCTTCCTCCCTCCTCACTGATTAGTCTTTATTCCCCCTCAAGACAGAAAAGTCTGACCAGCCCAACCCTGCCAAGAGAGGAGGAACAGGGTGGTTAACCCTGTCCCTACCAACCACATAACAGGTCATGCTGGTTGTATACCGCAATACATAACCATTTGCAGATACCCCTTGTATTGGGGTACTGCACATATACCATAGTCCCATGTTCTTTTTATATTTTCCTGGAGCGATAATACATTCATGTGACTGCTGTAGTTAATCAGGGTATCTTGGATCTGGGGTGACAGGGTGTAGTCCAAGTATGCCACAACCTGCTGCTTCAGGTTCTGCTCCATGTCCTGCTTCTGGTGGGTGGTTTCTTCAGTAGGCGGTGAAGAAAAGTGCTCATCACAGACTCAAGAGTTAAGTTGCTGCTGATAGAGAGGGTGCTGCTCCTGCTCCTCGACCCCTTCAGTCAGCAGTCATGGTAGTGGAGTGTGAGCTCAGAGGGTCCCCCCAGTTATACCTTTGTGAGGATGGGCAATGGGGAGCGACCAACCGACTATGAAGGATGTCTCGATAGTATTTGAGTTTCTCATCCCTCTCAGAAGGTGTAAAAAAGACCCCAATTTTGGATTGTAAGGTCTAACATGGTGGAAAGCCAGTAGTCATTCCTTTGGCCGAATGGTGATAATTCGGCTTTCACTACGCAAGCAACTCAGCATGCATCTGCCCATTTGTGCAAGGGACTTGGAGAGACTCCATGCCTCCATCTCCACTGACCACTGCCACGGTCTGTCGGGGTCATCTGCATTGTCAACGCCATCTAGCTCCTCATGCTTCTCCTACTCCTCTCCTGTCACTTGGGCAAATAAAAACCAAGTTCTGAATAGAATGCCTGGGCATTTATGTCCTTCTCGTCATCCTCCTTCTATGCCAGTTCAGCCTCCACAGGACTAAGGGGGCCATGAGATGTAGGCGCTATGTGTTCTGTCCACCTTGTCAGTCAGATTTATCAGCATCCCCTGCAGGACGTGAAGGAGTGGAATGACATCATTCACCCTGTAGTTCTCTCCACAGACAAATAAAGTGGCCTCCTCAAAGGGCCTGAGCAACCAGCAGGTGCCATGCATGAGCTGCCCCTGTCTAACATCAAAGTTATACCGGGGAGTAGTCCTGTCTGTCTGCATCATCAAGAAATTGGTCACGGGTTTTCTCTGCTCATACAGTCTGTCTAATATGTGTAGAAAGGTTGCATATGAGGCGATGCAGGGGAACACCATTCTGCCTTTGCAGTAGGGTGGAAGACTTCAGGAGCCGGGTGACAACCAGATTGAAGATGTGCACCATGCAGGGCGCATGGGTCAGACTCCAAGGTGGAGGATGACATTGGCACAGAAATCCCACGATTACGATGTAGATGTGGCATTGCCATTACCTGGCCAAATTGCTGATGTGCCTAGGCTGGAACCACATTTACAGTGGGCTATAAAGGACATATATTGTCCTTGACCATAGTTACAGCTCTACAAGTCAGCACTGGCACCGAAAGAACTGGCTCACCTTCTTCTCAACATACATGTGCAGAGCTGATACTGATTTTTTAGAAAGTAATGACAGCTTGGTACTCTCCACTTTGGGTGGGCACAAGCCATCAGTTCTCTCAAATGTTCAAAGTCTACGATATGAAAAGGGAGGGACTGTAGTACTTGACCAGGAGCATGTTTAACTTCTGAGCAGTTGGATGACTGTTCGCATACTGTTGTCTCTTTGTAACTGTTTTGGTGATCGATTTCTGGTGAAACATGTGTTGAAGGTGTGTGAAGAGGAGGAGCATCAGGAGCAATAGACAAAAGGAAAGAACAACATCTTCCATCTGCTGAGGTTGAGAAAACCTGACTGTTCGAAAAGGCGCATGGGCAGCTAGGAGCTGCATTAGGCTGTATCACTACATTAGTGCCACTATTTCCCCACTTTATGGTGACGCTCCATGTGTTGACACAGGGCCATGGTGCCAACATTAGCAACCTGACCACGCTTCACCTTCTGTGCACATATCCTGCATACCACCACGTTTATGTCCTCCGGTGACCTTTATAAAAATTCCACACTGCCGAGTAAAGCATTTTACCCACAACACTACGTGCTGACTGCCAGCTGCTGCCTTTATGCTGCACCACAAGTTGTTTCCTGACAGGTAGGCTCCTGACAGGTAGACAGTCTATCCTGGCCAGGATTGGCTCCAGATCCCCCACTGATTCCACCCTGCTGGCTCATCAACATGCTGCCACCCTCACCCCCTGATAATGATGCCCCTTCTTCACCCGGTTCAGACGGTTCCCTGGCCATTCACAACACATCCTTTCACCCGACTGTCATCATTACTAGTTGCACTCCTAAGGGAGGACGCAGCGGATCTCTCCTCCTAGTCTGTGCTGGCCTGTAGCTACTGACTGTCCTCATTAAGCTCATCCTCTCTAAAAAGAGGAGCATAGCTGGCAGCATGCTTTACTTCCTGAGCAGAAAAGAAAGAGGCAGTTGCAGGACAGGTGAGAGCACAGAGGTTGTTCCTGGGCCATGCCAAATAAGTGTGGTATCAGGGGAACCCACCAATTCCTGGCTGTTAACCATACCAGTACAGCTAGATTGTTGGTTAAAACACGCAGCTCTGGCTTATTGCTGCTATGACCACCACTTCTTCTGCTGCTACTTGTGCTGGCTACAGCAACATTTTTGCCACTGCCCATTGCTTTTGAGGGCCAAGGCAAGTGTCTGTTGGCCATAGTGTACAGTAAAAGATGAGGTATAAATGGCGCCACAGACAGACTAGAAAAATGCGCCTATATATTTTACCACCTGTTGACAATGAGTCTGATGCACTGCATGTCCATGTATTACCTAACAAATTAATTATTAATGTCGTGGAAAATTAATTAGGTGCATGCACTAATATATTAGACTGGCTGTTAAGATTAATTCTGATGCACAATCAGTCTATGTATAATAGAACAGATTAAGTATAAATGGCCTAGCAGATAAACTATAGAAACATGCCTATATATTACACCGCCTGTTAACAGTTAGTCTGATGAACTGTATGTCTATTCATAACTAAATTGATTAATTATTAATAGCACAGCAGATTAACTAGGTACACACACCTATATATTAGATCGGCTGTCTAAGTCTGATGTACAATCAGTCTATGTATAAGAGAACAGATTAAGAATAAATGGCACAGCAGTGGAGAAAGATGCACAGGGCCATTACATATAGCCTGCACTGTCCTTGCAGTCTCTCTATGCTTTTCCTATGTTCTCCCTACAGTGTCTGAAAACTCTCCCTATCATCTCTGTACACAGTCCTTGCACTTTCTCTATCCAATATTCTACAACTAACAGATTGCTAAAGCACTGTCCCTAGCACGTGTCATATCTCTCCCTATGCACAGTTCACAGTAAAATGGCAGAGACCGGTTGGGATTAAGTTTTTTATAGGGCTGTGAAATCACAAATGATGTCTAACTGCTGATTGGCTGGCGGAATGGCATTATGGGTCATATCTTCTTCTGGGCTTCTAACTTTTACTTTGTTTCACGTTTAGCCACCATTTTAGGAAAAACTATTCCTTACAACGAAGCAAGGGAAAATTCAGATTCGTGGTGAATAAAAGTATTCCTGAAATTCAATTTGTTTTACTTCAATTCGCTCAACACTAGTCATCAGTATTTCATGGATGTTGGTTCAAAGCCAATCACCCCTCTCCTGTCCCGATCAGATGAAGTGCACTAGAGAGTGCCACATTCTCTCCATTGTACCTGGTAGAGCAGTTCACTGGATAGATACAACCATATGTACAGTCGTGGCCAAAAGTTTTGAGAATTACATAAATATTGGAAATTGGAAAAGTTGCTGCTTAAGTTTTTATAATAGCAATTTGCATATACTCCAGAATGTTATGAAGAGTGATCAGATGAATTGCATAGTCCTTCTTTGCCATGAAAATTAACTTAATCCAAAAAAAAACTTTCCACTGCATTTCATTGCTGTCATTAAAGGACCTGCTGAGATCATTTCAGTAATCGTCTTGTTAACTCAGGTGAGAATGTTGACGAGCACTGTCGGGTTTATAATAATTCAATTAAGAATTATTAATTATGGTCATAAAATAATTAATCATACATTTTTCATAACTTCTCGAAATTATGACCTGGTGAATTGTAGATAACCCAATCGATACAATTCACATCTGAGGCTGACTATTTCCTCAGATAATAAGTTCTTTTCATGAGAGATGACATTAATGCTAAAGATGTAACTTTTGACATTAAATAATAATACACAGGTATTATAAAAACCTGCAGATTTTATTAGTTACACGATTATAAACAAATAAGTATATAAACACGATAATATATGCCAAGGAATATATATGGCAATGATATATAAAGCATTACAAGCTTATCATAAAATAAATAAAAAATGATACATGCCAATTAATATATCTGGCATTGATATCAGGCACTAGAAGCTTCACAATAAGTAAATAAACACATGTGGGTAGGAGCAGCTTGTTACATTATAACAAAGCTATTTGGTTAGGAATGGATATCAAAACAAGAAGTTAAATTATATACATTACTCCTGTTCAGAGGCGTGTCTAATCCTAGACATCTATATGGAATGATAAATACATTCCCCACCCCTCTCTAACCAAACTAAAATACACCTCACATGTAGTAATGGGCAAATCCATTCAAGTATATAACTTAGAAGATAGTAGTCAAATCCTAGACTACTTTTAATACTTCTGTCAATACTACTTTCATATCTGTATAACCTGGTAAGACTATTAAGACAACAGAAATTGGAAGAACTTGGAACAAATCTTCCAGTGGGAATTTATCATCTAGCTTGGCGAAGAATGCTACTATCAATATATCTCCGCGTATATATATGCAATCATTTAATACTCTGATAAATTATGAAACTTGATTCTTCTGCAGGTAGAATGAAGGCTCACAATTATTCTATATCTAAGACTACATCTCATATAAAGAGATGATAAATAAATTAATATGTTCGCCAACATAGATGCTATGATTTTACCCACATTATCTAAATAGTCTTAATAAAATGAAACATCATTCTTTGTGTTTCTTACCAAGTCCTAGCAGGAATCTCACTTCTGCTCCTAGGAAAGCTGGATGGTCCATCACCATGGCTTTCATCTTTGGTGTTGGCTCCTGGAATGTTGGAATGCTATGCTTCCTCCTTTGTTCCTTGCTTTCCTCCTCCTTGCCTCTCTCTTGATGCTGATCTATCTAAGGTAATTATCTCCCTTGTAATCTAACATTACCACCCCCTGGATTAGTATTCTCCAATCAATTGAGGGGGTGTAAACATAAGTAATAAGATCCTATTTACCCATAATGCAACTATGGAGGATGGTGTAGCGATGTCCATCTGTCTCCGGATGGCACTGTTGTGTAAGCTATTAGCACCATACTATAAAGAGTTAACTAGGGTATTTTTGCATCATATAACTTTGACCTTTGTCGTCGTAAATTCGGCGATAAGGATTAGTTTAGACAACTTTGAAACAACTAAAGACAGACCTCTAGGCGTCTCTCTGAATGTTTCTCACACTGTTGATCTATGGACCATAATGATATGAATGGGCCTTGTTCTCTTCAGACGGACATGTCTGGAGAATCCAGTGTACTCCCAACAGATAAGACCACATTTGTGGCAATAACTCTTAAGACACAATACTCTCTGTATTTTTCCACAGACTGAGCTTGGCATGACCTCATCTTGGCCTGTCTCAGTCGCATATGAAAACTTTGGCTCATGTATGTTTCTTAAAGACAATGAGCATGCATTTTTAATATAATATGATCAGGTATCAATATATATACTTATGAAAATGCCTGACAGCACAAGGCTGGAGATCATTATGTCAGGCTGATTGGGTTAAAACGGCAGACTTGACATGTTAAAAGGAGGGTGATGCTTGAAATCATTGTTCTTCCATTGTTAACCATGGTGACCTGCAAAGAAACGCGTGCAGCCATCATTGCATTGCATAAAAGTGGTTTCACAGGCAAGGATATTGTGGCTACTAAGATTGCACCTCAATCAACAATTTATAGGATCATCAAGAACTTCAAGGAAAGAGGTTAAATTCTTGTTAAGAAGTCTTCAGGGCATCCAAGAATGTCCAGCAAGTGCCAGGATCGTCTCCTAAAGAGGATTCAGCTGCGGGATCGGAGTGCCACCAGTGCAGAGCTTGCTCAGGAATGGCAGCAGGCAGGTGTGAGCGCATCTGCACGCACAGTGAGGCGAAGACTTTTGGAAGATGGCCTGGTATCAAGAAGGGCAGCAAAGAAGCCACTTCTCTCTAAAAAAAACATCAGGGACAGATTGATCTTCTGCAGAAAGTATGGTGAATGGACTGCTGAGGACTGGGGCAAAGTCATATTCTCCAATGAAGCCTCTTTCCGATTGTTTGGGGCATCAGGAAAAAGGCTTTTCCGGAGAAGAAAAGGTGAGCGCTACCATCAGTCCTGTGTCATGCCAACAGTAAAGCATCCTGAGACCATTTATGTGTGGGGTTGCTTCTCATCCAAGGGAGTGGGCTCACTCACAATTTTGCCCCAAAAAACAGCCATGAATAAAGAATGGTACCAAAACACCCTCCAACAGCAACTTTTTCCAACAATCCAACAACAGTTTGGTGAAGAACAATGCATTTTCCAGCACGATGGAGCACCGTGCCATAAGGCAAAAGTGATAACTAAGTGGCTCGGGGACCAAAACGTTGACATTTTGGGTCCATGGCCTGGAAACTTCGAGATCTTAATCCCATTGAGAACTTGTGGTCAATCCTCAAGTGGCGGATGGACAAACAAAAACCCACTAATTCTGACAAACTCCAAGAAGTGATTATGAAAGAATGGGTTGCTATCAGTCAGGAATTGGCCCAGAAATCTATTGAGAGCATGCCCAGTCGAATTGCAGAGGTCCTGAAAAAGAAGGGCCAACACTGCAAATACTGACTCTGCAAAAATGTCATGTAATTGTCGATAAAAGCCTTTGAAACGTATGAAGTGCGTGTAATTATATTTCACCACATCACCGAAACAACTGAAACAAAGACCTAAAAGCAGTTTAGCAGCAAACTTTTTGAAAACTAATATTTGTGTCATTCTCAAAACTTTTGGCCACGACTGTATGGTGCTGTGCCTACATAAACAATAAAGGTCAGTTTATTCAACAAACATCAATTGCCATACATATTAAGGGCCTATAAAACTTATTTAAAGTGTAAATGTAATTTAATTTTTTTTTATATTATGTAGGGACAGTGATTTTAATCATGTATAAAATACACATTCCCTTACGTCCTACCAGCAGCACAGATGGGGTTAACCACCCCCCGTGGACTGGCAGGACCGGCGGAATGTTTAATGAGCCCAAGACTAATAACTCAATTTAACAATTAAGTGTCTCCTTAAAAGGAGGAAGTCAACCCCCAGCCCACTGTGTTTTTTTCTGTCCTCCTGGACAGGTGGACTAGGCGGTTTGTTCCCCCCTTTCTTATGGAAAGTGCGGGGAGCCTTCTTTTCGTTTGGGTAACGGCGTTGCCCTTTTTTCCTAGGTACCTTGTCAGTTTGGCCGGCAGCTTGTTTGCTGCCGGCCCCGCGCAGTGCGCCTGGCTGGGGTATTTTGGCGGCGTCCTTGGTCCGGGATCCCGGTCCCTGTGCGCCGCCATCTTCCGGAGGTAACACGGGGACTCTCCTTTTGCATCACCTCCGGGTAATCCGGCCGTGATTTTTTCACGGGCACGATTTTTTTATGCGTCTTCCTGTGGAGGATTTACTGGGGGAAGGGTGGATTGGCTATCCCTCCCCTTCCCCTATTTTTGGAGGCTGTGTGCTCCAGTTCAGTCTCTGGCTGCATATGCTTTTTCAGCCAGCTCCCAGAGTCCTAAAATTGGTGTTGTTCCACTTGTGGTGTTTTTTTCCTCGGCTGCCTCCGGTCTGTTTTTCTACCTTTCCTGCGCAGATAGGTGGTTTACAAATGTTTTATTTGTCTCTTTTTCCCGCAGTGATGTCTTCTCCGCGGGATTCGGAAGGCAGGAAAGTGGATTTCAAGAGGAAGCATCTATCCTGCTACCATTGCAGCAGTCAACGGTTATTGTAAGCTGATCATACCTGCACTCGTGAGATCGCAGAAGCTAAACAGCTTAAGGCTGGGCTAAGACCAGTTTGGGAGACCGGTTGGGAATCCCTTGGTCTGTTGACCTAACCTACACCAGGTGTTACAGCTGCCGTTAGAGGTTCGGACCTCTAGTGAACCTACTTTGCAGGATATGTATCAATGGCTCTGTTAAAGGAGTCATAGGCCTGCTGGATGGAAAGGCTTCCTATTCGTGCCCAGGCCCCTATGGAGACCTCTGTCCCGGTAAGGAGACCTTTTGGTCTCCTTAGTTTCTTCCTCCTCGGATGAGGAGGAGCTGACGTTGTGTTTTCTCCCTGGAAAGACACAGAAGTTGCTCAAGTCCATCAGGTCGGGGGACCATGATGTTGACTGTGGGGAGCCTCCCGTTCCCGCTACTCGGGCACATCGTGTCTTCAAAGCGGATGAGACCCTCCTCTCTGTCATGATATAGAGTGGAAAAACCTGGAAAAGGTCCGGTTTTAACAAAGAAGTTAAATCCATGTTCCCGATGGCTTAACCCTTGGTGGATTCGTGGGGATCCATTCCCAAGGTGGACATGGCTATTGCCAAGTTGTCCAAGCGCACTCTGGTTCCTGCAGACGATGGGTCTAGCTGCAGGACCCCTTGCAGAGTGCAAACTAAGACGGGGTGTTACGGCAGCTGCGGCTTCCGCTTCCACAGCCATAGCGGCTTTTGAAGTCTCTACGTTCCTCTGATCTCGCCTGGATCAAATTCAAGTTGATGTGAAGCAAGTCCTGGGAGCGAGGCCAAACACAGATCCTTGCTCTTGAAGCTAAGCAGCAGGTCTGTGGCTCATGGGAGACCAAGTGCGCCTTTGGCACCCTGTAACAATACTATCAAATAATGTCAGGGGCCTATATATAGCATGGCCCGGGGTTCGGCGGCCCATATTCCATTTTGGCTTGAGCCTTGGGTCGCTGACAATTCCTCAAAATACAGCTTATATGGCCTTCCATTCGAGCCCAACCGTTTGTTCGGTTCAGAGCTAGATAAGATCATGGAGGGCCTTTCAGACTAGAAGGTGAAGAGCCTTCCCCAGCAGTCATTTCGAGGGCAGGGCAGACAAGACCGCGGTGGCAGGTCTGGCCAGCAAACAAGCTCTTGTAGTGACTGGAGAGCACAGCGAAAGGCTGAGGTGCTCTCGTGGAGGAGCCAAAGATGGAAAATCCACCTCCTGACTACGGGCCTCTTCGAGGCTCTTGGTTAATTCCCGTTACTCCTGCCGTCCTGCCAATAAGCTTCCCCATTCCTAAGCTTCATGTACCCGTCGGGAGTCGTCTCTCCCACTTCTGAGAAGAATGGATCCAAGAGATCTCGGATCCCTGGGTCCTGAATATCATTTCCAACGGTTATTTAGTCAACAACACCTCTTTTCCTCTGGACAGGTTTGTCAAGATCAACCTTCTACAAGCTGCCAAGGAGGCGATCCTAGAGGCCTACATTCAGGACTACATTTGCAAAGGGGCTCTGGAGGAGGTTCCGGCAGGAGAACGGGGCCTAGGGATCTATTCACCAGTTTTTCTGGTTCCCAAGGCTTCAGGAGATCTCCGGATGATTATCGATCTGAGATATTTCAATCGATTTATAAGGAAGGTGAAGTTTCGTGTAGAAACCATCAGGTCAGTAGTTCACGTCGTCAATCCTGGAGACGTGATGGCAACCCTGGACCTCAAGAATGCATATCTGCACATCCCGATCCATCCTGGTTCCAGGAAGTATATCAGGATCACGGTCCAGGTGTCCGGTGTCGTCAGGCATCTTCTGTTTGTTGCCCTTCCCTTTGGCATTTCTTCTGCCCCTCACACTTTTACCAAGGTGGTTCTGTGGTGGCGGCTTTGAGGCTTCAAGGACTGACCATCATTCCTTATCTGGACGACTGGCTTTGAAAGCCTCTGCTCTAGCGGTCCTAACCCAACTTCTTCAGGTAACAATCTCCTTTCTGTTCCACCTAGGTTGGATCAGCTGGTAGAAGTCGAACGTGAGCCCGTCGACTTCAGTAAGATATCTAGGCTTCATAATCGACTCCACTGGGATGTCGCTCCAGTTGACTCCAGAAAGAAGATTCCGGGTTCAGAACACGGCAAGTTCCTTTCCGTTCCCGGCGAGTTCCAATCCGGACTCTCATGAAGATGTTGGGGCTCATGTCAGCGTCTGCGGAAGCAGTCCCTTGAGCTCTATGGCACCTCCGCCCTCTACAGTCGGAGGTCCTCTCCTAATGGAATGGCAGCCCTGCTGGGCTAAACTCCCTGTGCTCCCTGACTTGGCAAACTCGGTATTCCCTCAGATGGTGGTGCCATCTTTTAGACGGGAAGTCTATGACCCAGCCAATCTGGGTCATATTGACTACGGATGCGTCCTAAGTAGGCTGGGACGCTCACCTAGACAACTCTCCAGTTCACGGGACCTGGTTTCCTCAGGAGTGGCTTCTTTCATCCAATCTCTGCGAGATTCAAGCTATCCGGCTAGCCCTCCTTCACTTAGCCCCTCAGATCCGGGGCAAAACGGTGAAAGTCCAGTCAGACAATGTGACTGCGGTACTTTACAGCAACCAGCAGGGAGGCACGAGATCACTTCCCTCCTGTCAGAGATCGGGGTGATTCTGGATTAGGCAGAGTTGTACCTTCCCACTTATCTGCTATCCACATCCAAGGCTCCCTCAAGATGATAGCGGCTGAGCCGCGGTCTTCCGTCGGTGGAGTGGTCCTTACATCCGGAGAATCAAGCAGATAGTCCTCAAGTGGGTATGCCAGAGGTGGATCTCTTGGCAACAAGGTTCAATGCCAAGGTGGAGAGGTTCTGCTCCCTTTACAGGGAGGACAACCCCTGGCGTTAGACGCTCTGTCAATATCCTGGAGGTTCAGGCTGGCTTACATCTTCCCTCCCTTTTCCATGATACCGAGGGTATTGATGAAAATCCGTCAGGATCAGGCCTCGGTGATAGCCATCATACTGTTTTGGCCGAAGAGATCCTGGTTTACCTAGCTCACCCAGTTGAGTCGAGGACAATATTGGAGGCTCCCCCACAGCAGACCCTGGTGTCGTGGGACACTCACCTCTGCTCAGATCTGCACAGATTCAACCTGACAGCCTGGAGGTTGATCAGTCCCTTCCCAGAATAGAAGGGCTTTCAGAGTCGGTCCTGAGAACGCTGTCTCATTCTAAAGCGGACTCTACCAAGAGAGCCTACTCTTGTATTATGAGGATATTCTCATCCTGTTGTACCTCAACTGAGGTGGCGTCTGCAGATCCGCCCCTCTCCGCTATCCTTCAGTTCCTGCAAGACGACCTTGATAGAGGCCTTTCCCTTCTACTCTGAAGGTTCAAGTTTCAGCCATTTCAGCTTGCCTTAACAGGCTTTTTTCTCAGGACCCGCTGATCAAACGGTTCCTTAGAGGAGCTGAAAGATTAAAGCCTACAGTACTGAGACCCCTTTTTTTCAATGGGTTTTTCAGTAGTTCTCAGGGGGTTAGCATCTCCCCCTTTGAACCGTGAGAGGAGGTGGACATCAAGTTCGTCACTTGGAAGTTTGTGTTTCTCCTTACAGTGACTTTGGCCAAGAGGGTCTCTGAGCTTCAAGCTCTCTCAGCATGAGCCCTATACCATTTTCTTACATGACCGGGACTTTCTTAGATTCCTCCCGTATTGTAGGCCTAAAGTTCCTTCCTTCCAGAACATCAACCAGGTGATATTCCTCCCGGTTCTGTCGACATCTACCACCTCCTCCTAGGAACCTGCTAGACATCCTCTGGACGTCTCGAGATGTCTCCGGATCTATGTGGATAGATCAAGGAGTTCAGGAAAGATGAGAATCTGCTAATCCTGTTGCCGGTAAGTTTAAAGGCTGTAAGGCATCCAAACCTTCCATCAGTCGGTGGATTGAGGAGGCTATTAAGGAATCCCTTGTTTCCACAATCTCTGGACCCTCCGGGATTCGTGAAGGCCCACTCTACTAGAGTTGTGGCTACTTCTTTTGCCGAGAGGAGTCTTCTGCCTCTCAACATGATTTGCAAAGCTGCCTCCTGGAGCTCTGAATCGACATTCATCTCCCATTATAGACTAGATGCCAGTCTAGCTGAGTTTTCGGCCTTTGGGCAGACTTTTCTTAGTTCTGCCAGGCAGGAAGGCCCTCCCTGGGGGTTTCTTCTTGCTATCTCCCCATCTGTGCTGCTGGTAGGACGTAAGGGAATCGTTAATTTCTAACGATAATTTGTTTTCCCCTAGTCCTAACAGCAGCACACAAATTTCCCACCCTAGTAAGTCTAGTTTTCTTCTTACTATAAACACAGTGGGCTGGGGGTTGACTTCCTCCTTTTAAGGAGACACTTAATTGTTAAATTGAGTTATTAGTCTTGGGCTCATTAAACATTCCGCCGGTCCTGCCAGTCCACGGGGGGTGGTTAACCCCATCTGTGCTGCTGTTAGGACTAAGGGAAAACAAATTATCGTTAGAAATTAACGATTATTAGTAAAGTGTCTCCTCTGAGCATTGCTATGCAGGGTCCATCTTCAGCACACTACTGTATGCTGTAAATGGCTATATGTAACATACAGAGGCAGGCTTTTCACCTGCTTTATCTGTCCCTACCCCAGCTCCTGCCTCCCTACATGTGCGCTACAATATTTCTGATCTGTCTCCCATCAATGTGACCTGCTGCCAGCACTGATTGCTTGCAACTCTGCTCATTTCTATCTTCTGTATCTGGTTAGCACTGGGAAGATAGGGTGAGGGAACTGCAGCAGTCCTATGCTCCTCTCTCTTCTCTGCACTTCTCTGTTAGTGATGTAGTGCTCTGGAGCAGGGAGTACTTTGACATTTAGACATATTTGGACATTTGCATATTTCCCCTATGCAAAGTTAAAACTTTTTTTACTTTATTTCACCTAAAGTGGTTAGCTTGCAATGTTTAATACTGTGCAACTGCGTTTTATATATATGTTGTGATATATATCCTGTTCATTATCACTTTATTTACGTGGCTCTGTGGAAAGGGTTCATAAATACTGAGAGACTGTTAGGGCTTTGATTGAGAAGCTGGTAATTTTCCACAGCTGCCATAGGCTTTAAAGAAGACTATGTTTTGGAGGGGAAAAACTGACTTGTTTACCACCAAAAAGGAGACAGCCTGACCTTTTAAATGTCTGGTTTAGCTTTGTTGTTATGTCTGGAAACTTGTTTTTGTCTGGAAAACCTGCTGTGTCATTGCCATTAAGTATCATTGAAGCTCTAATGTAAGTCTATGAGAGACAGAAAGTGTTAAAATGTATCTGTTTGTGCTGAGTTTATCCACTCCACCCCTCCCACTAGAAGATTCTAGTCTAGCAAAAACTGTATATAAGGAGAGCAGTCAGAGTCCTAATGTGTTGCAGTTAGGGAACAGTGCTTGGAAGAGGAGACTCTGCCAGACTACCAAGTGACCAGAAGAAGACGCTGAGACGGGGATACGCTGCCACAGACCCTGGATCACCAGCCTTGGACAAGGGTATCAGCCTTCTGAAGAGAAAGAGGGACAGCTAGCTCAGGCCTTTCCTCAGCCACAAACCCTTCTTCTGCCAGGGAGGAGACTGGAGAAGCCAGCCCAATGCCTCGCCTGTATTGTTTTGTACCTGAATTCCTCCAGTAAATAAGCACCCTGGTTTATTGCAGACCCTGACTCCCTGGATTTATTTCCCATTGGGGTGCACCACCTTACCATCCCTTCCCCCACCCCAAACCCTGCCACTGCAGTGAGCGCAGGGAAAAGAGATGTGAATGGAGCTAAATGCTGCAGCCCCACTCCTTACAGTGTTTCTCTGGTTAGCACTGGGAAAATAGAGAGAGGATGCAGCAAACACCACTATATTCACGTATACTTATTTTTAGCGCTGATCTCTGAAGTCCTATTTTCCTCTCTCTTCCCCACAGACAGTAACTAACAGAGAAGTGCAGAGAAAATGGAAATGAGCAGAGATGCCAGCACTAGCAGCAAATCAGATGGGCACATGTAGAGAGACAGAGACTGGGGTAGGGAGATAACAAGCAGGCTGAGAAGCCAAAACCAAGTGCAGATCAAAAACAAACAACAGGTGCAAATCTTTACAATTATGCCTTATCTCTGTGTAGACCTCCTGGTTTTGGCTCACAATCACTGATGGAAATCCCTGACCAAACACTGACATATGAAGTAGTCTTCCCAGTCTGTTTTCTAATAAGATGAAAAATACACTCATTTCTCTAATAAAGTTCACTCACTAATGTCCACAGTGTTGAGTAAGATGCGGCCATTTTATGGTTTAACAGTGAGCGCTATGTGACCAATGTCCCCTGTGGTTTACTTTAATTCTCGGCAAACACCAATGGATTTATCTACAATTATTAAATGACCTAGAAAATATTAGCTTTCCCCTTTGCTGATATGATATAATCCCATAGTGTTGCAATCGTTCTTTGTAAATTTCCAGTGGGATTTGCTTGTTCATTTGTCATGCCCCAGCAACAGCTGGCTCTAACGCAAGCGTCATATTACCGTACTTTGAGCCAGGATCATGCATGTAAAATTGTAATTATCACAAGCCCAAATGTATAATCATCTGCAAATTACAGCATTTATACTCAATGTGAGGAAATTAAGTAACTTCTCATTAATTTTTCCAGTACATTGACAAAATGTTCCATTGAATTTCTGTAATTTGCTGTATTCTTCATAATTTGTAGTAAGGGCTACATTATTCCTTATAACACACGCTACAGCTGCTGCTGAACATCTTTTTGGCAAGTCGGGCCTTATTCAAACATCTGATGATGACATCCATGACAAGACAGTCTGTGAAAATGTGTTTGAAGGGTCCATTGTTGGTCCATGTGACATCCATATTTAATGTGCACTGCTGGGCTCAAAAGGGAGCACCTCTGACTACCAACGATCAGTGAAAACGACTGACAAAGTAGGGATGTCATCCACGTTCTGTCAGTGGTTTTCACTGACCCATAGACTTCCGTGGTAATGCTTGGTTTGAAATAGTGCAGGGATGGCCAACCTGCGGCTCTCCAGCTGTTGCAAATCTACAACTCCCAGCATGCCCAGACTGCCTGCAGCTATCAGCCTACAGCAGGGCATGGTGGGAATTGTAGTTTTACAACAGCTGGAGAGCCGCAGGTTGTCCATCTCTGAAATTGTGCATGTCTCCATCATCTTACCACTGGACCCATGTTAGAGTGTGTGAATAAACACATTAAAATCAGTGAGTCATGCATGTGACTGCATTTTTCTTCAGTGTTCTATCCACATTTTTTTGTGGCTAGCACAATGACCCATTGATTACTATGGAGCCATGCACACATCTGTATTTTTTGCACATCTGTGTGGCTGTTACGCAAATTATATAACGTGTCATAGACTGGTCCACATTGTGGACCAGAATTGTCTTTTCTATTGATGGGAGTGAGAAAAATATGGAATGCACATGGAAGGTATCAGTATTTTACTTCTGTTGTAAGGGTATTTTACATATCCTTAAGTACTGGTTCTGTCCCCTTTAATTATAACATCACCTTAATTAAGAAAAAAAAAAAAAATCTTCTGCCATCTTGTGTATGCAACTCCGATGCAGACTTATGTATTTCCATGGTTACAGTTAGGGAAGAGCGAATCGACTTTGGATGAAACATCCAAAGTCGATTCGCATAAAACTTTGTTCCAATACTGTACGGAGCAGGAGCTCCGTACAGTATTAGAATGTATGAGCCGAAGTTATTGCTTTGCGAAGTCTCGCGAGACTTCACGTAATAACTTCATAAATTAATTTGTACTGTAAAAAAACATTTCCCAAACTCGGATTAGGTTCCAAGTGGTACCATTGGAACCGAACCAGAGTTCGAGACTTCGCAAAGCAATAACTTCGGCTCATCGGAGCCAATACATTCTAATACTGTACGGAGTTTTATGCGAATCAACTTCGGATGTTTCATCTGAAGTCGATTCGCTCATCCCTAGTTACAGTCTATAAACAAATTCTGTATTGTCTGAACCTGCAGACATACTCCATCCCATCTCATCCATCATTGCAAATATCTTATAATTGGTCCTCTGTAAAAAAAAAAAAAAAGAAAAAGAGATCTTGGCGAACCAACAAACAACCCAATGTTAATGCTTTGAAAACTCATTTAATGGAGGGGAGGATTCTAACCCATAAAAGTTTTCTTTCTGAAGTAGTACTTCCATGACTTTTACAAGACTGGATTGTAATTAAGTTCTTGTATCTTTCCTGTAATTATACAAACATTTAAAGGAAATTTAATCAGCGGGGCACATCACTTGTCAGAAAGCAATGAAAGCGAAGAATATAACATGACAAATAGAAACAGGTTTGGCAGTTATACTCAAAATAATAAGCAGTATATCTCAAATCATCAGTCACACTCTGGTTTAACGAAGCAGCTTTACTCTCACACAAATAACTACTTGAAGTTATTGAGACTCATTAAAGTTCTTGTCTCTTTTCCAAGTTTTTTCATTGTGGCCTGAACTGTTAATAGAAGATAGCCATTCTTTATATTACAGTGATACATTAACCACCTCAGCCCCCCTAGCTTAAACACCCTTAATGACCAGGCCACTTTTTACAATTCCGCACTACACTACTTTCACTGTTTATTGCTCCGTCATACAACTTACCACCCAAATGAATTTTACCTCCTTTTCTTCTCACTAATAGAGCTTTCATTTGGTGGTATTTCATTGCTGCTGACATTTTTACTTTTTTTGCTATTAATACAAATTTAATGACATTTTTGCAAAAAAATGACATTTTTCACTTTCTGTTGTAATTTTTTTTTTTTAAAAATACATTCCTATATAAATTTTTCTCTACATTTATTGTTCTACATGTCTTTGATAAAAAAAAATCCAATAAGTGTATATTTATTGGTTTGGGTAAAAGTTATAGCATTTACAAATTATGGTGCAAAAAAGTGAGTTTCCGCATTTTGAAGCAGCTCTGACTTTCTGAGCGCCTGTCATGTTTCTTCAGGTGCTAGAATGTCAGAAAAGTATAAATACCCCCCAAATGACACCATTTTAGAAAGAAGACACCCCAAAGTATTCGCGGAGGGGCATGGTGAGTTCATGTATAGTTTCCTTTTTTTTCACAAGTTAGCAGAAAATGACACTCAGACGGGGTCACTATGCCCCTCAGTGAATACCTCTTGGTGTCTACTTTCCGAAATGGGGTCATTTGTCGGGTGTGTTTACTGTTCTGGCATTTTGTGCGGGGCTAAATTGTGAGCAGCCATGTAAAACCTAAAGGTACTCATTGGAATTTGGGCCCCTTTGCGCACCCAGGCTGCAAAAAAGTGTTACTCATGTGGTATCGCCGTACTCAGGAGAAGTAGGGCAATGTGTTTTGGGGTGTATTTTTACATATATCCATGTTGGGTGAGAGAAATATCTCTGTAAATTGTCAACTTTGTATAGAGATATTTCTCACACAAAGCATGGGTATATATAAAAATACACCCCAAAACACATTGCCCTACTTCTCCTGAATACGGCAATACCATATGAGTGACACTTTTTTGCAGCCTGGGTGCACAAAGGTGCCCTAATTCCAATGAGTACCTTTAGGATTTTACAGGGCATTTTTACGCATTTGGATTCCAGACTTCTTCTCACGCTTTAGGGGCCCCTAAAATGCCAGGGCAGTATAAATACCCCACATGTGACCCCATGTTAGAAAGAAGACACCCCAAGGTATTCCGTGAGGGGTATGGTGAGTTCATGTAAAATTTTATTTTTTGTCACAAGTTAGTGGAATATGAGTCTTTGTAAAAAACAAAAATAAAAAATATATCAATTTCCGCTAACTTGTGCCAAAAAAAAAAATTCTGTGAACTCGACATGCCCCTCACGGAATACCTTGGGTTGTCTTCTTTCCAAAATGGGGTCACTTGTGGGCCCTGGCATTTTAGGGGCCCTAAAGCGTGAGAATCCAAATGCGTAAAAATGCCCAGTGAAATCCTAAAGGAATTTGGGCCCCTTTGCGCATCTTGGCTGCAAAAAAGTGTCACTCATGTGGTATCGCCGTACTCAGGAGAAGTAGGGCAATGTGTTTTGGGGTATATTTTTATATATACCCATACTGTGTGTGATAAATATCTCTGTAAATGACAACTTTTTAAATTTTTTTTATACAAAGTTGTCAATTTACAGAGATATTTCTCTCACCCAGCATGGGTATATGTAAAAATACACCCCAAAACACATTGCTCTACTTCTCCTGAGTACGGCGATACCACATGTGTGCCACTTTTTTGCAACCAAGTTGCGCAAAGGGGCCCAAATTCCAATGAGTACCTTTTAGGAGAGCATTTTTACGCATTTTTCTTTTCACGCTTTAGGGCCCCTAAAATGCCAGGGCAGTATAAACACCCGACATTTGAGCCCATTTTGGAAAGAAGACACCCCAAGGTATTCCGTGAGGGGCATGGCGAGTTCATAGAAAAAAAAATTTTTTTTGCACAAGTTAGCGGAAATTGATTTTTTATTGTTTTTTCTCACAAAGTCTACCTTTCCGCTAACTTTTGACAAAAAGTTAAATTTTTCATGGACTCACTATGCCCCTCAGCGAATACCTTGGGGTGTCTTCTTTCCAAAATGGGGTCACTTGTGGGGTATTTATACTGCGCTGGCATTTTAGGGGCCCTAAAGAGTGAGAATCCAAATGCGTAAAAATGCCCAGTGAAATCCTAAAGGTACTCGTTGGAATTTGGGCCCCTTTGCGCATCTTGGCTGCAAAAAAGTGTCACTCATGTGGTATCGCCGTACTCAGGAGAAGTAGGGCAATGTGTTTTGGGGTATATTTTTATATATATCCATACTGTGTGTGATAAATATCTCTGTAAATGACAACTTTTTAAATTTTTTTATACAAAGTTGTCAATTTACAGAGATATTTCTCTCACCCAGCATGGGTATATGTAAAAATACACCCCAAAACACATTGCCCTACTTCTCCTGAGTACGGCAATACCACATGTGTGACACTTTTTTGCAGCCAAGATGCGCAAAGGGGCCCAAATTCCAACGAGTACCTGGGGTAAACATTACGGCCCACTGCACATGCGCCGCACCGAGGGTAGGAAAAAGTTACTGTGCTGTAATTTTTCCCTACCCTCGGCACATGCGCAGTGGCTCGTAATTTTTACCTACCCTCGGCATGTTCACAGAAACTCTATGTGTGAAAGTAGCCTACCCCGTTGTTGTGCACCTGCGCCCACACACCTCCTTCTCTGCCACTCAGGTGGCGAGCTCACAGACACACCTCCTTCTCAAACTTCCAATGTGCCAACGTCACTACCGGAAGTGACGATGGTAGCAAATCTTAACAGGTAGCAGAAATTCATGGAACACCGGCACATAATACAGGCCGCTTTCATGCCGTCCGCACTCCACAGCCCGCCACAGACGCTGTTACATGCCCACGCTTCCCCAATCCTTCTGATGCAATCAGCTGTTCTGAACTTCAGAACAACTGATTGCTAGTTAGCCTGCTAAGAGCAGTCTAACGCAGCTTCTAGCAGGTGATCCGATAGCCAGGCCAGGGCGGCGCTCAGTGCGCTGCCGCAGTGATGCAGTCCTGGCAAGAAGCATAAAATGGCAGGAGAGACCGTTGGAGCGCTTCCTCGGGACATGGAAGCAGTTAAGTATTTCTTTTTTCTTTCATGGAGCTGGGGAGGGCACTGGGAGCCAAAGGGGGCCACAAGGAGGACATAACTCTGTGCGAGGGCACAAAACTACATAACTACACTGAGAGGGCACATATCTGGCCATAACTACAGTGAGGAGGCACGATGTGGACATTACTAGTGTGAGGGGGCACGATGTGGACATTACTAGTGTGAGGGCACAAATCTGGGCATACCTACTGTGAGGGGCCACAATATCGGCATAACTACTGTGAAAGGGGCAAAATGTGGGCATTTATGCTGTAAAGGAGGCACAATGTGGGCATAATTACTGTGAGGGGGCGCAATGGGGGCATTAGTACTGTGTGGTAGCACTAAGGAAAATGCCCAAGATTACCCTGTTATATATTGGGATGGATTGGTCTTACAGGACCAGCACACCACCACCTTGTAGGTATTTACCGGGCACAGTCACCATCCCTCCCATATGTCATTATTTTTTCTCTATCATCACAGGGACCTTGTTCCGGATCCAGCGGACATCACACCGACATGCCAGCGACACCCTGGATGCGGTAGAACCAGTTGGGTCTTTCGTTTATTGCAAGGTGTATTGGTTAGAGGAGTGGCTTAGTGCAATAAAACATTTGCTGCACCGTCACTTAACTATCCTGCACCCGGGGGGCTTCAAATATGAATCCTTGCCCCGGTTGCAGGAAAGCCTAGCTACACCTCTGTAGAAGGACTAGGTTTTGGGGTCTAAACCATGTTACATCCATTTGTTTTATTACTCATTGTTCAAGCGAAGGTGACCTATTCACTCAGGTCATTCAGCAAAGTTCACAAGGACTATCTCGCCACTTGCTATTGAGATAGGTGGGTACAGACACCCATCTGGGGGTAGGGGTACAGACACCCATCTATAGAGTAGGGGGCTAGTACTAATGTTCTAAAAAATGATGTACCTATTCTGCTCTTACCTTTGTAAATTTATGTATCTTCAAGTAATATTAACTACATGTAGGAAGTTACTTTAACTGTGTGCATATGCTTTACTAATGAACCCAGCCTATAACCGTGGGTCTATTGACTGAGATAACCTTTGGTGGGGTGTCATCAGCTGGGACAACCGCCCAATCAATAGAACAAGGTAGTAGTGATGTTCTAAAAATGTAGGCATTTAGGTTAATTCATATTGACTACATGTAGGAGATTTCTTTAACCCTGTGTATATGCTTTACTGACAAACACAGCCTATAAATGTGGCTCTGTTGGCTAAATGTAGATTTCTGTAAATGCCAATATGTAGTTGGGTTTGTAGGACAAATGCAGGGAAGTTGTATGTATTCTCACAGTCACTGGTATACTTACCATAGAATCAGGTCAATCAACTGTTACAGGGCTTCTAATGGTGGCCCATGTAATAAAAGCAGAGCTCCTTGAGCTCCTTGGTAGAGTCCTTATAATTTCTATGCATTTCTCTGATCCCAATACATCCTTTACGGTGATTCAAGATGAAGCCTAACAAAAATTCCAAATGGGGTGGAATTGGAAAAAAAAATGCAATCTCACCACAGTTTTATAGGTTTGGTTTTTATTGTTTGCTATGTGGTAAAACTGACCTGTGTCAGTACAATTACAATGATACTCTGTTTATGTCATGTTTCTTGTGTTTCAATATTGAAAAAAAATAAAAAGTTTAGAAATAATTTTTTACTCTTTAATCTTTATCGTCATATTCTGACCCTCATGACTTTTTTTGTAGTTATGTCTATGGAGCTGTATGAGGCTTAGTTTTTGCCGGACGATCTGTAGTTTTTATTGATACCAAATTGGAGTCTGTATGACATTCTGATCATTTTTTATTTAATTTTTTAGGGAGGCAAGTGACAAAAAATGGGAAATCGGCCATTTAGATTTTTTTTTTTTTCCGTTACGCCGTTCACCATATTGGAATAATATTTTTATGGTGTTGTTAGACACAGCAATGCCCATATTGTTTCGTTTTTATGTTTTTTATTTATTTTTATTCTAGGAAAACAAGTGGTTGATTTGAACTTTTATATGTTTTTTTTTTTATACACTTTTTTTTTAACTTTTTTTAAGTGACCCTAGGTAGGCATTATGTAATGGATATGTATTCATTACAGAATACAGGATTCAGTATATTCCAGTGCAGGGCTGCCACCTGCAGGCCTGCATTAGAATATACTAGTAATCACCCTGGAAGCCTTGTACAGGCTCAGGCCTATTACTGCTATGGGACGAGTTCCCCGACTAGAGCGCATTTCTCTAGGTGCAGTTAGCACATACTTCTTACCTAGGCGCATCTTCCGTCATCTTCCAAACTTCCTCTAGTGGCACCAGTTTGAAAAAAGGCACATCGGCCAAAATGTCACAAGAATTGTACAGCCACATAGGGAATAAATGTCTGAGATCTTGATAGGACATTGTGCTGGAGTTTTCTATTAATCTGTTTGACGGGGTGGGAACCCGACTCCAAGCAAAAGCTGAGTGCCACAAAATCTTTATTTCAGCCAGGGGATGGAGGCCTGGGAAACGCATCGCTTCCAGCTTTCTTACTCTCAGATGCCATGGTCCCAAATGTCAGCAATCAGCAATATCACCGATCGTAGACATTAGCAGAAGCCTCGCAGTTATGGTCAGTGTCCGACTGGGTACCCAGGGCCCACCAGTAAAATTTATTTTGGGGGCCCACCATATGGATAAATTCAAATATAATAAATAATTTAACAAGATTTTTATATGAGCATAGGCTGGTTGAGGTGCTGTACATTGAATATATGTATGTAGTGCAGTAAATCTAATGTGTTATGTGCCACTTGTGCAGGGGGTGGGAGACTAGGGGCCCACCTTGCTCAGGGGCCCACCAGGGGATTCCCCTGTACCCCTGTGGGCCAGTCTGAGCCTGGTTGCCCACTGCGCTCACAAGCAGTCACCATCTTTAAAGACTTCTGCTGTACATGGTCCGGAAGGGGTAATAAAGCCAAACTGAATGTTCAATATGCTACTCCAGTTTGTCCACAGTATGTCCACATTTCTTCTTCTCCTGTATTAGGACTTCACATACAGAGCCCACGTCCTATAGCCTAAAATTTCCACATTCGTTTTTTTCAGCCACATTTTCTCAGAATTCAGACTTAATTAGTCCAACCTCTCCATGGAAACAGGAAGACAGCCAGGACAGGGAAGAGCAGGACAGAAAGGACTTCCAGAAAGGATCCATATTAGAAAGAAATATCCCACTTTATTCCATAAAATTTACAAGATTTTACCTTATCACATTGCACATCATTAAAAGGGCTGTCTCACTTCAGCAAGTGGCATTTATCATGTAGAGAAAGTGAATACAAGGCACTTACTAATGCATTTTGATTGTCCATATTGCTTTCTTTAGTGGCTGGATTCATTTCCCCATTACATTAGACATTGCTTGTTTCCATGGTTACGACCACCCTGCAGTCCATCAGCGGTGGCCGTGCTTGCACACTATAGGAAAAAGCGTCAGCCTCTATGTTGGTCAGGACAGTGGTAGCGCACATAGTGCCTTTTCCTGTAGTGTGCATACACAGCCACCACTAATGGACTGCAGGGTGGTCGTAACCATGGAAATAGGGAAATGAACAGAGGGTGCACTGCGCACGCTGGTACGGCTATTTCCGTCTGCCCCATAGAAATGAATGGGAGAAGGGGCTGCGCGTGCGCGGTGTGCTCCCATTCACGTCCTATGGGAGCAGCGGGGAGCAGCGCTTGGTGTGGGAAATCCGGGGTCCTCCAGCCACAACTCTCCCAGCTCCATTTTTGTTGTAGGTGCAGGTCCCAGAGGTGGGACCCGCACCTATGAGACAATGGGGGCATATCCTAGCCATATGCCCCCATTGTCTGTGATGGGAATACCCCTTTTAACTTCCTCTACATGATAAAGGCCACTTGCTGAACTGAGACAACCCCGTTAAAGCAACCCTGGAGCTCACATCTGACCATATTTTGCCTTTAAAGCTTCCTCAAGGACTGAAGTCCAAGGTATTCACATTCCTTAAATCCATACTGTTTAGTCTGCATGGTGTGAACACTATCCCATAGAGACTTGTTTTGTGGGTGCAGATGTAGCATTCCATGAAACCCAAGTGATTGATCCAGTATGGATTTAAGAAATATGAATACCTTGGAGTTCATTTCCTGATGAAGCTGTAAAGGTGTAATATGGTAGGACCTAAGCTCCCTAGTTGTTTTACTGATGTACATTGAGACAAGGCGATATCTTATCTTAGGTTTTATGTAATAAAGCAGGATATTTTATTTTAATATGGATCCTATCATGTTGTTCTTCCCGTCCTTCTCTCCCTTGGTTGTCTTCCTGCTCCCATGGAGTGGTGAGACTAATGGAGTCTGAATTCTGAGAACATTTTTGTCCAGAGGCTGAAAAAACTGCTCTGGAAGTTTAATGCTATAGGAAGAAGTGGAGCCTGTTTGTGGAGCCCTAATATGGGAAAAGTGTGGACATTAGAGATGAGAGAATTTCTTCAAAATTCGACTTGGCTGCTTCGCCGAATTTTACAAAAAGTCACTTTGTAGGGTGTGCAATGACATGGAGCTGCGATAGCGCCGTTCCCCATCATTGTACCCCTCAGATGCCGCGTTCATACATGATCGTGGCAACTGAGAGTAAAAACTGTGTAAAATGAACAGAAAAAAAAATGTAATCCTACTTACCGACTCCATTTGCTCACAACGGGCTGGCCACTGCCATATTGCTTGAAGGTCTGGGACAAAATATCGCATGGACCGAGATGACATCGTCATGCCAGGACCAAAAAATTTGCTTTGCAACAATTACTTTGTCAGAAGCGCATTTCTTTGTAATCAGTGGGTGCAATAACAGGGAGCAGTGATTGTGCCACCCCCCGTTATTGTACCCCACAAATGCTGCTTTTATAGCTGATTGCGGCATCTGACAGTTCTAACACTGTGTAAAATTGTTAAAAAAATCACCTCCTCCATTAGCTGGCGACGAGCCGAACGCCATCATCTTGATTGAACATCTAATGCGAAATCTCACGCAGCCTGTGATACCGTCATCACGTCGACTGGTGTGGTGATGTCATACGTCACCACAAATTGGATTTTGGCCAAGATCTTTAATCAAGATGGCAGCAGAAGGCCCATTGAGAGCCAAATGGAGACGGTAAAGTATGAATTTTTTGTTGCTTTTGTTTTTTACACTATTTCAGGCTAAATGGATTCGCTACCATGATGCACGAGGAAATTCGGCTTCGCAGCCAATCGAATTTATCCTGAAATTCGGATCGAATTCCACTTCATTGGATTTGATTCGCTCAACTCTAGTGGAGATAATGTGGACAATCTGGAGGTACCATATTGTGCAAGCAGTTTTTCTTGAAAAAAATAAAATAAAAGGACAAATGACTTCATCAGCCCCAGGACATTGTTTTCTTATTTCTATGGAGAATAATGGTGTCACACTTTGGTGTTGGAGGGAAACCCACACCAAATGTAGGAAGGAAAGGGGTGAGGGGAAAAGGCCTGGAAACTAGGGAAAGGAGCAGGTCACCTCCTAGAAAAACCCTAATTAAAGTCCTGTTTGACTGCAAGTATGAACTGATCCCAAAGGTAGGTGAGTTCATACACAGGAACCTAAAGTTCTAACTCACCCTGTAGGACCCTGGTACTAATGTCAGGACAAAAGACAACCTGTTCCTCCAGTAGGAGGAGTCTCCCTCAGGCCTAACATAAATGACAGGGAAAAAGAAACACAAGAAAACCCAAACAACAAACAAAAGGGCAAGAAGTCACTTAACTTTAAATGTCTACGGAAGCACAGGAACTCCGCTGAGATCCAGACACCAGCAATGCACACAGACTTAAGCTATAAACGGCACAGCATGGTGGGAAAAGCCACAATAAATAGCAACACCTAGGCAAGGCATGTGGCCATTAGAAGAAATAACACAGACACAAATATATCCACAAGGAACCTGTCAGATCAAACCACGTGTTCCCAGTCTCACTGATCTCCTGGCACCTGTCACGGGAACGTCCGTGACAAATGGTTTCAAGTCCCAGAGGTGAGGTGCCCCCCCCCCCAAATTATTTACCAGGGACTCACAAACCATTATGTGGTCCTGCTTATTGTAGTCTAGACATTTTATTAGTCATTGCCATTCATTTCAAACATGGATTTATAATAAACCCCTCAATTTCTAAAGAACATTTTAATAAATGACCCTTTTTCATTGCTTCTTCCTAGACGGCTGATGTAATGTACTCCAGCAATGGAATTTAGATGCATTTCAGTGAAAGGAAAAGAGCTGAACAAAAGCGAAATGGTTTTTACTATATTTTATAGTTTTTTTATTTATTGTGCAAATTGCACAGGCAACTTCAAATGAAATTGTTAATGATTTTCTTTCATGCACAAAATTAGTCAAGAAATGTCATGCCTGATCCAAACGCGGCAGCTGTACATTATGTGCAGCCATAGATTAAACATATTATTCAGTATTGAATTGTAATTAAAATATTATTACAATACAGAAGACTTAAAAGGCAAAAGACTAATTTAGAACTTACATTCTGCTTTTATTACCTGTTTTAGCACTTCATGCAGTGTTTTGTCATTAGTATTTCTATGCATTATAATAGAGAAAACAGGCACCGCTCAAATGTGAACACATGTATTATTTGATACATTCCAAAACACATACATGCAAATAGCAGCAAGGTGTAAGTGAAAATTATGTTAATTACACAAGTATAAAATCCTTAACCCTCAGTTCACACTTGCGCGTTTTACAGCGCGTTCGAATGCGCTGTAAAACGCATAACCGATGCAAACCAATGCTTCCCTATGGGACTAGTTCACATTTTCGCGTTTTACAGCGCGTAAAGGGTTTTTCCAAGAGATTTTTATTTATCGCTTGAATCGGAATGAGCCATCCCACTAAAGGATGAATGGGACGGCTTCTTGTAATTACATTTGCTCACCGCTGTGCTGTTGACGGCGACCAGATAAACAATGAAGGGAAGGCTGAGCTCACACTGAGCGTGGCCTTATCTTCAACCAGCTGATTGTCGAGGGTTCTGGGTGCCGGACCACGCGCTGAACTGATGTTGATGACCTATCATGAGAATAGGTCATCAATAAAAATATCTTGTAAAGAACCTTTAACCACTACAGGACCGCATAACGCACGGATGCGTCCAGCGGGCGGTCCTGTAGTTCTGGGTTGACGCGTCGGCGTGTCATCTCGCAAGACGCGAGACTTCCTATGAACGCGCGCGTTCACAGTGCCGCGCGTCTCAGGAGTTCTACTACAGCCTGCCAGCGTCTGATATACCTGCTACCTGGTCCTCTGGTGGTCCCATTTGCTGGGATCGACCACCAGAGGACCAGGTAACACAGTAAAAGTTGCACCAAACACTACACTAACCCCCCTTACTTATTAACCCCTTGATCACCTCATCTAGATTCCCTGATCACCCCCTTGTCACTGATCACCCCCCTGTCATTGATCACACCCCTTGTAAGGCTCCATTCAGACGTCCATACGTGTTTTGAGATCCGTGGATCCACGGATCCGCGGATCTGATCCACGGATCCGCAGATCCTCAAAACACGGACACCGGCAATGTGCTTTCCGCATTTTGCAGATCCGCACATTGCCAGAACTATATAGAAAATGCTTTTTCTTGTCCGCCATTGCGGACAAGAATAGGACATGTTCTATATTTTTGCGGAACGGAAGTGCAGACCCGGTAGCGCGGATCCATAATTCCGGATCCGAGCGGGACAAAGTCTGTCCCCATAGAAATGAATGGGTCCGCAATTCCGTTCCGCAAACAGAATTGCGGACGTGTGAATGGGGCATAAGGGTCCCTTATCACCGCCAGTTAGTTAGCTACTTGTTAGGTAGTTAGCGCCCAGCCCACCGAACCGCAGTCACTGATTTTGGCAGAGATTTTTTCACCAACATTGATCGATGCAAATGAAGAAATCTGTGCCGTTCATTTATTTATTTTTTCAGCCCAGAGGCTGAACGGAAAAAAAAAAATCTCATTACCCGTATGCTCAATATAAGGAGAATAGCAGAAACTCCTAATGCTGGCCATACGTGTAATGATTGCAGAGACCCTTAAATGCCAGGGCAGTACAAACACCTCACATGTGACCCCATTTTAGAAAGAAGACACCCTAAGGTATTCCGTGAGGGGTATGGTGAGTTCATGTAAAATTTTATTTTTTGTCACAAGTTAGTGGAATATGAGACTTTGTAAAAATATATATATATATATATATATATATATATCAATTTCCGTTAACTTGTGCCAATTTTTTTTTTCTGTGAACTCGCCATGCCCCTCACGGAATACCTTGGGGTGTCTTCTTTCCAAAATGGGGTCACTTGTGGGGTGTAAAAATGCCCTGTGAAATCCTAAAGGTACTCATGGGAATTTGGGCCCCTTTGCGCATCTTGGCTGCAAAAAAGTGGTATCGTCAATGTGTTTTGGGGTGTATTTTTACATATACCCATACTTTGTGTGAGAAATATGGCTGTAAACGACAACTTTTTAAATTTTTTTATACAAAGTTGTCAATTTACAGAGATATTTCTCTCACCCAACATGGGTATATGTAAAAATACACCCCAAAACACATTGCCCTACTTCTCCTGAGTACAGCGATACCACATGAGTGACACTTTTTTGCAGCCTGGGTGCGCAAAGGGGCCCAAATTCCAACGAGTATCTTTAGCTTTTACATGGCTGCTCACAATTTAGCCCCGCCCAAAATGCCAGAACAGTAAACACACCCCACAAATGACCCCATTTTGGAAAGAAGACACCCCAAGGTATTCGCTGAGGGGCATAGTGAGTCCATCTGAGATTTTTTATTTTTTTTGCCAGAAGTTAGCAGAAATGGAAACTTTATTTTTATTTTATTTTTTTCCTCATTAAGTGTCATTTTCCGCTAACTTGTGAGAAAAAATGAAATGATACATGAACTCACCATGCCCCTCCGCGAATACTTTGGGGTGTCTTCTATCTAAAATGGTGTGATTTGGGGGGTATTTATACTATCCTGACATTCTAGCACCTGAAGAAACATGACAGGTGCTCAGAAAGTCAGAGCTGCTTCAAAATGCCGAAATTCACTTTTTTGCACCATAGTTTGTAAACGCTATAACTTTTACCCAAACCAATAAATATACACTTATTGGATTTTTTTTTAATCAAAGACATGTAGAACAATAAAGTTAGAGAAAATTTTATATAGAAATGTAGTTTTTTAAAAAAAAAATTACAACAGAAAGTGAAAAATTTCATTTTTTTGGCAAAAATGTCGTTAAATTTTTATTAATAGCAAAAAAAGTAAAAATGTCAGCAGCAATGAAATACCACCAAATGAAATCTCTATTAGTGAGAAGAAAAGGAGGTAAAATTCATTTGGGTGGTAAGTTGTATGACGGAGCAATAAACGGTGAAAGTAGTGTAGTGCAGAATTGTAAAAAGTGGCCTGGTCATTAAGGGTGTTTCAGCTAGGGGGGCTGAGGTGGTTAAGGCCTTATTCACACATCCGTTGTGTTTTGCGGATCCACGGAGCCGCGGATCCGCAAAACACGGACACATCGGCAATGTGCATTCCGCATTTTTGCGGACCGCACATTGCCCGGACTCCATAGAAAATGCCTCTTCTTGTCCGCAATTGCGGACAAGAATAGGACATGCTCTATTTTTTTTGCGGAGCCGCGGACCGGAAAATCGGGCGGCGCGCTCCGCAGATCGGATGCGGAGAGCACAGTGTGTGCTCTCCGCATCTTTCCCGGCCCCATTCACAGTCAATGGGTCCGCATGTATTCCGCAAAATTGCGGAATACATGCGGACTACATTGCGGATGTGTGAATAAGGCCTAAGGGTGGGTTTGCAGGTGTTTTTCTGCAGTTTTGTGTTTTAATAACTTTTTTGCACTACCTTTTTGGTGTGTTTTTTTGCGGTAAAAACACCAGCTCCAGGTTGTAGCTGACAGTCTATGGGAAATATAAAACGCAGGACACACAGGTGTTTTTTGCTACTGAATGCTTGTTAGCGGTGATCTTGCAGTGTAATACTGCCTCCAAATGCCTGATGAACAAGCAAACGCTCATTCATTGGGCAATTGTGATTTTTAAACAGTGTATTAGATGCTGCAGACGATTGTTGGGAGGAAAGCGTTCCCTCCCAGCAATCGTTAGATAGCTAGCGGCGGATACAGCAGCTATTACAGATAGCTCGTCCCCATGCACGGCAGCGGTGTGCTGGTGGAAGATCGCTATTACACAGTGCAACCTGCTGTCGGCACCATTGTGATTTTTAAGTATGATTAAAAATCACAATTGCCCGATGAATGCGCGTTTACTTGTTCATCGGCCATTTGGAGGCAATATTAGACTGCCAGATGATCACTAACAAGCGTTTATAGGAACACTCGTTAGTGGTCATCTGCCAGAAAATCTTAAGTACCATATGCTTAAAAATCACAATGGTGCCGGTGGCAGATCACGCTGTGTAATAATGATCTGCCGCCGGCACAGCGCTGCCCTGCATGGGGACAAGCGATGGCATAGTGACATGAAGGACATCACAGCATGTAATAGCAGCGGTCTCCTTCTCTAGCTATCTGATAATTGCCGGGAGGGAACACTTTGTCCGTGGCATTGGGGTGTCTAATACACCCTTCACTCTGCAGAGAAGCAGGTTGGACATATACAGTACTTGACTCGCTAAACACTCACATTATTTAATCAGCTAAACCTAGATTTAAAATGCCTTGCTTTTGCTCTTTAAACTTATGTCACGACTAGGGATGCGAGATGCATCTAAAATGCGTAAGCATCTATGTCTTTTAATGCCACTGAATCTGTAGGCATTTTAATATACCATAAACAAATGTTATACTATACTATTACTACTATTTATTTGCACTTTGGACTGCTGCCTCTATTTTATTTTTTTGGGATCCCCTATTTATTAGGTGATTTATTTTATTTTTTTGCTTTGTTGTGGGCACTTCAATATTGACCTGAATAGGACTGAGCTGCAGTACCAGGCATAGCCACAAAAGTATTGACAGCGCTGTTCCTGTGTAAAGAATGAAGGGGACATTGCCACAACTTTTTCAACCTGCTGATTGGTGGAGGTTCTGGGAATCGGACACCTACTGATTATATACTGAAGGCCTATTCTAAGCACAGGCCACCAATATTTAGAAGGGTAAGGGGGGGGGGAGTACTGCTCACAGGGCAGAGAGACAGAGACACCAATGGGTATTACTATGGCATGTCTACCGCACAAGCTATAGTCTACATCTGCCTTCTCCTCCTAATTGGCTGAGGAAGCAAGAAGGTAATGTGGCAACACTAATAGGCATCCCCCAACCCATTCAATACCTATTATTTATAATTCGGTCCCACTGTGTAATCCATCCGCGTTTGGTCCTGAACGTCCCTTAGCATTGTTGCAATAATGTCTAGAGTAGTGTCTGCAGGCTGATTGATGATTATTATTACGTACGGTCCCGATGCTACTATTGAACGGGTACCTTTTAAAGCAGTGGGATAAGTGGGAAATAAGTATGGGGTCTGGTGGTGAAATGAGACACTTACAGGACTTTTATTTGGAATTAATCTTTAGAAATATTTTTTCCTTGGACGCTCAACTGCTACACACACATACTATACTACACAGATACTGTTACTGCTTGTATTATAATTCACAGCGGCATTCACCATTCTATAGGCTTCAGAGCTGAGATCTCTTATCATTATCTGTTTATTCAGCTTCTGCTTAGAACTAATTCTGATGACTTGCATTCTAGGAAGAATAATCTTGGTCAGGTTTCCTGATGCCATTTTAGAAGCCAAAACCAGTAGTGAATTCAAAGAAGAGGAGTTGTATCCGTCCTTTATACTTTCTCTTCTTCTTTGATTCAGTCCTGATATTGGCTTCCAAAACTGCAAAACTTGACTGTGTGGCTGTACCCTCAAAGGCACCATAACCACCCCATATTAAAATTGCTACATAATGGCTGAAGGGGTTGTTTTATTTAGAAAAACTATCTTCATACACCCTGTTAGGAAATGTAAAGTTACTTGAGGGGGATTCTCTGCTCTTGGCCAGACTGGAAAGCGTTGTCTCTTTGTGGTGGCGCTGTCCTGCGTTATGCACATCATCCACTAATTCAAATGAGCAGAGTGTAATGCTTCATTTGCCCTGCGGAGGCACTGCAGGGAAATTTAAGACTTACTGCCACGTTTCCCCACAATAATGACTGATCGGTGATTAACTTATAATCAAGGGACTCTTCTAACAACTAAGGATTGTCTATAGTGGACTGATGAATATGTGTAAAAATGTATTTTTGGCCAGCTGTAATTCATTTTTAGATATGCCCATGAAGCAGAGTTTGGCTGGAAAGACTAATACCTATAACCTGTAGCTAGGTGGCAGCACTTGTTGCCAGACTCAGGGATGTTTGCAGACCTTGGAATGCCACTGTTTGCCTAATCCATGTGTGCAGAATCCTTGGTATGATTTTGTTATGACGGGGAGAAGTCACACAGAGACGAGTTATTGTTAATGTTGCACAGCTGCATTTTCGTTTTTTGTTACACTGTTTGTTTTACAGAGTTCCTCTTATTGTACATATTTTGATGCACTTTTGTCCGGTTTCCTATCACATCTGATGCTTCCTGTGAATCACTGGATATACTGGCAGGCACAGCACGTTAGGACATTTCTATTCCCGACATAGCAGTATTTGGCAATACACCAATAATTATATGTACCTCTTCTTCCCTGTATCACAGAATGCTTTTATATTACTTTTCTATAATATGGCCTAAGAGATATGTGTGTAATACACTGGCCTTATATGAGTAGGAGCTGCATAAGAGTTATGCCATTAATACATTTTCAGGTCGCTGGGGGTCGAACCACAGGGACCCCAAACATTTCTAAATGTGTCCCCCAGCCCATTCTCTTAAAACAAAACGGTATTAAATATGTTGGTCCACGGCTCCTTTCACTTCTATAGGACTCAGGTAGACAGTGCTTTGTCAGTCTCCTAGATAGGTGATACATACTTTTTCTGGCACAACCCCTTTAACACTAGGCTGAACTGCATACTGGGGGAAAATGATCATATACTGGCGTTTTATGATGGTCCGTGATATTCCCTGCGCAGTCTGTGCACTTGAAATCTACGCAAGCTTGGAGCGGAACAGATCACTGACGTAAAAAGATAAATTCGCTGAGCCTCCTGGCCCTGCCCCCGAAAACTGGTGTAAAAGCCATTGATAATCAACCATTGGAGGTAGGTGGGGACAATGCTGAAATACAATGGAATTGGTCTTTAAGACATTAGGACATCTATGCTTTGCATAGGTCATCAATATTAGATTGGTAGGGGTCTGCAGCTGATCGGTCAAGGGTGCTCGGTATCTGACCCCCACTGATTTGATATTGATGTATCAATATCTAAAAGCTGGAATACCCCTTTAAGCCCTGCAGTGATATCTGGAGCACTGTTATTACACATACAGGTCTATAGTACTGCATAGCACTCTACAATGTAGGGCTATATGTGCTACTATAGGACTGTATATACTGTATAATAATATCACTATAGGGCTACGTACAGGCTATTGTTTTGGTGCTCTGTGTATCACTGTAGGGCTTATATGTAGTTATAGTGCAGTTTGTCTTATTTTAGGACTTTAGGACTTCTGTGCTTCCTTTGTATTGTACAAGGTTCTGTTCCCCATTTATATAGTACCAGGTGCTGTGCCCCTTTATGTTGTACCAGGCTGTTTGCCCCCTTTATATATTGCCAGATTCCGTGCCCCTTTTTTATAGTGTCATGTTCTGTGCCCCCGTTTATAAAGCTTCTCATACTTTGTGCCCCCTTTATATAGTGCCAGGTTCTATGTCCCCTTTATATACTGCCAGGATCTGTGCCCCCTTTATGTGGTGTTCTTTGCTTTGTGCCCTTTTAATGTAGTACCAAGAACTGTTTCCTCTTTATATAACGGCTCTTGCTCTGTGGTCCCTTTAGATAGTGATCTGAGCTCCCCTTATACAGTGCTTTTTGTTCTGTGCCTGCTTTACATATTGTCAGGATCTGCGCCCCCTTTATGCAGTGCTTTTAGTTCTGTGCCCCCTTTCTTTAGTGCCAGGATCTGTACCTACTTGCATAGTGTCTCATGCTCTGTGCCCTATTCTGTGCCCCTGTGTAAACATACTCACCTGTCCCCAGTCCCACAATACCATCCATTGATGCAGGCCTAGCCTCTTCTGGCCAGGCCTGCTACCGCGGAATGTTGCAAGCGTAAATGTTCCACCTGCATCACAAAAAAGCACGGAATGGTGGGGCAGGGAAGTAATGGTTCCCTTGTCCCACCAGCATTACCACCTGCTCAGTTGTATTTATATCCTGGGTACCTAGATACAATTGAGTGCAGGGGGCCCAGAATCCATGTAAATAGACCCAGTGACCGGGTGCCTGGGAGAGGGGCTCGAAACCCAGTTGACTCCTGGGAGAACAGGAGAGCTGCAGACCTTCCAACTGTTCCTCTTTTGGAGGAACAGTCCCTATTTTTGACCCAAGTCCATCTGTCCCTCTTTGATCCTTAAATGTCCCTCTTTTTGATCTGAGGTATAGAATTGTATTATTACATGTACAATATTGATATAAAGTGTTTATCTGGTTCCTCTCTGAATATTAGATGCTTCCTTGTATACTATTTCATTGCTTGATGCAATTTGGATTTTTGAAATTTCTATATTCAGATAATTTTGCGTTATTGTGCTCTAAGAAAACAATTAAAGTGTATAAATATGCAGAAAAGATGGATCTTTCCCATAATGAACCATAGGTGTCCCTTTTTGACCATCCAAAAATTTGGAAGGTATGAGACTCATACCCCTGCAAGCTGTGTGGGCTGCTGATGCTACGTGTGCGTATATGCAAGTCTTTCCCTGTATCTTTATCCAAGGTATGACATTCGGCTTGACAAGTCATTATGCATGGAAATATTTTATTATAACTTTGGAGACTGTTTAATGTCTGTAATACCTCTGCGCTTTCTTTGATGGATAATGTACTGAACTATATTGCTCAGTCAGTTGTCATGTTTTACTGGATGCATTCCCATGACATGCAATGCCTGAGCTTGTCCTCTCTGTGCTATACTACCGACTAAGGTATTTTCTAGTAAAACATATGCACACATACCAGAAATAAATCATGTTTCCCACCTACAATGACATCTCGGCTTAAGATACTTTTCATTGTTTCATGTCGAAGCCTCTGGTGCAGAGTTAACATCTCAAATCCAGCATGAATAGTCTCGGATTATCAGATATTCTGGATTGCTGGATGTGTGATCAGAGGAGTAACTTGAAGCTTATTGGTTGCAGTGTAAAACACTGTATGTGACAGGGCTCAGATCAGGGCTGTATTAAGTGCATCATAGGCCCAACTTGGCCCCCTCCTTTTTCCACTGACCATACTCACTTCTGTGTTCCACCCTATAGTTTTTTTTTTTTTCATTCAGTCTAAAGCCTGTATTACATGGCCCAACGATTGTCTGGAGGGAATCATTCCCTCCCAGCAATTTCCTACACGCTAGCGGAGGAGACCCCTGTTATTACATGCAGTAATATCCTCCTCAGCATGGGGAGTAGCGATCTCCTCCATCGCATGGGGAGGAGTGATCACTATGCCATCGCTCGTCCCCATGCTGTATTGTGGTTTGAGGTAGATCGTAATTAGACACCGCGATCTGCTGCCTGCAAACGATAATTTTTTAACATGTCAACAGATTTGGATTGCCTGATGAATGAGCTCGTTCATCGGGCAATCAGCGGCAGTATTAGGGTACGTTCACACGACGACAAATAGGGCACAACTTCACTGCAACATTTGTCGCGCGACATTTTGTCGCACTATTGTCGCGCGACAATTTTTATAATGGGAGTCTATGGTGTCGCATTGCGACATGCGACATGCTGCGACGCGACAGTCGCAGAAAAACCCATCTTGAATGGATTTTCTCCGACTTTCGTGTCGCAGTCGCAGCATGTCGCATGTCGCACTGCGACACCATAGACTCCCATTATAAAAATTGTCGCGCGACAATAGTGCGACTTTTTGTCGCGCGACAAATGTCGTCGTGTGAACGTACCCTTACGCTTCAAGTTGATTGCTAACGAGCGTTCATGTTAGCTTGTTAACGATCATCTGCTGAAAAATCGTCAGGTGTTATACAGGCTTTACTGTACCCTATGTAACAACACAGTGATAACTCCCTGAATACAGATAATTCATACCTCCCAACTTTTGAAAACCACAAAGAAGGACAATATATGCGGCCGCTATTTTTTTCATACTAGGCCACACCTCTAACTCCGCCAAAAACATAACTATAGACACCCAGTCCCTTTATTGCCCCCACATAGTAACCCCTTTATGCCCCGTACACAGCAGTTATGCCTAAATGTGCCCCCTTCACAATAGTTATGCCCACATTGTGCTCCTCACAGTATTTATCACCAGATATGACCCCCTTCGCAGTAGATATGCCCAGATGTGTCCCCTTCACATTAGCTTTGCCCAGATATGCCTCCTTCACAGTGGTACTGCCCACATGTTTCCCCTTCACAGAAGTTATTCCCACATTGCATTCCTCACAGTAGTCATGCCCACAGTACCCCTCACAGTAGTAATGCCCACATTAAGTCCTCATCAAAGTAGTTATGCCCATATTGTGTGTCCTTCACAGTAGTTATGCCCCTCACAGTAGATGCAGTATGTCCAGATATGCCCCCTTTATAGTTGCTATGCCCAGATATATGCCCCCTCACAGTAGTTATAACCAGACATGTGCCCCTCCATGGTAGTTATGCCCAGATATGTTCCCCCTCACGGTAGTTATGCCCAGACATGTACCCCCTCACAGTAGTTATGCCCAGACATGTGCCCCCTCACAGTAGTTAAAACCAGACATGTGCCCCCTCACAGTAGTTATTGCCAGATATGTGCCCCATCACAGTAGTTATTGCCAGATATGTGCCCCCTCACAATAGTTATGCCCCAGATATGTGCTCCCTCACAGTAGTGATGCTGGATGTATGTCCCCTTCAGAGGAAGCAAAAACAACCAAAAAAAAGCTGTACATACTCACCTAGTTCCACCGATGATCACAGCTCAGCTGCCCGCGATCCCCAGCAGGCAGGATACTGTTACACATCGTGCTGCCTCTGCCTACACAATCCAGCAGCGTGATGTGTAAGGACATAGTGCTGCTGCTGGGGAACGCCAGCCACTGAATAGTGAACTGGGAGCAGAGGGCTCCCTGCTTCACCATTACAATCAGCTGTCTCTGCGTCCTATAATAATGTAGGTGACGGGCACTATATATCCTGGGGTTGCATAGATATATCACCCAGATAGGTGTATATATATTATTTGTGGTCAGGGCTATGGACACGAAAGCCGAAGAGCCCTAGTGGGATGAACACCGAGACCCACCGTAACTGCAAGAACCATCTTACCTAACTAAATGGCTAGTGGTGTGCCCGTAGCCATGTCCGTGGGTAGGCCTATAAAAGGGTGGCCTACCCTGTAGAAGTGAAAAAGAAGGGGAGGGAGGGTGGGGCAACTGAGAAACGCCCGCCCCTAGGTGGGGCTGTGCCTGGTTTAAGTAGAGCCTCCGCCCCTCCCACAAATGCAGCCCAAATAGACTGCTATACTTGTGGTCAGGGCTACGGACACGAAAGCCGAAGAGCCCTAGTGGGATGAACACCGAGACCCACCGTAACTGCAAGAACCATCTTACCTAACTAAATGGCTAGTGGTGTGCCCGTAGCCATGTCCGTGGGTAGGCCTATAAAGGGTGGCAAAAACCAGACATGTAGGGTGAAAAGAGACTTGAATGGCCTGTACAAAGAAACCCCTGATCCAGACTGTGAAGCAATGTCTCCCACGAAGTTTGGGTACCTAAGTCAACCATAATGATGCCCGCATCCAGCCTGCGGATAGAGCCAGGACAGAACTCTGAATGTCGCAGATACTGCCCCAATGCACGAGAGAGGAACTGGGAAACGGGAAGCGTTCAGGAGGAAGCGTGGACGATACTAACTAAACCTGAAGACTTAGTTGTGGTGCGAGCACTGACAAATTCCCCTAGCCTGATGGGACCATAGAACTGAGCCTACCTGTCTACGCTATGTAAAGAAGGGCCCGAAAAATACCATGTAGGCCAGGAGAGGATGTAAAGCAATAAGCTAAGCACGTAGTATATGGAATCCTGTCGATGCCCTCACGCGAGTGAAGGAGTGCAATTGCGGTAAGCTGCTAGCGATTAAGTTCGCAGACCTGGCTGATTGAAAAGGTAACCGGCATGGTAATGCAAATGACAATATGAGGGGTAAACAAGAAAATGCCTAAAAAGTGGCCTAAAGAAAGAACAGGCGGGATTACACCATGGGCCTAACCGATGTGATATGCGATACTTAAAATGACTACGTTTCCTGAAAAACCTGACAGGCGCATATCGTGAACACGAGACCAGACCAACGTGGCCGGTGACACCTAATGAAGAGAGTCATTCGGTACGAGAACCTGAAAGTAGGTGGCCGATGACACCAATGACTTGAACTCTGGAATTTACGTCTGGTCCTGGGGGAGCATAGCCAGACAGGCGATCTGTCGACCAGGCAGGAGTTTGTGAGCTGGCCACATTGATTGTTGCACGTGAGAAAAACATAAGCGGGCAACCAACTATGGTGATTGAAAACGTGGGGTTAAGAATGCAACAAGTACAGGCAATAGGTTTAAAACAGAAGCCTAAGTGTGACATAAATAATTGAATGTGGATGATTAGGATGTAATGGGCTGAGGGCGTTGAGTTAGAGAACAAAGGCCTAACAGAATGAACAAGAGCTATGACACCCGGGGTGGCCCACGCTCCAATGACAATAATGATACGTTGTATGTGGCGGCAGCGGCGCCGCCGCCCATCCTGAATGTACCACGATTAAGTCTACGCAGAGAGAACGGAATGGTAACAAGGAGTGACCAGCGAAGGAAGCAATGCAGAAATGAGGAGCAAACGGAAAGAATCCATGCGGCACCCAAAGTCTGCCAGAAGAAGTCTGTCCAGAAGAGGGACAGTAGGAAAGACTAAACCCAGAGAGTAAGCATATCCGACTATCCGGTGAAGGTAGCTGTGCGGTAAAAGATTCTCCGGCCGAGGAGCAGGCAGTAAAGCAAGTGCCCGGCAGAGAGAGCTAAGCGACGGTGGAACCAGCAGGCAGAGTGGTGCCATAAGAGGGGAGTCTGGTGGAAAGCTATGTGGTGATAAAGAGAGACCAGCCAAGGGAATTACGACTGTGAAGCAGAACAAAATGGTGAATAAAAATTATGTTTGCCGAGAGGACTAGAAGAACAGGGGAGCGCAATGGCAAGGACTGCCTGGTGGGTGGAGCCGCACGGCGATACCGCCTGTGGTATGCAGAACGAATGCGTATGTACGTGCGATACCTAGCTGGCAGACCGCAGGAAGTTATAACTATGATAATTAAAACCGAGGGTCTGGCTTGAATACCGGACCGGCTAATGTAACTGGAAAAAAATCGCCTGACGCGCATGGCAGGTGACCCTAACCAGGCTGAGCTCCATTAAGGAAGAGTACGCCTGGGGAAGCGTGGCAGACAATGGATGCGCCACCGACAGACTTTGGAAAAGTGGCCTGCACCCGGATGAACAAAGAAGCAGATATGGGTGTGCAACATATGGGTCAAATCAACCTGGATGCACGGAAGTTCAACCCACCGGGTAAATCGCCAGGCAGGACGAAAAACAGTCGTCGGTCCCCGAAACCATGGGGTCGAAGCAGTCATGGTGCCCCGGCCATGGAGCCGAAGTGGTCATGGTGCCCCGAAGCCATGGGGCCGAAGTGGTCATCGTGCCCCGAGCGGTCATTGTGCCCCGGGCCATGGAGCCGGGCGGTCATCGTGCCCCGGGCCATGGGCCGAGCGGTCATTGTGCCCCGAGCCATGGAGCCGAGCGGTCATCGTGCCCCGAAGCCATGGAGCCGAGCGGTCATCGTGCCCCGGGCGATCATCTTGCCCCGAGCCACGGGGCCGAGCGGTCATCTTGCCCCCGAGCCACGGGGCCGAGCGGTCATCTTGCCCCGGCCACGGGCCGAAGCGGTCATCATGCCCCGAAGCCATGGAGCCGGAGCGGTCATCATGCCCCGAGCCATGGAGCCGAGCGGTCATCGTGCCCCGAGCCACGGGGCCGAGCGGTCATCATGCTCCCGAGCCATGGAGCCGGAGCGGTCATCATGCCCCTGAAGCCATGGGGCCGAAGCGGTCATCGTGCCCCGAGCCATGGGGCCGAGCGGTCATCTTGCCCCGAAGCCATGGAGCCGAAGCGGTCATCTTGCCCCGAGCCATGGAGCCGAGCGGTCATCGTGCCCCCGGCCATGGAGCCGAGCGGTCATCGTGCCCCCGAGCCATGGAGCCGAGCGGTCATCGTGCCCCGAGCCATGGAGCCGAGCGGTCATCGTGCCCCCGAGCCATGGAGCCGAAGTGGTCATCGTGCCCCGAGCCATGAGGCCGAAGCGGTCATCTTGCCCCGAGCCATGGAGCCGAAGCAGTCGCTGAGCCCTCAAGCCATGGGGCGAAGCAGCCTTCGAGCCCCGAAGCCATGGAGCCGAAGCAATCAGCGAGCCCTCAACGCCATGAGGCCAAGCAGTCATGGGGTCCCCAAGCCATGAAGCAAAGCGAACATGGGGCCCCCAATCCTGAGGCCAAGTAATCATATGGGCCCCCAAGCCATGAGACCCGAGCCACCATAGGGGGCCCCCATAGCCATGAAGCGAAAGCAAACATGGGCCAAAGCATTGAGGCCACAGAAATCGCGAGGACCTTGAGTCAGGTGGCCAAGCAGCCATGGGGCCCGCAAGGCATGCAGCCAAGCAGACATGGGGCCCTTAGCGCCATGGGCCCAAGGCGGTCATGGGACCCCCAGCGCCATGAGACCAAGCAGTCATGAGACTAAAGCAGTCATGAGGTCCCCAAGCCGTGAGGTCAAGGTAGTCCGCGAGACCCTGACGCCGAGGGGCCGAAGCGGTCGTCATGCCCCGACACCATAGGGTCGGAGCGGTCATGGAATCCCTGCTCCCTGAGGCCAAAGCAGTCATGGGGCCTCCGCGGCCATGAGGCCAGGGAAATCAAGGCCGCGGCGGCCTTGCGGCCCAGCAAGTAAGGGGCCCCGGGCCATCCTAGATGTACGTGATGGGTGAAGGTAAATAAGAATGGGCCCAACATGATGGAAAAAGCAGCAACTAGGATGATTGGGACGTCTAAACGTGGCCTGGAAAGGAACGTGATTGCTGACAGGTATGGACATTAGTAATCCGCACCACGGACATAAGCATAAAAACCGAACCCAACCATAAAACTTAAAAATGCAAACGTAGAATAGGAACCGGAGAAGAGAGAACAACCAAAACCTGAGGCATGCGATTTGCAAAGTCAAGTCCCTTGTCGCGACAAACAACTGAAACTTGAAAGAAACCGTAGTGAGTAGGAAGCTCGACCCTAATGACCCACTGGCCTCAGCTGAGAGGCTGTTTATTGAACTGGGGCCGTGGGAGCAATCTTAGTGAATACTAAACCAGAAGTAAAGCAGAGCAGACAAAAGATTTTTTTTTTTTTTTGCAACTAGAGAAAAGACCCACTTGATGTATACGCGCAGAAAAACCAGATGTAAAGGAAATGACCATTGATGCCTGTCATGTTCGACAGGAGAGTGGCACCGGAGCCACCAACTGCCTCAGTGTGACTATCGAGTAAAACAACCGTGACGTAGAAACCAACAGGAGAATGTGGCTTGAATGGGAGCATGGTGTGCCAGCAGATGGGTGACTGTGGAGCTGGAATGAGTTGCCGACCTGAATGTGAGCGGAATAGGATAGCGCAGCGACAGCGAACGTATGGACGCGGTTCTAGCGGGAATGGAGTGTAGTACTAGATGTAACAGCAAATGTGTGAACTCAGCTGGAGCGTGAAAAGGAGTATTAACTTGCTGTAACAGCCGACGTGAGATGCGTCCATGGATGGGCGGGAACATTGGACGTAAACGTGAAAGTAAAACCCGGAGTCACAGCGGTAGTGTGAACCCCAACTCTGGCAATAGGCCAAGCGTAAAATTTGGTATGACCGCAGCCTGCAGTGAACGAGGCATAAACAAAACTGTGACGGTGACATGAACGCTGTTCTTGCAATGTGACACCGGTCTGAGTGGTGCAAGCAAACATATAAAGGCAAAAGGGGTATGAGTGCAAAACACAGGATGACAGAAAATAAATAAATGCACAGAGAATAAGACAGATTTACCCGCTGTTGTGACCATGCGTGGAGCGTAAACGTGATGCGAGAGCGGACTAGAGCACCGCTCCGAAAATGAGCATGTTGAAAGAGCAGACACGAGAAGGCGGCGTCTCAACTGACAGGGCGAACCTGGCGTAAAGAGTTGAAGCGTAAACGCAGCCCTGATTGCGGGGAGGGGCGGGTCACATGGGAAGTGATTGCCATAGCAAGAGCCGTAACAAGCAACAGCTGCATCCAATCTCCAACATAACATCACATGCAGCCCAGGTAAACCTTCCCTACCGCGTACAGGCTGAAGCAACTTTTCAAAGCGAAACGACGTAAACGTAAAACACATGAGATAGAAGGGGAACTGAATCAGGTTACCTAATAAACAAAGTGAAAGGAATCGATTAACTCCGATAAAACAAACCTGAGGCGGACGATTTTGAGGCGATGCCTTCCGCTCGCAAGAAAGTCAGATTCCAGCCGGCCGGAAAGACAGACACGGCTCGATTAACTTACGTGAATGGCGCACGCGTCCCTACGGTAGCCACGGGCAGAAAAAAGCTCCATTTCAGCTCCATACTGTAATGAAAGAAACCTCCTAGCAGAGGAGAGAGCACCCTGCTGACACACCAGCATCCCCTGTGCAACTGAGAAACGCCCGCCCCTAGGTGGGGCTGTGCCTGGTTTAAGTAGAGCCTCCGCCCCTCCCACAAATGCAGCCCAAATAGACTGCTATACATATACACATACGCAATTTATTCTCCATAAAAACAGATTAAATCAGGGGGTAATTCATATTAAAGGGGCATTCCCATTTTAATGATCACTGTTAAATCTGTTAATGATTTAACAGTGATAATTTTTCTAAATATAATTAATTAACTAATTCCCACCCCTTAGAAGATAATTAACATATACTTACCTAATTGTTGTCTTCCGTCTCCCCTGGTTACGGCCACCGCTCTTCTCCGGAATCGCGGTGGCCGCGCTTGCGCAGACGACTTCTTTTCTCCTGGCTGGGCCGCGCGTGTATTCCCGAAAGCGCACGCTGGCGCCGCGCATGCGCTAAGATGACTTCTTCCTGGCCAGTATAGTATACTTGCCAGGAAGAAGTCACCAGGGCACATGCGCGGCGGCATGCGCGTTCAGTCCAGCGCGCGGCCCGCAGAGAGAAGACTTCAATCAAGAAGGATCCCGCCCCCTGCCGAAACCAGGAAGTGGACGTCGCGCCGGGAGCAGGTAAGTATGAAAGACGCAAATGGGAATAACCCTTTAAGTAGAATAATGAAAATGAATAATAACATAAAATATCTCTCTAATATATCTATAAATGATAACCATAGCCCCTAGCTGATCTTCACATGTATATGACAACAATTGATATAACAGTGATTTTTATAATTTGAAGGCACATACTTGGTTCAGACCAATATAATAAACATAGATGTGCTATATATTTGATAAATGGATATTCAGGTCACTATAAATAGTTGATAGATAGTTAGTAATGTTTATCTTCTTAGTAAGTAAAAAAACTATTTAGCTCTATAGCAGTAGGTCCATAAGTTCAGTATCATAGTTTTACTGTCTCTGCGTCCTATGGACGCAACGTACTTCAGTTGTTCCAGGACAGCCAGGACTGTCTAGACTGAACCAGGATGGTTGGGTGGTATGATAATGTAGTAGTACATGTTACCTGCAGTCCTATATTACACCCCAGAAACACAGTGATAACTCTTTGAGTACAGATCTTGTAGTAGACGTTACCTGCAGTCCTATGTAACACCCCAGATAACATAGTGATAACTCCATGAGTACAGATCTTGTAGTAGACGTTACCTGCAGACCTATGTAACACCCCAGATAACACAGTGATAACTCTTTGAGTACAGATCTTGTAGTAGACGTTACCTGCAGACCTATGTAACACCCCAGATAACATAGTGATAACTCCATGAGTACAGATCTTGTAGTAGACATTACCTGCAGACCTATGTAACACCCCAGATAACACAGTGATAACTCTTTGAGTACAGATCCTGTAGTAGACATTACCTGCAGACCTATGTAACACCCATGGGTGTAGGAAGCGGGGGGGACGGATCACCCCTAGGAAATAATGCGAGGGGGGACAGCCTATGTTAAAATCCCCCCCAGGCCCCAGCGGGGCAATGTGTGTGGACAGACTGCGGTCTGCGGCGGAATATAGAGCGGGCACTGGCCGCACTGTGTGTGGCCGGCGGCGGCGATACAGGATCCGAGGTGCAGGGGAGAGGAGGTGTGTCACTTTACTGATAGGCCGGCGTAGGCGGCGCAATGACATAATCTCGCTGCCTACGCTGGAGGCTGCCGGCCTATCAGGAAAGAGACACACCTCTCCCCTGCTCCAGCCCGAGACACAGACAGGGGAGCTAGCGGTGGCGGGAGCTGGAAGGAGTAGGGGCTGGCTCCACCATGTATGAAGAGAGCAGGATGGGCAGCCGGTGTGGAGCTGAAGAGGAATGGAGTCCTGGTGTCCAGTGCAGGGGAGCCCAGACATCCAGTGTGTGTGACAAGGTGAAAGTGCACCAATCATGTATCGATATGTGTAATGTATGTAGTGCAGTGTGTCATCTACACACTGCAGTACATACATCACACACTGCAGTACATATATCACACATCTCACACTGATGTATGTGCACTCTCTAGTAAATGCACAGGTGGCTATTATAGTCAAGAGATAATGTCCAGGGAAGATCCGCCATATTGGACTGTGCATTTACTACACACTGCACCACATACATCACACGCCCTGCTTTACATACATCACACACTGATATATGTAGTACACTGTGTGTGATGTACATGGTGCAGTGTGTAGTATATGCACAGGTGGTCATTATAGCCAAGAGATAATGTCCAGGGAAGATCCGCCATATTGACTGGACTTTATCGCTTGGCTATAATAACCACCTGTGCATTTACTACACACTGCACCATATACATCACACGCAGTGTACTACATATATCAGTGTAAGATGTGTGTGATGTATATGGTGCAGAGTGTAGTAAATGCACAGGCGGTCATTATAGCCAAGAGATAAAGTCCAGTCAATATGGCGGATCTTCCCTGGACATTATATCTTGGCTATAATAACCACCTGTGCATATACTACACACTGCACCATATACATCACACATATATCACACTGATGTATGTAGTACACTATGTGTGATATGGTGCAGTGTGTAGAAAATGCACAGGTGGTTATTATAGCCATATTGGACTGGACTTTATCTCTTGGCTATAATAGCCTGCTGTGCATTTACTACACACTGCACCATATACATCACACACATCTCACACTGATGTATGTATTACAGTGATGTATATGTGCAGTGATGCAAATGCGTATGATGGTGGTGAAAATTATTAGTGCCCCCCCCCCCCCCCATTTTGACTGTGCTATCTTATGAGCCCCCCCTCTAGAGTCGCCACTGCCTAGAACCATTCATTATTTTTTGTGTGTGTGTATATAGTCGGTGTGTGTGTGTATATAGTTGGTGTGTATGTAGTCAGTGTGTGTATATAGTCACCCACGGCACGCCCCCTTGAGTCACGTGACAAGTTTTTTTTCATGATTTAAGGTTTTATCATACAACACCGGCGTAGACGGTGCCGCCTGAGCCGTACAGCGCAGGACGCAGGCCGGAAGAGGACTGCATCGCATCGCTGCCAAAGAGGTAAGCGATAATAATGCTGTCCCCCCCAGATTTTTGGGGGTTCCTACACCCATGGTAACACCCCAGATAACACAGTGATAACTCTTTGAGTACAGATCTTGTAGTAGACGTTACCTGCAGACCTATGTAACACCCCAGATAACACAGTGATAACTCTCTGAGTACATATAATGTAGTAGATGTCATTTTCAGTCATATGTAACATCACAGATAAGACAATGATAACTCTCTGAGTACAGATATTGTGGTGGATGTTAACTGTGCTCCAGACCTGGGGTTCCTGCAATTGAATGTACATAGTAAATGTCTTATATTCTCATTTTTTTATGTTTGGCTACCAGTAAGGAAATGGAAGTTAAACAACAAAGTGACCAGCTAATATCTGCATCAAAGACACTGCTGTGATGTGAGGGACTACGGCTAAGACACCCATCATCCAGAATACTACTAGGCCAGTACAATACTAGTGCGGAACTGCAGCCATTCAACCTGCCTCCAAAATCCTTACTGATGCCAGAACATTGCACTTGGTAATTGCTGCTATTGAATGTACCTGAAGTTACACTTTGCACTTAGTAAAAAAAAAAGATCGTTCTACATTTACTTCTGGTCCCAGTCTTCAAAACTACATTTTCACTGCACCGATCCCCAGGGAGCAATAGTCTGAGGGAGTACATCATGATACAACACTTAATGTGCCTCTGCCACTCCCACCCTCTGCATTGGATCCTCCGGTGCTCCCTGCATGGGCATTTTGGGTGGCGATAGGCCCCACAGGGACTTCGGGCCTGAGGCTGCTGCCCCAACACCCCTATAATAATCCACTATTGGCTCTGATTTACCACATGCTCTTTAAAATACTTGTGTCTATTTAAGCAACTGTTACCTCTGCACCTTCTTTAGCTATACTCTTGTATATAATATATATAAAATTCACTTGTGGAAATATAGAAGTGAAAAGACACAACATAAAAATAGTTATCGTAATTAATTAACTAATTAAATAACTAATTACTATCGTAAGTAATATTTTATCAATAATGGATTATCAGATTCTACATTAAAGAAACTTCACTTTATTTTTTTTATATAGTCAACAATCTCTACTTTTTATACCACCAAATTGTGTATGTGCTTCATAGCAGAATAACACTGCTGGTATCCAGGTGGATACCATCAGTAAGTAGGCTGTATCAACCAATCATTGGGAACAATTGACACCAACACCAAGACACAGACGAACCTTCATTAGCTCACCATTTCCCTGTACCCTCCATTGTTAATGCTAGAACACAAAACCCCAGATCTGATGACATAAATCATGCTGACCTTAAAAGGGTTTTTCAAGATTTTTTAACTGATAACCTATTATTTGAATAGGTCATCACTATCTGATCTGATCGAGAACCCAGTGCTCGCAGCTTTGCCTAGGCCATGTAACGACCCTTTCATCAGTCACATGGCCTAGGCGCAGCTCAGGCCCTTCAAGCTCAGCCGTTGTACAATGTATGGCGCTGTGCTTGAGGAGCTGAGAGAAGGTCATGGTCCCTACTGCAAGCTCCAGAGCCTTCTGAAACAACGGATCGTGTCAGTCCCGGGTGTTGGACCCCACTGATCAGATACTGATGACCTATCTAGAGAAGAGAATAAAAAGAAGCGTGACCAGAGTCTTCTCTTTTTGCAAGTTTATTCCAGTTCACATATAAAGCAAGGCAATGTTTCGGCTTATATCAAGCCTTTCTTAAGCCATGTGAACTGGAATAAACTTGCAGAAAGAGAATACGCTGGTCACGATTCTTTTTATTCTTTACAGTTTGGTGCAGGGATGAGCCTGGCCGATGGCGACTGTGCATCTTGCTAAAAATTGGGACATTAGTGCTGTCTTCATATATTCTTGACTATCCAGAGAATAGGTCATCAGTATAAAACTATCTGAAAACCCCTTAAGAGAAACAGAATATTATGATGGAAATTAATATAATTTTTCTTAACATTTACAATCAGAACCTTACAAATCCTCTTGATCTCAGGGCACATCAAAGGAAGAATAATCGCTTAATACTTAGGAACCCTTATGGACTTTTTTTTTTTATAAAGAAAAATGATTTATTGATTTAGATGGAGAATTTAAGACACTGAGTGACACAGGAGACAAGAGCATTTCTAGTCTGCAACCTACTGAGACTAAAAGGAGATAAAGACCTGAGATAAACTAGAGATGATGAACCACCAACAGATCCATACTGCAAGATATATTTGTCTCTGCTGATAATATAATGATACATTGTACTCTTTCAAAATGTGATTTCTGTAGGAGATGCAGGGGTAGTAGTCGTACTCAGACCCTGGTGACCAAGAGGTCCCCAAATCACCATTGCCACATAGAAAATGTCAGTATTATAAATGGCACATGGGAGGTGGAGGGTCTTTTTTTACTGATATTGCATTGGGGCTTCAAATCTAGTGACTACGAAGGAAATAGGTGAAATGTGAGTTATATCATCCACTTTTTTACGATCTGCAGATGTAATTTACTACACTGCGGAAGAAGCTTTTTTTCCCCAGAAATGAAAAGGCTATAATTGAATCATACTTATTCTGCTCTGAGCTAGGCTGCTGTTCCTCCTGCTGTTGTATATATATATTTCTGTATATATTTCTGTATATTCATGCTCTTCTGTGCTAAGCTACTGTTACTTCTGGGGTATGTATACTGCTGTATATGCAATGGCCGAGTTTGAGGTAATCCCAATGCTACGCTCGTTCCCCCAGACACCGTTCAGGTGTCACCACATCTTGTTGCTCTCCAGAAAGGATGATGAGGCATGGTGCACCCTAATGGAAAATAAGTTCACAGAGTCGGGGTCTGCAGTAAACCAGTGTGCTTCTTTACTGGAGGAACTCAAGTGCAAAACAATACAGGCAATGCACTGTGCTGGCTTCTCCAGTCTCCTCCCGGGCAGAAGAAGGCTTCATACTGAGGAAAAGCCTGAGCTAGCTGTCCGTCTCTATCTCAAAAGTTTAGTACCCTTGCCAAAGGCTGGTGGCCAAGGGTCTATGACTCAGTTGTCCGGCTGGTGACCTGTGGCCTATGGCTCAGCATCTTCATCTCAGTGTCTTTTCTGGTCACTCATGCCGTCTGGCAGAGTCTCTCCTACTAAACACTAGTACCTATCTGCAGATACTGTACATATGGGCTCTAACTGCTCTCCTTATTTACAGTTTCTAGCTAAACTAAAACCTTCTAGTGGGAGGGCTGGAGTGGAGAAGCATGGCCTAAACAGAAACATTGTTATAATTTCTGTCTATTATAGACTTGTACAGAGGTTTAATGCAAGGCTATGGGAATGAATAAGCAGTTTTTCCAGGTATAAACAAGTCTTCCGTCTTAAACAACAGTGTCAGTGTGTCTGTTTTTTCCAATCCAAAATTTTGCACAGGTAGAAAGTCATAAAATCTCTTAGTTTTAGCTGGCGGTGCATAGTAACCCTTTACACTGTGCATTGCAGTGTATACAATGTACAGTGTAATCATAATATCTCCTAACCGCCTAACATCCGACGGGACAGTCACAGATTTCGGTGGCTATCCTGAGGTCCTGAAACGGCTGAGGTATTTCCCACTGTCTCTGCTTCCATAGGATGCAGAGACAGTTGCCTGTAATAGTGATGAGCAGCATCGGCTATATTCGATTTTGCGATATTTGACAAATATATGTGCGAATATTCGTCAAATATTAGCGAATTCACTATATTCGATTACTAACATTCATTGCGATAATTGCAATGTAAAAATCGCATGCGCATGCGAGAAAGAGGCGTGGTGCAGTTTTCAAACTAAGAAGGGAGTGGAGCGCTAATATTCATAACACGATTTTTTATTGCAATGAGATTATCGACACTTCACTGTAATGTGCATTGTGATGTGTACTGTGTAAAAAAACCAAATATTCGCGATTATTTGAAATGTTTGTCAAGTCGCGAAGTGCCGATATTCGCGATAAAAATTTGCTTTTCAAATATTCGCGCTCAACACTATCCTGTAATAGTGAAGCAGGGAGCCATCCACTCCACTCCACTCCCTGCTCCACCATTCAGTTGCCGGTGCTCCGCATTATCAGCACAATTCCCTCACACATTGAGCTGCTGGTCTGTGTAGGAGGAGCAGTGGAATCAGCCCCTGCTCCTCTTACACAGCAGCGCGATGTGTGACAGTATCCTCCTGGGGGGTGGTGATATCTGATCTCATCAGAGGAATAATGTAGGTATTTACATTTTTTTTGTTGTTGTTGGGCACATATCTGGCCATAACTACTATGAGGGGGAAAATATCTGGCCATAACTACTGTGTGGGGGCACATATCTGGGCATAATATCTGTCGGGCACATATCTGGCATAACTACTATGAGGGTGCATATCTGGGCATAGCTACTGTGAAGAGGGCACATCTTAGCATAGCTACAGTGAAGGGGCACAACTGGGCATAGCGACTGTGAGGGGCACATGTGGGCATAACTACTGTGAAGGGTGTACATGTGAGCATTACTGCTGTGAAGGGGACACATCTGGGCATAACTACTGTGAGGGGTATAACTACTGTGATGGGCGTGCACTGTGGGCAAAGCTATTATGAATGGGGCACATCTGGGCATAACTGCTGCAAAGGGGGCACAATGTGGGCATAACTACTGTGAAGGGGACACAATGTGGGCATAACTACTGTGAAGGGGGAAGATCTGCTATTTACTACTATAAAGAGGGCACAACTGGGCATAGCTACTGTGAAGGGGCATATCTGGGCATTGCTACTGTGAAGGGGCATATCTGGACATAACTACTGTGAAGGGGCATATCTAAGTACAACTACTGTGGGGGGGGGGGGCACATGTGAGCATTACTACTGTGAAGGGGAGTAGGGACACATTGGAGCATCACTACTGTGTGCTGGCACAAAGAGGGAATAGTTACTATGTGGGGACATTAAAGGGACTGGGTGTGTATAGTTTTGTTTTGTGTGGGGTTAGAGACGTGGCCTTGTAAGAAAAAAATTGACGCACATATTGTCCCTCTGTGTTTGTAACGGCTACCCAGACGTGAGAGGGTATCAGCCGTTGGCGACGTCCTTTTCCCGAGCAGTCGATGTGTGGTAATGGAGCTCTTAATCGCATTCGCGTAATCCAAAGGTGACGTCAGGCATAGCTCTGAACCGGAACAGAGTAATGGTACGATAGATCCCCTCAAAGAACGAGACGAGGCTATGTTTCGGAAGGTCAAGCAGAACTTCTTTATTGGATGGCAAAGCTTGGCCTTTTATGCAAGTCTTCCAGCAAGGGCTATTCCCCTGGGGACCTGATAGAGGACAGGCACACAAAATACAGTGACCAATCAACATACAGCCAGATATATCACAACCCCACATGCATTGTCCATTGTGTTTGCTGATTAGGTCACAGGTAATGCCCATTGTGAATGTTGATTAGGTCACAGGCAATGTCCATTGTGGATGTTGATTAGGTCACAGGTAATGTCCATTGTGAATGTTGATTAGGTCACAGGCAATGTCCATTGTGGATGTTGATTAGGTCACAGGTAATGTCCATTGTGAATGTTGATTAGGTCACAGGCAATGTCCATTGTGGATGTTGATTAGGTCACAGGCAATGTCCATTGTGAATGCTAACTGTCACAGTGTTATTCAAAAGTTGGGAGGTATGGTGTATTAACAGTGCAAATTAATAGGATATATTACAATAAACATAAATGCAGTTTAACAATATGAAACAGTATAAGTGCCTACAAAAGCATAAATCACAGTGCAATTTAACCCTTCAAAGTGCAATAATGTAGGGAGTTGATGGCTTTGCATATTAGCAATAAGGGCAAATGTCCATAGTCCAAAGTACCCTTTCTCCAGGGCACTACATATACTCGTTTAGCTCCATTCTAAGCAGCTGTTACTCCTGCTGTATACTCATTGTATTCTACTCTATATGACTCTATATTGTGCCATTCCTCTATTTTCCTACTAGAAGTTTGTAAAGGTTCAACTTTAATGTCAAAGCAGCATTAATAATGTCAAAGTGACAGGTATATAATGTGGGGAGTCGCTCTGGTAGACAGCGGTGCGGGTGCAGTTTAGAGGCAAAACAAGGAGTCCAGATTGTGCATCAAACAGTGTTTTATTCACACTTGCACACCAGAAATGAAAACAGTCTCTTGGTGACAGTTCACACACAACAGAAATCATGTGGCAAAACCAAAAACAGGCCAACACAGGGTCCAGTCACCTTGGGTGGTTTAAGTGCGGGTTCACACCTAGCAGTCGGTTCAGCCGCAGGCGATTCCTCCTTCAGGTTGCAGGGAAACACCACCTTGCTAAGCTCCGTCCTCCAGCACAGAGAACTCCTCAGCCCTGTTAGCAGGCTCCAGGATAATCACACCCTCAGACACAGCTGATGGCTGTGTTTTATACCCAGCCGAAAACATGGACTGGACCGTGGGGAGCAGCCACCCACCCTACTCTTTAGCTGCTCCCAGTAAGAGCCGGCCCGGATCGGCTTTGCAGCCATGCTATTTAAACGAGTCAAACAGCACTAGCTGCTGCAGACAAAAACCCGGCTCTCACCTCACCGAGGCCAGCAACCTCGGTGACACGTACCTGCCATCGCAAATGACACCTTGCACTTTACCACATACCTCCCTTTGTTCAACCCTGAGGGGTGAACACACGTGAGGCAGTGGACGCGGGACAGGGCATCTGCGTTGCCCTGCAAGCGGCCTGCCCTGTGTTCCACGGAAAACTTGAAATTTTGAAGAGATAGGAACCACCTGGTGACCCGAGCATTCCTCTCCTTGGCCTGACTCATCCATTTGAGGGGGGAATGGTCGGTCACCAGACGGAACCTCCTCCCTAACAGGTAGTAGCGGAGAGATTCGAGTGCCCACTTGATAGCCAGGCACTCCCTCTCCACTATACTATATCTGGACTCGGCGGGACTGAGCTTACGGCTCAGGAAGACAACGGGATGTTCTTCCCGTTGACCTCCTGCGACAGTACCGCACCGAGGCCTACCTCCGAGGCGTCGGTTTGTACGACAAACTCCTTGTTGAAGTCGGGTGTCACCAAAACCGGGGACCCACACAGGGCCGACTTCAACGCGGAGAAAGCCTCCTCCGCCTTCTCACTCCAGCTAACCCTCCCAGACTTTCGCCCCTTCAACAGGTCTGTCAATGGCGCTGCTATTGTGGCAAAGTGGGGCACAAACCTCATGTAGTAACCTACAATCCCCAGGAACGACTTTACCTGCCTGGTGGTGACCGGTCGGGGCCAGTTACGAATGGCCTCTACCTTAGTTACCTGAGGTTTGATGACTCCCCGCCCAATTACATATCCCAGATATTTTGTCTCCTCTAACCCTATGGAGCACTTCTTTGGGTTAGCGGTCAGTCCGGCTTTCCTCAGGGCATCCACTACCGCCTGCACCTTGGGTAAATGGCTTTCCCAGTCGGTGCTGTGGATGACTACATCATCTAAGTAGGCCGAGGCGCACCGACGATGTGGTCGCAGCACTATGTCCATTAACCTTTGGAAAGTGGCGGGGCGCCATGCAGGCCAAAGGGTAATACCTTGTAGTGATACAGGCCCTGCGGGTAACAAATGCGGTTTTTTCCTTAGCCGACTCCGTTAAGGGTACCTGCCAGTACCCTTTAGTGAGGTCCAGCACAGAAAAATAACGGGCTTGTCCTAAACTTTCAACCAGCTCGTCTACTCGGGGCATGGGATACGCGCCAAACTTGGATACTTCATTTAACTTGCGAAAGTCGTTGCAGAACCGCAACGTCCCATCCGGCTTGGGTATTAGGACTATGGGACTGGCCCACTCACTTTTCGACTCCTCAATGACATCGAGCTTCAACATTAACTGTACTTCCTCCGCGATGGCCCGTCGCCGAGCCTCGGGTACCCGGTATGGTTTTAACCGGATCTTGGCCTGAGGCTCAGTGACGATGTCATGTTGGATGAGAGACGTGCGGCCAGGGAGGTCCGAGAACACATCCGTGTTCCGACTGATGAACTCCCTGACTTCCTGAACTTGTTTGGAAGACAGGCTGTCTGCAATTTTTACCGTGGTTATGGCTTCACAGGCCTCGGACTGTGGGGCTGGACCCTTCTCACCCAGAAGCCCTGGCCGGGGGCTGTGGTCGTCGGCCGCGTCCCTATCTTTCCACGGCTTAAGTAAATTCACGTGGTACACCTGCTCCGGCTTGCGCCGCCCTGGCTGGTGTACTTTGTAATTTACTTCCCCTACCTTCTCGATCACCTCATAGGGGCCCTGCCACCTAGCTAGGAATTTGCTGTCAATGGTGGGTACCAGAACCAAAACCCGATCTCCCGGATTGAAGTCCCGCACTCGAGCCTGACGATTGTACACCCTACTCTGGGCTTGTTGCGCTGCCTCCATATGCTCTCGGACCAAGGGCAACACCCTTTCCATCCGTTCCTGCATCTGGGCGACATACTCAATGACACTTTTGTGGGGGACAGGCTGTTGTTCCCATGCCTCCTTGGCGATATCCAACAGGCCCCGAGGGTGTCTGCCATAAAGCAGTTCGAAGGGCGAGAACCCAGTAGAGGCCTGGGGTACCTCTCGCACTGCGAACATGAGATAGGGCAGAAGCAGGTCCCAGTCCTTCCCATCTCTAGACACCACCCTCTTTAACATATTTTTTAGAGTTTGGTTAAACCTCTCAACAAGACCGTCTGTTTGCGGATGGTAAACGGACGTCCGTAACTGCTTTATACGCAACAATTTACACAGTTCCTTCATTACTTTGGACATAAAAGGGGTCCCTTGGTCTGTCAGAACCTCTTTTGGCAGGCCCACACGGGAAAACATCTCCATTAACTCTTTGGCAATGAGCTTAGCTGAGGTATGTCGCAGAGGCACCGCCTCTGGATACCGAGTGGCATAGTCGAGAACTACCAGAATGTGTTGGTGGCCCCTGGCAGACTTTGGTACAGGCCCAATTAAATCCATAGCGATTCGCTCAAACGGTACTTCAATAATTGGCAGAGGTACCAGAGGACTACGGAAATGTGGCTGGGGGCTAGTTATCTGACAGGTTGGACAGGACTTACAATAATTTTCTACCTCCTTGAACACACTGGGCCAATAAAACCGCTGCAGTATGCGGTCCTGGGTTTTCTGCCACCCCAGGTGTCCCCCAAGAACATGTTGGTGGGCAAGCTCCATGACAAGCTTGCGATACGCTGTGGGCACCACCAACTGTTCAACCGGTTCACCTCGGATTTGGTTCACCCGATACAACATATCCTGCAGAACAATAAATCGTGGGAACATTAACTCAGCCCCTGGTTTCTGGGGTTTACCATCAATTTCCAGCACATTCTCCCAGGCCCTGGTTAGGGTTTGGTCCCGGTGTTGTGCGGTCCCAAAATTTTCCCCGGAGACATTGAGGTCTGCCAACTCAGGTCCCGGTGGCAAGTCCTCAATGTCTCCCACCATTACACTCAGTGGGGTTGTCTCCCCCTCTACCGCTGGAGCAGTGGTCACCCCTACCGCCGGCCCTTCAGACTCGGGCTCCCAGGGTTCTGGCCTTCCAGGGGTATCAGGCCACTCTACTAGGGTCACCCCTGTCTCGGGTCCCTCAGATACCTTTATTACCGGCCACAGCGCCGGAAAACCGGGGAAGTCCCTCCCAAGTATCAGTTCGTGTGGGAGTTTAGTAGCGACAGCCACCTCGTGGGTCCACCTACCAGCCGCGGTGGACAAAGTCACTAGTGCAGTGGGGTAGTCTTTCAGGTCTCCGTGGATGCACAGGACCCCGACTTTACGGCCAGTATACTCCGCAGGCCGTACAAGGGCAGCCCTTACCAGGGAGACTAGACTCCCGGAGTCCAGCAGAGCCACCGCCAGAGAGTCTCCCACCTCTACCTGACACAGGTGGTTATGGTCCTGCACCTCACGGGTGCCAGTTGCGCACAGCTTCCGTGCATACAGGGAGTGACGACCCCCGTAGTTCATATCCATCGGCTCATCCCGATGCGGACAGTCGGCCCGGATGTGGCCTGGCTCCTGACACCTCCAGCATACCACGGGAGGCGGATCCGCAGGGGGTACATGCCGTGCAGGCCGCTCTGTCGCCGGACGTCGGAACTGGGGCAGAGGCCTCCGGGGTTTGACTGACCCCTTCCCAGCAAGACTCCCCTGCAGGTTTCTGGTGGCCTCGTACCGCTCCACCAGGTCGACCATCTCCAGGGCATTGGTGGGCGATACCTGGCCAATCCAGTGCTGGAGAGGGTAAGGCAAGGCCCTCCAGAAGACATCGGCTAACAGACGGTCGAGCATAGCAGTGGGAGTCAGTATGTCTGGCTGCAGCCATTTTTGCAACCGTTGTAGCAAGTCATAGTATTGTGGCCTGGCGGGTTCAGCCGGGTTAAACTCCCACTGATGCACCCGCTGGGCCCGACCAAAACATTCACCCCCAGTCTTGCCAGGATCTCACCTTTCACAGTCGGGTAGTCAGCTGCTTGGTCACCTGGGAGGTCAAAAATACTTGCTGGGGTCCAGATGCCAGGAACGGAGCGACGACCTCTGCCCACTGGTCACGGGGTAACTTTTCCCTCACGGCCACCTTTTCAAAGACCGCCAGATAGGTCTCAACGTCGTCCGAGGGGGTCATTTTTGGGATCGCCGCACGGACCGCTTTCCGGGCATCATGGACATGGTGGGACGCTCCTGCAGCTTGTAAAGCCATCACCTGCTGAAGTAGTAGCTGGTTGGTCTCCTGCTGCTGCTTGTTGGCCTCCCGCTGCTGCAAGTTAGCCTCCACAAGGGCTTTTACAACCGCCTCCATTTTGTCAGGGATCACAGGCTGTAACTTTGCCGGCCTAATATAGGACATCCACTTTTGCTCAGCAAAAACAAAGTTCGGCGTTCACGCCAGCCTCACTGCGCATGCCCGCATCCTCCACCAAATGTGGGGAGTCGCTCTGGTAGACAGCGGTGCGGGTGCAGTTTAGAGGGAAAACAAGGAGTCCAGATTGTGCATCAAACAGTGTTTTATTCACACTTGCACACCAGAAATGAAAACAGTCTCTTGGTGACAGTTCACACACAACAGAAATCATGTGGCAAAACCAAAAACAGGCCAACACAGGGTCCAGTCACCTTGGGTGGATTAAGTGCGGGTTCACACCTAGCAGTCGGTTCAGCCGCAGGCGATTCCTCCTTCAGGTTGCAGGGAAACACCACCTTGCTAAGCTCCGTCCTCCAGCACAGAGAACTCATCAGCCCTGTTAGCAGGCTCCAGGATAATCACACCCTCAGACACAGCTGATGGCTGTGTTTTATACCCAGCCGAAAACATGGACTGGACCGTGGGGAGCAGCCACCCACCCTACTCTTTAGCTGCTCCCAGTAAGAGCCGGCCCGGATCGGCTTTGCAGCCATGCTATTTAAACGAGTCAAACAGCACTAGCTGCTGCAGACAAAAACCCGGCTCTCACCTCACCGAGGCCAGCAACCTCGGTGACACGTACCTGCCATCGCAAATGACACCTTGCACTTTACCACAATATATATATGTCTACGGGTAAACTGATTGTAGCTGGTAGTAACAAACAGCCTGTATAATAACACACTGCCCTGTCTAAAATGTTTTAAATTAAAAACTATACAAAAACTATCCTTTTGTGGTAGCAAATGCCTTCTTCTCTGTCTTGTAACCTGTAAATTGGTGGCTGCCATTTTAAGAGATTGATCCGAATCAAATCGCAGAAGTTTCTGATTCATCTAACAAAGTAACATAGTAACATAGTTTATAAGGCTGAAAGAAAAAAAGACACCTGTCCACCCAGTTCAGCCTGTTATCCTGCAAGTTGATCCAGAGGAAGGCAAAAAAAAAAAAAAAAAAAAACCCTGTGAGGTAGAAGCCAATTGTCTTCACTTTAGGCAGAAAAAAAAATCCTTCCCGACTCCAATCAGGCAAACAGAATAACTCCCTGGATCAACGATCCCTCTCTAGTTGCTATAACCTGGCTGTAATATTATTACACTCCAGAAATACATCCAGTCCCCTCTTGAATTCCTTTATTGTACTCACCATCACCACCTCCTCAGGCAGAGAGTTCCATAGTATCACTGCTCTTACCGTGAAGAATCCTCTTCTATGTTTGTGTACAAACCTTCTTTCCTCCAGACGCAGAGGATGTCCCCTCGTCACAGTCACAGTCCTGGGGAGAAATAGATGATGGAAGAGATCTCTGTACTGACCCCTGATATATTTATACACGGTTATTGTGAATAACCCTAATTTTGATAATCTTTCAGGGTACTGTAGACCACCCATTACAGTTATTACTTTAGTTGGCCTTCTCTGAACCCTCTCTAGCTCTGCTATGTCTGCCTTGTTCACAGGAGCGCAGAACTGTACACAGTACTCCATGTGTGGTCTGACTAGTTATTAGTATGACTATGTTCTCATCATGGACATCTATGCCCCTTTTGATGCAACCCATTATCTTATTGGCCTTGGCAGCAGCTGCCTCACACTGGTTTCTACAGCTTAGTTTGCGGTTCACCAAAATAGTTTCAAGTAACTCTATTATAGTAATTATATCGTACTGCTGGACCTGCTTTTTGAATAATGGCACCACATTTTCTAAGCGCCAATCCTATGGAACGCTCCCTGTTAATATAGAGTCCTTAAATATCAGAAATAAGGGTCTGGCTTTGACATTACTAAATTCTCTTCGGATACAGGCGTGTATGCCATCTGGTCCCAGTGATTATGCCTCTTCCTGGGTAAGACAGGACACTTTTAATGGGTAATTTACTTTTATATTCTGCATTTCATCTGACAGTTTATTTTCCTCAGTGAATACAGTGGAGAAAAAAAATATTTAATAGCTTTGCTTTCTCTTCATCGCTGTCTGCAACTGACTCCTCATCAAACTGTAAAGGAGGGCCGACACCTTCAGATTTATATTTTTTACCATTTAACTAATTGAAGAACATTTTAGGGTTAGTTTTACTCTCTTTGCCAATTGATCTCTCTGTCTTTAGTTTGGCTGCTTTTATTTGTCTTTTATATATTCAATTTTTTTCCCTTGTTTTAGTGATTTAAATATTTTTCTTTTTGTCATTTATTGCTTTCTTTACAATTCTATTTATCCACATTGGGTTTTTCTTACCCTTTTATTCTCATAAGGTATGTACCTCTCACAATTACAGTTTAGGATTGGTCACTATTTCTCAGGTGTCTCCCAACCTGCACAACTGTTGTTCTGTCAGGTATATTGGTTTGTATATTGGCGGGTCCTGAACCATTTGGGAAAGATAATTGTCTTTGATTATAGAAATTAAAATTTTTGGGAAATTAAGAGGTATTAGTACTTCAGGATGACGTGTTTCTGAACCTGCCATGCAGCTATATGATCTATTCATTAGCTGGAGAGCTTGCAAACGTTACAGAACAAATCTTTTTGGCCATGAGTGGTATGCATGGCTCCCTATTCTAGGATGGAGGAAGGAAACAGGTGGACACATAATACTCATCATAAATTAAACAAGGCAAACTTTGTGACTCATGTGGGGCAAACAAGTGCATTAGTTACAACTAGAGATGGCCCGAACTATTCGCTGGCGAACATAGCTTGTTCGGGTCCGCCGCGGCGGGCGAACATATTCGATGTTCGCGTTCGCCCCTATACGTTATCATTGAGTAAACTTTGACCCTGTACCTCACAGTCAGCAGACACATTCCAGCCAATCAGCATACCCTCCCTCCCAGACCCTCCCACCTCCTATCTAAACACAAGGACAGCATCCATCTTAGATTCATTCTGAAGCTGCAGTGTTAGTAATTGTAAATCGCAATGCGATTAATATAACCTGTACTATTCGCATTGCGATTACAACTTAGATCTGAGTTCCTAATGGTTGTATTATTGCTAGAATATAACGAAGATTAAGAATTTAGCGCTATATTCTCAATCTTCATTATATTCTAGCAATACAACAACCATTAGGAACTCAGAGCTAAGTTTAATTCGCAATGCGATTAATATAACCTGCAATAATCGCATTGTAAATTCAACTTAGAGCTGAGTTTCTAATGGTTGTTGTATTCCTAGAATATACGTTATATTCTAGCAATACAACCATTAGGAACTCAGCTCTAAGTTGTAATCGCAATGCGAACAATACTTACAATTATTAATCGCTTTGCGAATCCATTTGATGCCTCTATTTGATTGTATATGACGGTTGACTATGACTACCACCAACGTTCTGCTGCCTCCAAAGCAAGATATCTGAACCCCCCAGGGGCCATTTGGGCGTTTTTGATAGAAAACGCATCAAAAACGCATGTGCGTTTTTATAATTTTTTCATTTTTTATTTTATTTTTTTGTGTATTTTGCCACATTTGGTTGCATATTTACATTTGGTATAGGCAAATATGGTAGTCTAGATCATGTGTCTATACCAAAACCTAGGATCATTGTTTGACTGCATATTTTCTAAGCCATATAGCTGAATATAGATTTGGGCAGAGTAATGATCTAGACCTGTGTTTCCCAACCAGTGTGCCTCCAGCTGTTGCGAAACTACAACTCCCAGCATGCCTGCACAGCCAAAGACTACCATATTTGCCTATACCAAATGTAAATATGCAACCAAATGTGGCAAAATACACAAAAAAATAAAATTAAAAATTAAAAAAATTATAAAAACGCAGATGCGTTTTTGATGCGTTTTCTATCAAAAACGCCCAAATGGCCCCTGGGGGTTCAGATATCTTGACTCGGAGGCAGCAGAACGTTGGTGGTAGTCATAGTCAACCGTCATATACAATCAAATAGAGGCATCAAATGGATTCGCAAAGCGATTAATAATTGTGGGGAGTCGCTCTGGTAGATAGCGGTGCGGGTGCAGTACAGAGGCAAAACAGGGAGTCCAGAAGGTGCAATGAACAGTGTTTTATTCACACTTGCAGAAAAACAAACGATATAAACAGTCTCTTGGTGTTTGTTCACACATACCAGAAATCATGAGGCAAAACAAAACAGTCCAAATCAGGTTCTAGTCACCTGGGAGGTTTTAGGTGCAGGTTCGCACCTGGCTGTCAGTCCAGCCGCAAGACAGTCGCCGTCAGGCTTCCAGGTCGTCTGCACTCCTCCTTGCTGGGCTCTTGCGTCCAGCCCAGAGAACTTCCAAACAAAAGTGACTCCACAGCCTAACAGCAGCTCCAGGACAATCACCCACACCTGCTGGTGCTGGCTGTGTTTTAAAGCCCAGCAAAGTCCGGCCTGGACCGTGGGGAGTAGGCACCCACCCAGCTCTTTGCCTACTCCCAGTAAGAGCCGGCCCGGATTGGCTTTGCAGCCAAACTAACTATAAATGTCAAGCAGCACTAGCTGCTGCTGACACATAAAACCCGGCTCTCACCTCACCGAGGCCAGGAACCTCGGTGACACGTACCTCCCATCGATAACGGTACCTTGCACCTTACCACATACCCCCCCCTTTGTTCAACCCTGAGGGGGTGAACACATGTGAGGCAGTGGACGCGGGACTGGGCATCTGCATTACCCTGCAAGCGGCCTGCCCTGTGTTCTACCAAAAATTTGAAATTTTGCAAGGATAGGAACCACCTGGTGACCCGAGCATTTCTCTCCTTGGCCTGGCTCATCCACTTGAGAGGGGAATGGTCGGTCACCAGACGGAACCTCCTCCCTAACAGGTAATAGCGGAGAGATTCGAGTGCCCACTTGATAGCCAGTCACTCCCTCTCCACTATACTATACCTGGTCTCGGCTGGGGTGAGTTTCCGGCTCAGGAAGACAACGGGATGTTCTTCCCCATTGACCTCCTGAGACAGTACTGCACCGAGACCTACCTCCGAGGCATCCGTCTGAACGACGTTGAAGTCGGGTGTCACCAAAACCGGGGACCCACACAGGACCGACTTCAACGCGGAGAAAGCCTCTTCCGCCTTCTCATTCCAGCTAACCTTCCCCGACTTTCGCCCCTTCAACAGGTCTGTCAACGGCGCTGCTATTGTGGCAAAGTGGGGCACAAACCGCATGTAGTACCCTACAATTCCCAGGAAGGACTTTACCTGCCTGGTGGTGACCGGTCGGGGCCAGTTACGAATGGCCTCTACCTTAGTTACCTGCGGCTTAATGACTTGGCGCCCAATAACATATCCCAGATATTTGGTCTCTTCCAACCCAATCGCACACTTCTTTGGATTGGCGGTTAGACCAGCTTTCCTCAGGGCATCTACTACCGCCTGCACTTTGGGCAAATGGCTTTCCCAGTCGGTGCTGTGGATGAATACATCATCTAAGTAGGCCGAGGCGTACCGACGATGAGGTCGCAGCACAATATCCATTAACCTTTGGAAGGTGGCGGGGGCGCCATGCAGGCCAAAGGGTAACACCTTGTAATGATACAGGCCCTGCGGAGTAACAAAAGCGTTTTTTTCCTTGGCCGCCTCCGTTAAGGGTACTTGCTAGTATCCTTTAGTGAGGTCTAGTACAGAAAAATAACGGGCTTGCCCTAAATTCTCAACAAGCTCGTCTACCCGGGGCATGGGATACGCATCGAACTTGGACACTTCATTTAATTTGCGAAAATCGTTGCAGAACCGCAACGTCCCATCCGGCTTGGGTATTAGAACTATGGGACTGGCCCACTCACTTTTCGATTCCTCAATGACATCAAGCTTCAACATTAATTGCACTTCCTCCGCGATGGCCCGTCGCCGAGCCTCGGGTACCCGGTATGGTTTTAACCGGATTTTGGCCTGAGGCTCAGTGACGATGTCATGTTGGATGAGAGACGTGCGGCCAGGGAGGTCCGAGAACACATCCGTGTTCCGACTGATGAACTCCCTGACTTCCTGAACTTGTTTGGAAGACAGGCTGTCTGCAATTTTACCGTGGCTACCGCTTCGCAGGCCTCGAACTGTGGGGCTGGACCCTTGTCACCTAGAAGCCCTGGCCGGGGGCTGTTGTCGTCGGCCGTGTCCCTGTCTTTCCACGGCTTCAGTAAATTCACGTGGTACACCTGCTCCGGCTTGCGCCGCCCTGGCTGGTGTACTTTGTAATTTACTTCCCTACCTTCTCGATAACCTCATAGGGGCCCTGCCACCTGGCTAGGAACTTGCTGTCAAGGGTGGGCACCAGAACCAAAACCCGATCTCCCGGGTTGAAGTTCCGTACCCGAGCCTGACGATTATACACCCTACTCTGGGCTTGTTGCGCTGCCTCCATATGCTCCCGGACCAGCGGCAACACCCTTTCCATCCGGTCCTGCATCTGGGTGACATACTCAATGACACTATGTGGGGGACAGGCTGTTGTTCCCACGCTTCCTTGGCGATATCCAACAGGCCCCGAGGGTGTCTGCCATAAAGCAGTTCGAAGGGCGAGAACCCAGTAGAGGCCTGGGGCACCTCTCGCACAGCGAACATGAGATAGGGCAGAAGCAGGTCCCAGTCCTTCCCATCTCTGGACACCACCCTTTTTAACATATTTTTTAGAGTTTGGTTGAACCTTTCGACAAGACCGTCTGTTTGCGGATGGTAAACGGACGTCCATAACTGCTTTATACGCAACAATTTACACAGTTCCCTCATAACTTTGGACATAAAAGGGGTCCCTTGGTCAGTCAGAATCTCTTTTGGCAGGCCCACACGGGAAAACATTTCCATTAACTCTTTGGCAATGAGCTTAGCCGAGGTATGTCGCAGAGGCACCGCCTCTGGATACCGAGTAGCATAGTCCAGAACCACCAGGATATGTTGGTGACCCCTAGCAGACTTCGGTACGGGTCCGACCAGATCCATGGCAATACGCTCGAATGGGACCTCAATTATTGGGAGAGGGACCAGGGGACTTCTGTAATGCGGCTGGGGATATTTACCTGACAGGTCGGACAGGACTTACAGAACTCCTCTACTTCCTTAAACAAACCGGGCCAGTAAAATCGCTGTATTACGCGGTCCTGCGTTTTCTGCCACCCCATGTGTCCCCCAAGAACATGTTGGTGGGCAAGCTCCATAACAAGCTTGCGGTATGCGGTGGGCACCACCAACTGTTCAACTGGGTCACCTCGGATTTGGTTCACCCGATACAACATATCCTGAAGAACAATAAATCGCGGAAACATTAATTCAGCCCCAGGTTTCTGGGGTTTACCATCAATCATTACAACACTTTCCCAGGCCCTGGTTAGGGTTTGGTCCCGGTGTTGTGCGGCCCCAAAATTTTCCCCGGAGACATTGAGGTCTGCCAACTCAGGTCCCGGTGGCAAGTCCTCCGTGTCTCCCACCATTACCCTCAGTGGGGTTGCCTCCCCCTTTACCGCTGGAGCAGTGGTCACCCCTACCGCTGGCCCTTCAGATTCGGGCTCCCAGGGTTCTGGCCTTCCAGTGGTATCAGGCCACTCTACTAGGATTACCCCTGTCTCGGGTCCATCAGATACTTTTATTGCCGGCCACAGCGCCGGGAAACCTGGGAAGTCCCTCCCAAGTATCAGTTCATGTGGGAGTTTAGTAGCAACAGCCACCTCGTGGGTCCACTTACCAACCGCTGTGGACAAAGTCACTAGTGCAGTGGGGTAGTCTTTTAGGTCTCCGTGGATGCACAGGACCCCGATTTTACGGCCGGTATACTCCACAGGCCGTACCAGGGCAGCCCTTACCAGGGAGACTAGACTCGCGGAGTCCAGCAGGGCCACCGCCAGAGAATCTCCCACCTCTACCTGACACAGGTGGTTATTGTCCTGCACCTCACGGGTGCCAGTTGCACACAGCTTCCGTGCATACTGGGAGTGGCGATAGCCGTAGTTCACTTCCATCGGCTCACCCTGATGCGGACAGTCGACCCTGAGGTGGCCTGGCTCCTGACACCTCCAGCATACCACGGGAGGCGGAACCGCAGGGTGCACTTTCCTTGCAGGTCTCTCTGTCGCCGGTCGTCAGAACTGGGGTGGAGGCCTCCGGGGTTTGACTGGCCCCTTCCCAGCAAGACTCCCCTGCAGGTTTCTGGTGGCCTCGTAACGCTCCACCAGATCAACCATTTCAAGGGCATTAGTGGGGGATACCTGGCCGATCCAGTGCTGAAGGGGGTAAGGTAGGGCCCTCCAGAACATGTCGGCCAGCAAACGGTCCAGCATAGCCGTCGAACTTAGAACCTCAGGCTGCAGCCACTTTTGCAACCTGTGCAGCAACTCATAGTACTGCGGCCTGGCGGGTTCAGCCGATTTAAAGTCCCACTGGTGGACCCGCTGAGCCCGGACCAACACATTTACCCCCAGTCTGGCCAGGATCTCCCCCTTCACCGTGGGGTAATCAGCAGCCTGGTCATCTGCTAGGTCAAAAAAAACCTGCTGGGGTCCGGATGCCAGGAACGGAGGGACCACCTCGGCCCACTGGTCACGGGGTAACTTCTCCCTCACGGCTACCTTCTCAAAGACTGCCAGATACGTCTCAACGTCGTCCGAGGGGGTCATTTTTGGGATCGCCGCACGGACCGCTTTCCGGGCATCAGGGACATGGTGGGACGCTCCTGCAGCTTGTAAAGCCATCACGTGCTGTAATAGTAGCTGGTTGGTCTCCCGCTGCTGCACGTTAGCCTCTATGAGAGCTTTCACAGCCGCCTCTATGTTGCCAGCAATTCCTACTTGTAGCTTTGCTGGTTTAATATATTCCATGCACTCGTGCCCAGCAAAACAAACAAACTTCGGCGTTCACGCCAGCCTCACTGCGCATGCCCGCATCCGACACCAAATGTGGGGAGTCGCTCTTGTAGATAGCGGTGCGGGTGCAGTACAGAGGCAAAACAGGGAGTCCAGAAGGTGCAATGAACAGTGTTTTATTCACACTTGCACAAAAACAAACAATATAAACAGTCTCTTGGTGTTTGTTCACACATACCAGAAATCATGTGGCAAAACAAAACAGTCAAAATCAGGTTCTAGTCACCTGGGAGGTTTTAGGTGCAGGTTCGCACCTGGCTGTCAGTCCAGCCGCAAGACAGTCGCCGTCAGGCTTCCAGGTCATCTGCACTCCTCCTTGCTGGGCTCTTGCATCCAGCCCAGAGAACTTCCAAACAAAAGTGACTCCACAGCCTAACAGCAGCTCCAGGACAATCACCCACACCTGCTGGTGCTGGCTGTGTTTTAAAGCCCAGCAAAGTCCGGCCTGGACCGTGGGGAGTAGGCACCCACCCAACTCTTTGCCTACTCCCAGTAAGAGCCGGCCCGGATTGGCTTTGCAGCCAAACTAACTATAAATGTCAAGCAGCACTAGCTGCTGCTGACACATAAAACCCGGCTCTCACCTCACCGAGGCCAGGAACCTCGGTGACACGTACCTCCCATCGATAACGGTACCTTGCACCTTACCACATAATTGTAAGTATTATTCGCATTGCGATTACAACTTAGAGCTGAGTTCCTAATGGTTGTATTGCTAGAATATAACGTATATTCTAGCAATACAACAACCTTTAGGAACTCAGCTCTAAGTTGAATTCGCAATGTGATTAATGCAGGTTATATTAATCGCATTGCGAATTAAACTTAGATCTGAGTTCCTAATGGTTGTTGTATTGCTAAAATATAACGAAGATTGAGAATATAGCACTATATTCTCAATCTTCGTTATATTCTAGCAATACAACCATTAGGAACCCAGCTCTAAGTTGAATTCGCTAATAAGATGTCCCAAACTATTCACCGGCGGACATTTCCCGGTGAACATAGCTTGTGCGCGTTTGTCGCTGCGGGCGAACATATGCGATGTTCTGTCCACCCCCTATCATTGAGTAAACTTTGACCCTGTACCTCACAGTCAGCAGACACATTCCAGCCAATAGCATACCCTCCCTCCCAGACCCTCCCATCTCCTGGACAGCATCAATTTTGGATTCATTCGGAAGCTGCAGTCTTAGTGAGAGGAGGGACAGTGTAGCTGCTGCTGATTTAATAGGGAAATCGATAGCTAGGCTAGTGTATTTAGTGTCCACTCCAGTCCTGAAAGACTCATCAGATCTCTGCTGTAAGGACAGCGTCCTGACAGCACCCAAAAAAGCCTTTTTTAGGGCTAGTACATCAGTCTCCCTCCCAGACCCTCCCACCTCCTATCAAAAAGCAAGGACGGCATCCATCTTAGATTCATTCTGAAGCAGCAGTGTTAGTAGTTGTAATCGCAATGCGATTAATATAACCTGTATTAATCGCATTGTGAATTCAACTTAGAGCTGGGTTCCTAATGGTTGTATTGCTAGACTATAACGAACATTGAGAATATAGCGCTATATTCTCAATCTTCGTTATATTCTAGCAATACAACCATTAGGAACCCAGCTCTAAGTTGAATTCGCAATGCGATTAATATAACCTGTATTAATCGCATTGCGATTACAACTTACCACACTCTGCGTCAACTACGTAATTTTCCATGGGAGTTTTGCAGTCCAGGTGTTAGTCCCCTTGAAATAACTTTTCCATCACTATTGTGGCCAGAAAGAGTCCCTGTGGGTTTTAAAATTCTCAAAATAATGCTAACGATATGGCACTCATAATCCGGAGTATGGAGAGAACAAATATTTTTAATAATCAATAAAATTGATAGGTAACAATAATAAAAACAATCCAGGAACTGCAAATTACTCCAATGCAATAACCAACTTCATCCAATTTGAATATTATTAACCGCATTAATTTACAACATACATGAATTTATTAAATCTTATTGCTGTTAGTGTCCAATTTATCCCATAGATTTTGATATAGCTGAAGCGGCGCTTTTGTCAAGTAATTGCTTAACCGATGCGGTAGAGTCTATGTGCAGATGGTGGCGTCCCACCGTATAATATGCACTCCTCGTCTTACCTCTATCCCGCCGGTACTTCACCACACTTGGCCAGTAACTCACTTTCAGCTTAATTTGGCGGCGTGCCACATGTCAGCTTGCTGAAGTTTCACTTCGCAAGCTCCCCGAGATCCTCCCCCGTTCCGTTCAAGGGTGGTTTGTAATATGCGGCACCTGCCAGATGGGACTCGATTCTCGATTTGAAAAGCAGTCCGAACAAAGTGGGATCTCCGTACCCACAGTAAGCCAAGGCTTTGTTTAAAGTTTCAGCGTATGCTAAATAGGAGGTATTTGGAGCTAGGATTTAATTCTTTTCCAAACGCGTTTCGAGGTCTTAATATGTCTCTGACCTCTTCCTTAGTGGTAATAATTTGCAGTTCCTGAATTGTTTTTATTATTGTTACCTATGAATTTTATTGATTATTAAAAATATTTGTTCTATCCATACTCCGGATTATGAATGCCATATCGTTAGCATTATTTTGACAATTTATTTAGATCTGGTGCATTGGAGCTTGCACCATTTCGAAATTGAGCACCATTATTTTTCCTCTATATAGGTTGAGCCGTCTCTCTATTACACGGGTTTTAAAAGTCTATGGCGGTTCGCCCTGTTCGCATGTTCATGTTCGCCGTTCGTGAACGGAAAAATTTATGTTCGCGACATCACTAGTTACAACTAGTGTTGAGCGAATTGAGCTTCGGATCCAAGACCTGAAGTTGATTCCTTCAAAACTTTGTTTTAATGCTGTATGGAGATCTGTCCCTGTACAGCATTAAAATGTATGGGTTCTTGTGAGGTGAAATTCATTATTACTGAAGTCTCACAAGCCTAGTACAGGCTCTGGCTTATTAATGCATGGAATACCTTTCTTGATCTCAGCCAGGGGGAGGTGTTCCTGCCCAGGAAGTGCGTGCTTTGTTTTTTGCCTTTCAGATGCTGTGGTCATGATTGCCATTATTACTGATTGCAGGTATCAGCCCCAGATATCTGCTGTGTGAAGAAACAGCAGGCATCCAGTGGCTATGGTACTCAATCTACTCTGGAGAGGCACCCATGTTTAAAGAACCGACAGCTGCCATACATGTATGGCAGATGTTGGGAAGGGTTAATCACATGGAATAATTATGTACACAGTGCATTTAAGAGACAAAAATTCACTGTCTGTCTGGCTTGCATTGCACCATACTTCTGGGCATCACCATTCTGCCTTTGGACACCTCAGGGATGTAGCAATGAAGATGCTTGTATCTACAGTTATTACCACAGCCTCCTCTTTACGTGGCACAGTACCGCACATCAGTCTTGGTATGCCTTGTATAGCACACAATCTATCTCTCACAGGGCTTGCCTACAGATGGCAGGATGGTGGACCATGGTCACAGGCCTAACTACTATCAAGGCCTTAGTCGATATTAGGATGTGTGGCAAAGCTGCTTATTTCTACCCTCCAACTTTGGTCTCAACCCCTTTGTCATTCTCAGCTGCTTTGTGGCCCTATTTATGCCCTTATTGCTAGTACCAAGCACCTCCACTTGCTAGCTAGCTACAGGTGGCTTTGTTTATAGCAGCAGCTTTTCAGCTCACTGTATAAACCTTTTAAATTCGTTAATGCCTGCTACTGACAATAAAGTCTTAAGGGCACTACTGTATCAATTCTCAGCCACATGGGGCACTACAGCTTATTGCTTAAAGGGGTTGTACTGGATTGTACTACTAATGGCATATCCTCACAACTGGCCATCAATATGAGTTTGACAGGGGACCGACACCTGCATAACTGCCAAACAGCTGCTTAACATAACACACAGCGCCATGCATTATGTATTTGATGGAACTAGTTCATCTCAATAGGAGCAGCACTGCACCAACTAGCTTAGTCTAATAAACAGTCTCGGACTGGGGGCCCGTTGTGCAGATACATTCAAATATTACCTGCTCACACAGCAGCAAAATGCTACCAGATAATTGAATATGGGCGTCAATGCAGCAACTTTGAGAAGGTAGGTCCTCGGGAAAAGAGAATACTGGCTAGCTTTCCTCTATACCTAGAAGCCATCTCAGCTCATGTCTATTCTAATAAACTGGGTAGTTTCTTTAATACTAATAATCTATCAAGTTTTTTTTATATGAACATAGACTGGTTGCTGTACATTGAATATATGTATGTGGTGCAGTAAGTCAACTATGTTATGTGCCATTTTTGCAGGGGGTGGGAGACTAGGGGCTCACCTTGCTCAGGGGCCCATCAGGAGATTCACCTGTATCCCTGAGGGCCAGTCCGGGCCTGGTATTACACAATGGATGGGCTATGCAGTTTTGGGGCTGACTGATGGCACCAGAGCCACTGCAGAACAGCTGATCTGCAAGGATGCTGTGTGTCAAACACCAGCCATTCAGATATTGATGGCCTACCCTAAGGATAGGTAATCAATAGAAAAACCCTGGTCAAACCCTTTAAGCATATGAATAAGGTAAGTCACATGTCCAAAAAGTCCTGTGTCTCCACACATCCTATTATCCATCAGCAATAACATCAGTTTTACTCAGTAGTGTATCTTCCAGTTAGGCAGACCACGTGACAGCTATGGGGTCCTGAAGGGTCCAGCGCTGAGATCCTTCTTCTATTTTCGACATGATGACCCTGCATTTTCATGCAGCCACCCCTGTATATCTCACCCAGGTTCCTCCTTTTCTTTCTCATCGAAGTTGAAGGTATGGGGAACATTGGGGTCCTTATTAGACTCTTCATCTTCCTCTTCTGGCATTCCCTCCAGAGGGTCACCTAGGACATTGTTCTCCATTCGTGCAAGCTCCAGGAGATTCATACCATAGATTCATACCATAGTCGTCCATCTCATCCCCAGAAGGCTGCTGACTTCCTGGAAGGCATTGATGGCGGAGGGGATGTCTTTCATGACCAGGTCTCTGCTACTCACTGCCATGAGTCTCCTGGCCTGCGCATCCACATCAGCCCTTTCCACTTGTTCAGCAGAAACTTCTTCCATCTTTTCTGTCTCAGCCGGCACCGCAGAGCCACTATCTTCAGACCCATTCTCAACAGGTCCTGGCTTGGACTTCTTGGCCTCTTCTACCTGGTGCTTCAACTGTTTCAAACGAACATTATTTTTCTCTGCCTGGTCTTTATACTGTTCAGCATTGCGCCTTTCATCTTCCAGTTGCATTAGCGCGTCCTTCAGCTTTTTCTCTGAGCGACTGACTTGTTTATTTGCAGCCTGTCTTTCTTTTGTTTCAGTATCAAGCTGTTCCTTACGTTGTGCAACCTTTGCTTCCAAGGCCGTGATGGATGCTTTGAATTTGGTTTCAATAGAGTCTTCCAATTCTTGCAATTTTTTTTTAACTCCTTGTTTTGTCACTCCAATTCTCATTTTTCTGAGCATTACTACAGTATGTTCTGCCTTCAGATCAGCATTCATCTAGTCAATCTGGAGAGTAGCCTTTCTCAGTCTGTCGTTGGCCAGTTCAGTATAACCCTGTTGGGCTGGCCTTTTGGCCCGCTCTGCCATAGCAAGCTCCTCCTGCATATGGATCATCTCCGCCTCCAGACTTTGAGATTTCTTTTTATCTTCGTTAGACTGACTTAAAATGTTATCCCTGGACGCTCTAGTGTCTTCCAACCCTCTCTGGTGATCCTTCATTTGCGCCTGCTCTTTACGCAGTTGTTTGATGGCTTCTTCTCTATTTTTGTTTGCATGGTCAATTTGTCCCCCTAAGTCTTTTGGATCCATGTTGAGCTTTTTTCTGGCTGCTACAGCCAATGAACGTTGCTTCCTTTCATCTTCAAGCTCTGCTTCCATTGCTTTTACTTGTCTAACAAGTCGTTTTTTCTTGTCTTCACTCTGCTCCTCACGTTTGCAGCTGTCCTGATATGCCCGGCCCCGCTGGTGGTGAGTCTCTGCCAGCAGTCTGTCATGCTCATCTACATGCTCCTTCGGGATGGTCAGACCTGCCAGGAAGTCTTCTGCTGCCTGGGTATAGATCTCAGACACTATGCTGACTTCCCCCCCACTTAATCCGGTTCATGTCCTGAACCCACTCAGGCTCTCTTTCATGTGCCTGGGTCACATTGTATGTCACAACACCTTTATCAACACTGCACATGAGCTCGCTAACCATAGAACACTGCGGAGACTGCTTATCTGCACCTTATACGTGTGGTACACCCTCTAACACTGCCACACTTTCCTGCACATTTCCCACAGTGGGTTCCCACTGCTGTGTGCTACCAACATTATCAATCAGCATTGTCAAATTACATACATTTTTACCAGCAGGGGGAGCTTCTTCCCCGATCACAGCCTGCAAAAGAAAAGGGGTGTCATCATTATCATCATCATTACAATTACATATTTCACATTTTCATTAGGCCTTTTCTCAGTAACCCCATCTACTTCAGATTTTACAACAGTTCTGTCAACCTCAGGTTTCACTATCGGGCTTCCTCTTACCCGGGTTAGCATAGGGTCCCTGAGTTTAACCATCCCAAAGTTACCTCTTGTAACTCACAATTCACTTTGCACCTTATATGCACCATTGTTTTCAATGGTCATCTCACTTAAACCATTGTGTTCAATGTGAATCTTCCTCACGCCTTCATTTAAAGGGAAATCACGGCAAAACATTATATCATGCAGGAGCGTATTTGTAACTCCAAGTTAACAAGTCCCAGTTTCTAGTGGAGTCTCGAAATCCATGAGAGCCACCGGATAGTCCTTGCTATCTGCATGAACGTCCCACACTCTTAGCATTTTGTCCAACACCCAGCTACCAAGCTGGCAAGTACCAGGCTCCCCTGGTTCCCTGTGTCCAACAATGCTTGGACTGGACTGCCATCCACCACAATGTCACACATTGTTGTAGCAGTCTCCAGTCCCGGTGTCTTAACACCTACTGGCTCGGCAGATAGCAACTGCCGCCGGCTCACACCACAGTTCAGGGCTCCTGAGGTAAGAGGGCAATGGGCAGCAATGTGTCCCCACTCACAGAACCTCCAGCACTGGAGCATCCCCGGTTTGCTCAGTGGGAAGATCTCATCGGGATCAGACTGCCCGTGGGACTCTTTAGTCCACGCCCATCCTCTAGAGCCGTGCTCACTTTGTCTGCTACACAAGCAATAACTGGAACTCTCTTACCCATTTATGTCACAGGTTCAGCACTCCTGGGAGATGAGGGTGCTTGAGGAACATCTCCCTTCTCCTGTATCTTAGGAAGCTTTGGCCCTTGGTTCCTGGCACCACGATCACATGCAGACTCCTCAATGCAGTGGTTGCCATAGAAAAACGCCTTGGCCTTGAATCCAGTCTTTTCCCAGGAGGTAAGTCACATACTTGGATTCTCCAGCCACATCATCGACACCCTGGACCTTAACAAAGTGTCCCCTCAGCGTCGAAGACCCCCCTCTTCAGAACCAACTGCAGCTGTGCCTCCAAAGCCTGCCGCTCTGCATCAATCCGCATTAATAAACTTTGGGGGTAACCAATAAGCATGGCCATCTCTTCCTGCTGCTTTATCCGCCACAACCGCCTGGCGTATTCTTCCATGAGACCCATGGTAACAGACAGTCCAGTTGCAAATAGTGACGCCAGTCTTTTTACAGGGGCTTCTGGCGCTTTAAATCACTGCAAGATTTCCTTGCGACACAGCACAAATTGTCCAGATCTGCAATAACAACAGATTCACCAGAGAAACAGGCTTCCGGCCGTTCAAATCCAACACCGTAGCAACGCAGCATTCAGCACCACCGGCTCTTTCGGTCAGGTCGTTGCCCCTGGCAACACTTTGCCTTTTCAGAATGGACACTTTTCATTGCCCCTAGCAACAACATTGTGTCCTTTTAGCATGGACAATGCCCACATCCTCCACCAATTGTAAAGGATCGCTCTATCTCAGGGGGTCGCAATCACAGACTTCTTTGCAGACAACAGGATTTAATGTCCAGACTGCTGCTTTATTGTGGCACTTCAGCACCCACACAAACATCAGCATCAAAACAAACACCTGCCCGTCTGGGCTCTAACTAATACATAGTGCTTTTCTCTGACTAACCTCTAAGTACAGGGTCTCCGGCTCCAAGCCTTAGCAGGTCTACTCATCAGACACGAGTCCATATAGGAAAGAGATCCGGCTCCACATAGCCTCGTGGCCACTCAGCCCTCCTGGCTGAAACCACCCAGAGCCTTTGGGGGGTTATGGTCCAGACGTCCTCCCGACTCTGACAATGCGACCCTCTTTCCGCAGGCGTCGCTGGGCCCCCCCAAACGTCAGGCCTCTGGTTCCAAGTCCTCTCTCCAACACACAGAGGGTTGGTTTTATGCCTCCTTGATTACAGCAGGCCTCACCTGCGATGACCTCAGTGTAGGGGAAAGACATGCCCTGGAATGGGGGTGGACTGGGAAGGTCCCACTACCAAATATACCTTCCCAGTCCAAATAAAATCCAGCCCTTGTACTTAAACAAAATAATTTCAGCAACTATGTTTGCTGACGCCAGCGCCATCTTCCTGGGTTTTACTTTTCTCACCCAGTTGAGGAACCTAGGTGAGATATAGACTCCTTCCAGGACTTTTACTGTATACATCACCACAATATACATGAAGGCATTTGTCCAACAGTTCAACTAGATGGAGAGACCACCACAACAGAGTCAAAGTAACACTGGTCAACCATGATAAACTGAAAGGAATACACATCTGTTTGTAAGAGGAGCAAAGGCTATTTTCAAATCTCTTACAAGACCATGTGAAGGTATTTTTTTGACATATGTAGATTATAAGTAGAATATATAGGCACTAGGTATAACAGTGCAGAGTAATAGAAGTTATTAAGTGAGTCGGAATTTCTAATAAAGCCAGGGAAGCTCTAGTAATACGATGTTACTTCTGCTGTACTGATCGCAGATTTGCAGCTCTGTGGATAGATGCTGTTGTCTACATCCCTCTGAGAATTCACCTTAATTACATTTTTTCCATAAAAGTCTGATATCTCAAGATACATAAAACCTATTGTACTGTCTGAAGCTTGCTGTAAAGGAGAAGAATGACACATCAGCATCACAATGGAGAAATAATATGCTTCTAACTCCAAAGATTATCTTAGAATCACTTATTCCAAAAATGTCTTGGCAATAAAAAATAAAAAAAACTACAGCAGAGAGATGAAAATCAGAGATGTCTGGAGGCTACTCATGTCACTCTGCTTGCTATATTCAACACAGTCATGATTATCTGAGCTGAGGCCGAAGCATTTTCTGACAGTTCCTGCACCAGATGTGTCCTAGCGAGGAGTTGCTAAGTATCAGCCGCAGGACTGTCATCGGGAATTTCAGAGTCCCATATGGTCAAACCATGTGGTACCCTCCCCTGACCCTTCTCACATTCAGAGCTATAACTTTTTTTTGTATCAGACCATTTTTCCATACACATAAGATTTTAATTTCTATCAACTTTTATTATAAAAGGAAAACATTTTAGACCTGATGCTACAGACACCCTGCACTGGGATGTAAACTGGTTTAGTTGCCCATAGTGCTTGCCTGGCTTAATTTCCCATACACTGCTTGTTTCCATCGACTGCTACAGCGCAGTTACGTGGTGATCAGGATGTCAGTTGCTGTGCATGCGTGCCTATGTGCACTCCCACAGCCCCGGTCACCAGAGAAGCTGACACTTTTTCCTATAGTGTAGAAGCATGACCTCCACTGATGTATTGCAGGGTGGTCATAAACCCTGTATATGATCAGTGTATAGTGTGATGGAAAAATGAATCCAGCCAGCAAAGGAGGCAATATGGACAATCACAATACATTCGTAAGTGCCTTGTATTAACTTTCTCTACATGATAAATTCCATTTGCATTATAATGCCACTTAGTAACCTGTCAAATAACAGGATTTTTCTGTAAGCAGTTTCAGGAGCTATTAGTAAATTGCTGTAATTGATAAGGTCAATAAAGAGTTTAATTATCCTCGAGTTCACATGAAAATTTGCGTTTCACCAGATTTACGTCCAAATTATATTTAATCTGAGACTAAATACACATCTCCTTAACCGGATTAACAGCATAAATCTGCCTAAAGACCCAAATTCTCTTTTTTTCCTTCCAAATTATTAGCTATGGTCACATTTTTTTCTGATGGATTACGGGAATTTCATGCCCCATTGGTTGCTACATTCTGATTAATTTAGTCATTTAGAATCTTAATAATTTCCATGGAGTTTATACAACCAATTAGTCATCTTTTATCTGTCTTCTGCAGTATCTTTTATCTGTATCCTGTTTGCTGTATAACTTTTTTTTGCAAGACTTTGCCCTCATGGCTATATATCTATCTATCATTTCAAAAATGTGTGTGCTTTCCATCTTTTACTGTCCAATGACGTTTTATAGTTTCCAATCAACTGACTTTAAGCAGGGCAGTGAAGTCCAATTTCCACCTAAGTAACTTTTCATTTTCCATAGAGAATCATCAATTTCTAACGATAATTTGTTTTCCCTTAGTCCTAACAGCAGCACAGACGGGGTTAACTGCCCCCTGTGGACTGGTAGGACTGGCGGAATTTTTAATGAGCCCAAGATTAAATCATAAAGCTCCACTCCCATAAAAGGAGGGGAACTAGCCCCCAGCCACCGTGTTTATAGCAAGAATACTTATATATAGGGTGGGAGATTTGTGTGCTGCTGTTAGGACTAAGGGAAAACAAATTCTCGTTAGAAATTAACGAATCCCTTACGTCCTACCAGCAGCACAGACGGGGAGATAGCAAGAAGAAACCCCTAGGGAGGGCCTTCCTGCCTGGCAGAATCAAGGATCGTCTGCCCAAAGGCCGAAAACTCTGCAAACTTAGCACCTAATCTGTAGTGCGAAATAAAGATTGAGTCAGAGCTCCAGGAAGCCGCCTTGCAAATCAACTCTAAAGGAAGATTGTTTCTCTCCGCTACCGAGGTTGAAACGGCCCTAGTGGAATGGGCCCTAACAAACTCCGGAAGAACCAAAGATTGAGCCACAAAGGACTCTCTGATGGCTTCTCTGATCCAGCGACTAATAGAACATGTAGACGCTTTACGGCCTTTAAACTTACCGGCAAATAAGATGAAGAGATTCTCATCTATTCTGAACTCCTTGGACCTATCCACATAGATCTGGAGGCATCTCGATATGTCTAAAGGATGTTTGACAAGACTATCGGAGGAGGTAGAAGAAAACAAAACTGGTAAGGAAATTACCTGGTTAATATTATGAAATGATAACACCTTAGGTCTGAAATAGGGTAGATACTTTAGGAGAACCCGATCCTGTAAGAAGGTGGTATATGGGTGAAGAGCTGAGAAGTCTTGTAACTCCGAAACTCTCTTAGCTGTAGTTACAGCTAACAAAAACACAGTCTTCAAAGTAAGGAACTTGAAGTCGACCTCCTCCAACGGCTCAAAGGGGGGAGATGCTAGCCCCTTGAGGTCTACTGATAGGTCCCATTGAGGAATGGGTCTCAGTATTGTAGGCTTCAATTTCTCTGCTCCTTTAAGGAAGCGCTTGATGAGAGGGTCCCGAGAAAACGGCTTGTTTAGACAGGCCAATATGGCAAAGACTTGTACCTTCAGGGTGGCCGGAGCAAGGCCCTTGTCTAGTCCGTCTTGAAGAAATTGTAATATGGCGGAAAGTGGCGGATCTGCAGAATCACACCAACTCGAGAATATTCTCATCACTCTGGAATAAGCCTTCTTTGTAGAATCCGCTCTTGAATGTGATAATGTTCTCAGGACCGCCTCAGAAAGCCCTTCTATTCTGGGAAGGGACTGATCAACCTCCAGGCTGTCAAGTTGAATCGTTGCAGATCTGGGCAGAGATGTGTGTCCCACGACACCAGGGTCTGCTCTGGGGGGAGCCTCCAGTATTGTCCCTGACTCATCTGGATGAGCTGGGTAAACCAGGATCTCTTGGGCCAGAACGGGATGATGGCTATCACCGATGCCTGATCCTGACGGATTTTCATCAATACCCTCGGTATCATGGAAAATGGAGGGAAAATGTAAGCCAGCCTAAACCTTCACGGTATTGACAGAGCATCTATCTCCAGTGGGTTGTCCTCCCTGTACAGGGAGCAGAATCTCTGTACCTTGGCGTTGAACCGGGTTGCCATGAGATCTACCTCTGGTAAGCCCCATCTGAGGACTATCTGCCTGAAGATCTCTGGATTCAGTGACCACTCCATGGTCAGTAAGCCTCGACTTAGGCGATCTGCTATCATGTTGAGGGATCCACAAATGTGGGTTGCAGATAGGTGGGATAGGTTCAACTCTGCCCACCGTAAAATTACCCCTATCTCCGAGAGAAGGGGTATGGACCTCGTGCCTCTCTGCTTGTTTATGTAAAGCACCGCAGTCATGTTGTCTGACTGGACTTTCACCGCCTTGCCCCGGATCTGGGGGGCGAAGTGAAGGAGGGCTAGCCGGATTGCTCGCATCTCGCAGAGATTGGAGGAAAGATGCCGCTCCGTAAGAGACCAGGTTCCACGAACTGTGGACCCGTCTAAATGAGCGCCCCAGCCTACTTGGGACACGTCTGTAGTCAGTATAATCCAAACCGGTTGGATTATAGACTTCCCTGCTGGCAGGTTGAACCACCACCTGAGGGATTTCCGAGTTTGGGAGGACAGAGTGTGATGGGATTCTAGCCCCGCAGGACTGTCATCCCACCTGGCTAAAACCTCTGACTGAAGAGGGCGGAGATGCCATAATGCCCAGGGGACTGCGTCTGCAGCCGCGGACATAAATCCTAACATCTTCATAAGTGTCCGAATGGAAACTTGTCTTGGTACGGATAAAAACCTTGCCAAGTCTTGTACCCGGGACTTCCATTCTGGAGTCACCTGGAGAGACATCTGTACAGAGTCGACTATAAAACCTAGGTACTGGATTGAAGTCGATGGGCTCACATTCGACTTCTGCCAGTTGACAATCCATCCTAAGCGGAGGAGAAAGGAAATTGCCCGATGAAGATGGTAGGTGAGAGTTGGAGCTGTGGCTGCCAGAAGTAGCCAATGGTCCAAGTAAGGAACAATGGTCAGTCCTTGGAGTCTCAGAGCTGCCACTACCGCCACCACTACTTTGGTGAAGATAAGGGGGGCAGAAGATATTCCGAAGGGGAGGGCAGCAAACTGAAGATGCCTGAGAACCCCCGAAATGTGGACCGCAATTCTGAGATTTTTTCACGAGAGCGGATAAATCGGGATGTGTAAATAAGCATCCTTTAGGTCCAAAGTAGCCATCACATCCCCCAGCTTGAGGATGTGGCTGACTGACCTTATGGTTTCCATGCGAAACCTTGGCTTTCTTATGAATCGATTGAGGAATCTCAAATCGATTATCATCCGGAGATCGCCTGTCTTTTTGGGAACCAGAAATACTGGAGAGTAGATCCCTAGGCCCTGCTCCCTTGCCGGAACTTCCTCCAAAGCCCCCTTGGAAATATAATACTGAATGTAGGATTCTAGAATCTCTTGTTTGGCAGGTTGAAAGGCTCGATTGATGATGAACCTTTCTGGGGGGAGAGATACGAAATCTATGACGTAACCGTTGGAGATAATGTTTAGGACCCAAGGATCCGCTACTTCCTGGGTCCAGGCTTCTCTGAAATGATAAAGACGTCCCCCCACGGGGATATGGGGAGCTGGAAGGGGAAAATCCAGAGGCGACACGGCAGGGACAGCAGGGGGACACCAAGAGCCTCTGGGAGGCCCGCAGTCAGGAGGGTTTAGACTCCTTAGTGGGTCTGGAGGGGCGCCTCGAAGATCTTCGCTGGCCCCCCCAGTTTCTACAGGAAGTGGATTGTTGGCCCTGCCTACCACCTCGGCCCTGTCTAGAACGACCTCGAAAGGGCTGTTGGGGAAGACTTTTGCCTTTCTTATCCGAGAGGCCCTCCATTATTTTGTCAAGTTTGGATCCGAACAGACGGTCAGGTTCAAAGGGAAGCCCGCATAAATTGTATTTGGAGTCATTGTCTGCCTTCCACGGTTTCAACCAAAGAGGCCTACGGGCAGCCGAGACCAAAGCCATGGTCTTTGCTGCCAACTTTAACTGCATTTGGGCGGTATCGCACAAGAAATCCATAGCAAGATTCGCAGATTTGAAAGCCGCCAGGATGTCATCACGAGACACACTTTGGTCGATGTCGGTCTGGATCTGGTTTAAAGTGGACCTCAGGAATGAAGAAACTTCGGAAGCCGCTATGGCCGTGGATGCTGAAGCAGCCGCTGCAGAGTATCCTCTTCTCAGCATGCACTCTGCCCTTCTATCAAGAGGGTCTTGCAAACTCGACCCATCGTCTGTCGGAACCAGAGTGCGTTTCGACAATTTGGCTATAGCCATGTCGACCTTTGGGATGGAACCCCACGATTCCACTAAAGGTTTCGCCATCGGGAACATAGTCTTGAATCGCCTAGTCAAGACAGGCCCTTCTTCTGTTTTTTTCCACTCAGTACGCATAACTGAGCGGAGGGTCTCATCCGCCTTGAACACCCGTTGTGCCCGGCCGGCGGGATCGGAGGATTCCCCAACGTCAACATCATGGTCCCCCAACCTGATGGACTTTAATAACTTCTGGGTTTTTTCTGGAGGAAAAAAGCAAGAAGTTGATTCTTCCTCTTCAGAGGAAGATGAGCCCACCGAAAAAACGGAGGGTCTTTCAGTAGGCGCGGTGACCTCCATAGGTGACTGGGAGGGTCCCGGCAATCTTTCATTGAGCAACTTTACCACCCCTTTGATGGAGTCGTCAACATAACACTTGGCCCACTGATACATCTCCTGCATCGTGGTGCGGGAATGGCAACTGTCACATCGGGAGTATGGGCAGTTGTCCAGCAGGGGGGTGTTGCATTCAAAACAAGCCAGGTGTTTACGTTTGGCTGGAACTTTCCGCTGATCAGGCTCTCTGGGTGAGGACATGACTGCGAAAAAAAGAGAGAATTAAAATCTTGGCAAAGTCTAAGATTAACAAATAGACCGTCAGAATAAGCCCACCAGCAGAAGCGTGAAATGCAAGATTTCTCAAAAATAGAAGCAACTAGACACGGCTAGTATACAACGCAGAAGGGTCTCTGGAAGCTTGCTTGTAGAAGCTATGCAACCAGAGACAGAATGATTCTCAGAGAGAGCTTATAAGGAGGCGTTTGGAAACGCCCTTGGGAGGAGTAAAAAAGTAGCCAATGAGGGCTAAGACATCTGTACCTCCCATAGACTCTTTTTTTCTTTTTCTTTTTCCCCACCTCCTTTTCCCTTTCTCTTTTTTTTTTTTTTTTTTTTACCCCTACTTTCCCTTCTTTTTCAAAATGCCATGATTAATGAGAAAGACTTATGTGGCATTCATATCGCTTCCTCCAACCTTAGCAGGGAACCGACAGAGGAGGAGGAAGTGATGTCGCCGGCAGCAGGGAGGTGAGCGTTCGGCCGCCAGAGACACCGCACGGACCATGCCCAAAGCAGCAGCGTGATGACAGGCGCAGCGGAGGGCACCACCCGACGGGAGAGGACCGGGAATCGCCCGGAGGCGATTCTGGGTTGGTAAGCAGACGAAGGAAAAAAACCTCCGATACTAGCACGGAGATAAGAAAAAAAAAATCGCGGCGCAGAATGACCGGAAAAAAATGGGGAAAAAGCAAAGGGAGAGTTTCCAACTTTCAGGAGGGGACTAGAAAAAAATTAGGAAAATAAGGGGATCGCAGAAAAAATAATAAAAGGGATCCCTAGTAGTGCTCCCCCAAAAAGAGGGGAGCTATCCACCAGTCCACCTGTCCAGAGGACAGAAAAAAACACGGTGGCTGGGGGGTAGTTCCTCTCCTTTTATGGGAGTGGAGCTTTATGATTTAATCTTGGGCTCATTAAAAATTCCGCCAGTCCTACCAGTCCACAGGGGGCAGTTAACCCCGTCTGTGTTGCTGGTAGGACGTAAGGGAAGCTTTGTTACTAGGTGGCAGAACACTATTTACATAGCACGATCTGCTGCCCAAAAGAGACGTTATCCAAATCAACGATGCTTTCACCTAATGAACAAGCATTCGCTCTTCCATAAGGTGATCAGCGGCACCTTTACACAGAGCAGTTATTGGGAACAAGCATTTGTATGACCATTCGTTCCCAATAGTCACCCGTTGTAAAGGGGACTTTAGACTCCACTGGGGGTTAGGAGGAAGGGTGTTCCTTAGTGAAGCATGCTGGCCTGCAGGTAAGGAAGCTGGAGCAGAAGACGGGAGTGGTGGCTCCAGAAACAGGTCTTGTCTATAGCTTGCTTGCTAGTAGACCCTCTAAACACGGGGGGCAAGACCTGCCTGTCTCCCTTGCAATACACTAAGAACTGCCAGTTTGTTTACTTCCTACTGATACATAGCTTTTTGGATTACATAGTGCATAGTAAAGTTACATTAGTCATTTTAAAAGTGTGAACCTGAGTATTAACCCTTTAGCAATGAATCATAACCTTAACCCGTTTAGCAATGAATCACAACATTAACCCAGATAGTACTGATCCAGTGGGAATGAGGAGGTTATAGAGGTTATATTTGTTTGCTGTCAGTTGGGGGTTATATTCCCTGGTGTCTAGTGGGGATGCTGGTAGGATATAAGTTCCTAGTTTATTAGGGAGCAGGAGATTAGAATGTTATAAGAGAAGTAGGTTATTCTCTGGTATGTCCAGTGGGAGAAGGTTGAACTAACTTGTATTCAGTGATTAGAACAAAGTTCACTGTACATAGTGTCCAGTAGATAAGGGTACGTTATGTGGCTAATAGAGTAGGACAGGTTAGATTTCATGGTGTACAGGGGGAAGAATGGTTAAATTCTTGGTGGTGATTGGTTAGTATAGTAATGCAGATGTTACATTTATTGGTGTTAACTGTGCCAGTAAGTGAACTATTAGATAGTAAGCTCATAGGGCTGAAGGATGGGCAACCATTATTTGAGTTCTATTAAAAAAGCAATTGTGGGAGAAGATGGAGATGTGAATGAGACTTGATGAATAGTACTAAAACCCAGCATCCATGGCAGAATTATTACTGTATTGCATTACAGTGTCTGGGCTTTATAATATTTATTATCAGTATTCATTTGCATCACATCTTAGATATATTAGTATTTTACTGCTAAATGTCTGCCGTCTAAAAGCCAAAACCCGGCATGCTCACAAGTGCGTGATAAATTAATTTAGATGTTGCATTTTGAGGGATCAGGTTTTCTATAATGTGTCTGAGACTTTCTGTATAATATAGAGTGATACGGTGGGAAAAGAATGAAATGTCCTAGCTAGCTCATCGCTTTGACATTGCAGTTACATTAGAATAATATAGGGTGAGGATAATTTTATGGTAAAAGGATTGTGTTACTTTCGTGCTGAATTTTCTTGTTCCACCTAAATGTTTAAGTGTTTGCAATTCAGTAAACGTGTTGAGTTTCTTTGGAAATGAGACTATAGATTATTTCATAAACTGACTTGCGTCTCAGGATTATATTATATATCATTTTTAGTTGCAGCAGATGTTGTCCCATTGACTACAAGATTATTGCTGTCTTTGTGGACTAGAAGTTGTGTGAAATTGGTTTTAATGGAGACCCACCCCAAGAATTTTCTAAGGGGTTTGCTTCAATAACATGCAACCTTTCAGCGTTCAAATGCTGTGACAATTGGCTGATTGCTTGCATCTAGCTCCTGGCAGACCATGGAAGAGGGGACAGCCAAACATTTCACTTGCAGCAATGGCTCAAAATGTGGGATCCAGACTGAGAAAAGGACACCCCTCTTCAACATCTGTATGCCCTAAGGCAGAGATGCCCAACCTGCGGCCCTCCAGCTGTTGCAAAACTACAACTTCCATCATGCCTGGACAGCCCACAGCTATCAGAGCATGCTGAGAGTTGTAGTTTTGCAACAGCTGCGGGGACGCAGGTTAGGCATTCCTGGACAGGGACAGGGTTTATCCTTATGAGGCAACCTCTTTAATGGACATAGGGGTTTAGCTGTAGAAGAAGACACCAGCATTACAAATGGCACATGACAGGTTGGCCATAGTTGCCGACAGTCCTGAATTTGCAGGGACTGTCCATAATTTTTCAGAGACAGGCCCTGAAAATTCTGTCTGTCCCAGGTCAAAAGTGGGTGGGGCTTAAGTAAACCCACCCGTAAATATGCAGTCCTACATGATAAGGAGGGGGGGGGGGGACTGATCCCAGAGGAAGAGCTTATTTGTCCCAAATTTACTAACTGCAAGGTTAGTAAGGTTGGGGTACCTGGTATAGATTAAACGTTGGAGCCCAGGAGCTTCAATGGGATTTACTCTTGAATAGATATTTCCAAAGCTTGAGGCTGCATTACTGAGATATTCTGATGACACTACTTCGAGGTGTAATAACTTAATAGACACCTTATGTGGGTTTAAATCACCATTCAATATCCCCACATATACACATATATTTGTCATTTTTCCAGTCAAGTAGGGTATAGAAATTGAGTTGGGTTCTTCTGCACTAACAGGAAGACACATGAGAAATTGTCAAATCGGAAAAAACATACATGTAACTTCCTCTTCCTGTTTCTGTTACACATGTGACACAGGACAGAGCTGGGATTCTGGAGTTGAAGAAGATTAACTTTTAAATTTAAGTCTAAATTTACTCACATACTGTAAGTGATCTTCAAAAGTACTTATAGTCAGAATTTGTAGGCACTTCCTATTCTTGACTAGAGGAAGAAAACCTGAATAATTCGGCATGTGTCGGAGCCTGGCCCTCTCTAAGGAAATGAATTACTCTACAGACTACTGCTATTATTTCTTTCATAAGCTCCATTCATCTAAACAGTGTTTAATTAGATTGAAACTGGAATATGATAAATTGACCCCTTCTTGATTCTCCTACTGACATGGCGTCTCTGTGATTGATAAAATCCAGGTGAAGAACTCTATCGAATTTACCAGTGCAGGGATTCCCAGGACGCACCGTTTCTCTGACACCACACATTCGGTATGTGATGCTGCTTGCTTCAGATAAGTAAAAAAGGCAATCAATCCAGCTCTGCGTTTATCAGATACTGTGGTGATAAATTGTGCTCTCCAGACGGAGAAAACTATTTGAAGAAGGGAAACCAGCCGCTTGCATTCTTTCTCCCAGTCACTGCTGCGGTATTCGCTTGGTGGGATCTTCAAGAGGTTGGTAGCGGCTGTCACTTTGGACACAAACTCCTGTGCCTGGTCGTTGCTATAGGCGAACGTAGGCATCGATGGGTAGATCTTGGAGTCCGTGTGCACACACCCAGAAAGCCAGATGAGTATTTGAAGAAGATGGGTTGGAACTGAGATTTGCACGTGGTGCAGGCATCCAGGGAAGGCGCCCCACTAGAATATAGCGAAGATGGACCGGCACTCAATTTCTTGATGATATGAAGAGACGTTTATTCAAGAAATTAATAGCATCATCAGTGACTAGTTTCGGCTCAAGCCTGAGCCTTTTTTAAACTGCAATACTCCATTAGTGAGCAAGACAGGATTTAGGCACATACACTCCGCCCAGTGATGTCATCATGTTACCATGACAACTGGGCAGAGTGTATGGGCCAGATTTATCATTACACTTCCATCTTACTCCAATTTCACATAAGTCACTTTTGGCTCAGTCAGATTATTAATGGTCCTTTAATACTGTGATAAATGTGGTTTGATGGCAGCAGTTCATCCTTCAGTAAACAGCTTTACAAAAGTCGCACATATTTACAAAAAAGTCGCATGTTCTATTAAAAAGTCGCATAAGATAAGCATGGTCCTCACTGGAGTGAAATTAGGACTTTTTTGCGACTTTTTTGCGACTTTTTTGCGACTTTTTAAAAAAGTCCCAATGATAAATCTGGAGTGAAACTCATTAACATGGTAAACCACGGCCCTTTTTACAAAACTGGAGTGAGTGATGTACACATGTAAAAAAAGTCGCAAAATTATGCGCAAATGAGTGTGAAAAGACGCAAATGCCCTATTTTGGGACTTTTTGATGCCAGAATTCTGGAGTGAAGGTATGATAAATCATGGCCATTGTGTTTAAATCTTGTCTTGCTCCCTAATGGAGTATTGCAGTTTGAAAAAGGCTCAGGCTTGAGCCGAAAACTAGTCACTGATGATGCTATTAATTTCTTGAATAAACGTCTCTTCATATCATCAAGAAATTGAGTGCCATCCAAGATCTACCCATCAATGCCTACATTCGCAACGACCAGGCATAGGAGATTGTGTACAAAGTGACAGCCGCTGCCAACTTCTTGAAGATCCCACCAAGCGAATTCCACAGCAGAGACTGGGTGAAAGAATGCGAGCGGCTGGTTTCCCTTGAATCACACTTGCGGAATACCACTGCACACAGAAGATCCCACGTGGCCTAAGGGTTAATCTGAGACCGACATTATTTGGTGACAACTTGACCTACTGTACACAATTTGCAATCATCCTGAATTAGTGTTAAATGGACTTGATTGTACTCACAATCAATCATTTGTCTGGGGCCACACAAGAAACCAAGGACAAAATACACAATATTGAAGAACAATTAAGGGATTCTCTGAAACCTGAGGATCTATCAACCCTAAAAGACAAAGTAGACAATATCTGCGCCGATTTGAAAAAAAGACATTGAACAGACCAAACGTACTCAGTACATAAGAGACTCTGAGGACCATTTGTCCAATCACGTATACAGATGGCAAGATTCCTCTGGAACAGCTATCCCCCAAGTCAGACAATATGGACGGAGAACAGATTCCCTGTCATCCGGGTCTGGGAACAAATCTATCACTGGAGGACGACCACATTTTTTACAGAAAAGAAACTGCAGCAGAAGAAATCCACCAGGTGGGCAGGACGCCATTATAGGAAACCTGGATGCCCCAAGGATGACTCACTCCCAGGTAGTACAACCCTAATACTTAATTTATCATCCAAAACCCTTAATAGTACCCAATAAGGGGTCTTTCAGAATGGTTTGTCATTTATTCCCACTAGGAACATTGATTCCTTTGATCTTGATATAGACCTACAACGCTTCTTCCGTAATATACGGTTGAAAACCCATTTTTCCAATCCTAAAAAAATGCCACACTTGGATGATGTTGGGGCCACAGATAAATTGACACTAAAACAGTTTAACCTAAAGCTTAAAAGTAATTTTACTCCACCCAAATCATACCATCCAATTGAGGCATTTATAAACCTGGTGCATCTTTACCTGAATCACAATCTATCCATGGAGGAAAAGGCTGCACTCGATCACCTCATATCAGAGGGCACTTTGATTTTTAGGCTAAAGGATTGGGTGAGCACTCTACACTTGGTCTTAGTAATAAAACAATTTAATTAAACATCATAAAAATCAATTGTAATATGACATACAAGGTGAAAAATAAAATAAAATATTCATAAAATTGTAAAAATCGCCGGTATGTATTATCTTATCTCTTATATCCGACAGAAAGTCCACTATCAGGAGTTCTGTATTCCAATGGAGTTGCGATGGGGCTTTTATGGTTATTTATAATTGGATTATACAGTTGCGTTCAAAATTATTCAACCCCCAATGCTGTAAAGGGTTTTAGGGAATTTAGTGTACATTTGTAATTGTGTTCAGAATGAAATCTTACAAGGACTTTTTAAAGAACCAAATGCAACTAAAATGACATCAATTGTTTTTGTAATACAGTATTAAATATTTTTTTGGTGATTTCTTCATTGACACAATTATTCAACCCCTTAAAGACGACCACTCTTAAGAACAGAGGTTCATTCAAGTGTTTTCGATCAGGTATTGAAAACACCTGTGGATGTCAAGGAGCAGCAATCAAGCATAATAAGCACCAATTAGGCAGATGTAAAATGACTGTGATACTCAGCTCCTTCTAGACATTTACTGGTGTGTTTACAGACATGGTGAAGTCAAGAGAATGGTCCAGGAAGACAAGAGAAGAGGTGATTTCTCTTCACAGGAAGGGCAATGGCTATAAGACAGGCATGTCCAAACTCTGGCCCTCCAGGTGTTGCAGAACTACAACTCCCATCATGCCCTTCTGTAGGTTGATAGCTGTAGGTTGTCCAGGAATGATGGGAGTTGTAGTTTTGCAACATCTGGAGGGCCGGAGTTTGGACATGCCTGCTATAAGAAGATTGCAAAGATGTTAAACATACCAAGAGACACCATAGGAAGCATCATTGGCAAATTCATGGCAATGGGCACTGTTGAAACGCTACCTGGTCGTGGCAGAAAGAAGATGCTGACTTCGACTGCTGTGCGCTACCTGAAGCGCAAAGTGGAGAAAAGTCCCCGTGTGACTGCTGAGGAACTGAAAAAAGATTTGTCAGATGCGGGTACTGAAGTTTCAGCTCAGACAATAAGGCGCACACTGCGTAATGAAGGCCTCCATGCCAGAACTCCCAGGCGCACCCCTTGCTGTCTCCAAAGAATAAGAAGAGTCGACTGCAGTATGCCAAAAGTCATGTGGACAAACCACAAAAGTTTTGGGATAGTGTTCTGTGGACTGATGAAACAAAATTAGAACTGTTTGGGCCCATGGATCAACGCTATGTTTGGAGGAGGAAGAACAAGGCCTATGAAGAAAAGAACACCTTGCCTACTGTGAAGCATGGCGGGGGGTCAATCATGCTTTGGGGCTGTTTTGCTTCTACAGGTACAGGGAAGCTTCAGCGTCTGCAAGGTACCATGAATTCTCTTCAGTACCAGGAGATATTGGATGAAAATGTGATGCAGTCCGTCACAAACCTGAGGCTTGGGAGACGTTGGACCATTCAACAGGACAATGATCCCAAGCATACCTCCGTCCACTAGAGCATGGTTGCAGATTAAAGGCTGGAACATTTTGAAGTGGCCATCGCTGTCACCAGACTTAAATCCGATTGAGAACCTCTGGTGGGACTTAAAGAAAGCAGTTGCAGTGCACAAGCCTAAGAATGTGACTGAACTGGAGGCTTTTGCCCATGAAGAATGGGCGAAGATACCCGTAGATCGCTGCAAGACACTTGTGTCAAGCTATGCTTCACGTTTAAAATCTGTTATAACTGGAAAAGGATGTTGTACTAAGTACTAAGATTGAATGTCACTTGGGGGTTGAATAAAACTGATAATGATGTGAGCACAGAAAAGACATTTGTGGTTATTTCATTATAAATGTAATATTATATTTGTCTGACATACAAGTGCCTCTTTGATTTAATTGTAAAGATGACTGAAATGATCAAAACCAATGTCAAACTGGCCAAAACACTCGATTTCAGTGGAGGTTGAATAATTTTGAACACAACTGTATATACATATATATTTACATACATATATATATGTGTCCAGTTTAATCGCTGGTTTGCTAATTGCCGCCAAAGGTAGTTCTCCACTCCATGTGGAATTACACATGCAATTTACTTCCTTGTATTGCTACCCGGTAGCTGTTGATGCAGATTGCGGCAAATTATATCTTGCGCTTTTCCCGATATAGTGGCGCTTGTACCAGTAGTTACAGTCTCATATAATTGCGTTCCTCTTACCTTCCTGTAGTTTTTCGTGCCTCTATTCAGTTTGGCGAGGGTCGGGCGGCGCGGGACAGAGCCGGCGTCTCGCTCCGCACTCCTCCAGCCAACTTACCCGGGATCTCACGAGAGTTGGAGCGATGTATTGGGTTTACCTGAATCACGTGATTTTTTTGTCCAGTGTAATAGGAAGAGAGGATACCACGGGTAACAATTTCAATTATAGTCGCTAAGGCTTTTATTTTCTTTTAGTTGTACAGCATGGCCATGCTTTATAAAGCGGAGGTGCTTCCAACCAGTTATGCGATCCAGCCCAGACGCATTTCGGGAACTCTCCTTCCCTTCATCAGTGGTACCGCATTGCCTGTTTTCCTCCGCCTTTTATTACCCAGATCAGTACCAATCTATGGATATCTGGATTTCCTTTGGAATAAAAAGTCATATGCATTTTTTTGTGCTTTTTTAGTGCGGCTTTTCCAGCATATCTGCGTTTTCTGCACCATATGTTCGTTAAGTACTAATGAACATTTTGTATGAGAGATATCTTGTGTTCATAATTGCATTTGGAAGTTATTAATTACTCCGGTGGATATCATTGTAGGAAAGAAAAAGGTCTTATGGTGACTTATAATGAACCATTAGAGTTCCAGTATAGTATTTCCGATATAATATCAAACTGTATAATGTACAAATGAATATATAAACAATATTTACACATATAAAGATATAAAAATATAGTAATATAAAAATAAAAATAATCCCAAGAGCATCAACTCGAATATGATGGGAGGTAATCTACATCCAGAGATAGGGATATGGATATCTTCCTTGGTCCCAAATTGCAATATTGTATGTTTAGGCTATCACCAGAAAGTTCCAGTCCTACATATGATTCTATGTCTTTTCTTCTCTTTTTAGGGATATTCTTTTAATGGGTTTCAAATCGAGACAATGTCTGAATAGGTGCCATTTCCACTTTACGTCAATGGTCATTTTAATGGCTGTGTTCCATAATAGACTTGATCAAGTTGGAATAGGATGGGACACAGCCATTAAAATTGACGTAAAGTGGAAATGGCACCTATTCAGACATTGTCTCGATTTGAAACCCATTAAAAGAATATCTCTAAAAAGAGAAAAAAAGACATAAAATCATATGTAGGACTGGAACTTTCTGGTGATAGCCTTAACATATAATATTGCAGTTTGGAACCAAGAAAGATATCCATATCTCTATCTCTGGATGTAGATTACCTCCCATCATATTCGAGTTAATGCTCTTGGGATTATTTTTATTTTTATATTACTATATTTTTATATCTTTATATGTGTAAATATTGTTTACCGTATTTTTCGCCATATAAGACGCACTTTTTTTCCCCCAAAAGTGGGGGGAAAATGGCAGTACGTCTTATATGGCGAATGCTACCATTTTCCTATAGTTAAAGCCGATACATCGCACAGCCTGCGATGTATCAGCATGTAAGGAGGAGGGGGCGGAGCCTGGCAACACATGGCGGGCGGCCCGCCGCTCACAGCGTGACTGCTTTCATAACATTTATAATCTTTAATCATGTCCCCTTATTCCCTATAAACCCAATACAGTAGCGCTCTGCTAACCTGCTATACCGATCCTCTAGCAGGCAGAGCGGTGCGGCGGCAGGCTGCTGTGTAACGTCCTCACTGACGTCATCTGCCTGCTCCTCCTGCTTCATTCATAAAGTGAAAGGAGCAGGCAGCTGACGTCAGTGAGGACGTTACACAGCAGCCTGCCGCCGCACCGCTCTGCCTGCTAGAGGATCGGTATAGCAGGTTAGCAGAGCGCTACTGTACTGGGCTTATAGGGAATAAGGGGACATGTTTAAAGATTATAAATGTTATGAAAGCAGTCACGCTTTTAGCGGCGGGCCGCCCGCCGCGTGTTGCCAGGCTCCGCCTCCTAAGCAGTCATGGGCCAGATGTTTTAGAAAAGGGGGCACCTGTGGATGACACTGTAATTGGAGTGATCTGTGGATGACACATATAGCATAAGATGCTATATATGTGTCATCCACAGATCCAATCCATTACAGTGTCATTCATAAATGCCCCCATCACAGTGCTATCCACAGATCCCCCCATCACAGTGCTATCCACAGATCCCCCATCACAGTGTCATCCACAGATCCCCCATATCAGTGCCATCCACATCTCCCCCACATAACAGTGCCATACACAGATCCCCCCCATAATACTGTCATGCACAGACCACCATTACTTCAAAAGCACACCTTTTGGTTAAAAATATTTTTTTTCTTATTTTTCTCCTCAAAAACCCAGGTGCGTCTTATAGGCCGGTGTGTCTTATAGGGCGAAAAATACGGTATATATTCATTTGTACATTATACAGTTTGATATTATATCGGGAATACTATATTGGAACCCTAATAGTTAATTATAAATCACCATAAGACCTTTTTCTTTCCTACCATGATAACCACCACAGTCATTAATAACTTCCAAATGCAATTATGGACACGAGATATCTCTCATTCAAAATGTTCAATAGTACTCAATGAACATATGGTGCAGAAAACGCAGATATGCTGGAAAAGCCGCACTAAAAACGCACCAAAAAACGCATATGACTTTTTATTCCAAAGGAAATCTAGTTATCCATAGATTGGTACTGATCTGGGTAATAAAAGGCGGAGGCAAACAGGCAATGCGGTACAACTGATGAAGGGAAGGAGAGTTCCCGAAACGCGTCTGGACTGGATCGCATAACTGGTTGGAAGCACCTCCGCATTATAAAGCATGGCCATGCTGTACAACTAAAAGAAAATAAAAGCCTTAGTGACTATAATTGAAATTGTTACCAGTGATATCCTCTCTTCCTATTACACTGGACAAAAAAATCACGTGATCCAGGTAAACCCGAGACATCGCTCCAACTCTCGCGAGATCCCGGGTAAGTTGGCTGGAGGAGTACGGAGCGAGACGCCAGCTCTGTCCCGCGCCGCCCGACCCTCGCCAAACTGAATAGAGGCACGAAAAACTACAGGAAGGTAAGAGGAACGCAATTATATGAGACTGTAACTACTGGTACAAGCGCCACTATATCGGGAAAAGCGCAAGATATAATTTGCCGCAATCTGCATCAACAGCTACCGGGTAGCAATACAAGGAAGTAAATTGCATGTGTAATTCCACATGGAGTGGAGAACTACCTTTGGCGGCAATTAGCAAACCAGCGATTGAACTGGACACATATATATATGTGTATGTACATATATATGTATATATAATCCAATTATAAATAACCATAAAAGCACCATCGCAACTCCATTGGAATACAGAACTCCTGATAGTGGACTTTCTGTCGGATATAAGAGATAAGATAATACATACCGGCGATTTTTACAATTTTATGAGAATTTCATTTTATTTTTTTACCTTGTATGTCATATTAGAATTGATTTTTATGATGTTTAATTAAATTGTTTTATTACTAAGACCAAGTGTAGAGTGCTCATCCAATCCTTTAGCCTCTCTTTTTTCATTCATAATCAGAGGGTGGGTGTCCCTCTATTTGGGTTTGTAGCACCATATCTGCAACTCCTTCCAGAGTGAGCCACCGTTTTCAAGCGATAACTTTGATTTTTAGACCTGCTGACAAGGGGGGCGCACTGGTAATTTTGGATAGATCATATTATGTTACCGAAATTTTGGAACAATTGTCTAATACTGATACATATGGCATATAAACACATAATCCAGTGTTCTTTATCAAAACATGTTATGCAAAGTGGTGGAAAAATACAAGAAAATCGAGTCATTGATGACAAATTGTTACACCCGTATTCTACACATTACCCAAAGTTCACAAATCCATGACTGCTCCACCAGGTCGTCCAATTGTAGAATGCACTGACTCCATTCTCTCCCCACCATCTATATTACTTGAGAAGGCGCTCACCCCCTTGTAAAAAAAAAACTACAGTGGTTCCTCAATTTAGAATATTAATTGGTTCCAGGATGACCATTGTATGTTGAAACCATTGTAACTTGAGTAATCAGTTCCAAAGCCCCAAAATGTCATCCTAGGTAAGAGAAAATGAGGATTTAAGAAAAATAAGCAGATAAATAAGACAGATAAAACAAGTCCTTACTAGTGTTGAGCGAACTGGACTTTACGTTTTTTTGTACCCCGCCCCGAACCGGAACTTTCCGTAAAAGTTTGGGTTCCAGTTCAGTGTTTGGCCGTTTAATAAAGCTTAATAAAAGGCTGCAGGGTAGCCAATCAACAAGTGTTTAAGATGTGTGCCCTTAGAAGCCATCACAGCCATGCCTACTAATGACATGGCTGTGATTGGCCAGTGCAGCATATGACCCATCCTCTATATAAGCTGGAGTCACGAACCGCCGCACGTCAGCTCTTACTAGTGTAGGAATAGGATGCTGCTGCTGTGAGGGAGAGATTAGGAAAGAATCTGATATCAGAGCTTTGTGTTAATTCTGCGATCTACAGTTATTTATTTTTTTATTTTTATTTTTGTGGGTGCAATGCAACATTTTTGTACCCTGCCCTGAGCCCAGTGACACAGAAAATTAAGTTTTAATCCATCTGTTAGTTAGGTAGGCATCGGCGGCCATTTTGTGCAAGTGCAGTTTTTTTGCTAAAAGTACGTTTGCGGCCTGCACTGCATTTCTGAGAGTGAAATATATTCAGTAAATAATAGAAGAAAGGCTCCAGCTTCTCTGGTTCAGTGAATGAATTTATTTAGACACAAAAATTTCCAGTGCAGGTAAAAAAATAAATCATTTTGTTTTTTGCCATAAAGTACATTTACGGCCGACACTCCATTTCTGAGAGTGAAATATAATCAGTAAATACAACTGTGACATTGTGGGTGAAAAAAAAAAAAAACTTTTTTGCCATAAAGTACATTTGCGGTCTGCACTCCATTTCTGAGAGTGAAATATAATCAGTAAATACAACTGTGACATTGTGGGTGAAAAAAAATCACATTTTTTTTTTTTAAAGTACATTTGCGGCCTGAACTCCATTTCTGAGAGTAAAATATAATCAGTAAATCCAGCACTTAGATTGTGGGTGGACATTTCCACAGTTATCAGGCCAGTCATTTACAAGTAGCTTGGAGGGTGTGTTCCTGCTGCACTGCATACCTGACAGGGAAATATATTCTATAACTTTGGCGGCATTTAGATTGTTGGGTGCTGTAGTTATATGCTGTAAAATCTCCATGATGTCTCCATTATAAATCTGCAGCGTGGGGGCCCCGTGTGGTTTCTACACACTTTCAAAATAATCCTTCAGCGGGACAAATAGATGCCGGACAGGGGCGGACTGAGAACCCTCAGGGCCCCCGGGCAAAATAAATCAAGGGCCCCCTTCTAGGCCCCACCCATGCCCTACCTTCAGCCACGCCCATGTTATACCTCCAGCCACACCTATATCCCGCCTCCACTACCTGGTCACACCTCCATCGTTATGCCTCTGATCCCATCACTACAGAAATACAGGGCACTTACCTATTACGTCAAGTCACGTCTTCTTTGATGTAGATGTTTTCTGTCCTCGTCTTCTCCTTTCAGACCTTCAGACCAGACCGCCATGTTGTCGCCATTTTCCATCTCTGCAGTTTAACAAAAAAAAATCTTAGTTTACTACTTTTCCATCATCCTCCCATCTTCTGGACAAATCATCCTACTACCCCCAATACTGTGCCGCTGTGCTCTCCAATACTACACTGCAGAAACAGATAATACCCCTGGTAATACTAGTACCACACAGAGCCCCCCATATAAAATACCCATTCTTTGTGGCCTCAGTAGAAGCCCCCATAGTGCCCCATAATAATATGCCAGTAACACATGCCCCTCCATGCCACCACATGTGCCAGTAATAAGTGTCTCTCTTGTGCCTCTCCCTCATGTGCCAGTAATAAGTGCCTCTCTTGTGCTTCCCCCCATGTGCCAGTAGCCCCCCCCCCTTATTATGTGCCAGTAGCCCCCCCATATGTGCCAGTAGTCCCCCCTTATGTGCCAGTAGCCGTCCCCCCTTATGTGCCAGTAGCCGTCCCTCCTTATGTGCCAGTAGCCGTCCCTCTTTATGTGCCAGTAGCCGCCCCCCCCTTATGTGCCAGTAGCCGTCCCTCCTTATGTGCCAGTAGCCGTCCCTCCTTATGTGCCAGTAGCCGTCCCTCCATATGTGCCAGTAGCCGTCCCTCCTTATGTGCCAGTAGCCGTCCCTCCTTATGTGCCAGTAGCCGCCCCCCCTTATGTGCCAGTAGCCGTCCCTCCTTATGTGCCAGTAGCCGTCCCTCCTTATGTGCCAGTAGCCGTCCCTCCTTATGTGCCAGTTGCCGTCCCTCCTTATGTGCCAGTATCCTCCCCCCTTATGTGCCAGTAGTCCCCCTTATGTGCCAGTAGTCCCCGCTTTTGTGCCACTAGCCGTCCCCCCCTTATGTGCCAGTAGCCCCCTTATGTGCCAGTAGTCCCTCTTATGTGCCAGTAGTCCACTTATGTGCCAGTATCCCCCTTATGTGCCATTAGTCCCCCCCTTATGTGCCAGTAGCCGCCCCCCCTTATGTGCCAGTAGCCGCCCCCCCTTATGTGCCAGTAGCCGTCCCTCCTTATGTGCCAGTAGCCGTCCCTCCTTAGTGCTGTGTCAGTAGCGCGTCCACTCCTTATGTGCCAGTAGCCGTCCACTCCTATGTGCCAGTAGCCGTCCTCCTTATGTGCCAGTAGCCAGTCCCTCCTTATGTGCCAGTTGCCGTCCCTCCTTATGTGCCAGTATCCTCCCCCCTTATGTGCCAGTAGTCCCCTTATGTGCCAGTAGTCCCCGCTTTGTGCCACTAGCCATCCCCTTATGTGCCAGTAGCCCCCTTATGTGCCAGTAGTCCATCTTATGTGCCAGTAGTCCACTTATGTGCCAGTAGCCCCTTATGTGCCATTAGTCCCCCTTATGTGCCAGTAGCCGCCCCTTATGTGCCAGTAGCCCCTTATGTGCCAGTAGCCGTCTCCCCTTATGTGCCAGTAGCCTCCCCCCTTATGTGCCAGTAGCCCCCTTATGTGCCATTAGTCCCCCCTTATGTGCCAGTAGCCCCCCTTATGTGCCATTAGTCCCTCCTTATGTGCCAGTAGTCCCCTTATGTGCCAGTAGCCTGCCCCCTTATGTGCCAGTAGCCCCCCTTATGTGCCAGAAGTCCCCCTTATGTGCCATTAGGCCCCCCTCATGTGTTATTAGTCCCCCCTCATGTGCCAGCAGCCCCTCTTATGTGCCAGTAGCCGTCCCCTTTATGTGTCAGTAGCCCCCTTATGTGCCAGTAGCCCCCCCTTATGTGCCAGTAGCCATCTCCTCTTATGTGCCAGTAGCTGTCCCCCTTATGTGCCAGTAGCTGTCCGCCTTATGTGCCAGTAGCAGCCCCCTTAAGTGCCATTAGTCCCCCTTAAGTGCCAGAAGCCCCAAGAAAAAAAAAACACTTATACTTACCTCCAGCGATGCGATGCGATGCAGGCCTCTTCCGGCCTGTGTCTCAAGCTGTACCGCTCCGGCGGCGCGATGATGTCATCGCGCCGCCTGCACCGGCCTCTGATAGGCTGCCGGCCTAGTGCTGGCAGCCTATCAGAGGAACAGGGAGAGGACACGCCTCTCCCTCCTCTGCCGCTGCACGGAGATAAGCGCAATGGAAGCGCTCATCTCCTGATGTCCCCTGCCGCCGCGTCTGCCCTGGGGACGTGCCCCCTACTGGCCACGGGCCCTCGGTCCATGCCAGAGTGCCCTAATGGTCAGTCTGCCCCTGATGCCGGATGACCGGGACACTCCATGACCCCTTTTTTCTTTCAAACTTCCCCTGCACTGCCTACCTGACTGGGAAATATATTCTGTAAATTTGGCGGCGTTGAGTGATCTGTACCCCTTTTTTCTTTCACACTAACACTGCACTCCATACCTGACTGGGAAATATATTTTGCACACTATTAGACGCGCTGCTGATGGAATTCCCACCTGACACCGGGGCCTCAGTCGAAGCACAAGGCGAAGGCAGAGGAGGAGGAAGAAGCCGCCAACGCAGCTGGGGCACCGCCAGCACCTAAGAAGGCAGGGTTAGCATGGCCGAAATGTGGAAAAGCTTTGTCAGCATGCCACAAGAACCAGCACCACCAGCTGATATGGAAAGTCTCAGCAGGAGGCAGCATTTCAGCAACATGGTGGAACGGTACGTGTGCACACGCCTACACATACTGACTGATGGGTCTGCCCCATTCAACTTATGGGTCTCCAAATTGGGCACATGGCCTGAGCTTGCCCTTTACTCCTTGGAGGTGCTGGCCTTCCCTGCAGCCAGTATATTGTCTGAACGTGTGTTTAGCACGGCAGGGGGCGCAGTCGTCTGTCCACAGGCATGGATCCCACAGGACTTGTCCGTACCTTGTGCAGAATAGAAATGTATACCGGCCTCACCCAGCCTTTGTTATACTCCAGTGCACTTTTTCTTTGTTTTCTTTTCTATATTTCCCAATATTTTGGGTCTACCCGATTATTTTTTTTTTTTTAAACGGTGCTGTTGGCGACTACCTCCTCCACCACTGCTTCCAGCTACACCTCTACGTCCACCACCTCCTCAACCTCCTACTCCATAGGGACTTCCTAGTTCAAGATTATTATTTTAAATTTTTATGTACTTTATGTTATTTTAAGTCATTTCCCTATCCACATTTGTGGAATTGTCCAGCTCTTACCCCATCTTCCTTCATTTGCAGCCCTCTAGCCCTTTCTATTACTTTTTTCAAGCAATTTTAGTGCCCCAAAGTTCGGGTCCCCATTAACTTCAATGGGGTTCGGGGTCAAGTTCGGGTCCCGAACTTGAAATTTGCGACGAAGTTCGGCCAAATCCGGCAAACCCGAACTTCCAGGTGTTGGCTCAACTCTAGTCCTTACATATAACAGTCAGGAATAGCTGATAACCAGTAACTCATACAGCTACTTTACCAGAGAAGTGGCCTTGATTGGTTGGATCTGAGTCTGAGACATTGTATGTTGAGTCTAGTTTCAACTTACGATGGGTCAGAAAAGACCATTGTATGTTGTAAATATTGTATCCTGAGGCCATTGTATCTTGAGGGATCACTGTACGATCTTTTCTACTGGACACCAGCCAATTTCTCAGTAAAATTATAGGGGGTCAACTGTGAGGATGATTGCATACTAGTTACATTTGATGTGTGTAGTCTGTATACTTCGATACACTATCATAATGGTTTATGGGCAATTACTTGGTTACTTGAAAATAGTACCTATACTGAACAATAAAATAATTTTTTTATTGATCTTTTTACCATCATGTTGCAACAAAACTAGTTTCTCTTTCAAGATACTTTTTACTAACAGCGGGGCGGGACCATGATGGGATTAAATATCGCACCACCATACGCAAATTGCTATATGTCATGGTTCGAGAAAGAATTTACCGTATTTTTCAAAGTGGAGGGAAAAAGTCACTGCATCTGCCATTAAACTATTGGGCGGGCTGGTGGCTTCACTGAAGACTGAAGGCTTCTGCCGCCAGCCCACGCTTCCTTAGCAAGACCGCATGTCTGGTGCGCACCCAGGACTGGAGCTCGCAGCTCCAGTAAGTGAAAACGTTTCCCCCTGTTCTCTCCTCCAACTGCCAGCCCGCGCATCTGATGTGCACCCGGGACAGGTGCCCGAAGCTGCAGTAACTAAAAACTTTTCCCCCCTGTCCCCTCCTCCAGCCGCCAGCCCACGCGTCCGGTGCGCACTCGGGACCGGAGCCCGCAGTTCCAGTAAGTATAAAGTTCTCCCCCAGCTGCTGCCAGGGGAACCCCAGGCACCCCGACACTGACTTGAGCTCCAGGATCCCGTGTGCACTTCTCGTCCATGTGCTGGATGCCTGTCACACTGTGTGCTCCAGCTCCTCTGTTATTGTGTCTGCCAGCCCTGCTCCTCTCTGCTCATACACCACCCATGTACCGTAGTGTATGAGTGGATTCCCATGGATGATGGAGGTCATAGTCATTTTTAATATAAACACTGTCCAGGGATTGTTCTGTAATTGTCATCTGTTTATATTAAATATGACTATAACCCCCCTCATCCATAGGAATCCACCCATGTACTGCAGCATATGAGTGGATTCCTATGGATGAGGGGGGTTATAGTCATATTTAATATAAATAGATGCCAATTACGGAACGTTCCCTGGATAGTGTTTGTATTTAATCTGACTGTAACTCCCCTCATCCTTGAGAATACACCTACAGTACATCAATATATTCTTTAGGATGATGGGTATTATAATCACATAAGTGTCATCCACAGATCCTTTATAACAGTGCATCATCCACAGATCCCCCATGACAGTGTCATCCACAGATCCCCCATAAGTGTGTCATACACATATCCCCTCCATTACATTGCCATCCACAAATCCCCCATAACACTGTCTCATCCACAGATCCCCCCATAACAGTGCCATCCACAGATACCCCATAATAGTGTCATCCACAGATCCCCTCCATAACAGTGTCATCCACAGATCCCCCCATAACAGTGTCATCCACAGATCCCCCTCCCCATAACAGTGTCACCCACAGATCCCCCATAACAGTGTCATCCACAGATCCCCCATAACAGTGTTATCCACAGATCCCCCCCATAACAGTGTCATCCATAGATCCCCCATAACAGTGTCATCCACAGATCTCCTCATAACAGTGTCATCCACAGACCCCATAATAGTGTCATGCACAGATCCCCCATAACAGTGTCATCCACAGATCGCCCCATAACAGTGTCATCCACACATCCCCTCCATAACAGTGTCATCCACACATCCCCTCCATAACAGTGTCATCCACAGATCCCCCATAACAGTGTTATCCACAGATCCCCCATAATAGTGTCATCCACAGATCCCCCCATAACAGTGTCATCCACAGACCACCATTAGTTCAAAACTCACCAAAAGCACACCTTTTGGTTCAAAATATTTTTTTTCTTATTTTCCTCCTCAAGAAACCTAGGTGCATCTTATCATCAGGTGCATCTTATGAAGTGAAAAATATGTTATTTATCCTAATGAGCTGTATAAACAGCATTCTATATTCTGGCGAATATTTATTGACGACATATTTTGCGTATGGCGAGGTGACATCCAATCCCTCCGGGACTTTACAGATTTCCTCAATTCCGTGTGGAGGGAACTACAATTCACGTTACATTGGGACAATATTAAGGTAAATTTCTTGGACACCTGGGTCATCAAAATTGTAGTGGGGGCTGGTATACAGATTTGTATACAAATAGTCTGTTGTACTACACGAGCAACCATCCCCCGAAACAAAAAAAATCACTCCCCTTCTCTCAATACCAAAGGGTTAATCGGATAGTTAGCCGTGAGGACTCTAGGGAGCTGAGACTTGATGAAATGTCCTCTAAATTTAAGGAACGGGGCTATCCTGATAGAGTACTTCAAGAACAAAGACAAAAGCTCCTTTTACCCAGATAGCATAAAAACAAACCAGTCCGCATTCCCCTGGTTTTCAAATATCACCCATGGATATCGAAAGTCAGATCAGTAATTAAGCGACACTGGAATATTCTCCCCAAAGCCTACCCACAGGCGACTGAATTTCAATCCCCACCAATGTTGTGCTATAAACGATCAGAGAATATTAGGGACAAAAGTGTCAGAGCAGACGTGGGGGGCAGCCAGGGCCGGCGCTTCCATAGAGGCAAGGGGGGCAATTGCCCCCGGGCCCCGAGTCCTTAGGGGCCCCTGGCGTTGGTCCGCAAACTAGACTGTCTACTATTTTGCTGCGGCCGCCGGCCGGGTAACAGTGCTGAAAGCGCACATGGACTAATGGAAAGTAGTGAGGAGGGGGCGGGGCCCGCGGCCGCTGTGAGCTACGCTCTGCTGCCTCAGCCTGCCTGTCTCTTTAAGAGAGCAGTGGCTGCTGGAGCGTAGCTGCCGCACAGGCACGTCTTCGTGTTTGACGTTGCCACTGAGCTCCGCCCCCAGAGAGAAGAAGGAAGGAGCGAGCGCCAGGCTCCAGCCAGCCACAGACTCAGTCTCTGCCAGGGAAGGCCCACACACAGCCTGAGCCAACTTCCAACAGGTAAGTGCAAAGATAAGAAGTGTGCTGCCATGAGAGGGGGAAGTGTGCTGCCATGAGAGGGGGGAGGGAGGGAGGAAGTCTGCTGCCATGAGAGGGGGAGGGAGGAAGTGTGCTGCCATAAGGGGGAGAAGCGTATTGCCATGAGGGGGGAGAAGCGTATTGCCATGAGGGGAGAAGCGTATTGCCATGAGGGGGTGTGCCATGAGGGAGAGTGTATTGCCATGGGGGGTGGGGGAGAAGTGTATTGCCATGGGGGGGGGAGTGTGCTGCCGGGAGGGGGAGGGGAGGGAAGTGTGCTGCCATGAGGGGGGGGGCCCCTTATTGTTTTTTGCCCCGGGGCCCCATTTGACCTAGAACCGGCCCTGGGGGCAGCAGGGAGAAATGGCGACAATCCCTATTGACTACCCAAAGTAGAGGTACTTTCCCATGCCTACAGTATATACACTGCTCCAGTGTGATCAAAGGTGAAAACCTGACCCACCCACGAACAAGGGAGCAAATCCCAAATAAGGGGTACTATACATGTGACAGCAGCTTCATTGTTTATATTTTAAAATGTCCCTGCGGCCTACTATACATGGGAGAGACCACCACACGGATGAAAGGTAGGTTTTGCAAACACAAGTCGACTATCCGTAAAAATAATCTACTCTTGCCAATACCCTATCGCTTTGATGCTTGCAAACATCAAATACCTCAATTACGATTTTAGATTATCGACCATGTCCCCCAACCACGTACAGCTACTAAAAAACGGGAGGCATACTGGATCCATAGGCTTCAGACACTGGAACCTATGGGTCTGAATAGAGATTATGAACTAAACAGCTTCTTGTAATTACCATTTATTTATGTATTTTATCTCCCTCAATTTCAGAAAACATAAACAATGTTACTAAGATGTGCAGTTTTACCAAGGAGAATAACACTATGGACTTTTGAATGACTTTGGTACAATTTGCTGAATACCTTGCCTATGGTTTCTACATTGCCATGTCTGCTGTTTTCACTCTGACACCTTATGTTTATTCACACTGTTTACTGGTCGTCATGGTAACATGATGACATCACTGGGCAGAGTGTATGTGTTTAAATCCTGTCCTGAGCCGAAACTAGTCACTGATGATGCTATTATGCCATGAATGTCTCTTCATATCATAAAGAAAGTGACTGCCGGTCCTTTTTCACTGCAGACTGAGAAAACATCATCGAAATTCTTAAAGCAAATCAATATGCTGGAAAGACTCTAGTGTTTGATTGAGTAAAAACCTCCCTCTTGAAACGTGTGACTATCACTTATGTGCAGAACTGATTAACAGTAAATTCAGCACTTGGCAATGGGAGCAGGATTTATTGTACAAACATAGAAATGAATTCTGGTTCTGAAGCGTATACAGACTAGGGTAAAAGAGAACTCAAACTTTCGTCTAAAAAAATTGTCACATTTAAGAGCCCCTTCATCCTGAAACAAAGGCAATATAGTCCGCAGAGGGGTTATCACTCAGGACCACACAGGCCCTGAATAGCATAGAAATTGCACCCAGCACCATCTTCTTCACTCCCAGTGCTCTCTATCACTAGGCATTGTTCATGTCTGACCAGGAATAGACTGGCCCATTAAAGTACCAGAGGATCATCCAGTAGGCCCAGGTTCTGATGCCATATTGGGTCCCAAAGGACCAGGAGAAAAACAAACATTTGAAATTTCCTTTGGAGCCAATCACCTGCCACTAGGGTCTATTTCTTTGAATCAAAATTGATTAGACTTCATTGACGATATGGGCGTTGAGGCCCAAAAATAAATTCCATTCGTGGGCCCAAGGAATCTCAGTTCAACATTATTTATGACAGTCGTAATTTGACATCATGTGAACCATTAGGCTGGGTTCACACTTGAGCGTATTTGATACGTGCGTTTTACGTGCGTTTCTGTTGGGCGTATTACAGCGCGTTTTTGGAAATAGAAAACGCGCGTCGTACGCGCGTTCGTGTGGTTGACTACTGTGGCGCGCTGTAAAACGCTCAAGTGAGAACCAGGGCCATAGGGAAGCATTGGTTTTCATGTGTTGAGCGTTTTACAGCGCGTTTGAACGCGCTGTAAAACGCGCAAGTCTGAACTCAGCCTTAGGCGTTTTAGGTCGGGCGCATTACAGCGCGCTTTTGGAAATAGAAAACGCGCGTCGTACGCGCGTTCGTCTGATTGACCACTGTCGCGTCAATCACAATACGCGCGACAATACGCCCCAAAGAAGCTCCTGTACTTCTTTGGGCGTAGGGCGTTTTACAGCGCGTTCGTACACGCTGTAAAACGCTCAGGTGAGAACCATGCCTATAGGGAAACATGGGTTTTCGCCTGTTGAGGGTTTTACAGCGCGTAGGAACGCGCTGTAAAACGCTCAAGTGTGAACCCAGCCTTAAGCTCAGGATGAATAGTGCCCATATTGAAGAATGGTGCAGGACATGGAATTGTGGAAGGACAGGTGAAAATAAAATAACTAGTATTATCACCAATATGGTTTGTCCACAACATTTGCATTGGACAAACTGAACCGGGTTTGGTCCGATGTTGCTATTTTTTGTCAGATGGCAGACGAACCCGAATATTTTCAGTTTAGTTTTGGACGAATTCACTAAAATGGTAATTTTAGTGCACATGTCGGCAGGAAAAATAAACACTGGGGAGGGAAAAAAGGGGTCTTACATGACTCCAAGAGGAAGTGGGGGGGGGGTGCCCTGATTGGCTCCCAGGCTGACCAACCAATCAGTGCAGCAGCAGGCATGGAGGTGCCCTAGCAGAACTAGCAGAAAGTCATTCTGTGCTGGGCTGTGAATGAGGGTGGTTGGGTCTTACAGTGTCTGTCAGAAAATCGATCTTAAGGAGTCAAGGAGAGTGAAAAAACAATCAGGGACAGTTAGAAATCAATCAAGCTTGTATTGTGATCAGAAGTACACCAAACTACTTTCCTGTGAGTGACACCAATACACAGACTAGCACACAAAAGTATCTGTGAAGGATAACTAATTTAGGCTTTTTATTTTTCTGTGTTCATAAACACGTTTCCAATCAATTTTTTTTTTGTATTGGGGTTGTTGATTATATTCAAACTAGTAGCATGCATACCAGATTACTACACCAATAGACAGGGTACCACACAAAAGTATCTGGGAGTGATAACGAATTTAGGCCTGTGACGAATCTTGCAGCCACGCCTGACGTCACTAGGTTGGTGTCCCGGTCCCTCCCATGACAGAGGTGAGAAGATCTGAGAGACTGGCGGCACGTGACGGTATCTGACAGTCTCTCTGTTTTTATCTTGCAGTGTTGTTGTTTGGTAATGACCACACTTCTTGTCAGGTGCAGCTTGTGGTCATTACTAAGGCTATTTAGTTCTTACACTGCTTACCATGCGGTTGATATTTCCTGCTAGAGTTAGTTGAGCTGGGGTGTTGTTCCTTTGGATCTCCTGCTCATCCATTCTTCTTTAAGCTACAGTAAGTGCTTCTTGTCTTGCATTGTGTGTTGTTGTCTAGGCCTCAGGGAGACGATGAGGAACCAGTAGTCTCATTCCCTGCTACCACTCTTAGGGCTTTCCAGGGTCTTCAGGGCTTAGGTTCCGGTGTATAAGTCTTTCCACCTTCAGGGTCTACTCATACTGGCAATAGTCAGGGAGAGGTCTAGGGATTCATAGGAGGTCACCATCCCTCTCCTTTATCTTTGAGGCCTAGACTCTGGTCTATTTCTTCTGTGTGTTATCTGATGTTATCCCCTCCCCATTACCCGTGACAGTAGGGATCACGTGGTACGGTCTCGTCACTGTGACCAAGATGTGATATTCAGCACTCCCTGGGAGTAAGGTCAGCTTGGCACAGTTTTACACATACACCCTCCGTCCAGATGGGCACAGGGAGGCAAGGGGAGTCAGAGAGGGTGGCCCACGTGGCCTCCGGCGTGGCACAACACTCGATCACATCCCTGACAGGCTGAGAGAGCCCTTTCACTAGCCCAGTGAAACAGAGCCCTGCCAGCCCAGTAGAATCAGAATCAGAAGTATGGATTTGTGGATCGAGATAGAAGAACAGCACAAGATTAAATTATATAGTCATAAGGAGGAGGTTCTAGTGCCAGGTTCCTGTTGCATGTGGAGACTAAACACGGTGTTGCTACTGGGCTTCTACCCTGGGATCTCCATATCGCCCCTTCTCTGCATCACTATAAACGAGCGAAGTCCAGGAGAACGTCCGGCTCGGGCCCAGGGTCTCAAACGTGTAACCAGTGTATGGCTAAGATGTATGGTAATTTTATAATTCCTTATAAGCTCCCAGTTCCATGATGTCTGGGGGAATTCTTTGTTGCAGTTGACCAGCTCAGCCCCCCTGCAGGGGGGTCATCCTGTCAGATGAGTTTGCTTCCAGTCCAGCTGCTGGAGGTGTGAAATATTGTCACTGTCAGACTTTGAGCAGGGCCAACTGTGGAGCTTTTTTCTTCTGCTAGATGACAGCAAATGGGCAGGCATTAAATTATAATTCCTCATATTCCTACAAGAGGACATAGTTTTAAATTAGAGGGGCAAAGGTTTAAAGGTAATATCAGGAAGAATTACTTTACTGAGAGAGTAGTGGACGCATGGAATAGCCTTCCTGCAGAAGTGGTAGCTGCAAATACAGTGAAGGAGTTTAAGCATGCATGGGATAGGCATAAGGCCATCCTTCATATAAGATAGGGCCTGGGGCTATTCATAGTATTCAGTCTATTGGGCAGACTAGATGGGCCAAATGGTTCTTATCTGCCGACACATTCTATGTTTCTATGTTTCTATGTTTCCTCAGAAGGCCAAAATCCGTCTCCCTTTAATTCAGTCTTCACACGTTTTAAATTAAATTTTTTTTTTAGGTAGGAGGTTGTTGATTATATTAAAACTAACAGTATATATATGTGATTACTACATCAATAAACAGGGTACTGCACATTATCTTAGAGGCCCAAAATGTCTGGGCTATGGAAGGGTTCCAAACGAAAGACCTAGAGCCAGAATGTGGGTAGTAGGAGCAACTATCCGGCCAAAAGTAGTAGAAGTAGTAGTAGTAGGCCGCAGTTGTCCCTGATGGCTTCGGAAAGGCACAACATTACAGTTGAAGAGAAAGAGGATGAGATTGTGGATTGGATGGCTCACTCCTCCTTTTAGTCGCAGAGGGATGATGTGGAGATGACTTCACAGTCTGACACTGTAGGCCACGTACCTCCCAAAAAACAGCCAGGGCCACGTCCGCTTTGGGTGATGCTGCTGACGCTGTGGGTAGGTTAGGCCCAAAATATGCCAGAGCTAAGTTGAGCTCAGCTGCCTCTACTTCTGCTGTGCGAGTGTCAACCGTCTAACATTTTTTCTCCATGCTGCCGGAAGAAAAAAGCATTGCCTTTTGCAAGATGTGCACGAGCAAAATAAGATGTGGGCAGGCAAACACATTCTGTGGGCAAATATAGGTGGCAGCCAGCCATCACAGCTGGAGTTCCCCCTTATCCCTGTCCCCCTTGCAGCAGCCAGGCCGAATCCACAGGCAATAATGATGTATTTCACATCGCCATCATCCCTTTCCGCTTCTCCCTCTCAGACTCCTCCTCCACTCTATCGTCAGCCATCGATAACAGAATGTTTGGCCAGGAAACAACTCTACATGCCCAGCAATCCAATGGTACACAAGCTTAATTCCCACCTGGCCAAGTTGCTGGTTGGTTCACTTGCTGCCATTTCATTTAGTCAAGTCTACTGCCATTAAGGAGCTAATGGTGTGCACTGAGCCTCGCTGGAAGATTCCTAGCTGCCATTACTTCTCCCAAAAAGCCATACCTGCCTTGTACTCTCGTGTAGCAGACAACATGGGACACTCTCTGCAATTCTCAATGTGTGGCAAGGTTCACACCATGGTAGACAACTGGAGAGCTCTTATGGGCAGTGATAGTACATAGCTTTCACGGCCCACAGTTTTTTCCGGGCAACGGCGAGGCAGCACCCCGGTAATAATGTCAGGTCCTTTTCACCCCCTGATTGTGTCGGCCTGGCTCCCACACCAGACACTTATCTTGTCGCCCGCACTACCCCCTCCTTCCTATCATGTGTCAGGTCAAGCATTGTCAAGCCATACTAGAGCTGATCAGCCTGGTAGAGAATAGCCACACTGATGAGCAGTGCTCAAGTATATCAAGCAGCAAACATCCCACTGACTGGCACCCCCACCGACTCCAACTGGGCAAGGTTGTCGGTGACAATGGGTACAACATCCTGGCCGCCCCGAACCTTGGCGAAATAACACATGCTCCCTGCATAGTGCATGTCATCAACCTAGTGGCACAGCACTTTCTAAATAAGTACACTAGCTTGCTCAAGGTGTTGGCAAAGTCCAGGAGACTATCCAAGCACTTCTGCCACTCTTACATGGCGAGGAATGCTCTCCTGGACCTGCAGCAACAGAACAGCCTGCCACTATACCGCTTAATCCGTGACATGCGAACTCACTTGAATACAACACTGCACATGCTCAAGGGTCTGAACGAGCAGCAGAAAGCCATAAACGATTTTGTCAAGATATACATATATGAGATAGATAGATAGATAGATAGATAGATAGATAGATAGATATGCCTAGTGGATCACTCCTAAAGAGTAACTGTTTGCAAAGAGTTAAAGGAGTTGTCTGGTTTCAAGAGGAAGCCAGGGAACTCAGGGTATCAACATGTAATAAAGAACAGATGACCACTTACCTGGCAGATCTTGCACCACCACCCCCTTTCTTCTGGGAGGGCTCTGTTTTCGTGGCTGCAGCAGTGACATCACACCAACAACACGTGATTGCTGCAGCCAATCACTGGCCTTTTCAGTGCACCTCTGAGGCTAGTGATTGGCGGCAATGGTCACAGCTGCTGCCAGGAAAACAGAGCTTTGCCAGGAGAACCTGAGTGGTGATGCTGGATCTGTCAGGTAGGTAGTCATCTATTCTTTATTACAGGCTGATCTTGTGAGTTGTCCAGTTTCATCTTGAAACTGAATAACCCCTTTAAATGTTATGATTTAATGCTAAAAGCACTTATCTCTCTATGTACATTGCGGGACATTTATCAAATGTTATGGAGCATGCTATATTTGTGCCATAATTTTAGAACCATTTTTAAGGATGTGCGCTGGATTCAGACAGTAAACTACTGCATATGCAAAGGGTTAATTGACCTACTTTGAGATGGATTGACCATCCAAATAAGATCTGCTTCTGCAACCCTCAGCCTGGAAATTTCAGAAATAGAAAAAGTGGATTTAGACGAGCAGATAATCGTTTAAGCGATCACTGGCACGAGCGACTACTGAACAAACGTTCTAGCAGATAACTAGCATTTAAAGGGAGTCTGTCACCTACATAACATGTTTTAAACTGATTATTTAGCACTGTGGGAGGCAGATCCATAACACTGATGGTACCAGGGTTTAGTGCCAAAAATAAGGTTTTAAAGATATGCAAATTACCTATCGCAAGTGCCCAGGGGCAGAGAGAGTGCTGCAAGTGCCCAGTGCTCTCCATCTTACTTGCACCTGACTTCTCCCCTCCGTATCGTCTGCCCAGCCCTGTTTCCTTGTGGCGTCATTCTCCACAAGGATACAGGGCTTTAAAATTCAGTGCCTGTGCGCTTCACGGGCGGGCCCGTTACTTAACCGGCTCATGCGCATGCCCGGACCCGGCGGTGAAGCTGATAGACTCCCTTTACATGAAAGGATTATCGTGTAAATTTTTTTTTTTCAATTGTATAATGGTTAATATGCCTGCCTACACAGGGCTGTCTATCGTCAAGAATGTACACAATGCACATTTATATAACATAATTCATTAATGACAAACGATGATTGTACTTGTTCGCATCAACGATTTCACAGATGTTGAACGAGCATTTTTGGTCAGATCCACCTTTAGTGAGAACAGAATTGCACACTTGTGGTTATTTGGGAAGATCAAAGTTTCTTTAGAGTGAGACGTCCCCTTTTCCCTGATTTTAGAATGAAAAATAGAAAACAAAAAGGAAAAAACACACATATTATGTATCACCGCATCCGTAATGACCGGCTCTATAAATATATCACATAATCCACCCCATCCGATAAACACTATCAAAAAAAGCCATTTTTGTAATTTTACATCACAAAAAGTGCCACACCAAGTGATCAAAAAGGCGTGTGTCCCACAATAAAACCGTCACCTCATCCCACAAAAAATAAGCCCCTACACAAAAAAATTGCTCAAAAAAATAAGTGCATGCCCTCCAAAATAGTACTAGTCAAACCGCCACCTCTTCCCGCAAAAAATGAGACCCTACATAAGACAATCGGTCAACAAATTAAAAAAAGCTATGACTCAGACAATGGAGACACTAAAATATGATTTTTTTTGTTTCAAAAATGCTATTATTGTGTTAAAGTGAAATAAATAAACAAAAGTAGACATATTATGTATTGCCGCATCCGTAACAACCTGCTCTATAAAAATATCACATGAACTAACCCCTCAGGTGAACACTGTAAAAAATAAAAATAGTGCCCAAACACCTAACATCACATAAAGTGCAAAAAAAGGCGATAAAAAAGGCTTATGTCCCCAAAAATAGTGTCAATCAAACCATCATCTCATCCTGCAAAAAATGAGACCCTACTAAGACAGTCAAAAAATAAAAAAGCTATTGCTCTCAGATTATGGAGACACTAAAAACATAATTTTTTTGGTTTCAAAAATGCTATTATTGTGTAAAACTTCAATAAATAAGAAAAAGTATACATACTAGTTATTGCCACGTCCGTAATGAACTGCTCTATAAAAATTTCATATGACCTAACCCCTCAGGTGAACGCTTTATTATGCTGTAAAAATAAATAAATAAAAACTGCCAAAACAACCACTTTTTTGGTCACTTTGCCTCATAATTTTAAAGTATAATAATTAATGATCAAAAAATCATATGTACCAAAAAATGGTATCAATAAAAACGGCAACTCTTCCTGCAAAAAACAAGCCCCTGCACAAGACGATCGGCAGGTGATTGGACCATGTGACCCAGTGACGTCACGGAAGGTCCTTCACCCCCTTCCCGGCTGAATACAGAGCAGGAGACCGGTAACCGGCTGCTACGCGATCAAATGGAGGGGGTAAGTTTATGTTTTTATTATTTTTAACCCTCTAGTGCCCTTTTTACTTTGCATTCTCTATTGAGAATGCTATTATTTTCACTTATAACCATGTTATAAGGGAAAATAATAAAATCTACAGAATACTCAACCCAAAGCCGAACTTCAGTGATGAAGTCCGGCTTCGGGTCTGGGTACCAAACATGACGATTTTTCACACGCGCGTGCAAAACGTATTACAAACGTTTGCACACCCGCAACGCACCCGCCTCTTATCCGGGCGTCAAACATGGCGCCCGTGTGAAAGAGGCCTAACATCCTAAGAAAATAAAAGGACATTCACAAAATGATGCCAACATAAAGTAGACATATGGGAAATGTCAACTAATAAATATTTTATGAGGTATCACTTTCTGTTTTAAAAGCAGAGAAATTGAAATTTTGAAAATTGCTAATTTTTTCAAATTTTGGGTAAATTTGGGATTTTTTCAGAAATAAAAGTGAAATATATTGACTTAGGTTTATGACCATCATAAAGTACCCCATGGAATGCGTCACGAGAAAACAATCTCAGAATGGCTTGGATGAATAAAAGTGTTCCAAAGTTATTTACCACATAAAGTGACATGTCAGAACTGCAAAAAATGGCTTGGGCAAGAGGGCGAAAACTGGCCTGGGGTAGAAGGGGTTAAATAACAAACCATTTGCAGATACCTCCCTGCTCTGGGGTACTACAGCAATCTGTTTATACAGTTTGCTGGGAGGTAAAGGGCGCATATGATATATTGCAGGTCCATCTGCCTTGTTGATTTAAGGTGTTGCTGCAGGAGACATTTTTCACTTTGCAATGATTTTTCTCCGTAGCTGGCAGGCAGCTTTACCCACTGCTCATTGTTACTGGCTGGCAACGTTCCCAGCTACAGCAGGTGTTTTATCAATTAAAAAGTGTTTGCTGGAGCCAAGGTGCCAAGGCATCCGAATATCCCCATGCTTCCAGCATTACATTCCACCAGCTGTATACTCAGGCATGAAGCCAATGCAAATAGGCCCTCTTATTAGTGACTTATGATTGGTAGCCGCCTCTGCGTGACTTCTGCTATGGCATTCCCTGGATTGGTCATACAGCCAAGTACCAAGAAAGCTCAGACCCTGATTCAACAGTAAAAACGGGAATAAGAAAAAACAGCTGGCAACGTCTGTCACCGAACCACGGGCATGTCGGGAATACATATGAATGGACAAAGCATTTTATTATGATAGCAAATAATAATAAAACAACATAGTAACCTATTATAGTAATAGTAAATCCGCTCTGGTTTGGTTTATTGATATGTTTGCTTTTCCCGTTTGAAGGATCCTCACTGAGAGCTTAGCTATACTTAAAGGCGTTGTCCCATGGAAAAAATATTTTACAGTTTTCAAACCAGCACCTGGATCTCAATACTTTTGTGATTGCATGTAGTTAAAAATGTATTATAGCTACTAAGTTATTCACCGAAATCACATTGCAGCCGTCCGTGTTTTGCGGATCCGTGTTTCCGTGTTTCCGCAAAACACACTACGGACGTGTGAATAAGGCCTAAAAACGATATTATCAGTCAAGGAAGAGGCCTAATAAAACAGCGGATCATGCGGAGTGCTAGGATTTGGACCTCCACTGATCTAATATTGCCTGATGATAGGCCATCAATGTTCTACTCTCAGAAAACCCCTTTAAAATTGATGGGACACTAAACCCTTTCCAATATATTTGTATTAAAAGGCTTGTCCGGTTTTATATATTGATGATCAATCCTCAGGATAGGTTAGTAATATCAGATCAGTCAGGGTCTGACCCCTGGCAACACCGCCGATCAGCTGAATGAGGAGACCACAGCATTCCTGAGAGCGCTGCATTCTCTACCTTGTGTTCTTTCCTCAGGAGCTCTACGGTGGCCTTCAGGCATCTGATCAGTGGAGGTGCCAGCAGTCAGACCCCACCAGTCTGATAGTGATGACCTATACTGAGATAGGTTATCAATATAAGAAACTGGAAAACCTCCTTAAGGCCTCATGCACACAAAAGTATTTTCTTTCCGTGTTCGGTCCGTTTTTTTTTTGCGGACCATATGCGGAACCATTCATTTCAATGGGTCCGCAAAAAAAACGGAAGGTACTCCATGTGCATTCCGTTTCCGTATGTCTGTTTTTCCGTTCCGCAAAAAATTAGAGCATGTCCTATTTTGTTCTAGTTTGCGGACAAGGATAGGCATTATTACAATAAATCCGCAAAAAAAACGGATGCCATACGGAACTTCATCCGTTTTTTTTGCGGATCCGCAATTTGCGGACCGCAAAACACAAACGGTCGTGTGCATGAGGCCTAAAGCTTCCGCTGGCTGTCTATTTTTTTCTTGGTCAAGTCTCACTAGCTCAATACATGTTTGAAATAGACCAACACTAGTTAACCATTTACTAGACAATATAATGGGATAAGGAATGTCAACCAAATATACAACTTTCAAGTAAGTGCAAATATCAGGCTTTTCACCTCACTCCTCAGTGTGACACACACTTGGTTTCCAGGAATGTTTGGCATTTTTAAAAAGAAGCATTTGTTCACATACAAAATTCATGGTGTGCTACAAAGTAATATATAGAGAGAGACAGAGAGTGAGAGAGACAGAGAGAGGGGGAGAGAGAGACAGGGGGGAGAAGAGGGGGAGAAAGAGAGGGGAGAGGAGGGGGGAAGGAGAGAGAGAGAGAGAGAGAGAGGGGGGGGATAGAGGGAGGAGACAGACGGGGTGCAGACAGAGGGGGAGGAGAACGAGGGAGAGACAGGGGGAGGAGGGGGAGAAAGAGAGAGGAGGGGGGAGGGAGAGAGAGAGGGGGGAGATAGAGGAAGGAGACAAAGGGGGTGCAGACAGAGGGGGAGGAGAAAGAGGGAGAGACAGGGGGAGGAGGGGGAGAAAGAGAGGGGAGAAAAAGAGGGGAGAGGAGGTGGGGAGGGAGAGAGAGAGGGGGGAGATAGAGGGAGGAGACAGAGGGGGTGCAGACAGAGGGGGAGGAGAAAGAGGGAGAGACAGGGGGAGGAGGGGGAGAAGGGAGGGAGAGCGAGAGGGGGGAGATAGAGGGAGGAGAAAGAGGGGGTGCAGAAAGAGGGGAAGAGGGAGAGATGGGGAGAAAGAGAGGGGGGAGATAGAGGGAGGAGACAGAGGGGGTGCAGAAAGAGGGGAAGCGGGAGAGATAGGGGGAGGAGGGGAGAAAGAGAAGAGGAGAAAGAGAGGGGAGATAAAGGGAGGAAACAGAGGGAGTGCAGAAAGAGGGGAAGAGGGAGAGACGGGGGAGGAGGGGGAGAAAGAGAGGGGAGAGTTGGGGGGGTATAGAGGGAGGAGACAGAGGGGGTGCAGAAAGAGGGGAAGAGGGAGAGACAGGGGAAGAAGGGTTAAAAAGAGAGGGGAGAGGAGGGGGGGAGAGAGAGACAGACAGAGAAAGGGGGGGAGAGAGGAGAGGGGAAAGAGAGGCAGAGAGATAGGGGGGAGACAGAGAGAGAGAGAGGAGACAGAGAGGGGGGAGGGAGGGAAAGGAGTCTCTAGGGGTTTACTATGGCACAGTAAAATAGGCTTGCAGGATTAATTAGCATTAATTAGGTTACCGAAAAGCCTCGGAGGCCTAAAAGAGGAAGTGTTTCTTTTTTAGTAAGTACTGGCACTCTCTCCTCTATCTGACACTCCTAGCACTGATTGCACTTACCTCATTGAAAAAGACAATGAGAACACCTTGTAGTCTATGAATTCATATATTTCCAGAGTGAATACATCATGGAAAATGAGGAAGAACAGCACAATGCAGAGTTCTAAGTAAAGATACTCCAGATTAGTTATTTTATGAGGAATGCACGTAAATACTAAAACAGACATATGATAGTTTATAATAAGGACTTGTAGTTACTTGTAGTTATAACTGCTGTGCACTGACAGAGATGCAGTGTTTGAATGGAGTAGTAACTTAAAAGTAGAGATGAGCGAACTTTAAAAAAAAGTTTAGCGTTCGGTGTTCGGGTTGTGGTAATCGCCGCATCCCATTATGGATTCCACTACCGCGGACTATCTCGGCATATGGAATCCATAAGGGGCGGCTTCCACGAACCCGAACTGTTGAACAGCCGAAGGACCTGGGGTGACGTCACCGTCATGTGATCAGTGCAGGGGGCGTGGCTCAGCACGGGATCAAAAGTTCGCTCATCTCTACTTAAAAGATATGTTAGCTCTTCTGTAATAAACACAGCCAGACTGCACAGAATTTGAATTGTTCAGGGTGTCTGGCATCACATTAGGAACTAGCAGAAGTTTGAATGCAGCTCTGGATGTCAATGGAGTATGATGCATGATAAGCAAAGCAAATGTTTTATGATGCTGTTTATGATGTGGAGTTCCTCACACAAACTGGCAAAGCCATTCTACTATAGTTTGGGACACCTTCAAGACTTTTGTTAGAGGGATGTTCATTAAACGTATTCAAAGTCTTAATAAATGACCCCCATAATGTGTATTAATACTAAACCCTTCACCATCTCAGAGCAAAGACACACAAGTATTAACCATTTATGATACTTTAGACCACCAGGGATATTACATAATAAACCATACTCATCCTAGATCAGTATGTATATTGTGCATTTATACTAAAACCTTCACCATCTCAGACCAGAGAAATAAAAGTATTAACCATTTATGCCACTCTAGACCACCAGGGATATTACAAGGTTACACAGGAAGGCAGGAGTTACTAACCCCTAAAATACTCCTAAAATGTGTGATGTTGTATTTCAATGTATTGGTAGAAAGCTGATAGATTATGGCGATGTTCACCCTACAATTAGGTATGCCACATGTCAGTATTCTTACTTGAAGACGGACTTTAACCTCTCCAGAGCAACTACTTGCACTCCCAGGGTTTGCAATGAAAGTCCAGATAGGTGTTTCCAGTTGAGGGTGTATGCAGCGACCTGCTGGGTCACTGTTAAAGGGTTAATGCCATAGTTTATGTAACCTGCTCCCAACGGCCGCTAAAGTCGATTACACATGTTTAAACCCTCCGGTGCTGTGGTAAAAAACTGGGAGAGTGTGCTCCCGATCGTGCACCTGCATCCCCTAGTGAGGATCTGGGGAGTTGGATGCATTGTGCAACAGCCTCTGTCCTCCTGAGTGACAAGGAACTTAGTGTAATTTTCATAGACTCCAGTGCTAATGCGTTGGAGTCTATGAGAGAAGTGATCTAATGATTGTTTGTTATAGTTCCCTATAAAAAAAAAGGAAAAAAGTTTTATAAAATTGTAAAATTATACAAAAAATAAAAATTATAAAAATTCAAATCACCCCCTTTTCCCAAAATTAAAATACATAAAGAGTTAAAAAATAAACACCATGGTCATCGCCGTCTGCAAAAATGCCTGTACTAATAAAATATGAAAATATGTGTCCCATACGGCAAACGGAAAACGGAAAAAAAAAATATCTAAAAGGCCAATTTGCTGTTTTTTGGTCACTTGGCCTCCCAAAATTTTTTTTATAAAAAGTTTGCATACAGCCCTTTACACATAAAAACTAAAAAAAAAACTATACAAATGTGGTATCGTTGTTCTCGTACTAACCCATAGAATGAAAGTAACAGGTCAGTTTTACCACATAGGAAATGCTGTAACAACAAAACTCATAAAAGTGTGGTGGAATTGTGTTTTTTCTTAATAATTTCACCACATTTGGAATTTTTTTTTCCTACTTCCCACTACATTGTATGCAACTATAAGTGGTGTCATAGGAATGTATAGCTTGTCCTGCCAAAAACATACATACGGCTTTGTGAATGGAAAAAATAAAAAGGTATGGCTTTGGGAAGGCTGGGAGTAAAAAACGAAAGCCAGAAAAAAAATGAAAATTGCCCTGCCATTAAGGGGTTAACATCAAGGGCACTCCAGCCACCACCAGGCTATGAAAGTTCAGGGTGTACCTCAAGGGGAAGAAGGATTGCAACCATCCACTTACTGCAAGCCTGAGCACTGGAGCCACTGTGACAACTACAACAACCCCTATTGCTGCAGCCACAACTCCTACCCTCTCCACCTCATGTCTACCCTGCAGGTTGGCGCATTTCATGTGTCCCACCCTGCCCTGCTCCACTCCTCAATCCAAAGTCCATCAAGGTCATATGAGGTAAAGTCCTTCAGTCATGGTAGATTGTTCTTACAAGATTTATTCCAAATATGTACATGAATACATGTAATAAGTAAAATTTGGAGCCCCTCGGACCACCTGGGAATGCCCCTAAATACCGTAGAACACCAACAATGGCCATTTTGTGAAATGCCTAGGCAAAATTAGGACTGTTGTAAAGTACGGTACATGGAAGCTGTACCGAGGCACACATAGTACCTGTGGGGTAGTGCTATGGAGCCGTCTGCACTCCTCGTGCTGTGTTACAGAGATATTCTCACCCAGGAGTCATGAACCACCTGTAATGTGGAGATGTAGTAGGACCAAATCACGACTCCCTACAGCACACGACTGGTATAGTGCCGATATAAGGCATGAAGCCTATCGCTATTGTTTTTCACTGTCTACTTTTATTGAATATTTTCAAATTATTGTTATTAATTTTCCATCTTCTTTCTGGAGATAAGGGTTTTTTCCCTTCACGGATTTGCTCTCATCTAACACATATCAATTTGCTTTGAAAAGACAGTAATCGCTGCTCCAATCTGCTGTCGTTCCTACTCAATGTAAGTTGGCAGGTAACAAAATGAAAGGTAATTTTCTCCCGCGTGTTCAACTAGGAAGGAGTCAAAAAATCAATAGCCACTTTTTTTACAAATTACCATATTATCAATTGGATCACAATGATGCTATCCAGAGAGAATTGAAAACTTATTTTATAAGACTTCATGCAAAAATGTTGAATATTTCACTTAAGGAGGAATTTTGGTTATCCACAGGATAGGGGATAACTATTAGACTGTGGGGGTCCTACCACTGGGACCCTCACCGATCATGAGAACGGCCGATCTGAAATGAACGGAGAGGTTGGTCGGAAATGCATAAATTAGGAGCGGCTACATCAGTGACGTAGCTAGAAATGACTGGGCCTCGAGCTCCCCCCCCCCCCCCCTCCCTCCAGCAACTTCTAGCAACCTTCACGCCTGTGGCTAGTCAGACGAGGCCCGGCAGCCGCTCTGTCCATTTCCTACAGTGTCACTGCATATAATGTCATTGTTTAATACTGTTTAGACCTCCTCCTGTATGGGCCCCTTCTGAATTGGGGGCCCAAAGCAGCCGCTTCCCCTATAGCTATGCCCCTGGGCTACGTCCATATACAACCACATTCATTTCAGTTTGGCTCTACAGGGTTTGGGGCCCCATTCCATTCTCGTGATCGGTTGAGATCCCAGCAGTAGGACCCCAACCAATATTATAGTTACCCGCTTCTGAGAGAGGGAGAGGAGAGAAGGACGGTTAGCTCAGGTCTTTCGTAAGCAGGGAACCGTCTTCTGCCAGGGAGGAGACTGGAGAACTAGCCAAGTGTCTGGTCTTTATTGTTTTGCACTTGAGTTCCTCCAGTAAAGAGGCACACTGGTTTACTGCAGACCCTGACTCTCTGGACTTATATCATTGGGGTGCACAACGCCTTGCCAGCCCTTCGGGAGAGCAGCAACACATGGTGACAGCTTAACAGTGTCTGGGGGACCCAGTGTAGTGTTAGGGCCACCTCAAACACGTCTATTTTCTCGCTGCCTAGTTTGTATAATATACAGGGACTCAATCACAGGACCAGCTAGGGTTACCTAAGTCCCGGGGGCAGTTGAGTACTTCGACCCCACTAGAAGTAATAGAAAAAAAAGGGTCCCATAGGTGAAATTGTGCCATCCAATTAATTATTTCCCTGGATATTGCAGGAACCAGACAGTATTAGATCAAAAACATAATATGGCCTCATGAGGCCTCAGTTGGGGGGAAGGTACACTTGAAGTATAGTACAGTATGCCTCCATAGACCTCTATAGATAATGTACTGCAACTATAATGTATGGGGCTGTAATACGGCCTCACAAGGCCTCAATCGGCTAAAGGTTACACTGGGTGGACATTTGCACTTTATCAGTCAATGTATGTATATATGTACAATAAATATAATGTTAGAGAACCTGCCAGCTGCCATGTTATAAAGCAGAATGATCAATTCGTGCTTACTGCCAGCTCTGCCCACCTCATACCTCTCATTCTTGCCTGTCATTTTTCACCACCAGCCCCCTCTCTGCATGACACTTTATAACACCCTACATGACAGGGCGCTCAGAGAGCTATACACAATGATAAATTCCGAGTAAACATTTAAGACCACGGAGCAGAGTGAGTAAGGTTTACTTTACAGTCTATGTCATAATTACAAGCCGGATGAACATGCCAAACGCTCGTTAAGCGGCGTACGTGATCTTTATTGGGCAATGTTTAGTTTCCCCCCTGTACTCAGCTATTCTGCAGCAAGACTCTACATTATTAATGCATTCAGGTCACTAAGTCACAGGAGTTACCATTCATCATTCTCTATCTAAGCTTTTAGCCAGGAATGGGAAAATTTCCTCCAGGTAAATCAATGGGTGGTGTGTTTAATGCCAGATTGGAGAATTTGCTATCCCCCAAAATAGTCTAGTGATGCACTTATGCCACTGGCAAGTACATAACATCCACTGAACTTCCCTGCTGGAGACCATTCTTTAAAATTAGAACATTGAAACCTCCTAGTATCAAAAGAATGCAGAAATATCAAAGATAACTTGCTCCTAAACTGCATTTACTGGAACATTATAGCTTGTCAATTCATTGATATAGTGTATACACTGACGAGCAAAAGGGCAACAATGCTTTGAACTTTTGACTTTCAGGCTCCATATTTCACCATCCACTACAGCTACGAATGTGAGACCACCATCATTTTATAGACAATCATCTTGGCTATCTCATACATAGATTGGACTTGCAGCTATTTAGCCTATGATTAGTTAAGCAGATTCTTGTCATGTAACTGCATTGTTACTGTTTAACTTCTAAAATTCTAAATTTTCGATTCTGCGCCTGGACACGCGATCTCACTTATTTATAATCTACTAAACACTGGAGAGATTGGGGATGGGGCAACTAATGCTGTGCCAATAGCCCCTAGGTTCATTAACGCTTGGGAGGAAGAAATGGGCACCACTCTTACAGTGGAGTAGATCTCTATTATTTACTCATAAATCATCAGTGTCGTGTAGATTGCAGGAACTTAACTACAAGATACTGACTCAGTGGTATAGGACACCGGTGAAGACACCTGTTGGGATTGTTCGGCGGCAGTTGGTACAATGCTACATGTCTGGTGGGATTGCTTGGGGGTGGCTCCTCTGTGGCAAGATGTATTCACCCTATATAATTCTCTTTACTAGTCATCTATAACTCCCTCACCTACAGTAGCCTTGTTATCTGTTTTTCCGGGCTGGATACAACAGATTGAAAGAGGATCACTCAGACTCTTTGTTTTGGCCATGAGACAAATAATACCTTGTAGATGGAGATCAACTGAGAGTCTTCAGAGATTAACTTGGGTATCTGCACTCAATATCTTTGTTCGCATGGAGGAACTAAGAGCAGAAGATCATGACCTAGTACCTGCCTTTACACAGGCTTGGGCGCCTTGGCTTCAGTTCCGCAATTGCTTGTTTTTCTCCGATTGGCTGATCAATGCTGTTGTTCCTTCACAGGACATCTAGTCGGTCAGTATCTTTAATAAGATATATACTCTTACCTATCTTAACCTCGTGTATTTCTCCGGTCTGCAAGTCTGTAAGTATGTCTATGGCCCCCCTGTTTTTTATCTGTCTTTACATAACTTGCATTATTGTTTCTATATGACTTACCTTTTGCACTTTATAACAAATAATAGTGCCTTACGCTTATGTTTCTACTCAGGTTACATTACTGTCTCTACTATACCTGCTCTTGGTATTCCTTTATATTAAGCAGCTTTGCCTATGATGCTGCATTATGCCAGGCTTTACTGATTGAGACACAATGTTTTCATACTTATATCACTCTGTCAAATGTATTTTGAATCTTGTTTAATAAAAAGAGATTGAACCAGAAAATTCTAAATTTCCATTTTTATTAATTTGTTAGTACTTTGTAAATCCATATTTGGCTCATCCTTCTGGGCATGTTTGCGATCAGATTCAAGCATGTCTCGCTAAAAATCTGTTCCCAGGTCTCTTCTACACGTTCCCAATGTTGGTGCATACTGGTCGACTCACTTGGGTACAAATACAACTCTTTCTTCAACTCTAACCACAAGTGTTGGATTGGGTTGAGGTCTGGGGGGGACAATCCAGCACCTCTACTTCATTGTCACTAAACCCTTTCTTCACCAATCTCAACGTATGCTTCTGGATTTTGTCCTGCTGGAACACTATGTCGTCCATTTCATACCTATACTACTTGAGTGTATGAAGTAACTCGTGGGAAACTCACATATAGCTCAGCATTGAGACCATCCAAGTATCCAATGCTTTTGGCTGTGAAACAACCCCATATCATCAGGCTTCCTCCACCTAACTTGACAGTTCTTTTAATTTCTCGATCTGGTAGCCCCTTTTCCCTTGTTTCTTCCAGACCCATTTGCACCGATCCGAGCTCAGTCTATTGACTTTCGTCTTGTTGCTCCAAATCACCTGTTTCCAATCTTCTACTGTCCACTGTTTGTACTTTTTTGCGAACTTGAGCCGACGCTTCTTATGACGATATTGAAGTTGAGACTTCTTCACCTTTTTTCGGGGGACAACATTCTAGACTTGTGTAATACGCATCACACGGTGCTTGCATGGACGTCTGCGATCTCACTATTACGGAGCACAAGAGCCACCTCCACTGCCGAGTTTGTCTCGCCAGAACTGGTAGACCTTGTGATGAGCCAACTTGTTGACTCCAATATTTTGCCTGGATGTCCATCTCTTGGCTTTGGAAGGTTTGGATGGACATTATTTCGTATTCTTTGATCTGTCATGGCACTCACATGATGCAGTTTGGTAATTTTCTTGGCTGAGATACTTCTGTTGATGAGCTGGATGATGCTGTTTCTCTTTTCTTCGGAAATCTTCTTCATGGCTTCTCCTGGATACGAGCCAGTAATGTTTTGCTTGGGAACCATCCTAATAAGACACTGAACTAATAGGAAATGTGAGAACAGGTTGTAGTATACAGGAAGAAAAAGATTGTTCCATCACCAGAAGCAAAACAGTAACAATACAGTTACATGACAATAATCTGCATATCTAATCATATGCTAAATAGTTGCAAGTCCAATTTATGTATGAGATAGCCAAGGTGACTGTCTATAAAATAATGGTAGTCTTGCGTTCGAAGCTGTAGTGGATGGTGAGATACCGAGCCTGAAGGTCAAACATTCAAAACGTTGTTACCCTTTGGCTTGCCAGTGTGTATTATATATACCGTAGGTCTTATAGGAGGAAAATATGGGGGGAAAAAGCAGACCTCTGCTCAGTCCCCCAATGTTAGGCTAGTTTCACATCTGCGGCAGGGAACTTCTAATTGAGAACAGCCTGCCAGGGCTTGCAAAATACTACTACCTTCCCACGGGACCCCAGCAGAAGAAGACAATGGGGCAGTGAGTACTGCCAGCATTGAGAGCAATGCATTCACCGCTCCCTGCTCCTACTGTAAAAATTAGCGCTTCTAAAATGGAAGAGATCATTAGTAGTGAATTTACCCCTTCCTGCCACCCTCAGGACAAGAAAGGGTTAATTCATAGATAGCAGGATCCAAGTTCACTTTACAGCCAGCAGGGGTCACTGCCACATAGCAGAAAGTGGCCCTGCTGGCTTTCTTTAATTAACACATTACCGGTGACCATTTTGGCTGGTCTCTGGGATCTTCCCCGCAACCGCAACTGTCTAATAACAGCATGGTCACAGCGACCTGCAGCGCAACAGGCACTGGCAGATTATAATGTAACCCAACGCTTTTATACGTCGGGTTACAGATAACTACCTACCACCACGAGATATAAAGTTTAAACACCTTAAATTGTAGATCTTTATATGCCATTTTGAATCTAAATAGATTGAAAGTTATGTGCTGATTCATTTATTAATACGTTTAGATAATGATTGGCATGTAATTAAAATATACCATTATGACTGCATGTAGCCGTCACTAGAGGGAGCTTATGAGCTGACTGCATACAGTGTTATTATTGAGTTCAAGGTATAAACAGTATGCAATAAGCTCCTAAGCTCCCTCTAGTGGCAGCTATAGGCAGACAGGATAGAAATTAAATGCCTTATTTATCGGCAAGCTACTGTGCCACCCGGTATCAGTGGTTGGCACTGGCAGTGGGCACACTACAGTCAGTGGAAGTCAGCCTGACACACACTAGCAGTAGGCAAGCAACTGAAATTACACTAAAGTGTAAAAATTAAATGCCTTTTTTTGATGCAAAGTACTGTGCCACACGGGATGACAGGGGTGGGCACTGGCAGTGGGCACACTACAGTCAGTTGAAGTCGGCCTGACACACACTAGCAGCAGGTGAGCAGCTGAAATTACACTAAAGTGTAAAAATTAAATGCCTTTTTTATGCAAAGTCCTGTGCCAGCCGGTATGAGTGGTGGACACTGGCAGTGGGCACACTACAGTCAGTGGAAGTCAGCCTGACACACACTGGCAGGCAACTAACCTTAGATTAAAGTGTAAAAATTAAGTGCCTTTTTTTAAGCAAAGTCCTGTGCCACACGGGATGACAGGGGTGGGCACTGGCAGTGGGCACACTACAGTCAGTTGAAGTCGGCCTGACACACACTAGCAGCAGGCAAGCAGCTGAAATTACACTAAAGTGTAAAAATTAAATGCCTTTTTTATGCAAAGTCCTGTGCCAGCCGGTATGAGTGGTGGACACTGGCAGTGGGCACACTACAGTCAGTGGAAGTCAGCCTGACACACACTAGCAGCAGGCAAGCAGCTGAAATTACACTAAAGTGTCAAAATTAAATGCCTTTTTATGCAAAGTCCTGTGCCAGCCGGTATGAGTGGTGGGCACTGGCAGTGGGCACACTACAGTCAGTGGAAGTCAGCCTGACACACACTGGCAGGCAACTAACCTTAGATTAAAGTGTAAAAATTAAGTGCCTTTTTTAAGCAAAGTCCTGTGCCACACGGGATGACAGGGGTGGGCACTGGCAGTGGGCACACTACAGTCAGTTGAAGTCGGCCTGACACACACTAGCAGCAGGCAAGCAGCTGAAATTACACTAAAGTGTAAAAATTAAATGCCTTTTTATGCAAAGTCCTGTGCCAGCCGGTATGAGTGGTGGACACTGGCAGTGGGCACACTACAGTCAGTGGAAGTCAGCCTGACACACACTGGCAGGAAACTAACCTTAGATTAAAGTGTAAAAATGAAGTGCCTTTTTTAAGCAAAGTCCTGTGCCACACGGGATGACAGGGGTGGGCACTGGCAGTGGGCACACTACAGTCAGTTGAAGTCGGCCTGACACACACTAGCAGCAGGCAAGCAGCTGAAATTACACTAAAGTGTAAAAATTAAATGCCTTTTTATGCAAAGTCCTGTGCCAGCCGGTATGAGTGGTGGGCACTGGCAGTGGGCACACTACAGTCAGTGGAAGTCAGCCTGACACACACTGGCAGGCAACTAACCTTAGATTAAAGTGTAAAAATTAAATGCCTTTTTTTGATGCAAAGTCCTGTACCACACGGAATGACAGGGGTGGGCACTGGCAGTGGGCACACTACAGTCTGTGGGCCTGTAGCTCCTCACACACAGGCAGGCCAGGCAACTGCAATATGTATATAAAGGAAAAAAAAAAGCAGACTAATGTTGCAGCCCTAAAAAGGGCTTTTGGGGTGCTGTCAGGACGCTGTCCTTACAGCAGAGATCAGATGAGTCTTTCAGGACTGGAGTGGACACTGAATTCACTAGCCTAGCTATCAATTTCCCAATTAAATCAGCAGCTACTACACTCTCCCTCCTCTCGCTAAGACTGCAGCTTCAGAATGAATCTAAAATGGATGCTGTTCAGGAGGTGGGAGGGTCTGGGAGGGAGGGTATGCTGCTGATTGGCTGGAATGTGTCTGCTGACTGTGAGGTACAGGGTCAAAGTTTGCTCAATGATGATGTATAGGGGGCGGACCGAACATCGCATATGTTCGCCCGGCAGAGGCGAACGCGAACAAGCTATGTTCGCCGGGAACTGTTCGCCGGCGGATAGTTCGGGCCATCTCTAGTAGTAACTGTGACATTACTCAGTTGTGTTTATCTCTGATGACTATAAGACGTGAAACGCTATGTTCTTCCTGCATTCTTAATAAAAAATGACTCATAGAGAACTTTATTTTATTATGTAGCCAAGATAGGTGCATATTCTACACTAAATTTTAAAAAATGTTGTCTGTTTTTTTCACAGAAACAGCACCTTTCATGTCCATAGGCTATGTCTGGTATTGCAGCTCAGTTCCATTTATGGAAAAGGAGCAGACCTAAAATACCAGACACAGTCCACAGGCATTAGTAGGTCTTACTCTGGATCCTTTCTAAGCTTCAAAGATGAGGTGTCCATTGAAGCTAGCTAAAATGTTATAAGGGACACACTGATAGCCGCAAATATACTGTATCTGCCATCGCAATAATATATTTTCTAAGCGTGAAGACTGAGAACAGTCATGACCACCCAGCAGTGTTTGTCTTTCCATCCTGAAGCCGCCACTTTGGTTCGTGTTATGATCCTGGGGAAGATCAGTAGTGTATGCAGCAGTCTCATCGCCATTATGGAGAAGATAGTGGATGGCAGGTGTGGCACTCACATATCCGGTCCTTTAACGTTGCTATGCTGACCAGTCAAACTATGACATGGGATATCAAGACATTCAGGACTCTCCTGGTTTGGACCTTGCCCTTTTCTACTGATTAACCTCTTGTCTACTGAGTTGGCTATATCTGTACTCTCCTGGTTTGGACTTTGACTTGTTCTACCGATTAAACTCTCTGCTGATTTGTCTATATTTGCAACCTCCTGGCTTTGATTCCGGCTTGTTTTATTATCCTTTGTGCTTTCCTTTGGTTATCTGGTCTGGTCTGCTTCTGCAAAATTATACCTTTTTCTTTCACCATTCTCCTCAATGTAACCTGGCTCCCTAGCAGACAAGACCATCCTGCCTTGTCAGTGTTTTGGTCAGTGGTTTCGATCAGGCTCCAATCCTAGTTTTGGCTCACAATCACTGATGGTAATCACTAACCAAAACACTGAGGTGTGTATGAGGCTTTAGTCTCTGCTGACTGGAGTGGTGTATGACAACAGGTCGCTCTTGGTAGCTGAGTTTGTTGCATGTGGTTTCGGTCAGTGACCTTTGTACTTATTATTACATTGACTACGTTCAATGCATTGACCAAATGGCATCGAATTTACTGTTCTTGAACAGAACTAAGGGTGGATTTAGATGGGACGATTCTGCAGCCGATCGTTCAGTGAAGAAGACCCCTGCATATACATGCAGTGATCTCCTTCACAGTATGAGGACGAGAGATGGCTGTTGCGATCTCTCATCCTCATACAGAATCATGGTTTCTGAGCAGCAGATCGCTGTTTAGACAGCACGATCTGCTGCTCAGAAACTATTATTGGTGGTGGTGATTGCATGAACGACAGGATCACCCGATGAACGAGCGGGGATCAGCAGGACATTTACATGGGCAGATTGTCAGGAACGGTCAGAGGAACGGTCGTTCCCAATAATCTGGACGATTTTTGGCTCATGTAAATGCCGCTTAATATTCTCTATCTCATAAAATAGATAAGTGCTTTTAGCACAGTTGTTCCCAATAGAACCACCCGATTCTTTCCCAGCCTTCAATGGTCCACCTCTAGTGTTTTACATTCCACCATTGTCATTGTACGCAGTCGCTAGCAATAATGAGGGGATATGACTTTATTTGTGCACTGATTATGCAAAATGTAGTGACTACAAAGATTAGAAGACTGTGTTCAGCCACATTCTAGTGCAAGCAACTGATAAATGACTGAACTTACACAAAAAACCTAACATATTCCACATACTACAGAGATTCTTCATATTCACATAGACCAGTAATTCCAAAACCATCTACAGATTACACTGCGGAACACAAACAACTGGTCCATTAACCCATGGTCCGTGTCAGTCGGGTAGTCCTTAGTGATATCACTTCAGCAGGCCACAAACCCTAAGACATTCTCCTACTTTATTCCCAAGTAGTGTGCATGATCACCTCAGTAATTCCTCAGGCTCCTTCACAAATTCAATTCACATTACAGTAAATTTAACTTAGGCCCCCAAATTAATTCAGACTTCAGACCCCAAGTGACTTCAGACTCCAAAATGAATGGCTCATCACAAAAGTAGAAAACCAGTCACGATTCACAGTAACCAGAACAGAGTTACTGGCAAACATTAGGGTAGGCCGTGGCTTTACTGCCATGTACAGTTTGGGTACGGCCACACGGCTTGGTCACGACCCATTCGGGTTGTGGCCAGCTGTGCTCAAGAATTGTGCAGCCAATTAGGCTGTAGTTGCCTGTTCTTTAGCTAATGAAGACCGGCTATACAGTTCATTATTCATTAGGGCCCTTTCACACTGGCGTTTTTGTTTTCCGGCATAGAGATCCGTCGTCCGGTCTCTATGCCGGAAAAATCCTGATCAGGATTATCCCAATGCATTCTGAATGGAGAGAAATCCGTTCAGGATGCATCAGGATGTCTTCAGTTCACGACCGGAACGTTTTTTAGACGCAGCAAATACCTCAGCATGCTGCGCTTTTTGTTCCGCCAAAAAATCCGGAACACTTGCCGCAAGGCCGGATCCGAAATTAATGCCCATTGAAAGGCATTAATCTGGATCCGGCCTTAAGCTAAACGTCGTTTTGGCGCATCGCCGGATCCGACGTTTAGCTTTTTCTCAATAGTTACCATGGCAGCCAGGACGCTAAAGTCCTGGTTGCCATGGTAAAATGTAGTGGGGAGCGGAGGAGCAGTATGCTTACCATCCGTGCGGCTCCCGGGGTGCTCCAGACGTCAGGGCGCCCTACACGCATGGATCACGTGATCGCATGGATCACGTGATCCATGCGCATGGGGCGCTCTGACGTCATTCAGGAGCACCCCGGGAGCCGCACGGACTGTAAGTATACCGCTCCCCACTACTACTATGGAAACCAGGACTTTAATAGCGTCCTGGCTGCCATAGTAACCTGAAAGCATTTAGAAGACTGATCAGGATCCTGATCAGTCTTCTAATGCTTCAGGCGACTTGCGTTCTGACGGATCTGGCGGGACGGAAGTGCCTGCCGGATCCTCAGAACGCAAGTGTGAAAGGACCCTTAGTTAAAAAAAGACAGCTGTGGCCTAAATGGCCTCTTGGTTCGAGACCGCATGGGTCATGACTGCGTCGCGTGGCCGTACCCAAATTGATCATTGGTAGACAAAAACCTCATTAGCTGTCCAAACCACAGGAACAACTTGATGTAAAACCTGTAACAAGGCTGTTGCATCATTTTATTCATGCATCTGTTCTCTGCTTGAGTCAGATTCCAATAGAAAAAAGTTATGTAATAGTTATGAATACTCACTCACTACTAACTTCTACTGATGTGTGACTGTCACACAACTGTATTTCTTCATGAACTACTTTCATTGAATCACACATAAACTGAGAATCGATCCACTTCTATTAATGTGTCTCTCATGTCAGTTATGAGATTCAAGATGTTGTCTAGTCCACGTCTCAAAGGGTATTTCCTCTTTCAATACACTCCTCAACATTGAAATTGCAGCACCAAGGACATGCCGTAAGGTTATACAAATTGAGGAAGTAGCAGTTGTCACTAAGATCTAAGATGAATGGGCATAAAAGTCAGTGTGACAGTAAAGTTTTTAGCTATGTGAAACTTCAACAATCTGATCAAGTTGTGTCTTATGATTGTGCAATGCCTTCTGTTCTTCGATGTGCCAATTATCACCACTTGTTGCAAACTGAGATGGACAGAATCTTCCAGAACTGAGAGACACTGTGTTAGGAGTTATGATGCCACTTTGTGGATAGATGACAGCGTATTAGATATAGAATGTTGTAGACTGGGGGATTAATGTTTTTCTCAGACATAAAGCCAAACTGTACTCTTGACAATTATCACAGATTTGCTAATGGAATTTTAAAAAAAAGGCCAAACTACTGCTTTCCCAGGTAACGTGGATGTGCTAATGGAATTAATGCATGCCACAGATGGTATTTTTCCATCCCATACAATACTGCAAGCAGCCTTGTCATAATTTACGTTTTGTAATAAATAACTTAAGTTCTTGTGATCAGGGAATATTTGGTCTCAAGCGCCAGGATTTTCGGCCTTATGAAACCTACATACATTATTTTATATCTTTTAGTTCTGCATTACAATCTCAACATGCTAAAATGCCAACTACATTCCCCAGCTTAGGAGCCAGTACAGAGGATTGGGTTCAGTGCAGCGAAAAGGTGATGTGAAGACATCATCCAGACATAGAAGAACAACAAATGTTTTTGTTTACTGAGTGCAAAGGATGAGTTACAGTACATCCAACTGTCATTTGTACAAGGTGCAACGTCTCTATCCCAGATGACGAGGTATGATGGCAGGCAAGGTGGCAGGCAAGCACTCTAGAATAGTCCTTCTCTCTCTCCTGATTTCCCTTCACTAACAGCTATAAGCTGACTCTTGTGACTGGATAGGTATCTATTTGTGATATGCAGGCTTTTGAGTGTGCCTGTCCTGAACTATGGTGAAGGCTGCCTTAACTGGTTATCCCCTCACCTGCAGCAGAGTCTGTAAAGCTGTAGTGCTGATGACTCTGCTGACTGTAAACACTGTAGTTTGCAAATCTTCTGGTGGCCTGGGACCGTGCAGTCTCCCGGGAGCAGTGGTCCTCACAGATGAGCTGTATCACTGGTCACAAAGGAACTTGCAGCAGGATCAGATGGATGTGCTCCCTCACTCCAGGCTTGCTAAACTAACTCTCCCTGGAACTCTCTAGAACTCCCCCTATTGTCAAGAAGCAGGACCAGTCCACTCCCAGGACCAGTTCCATTCCTAATGCCCTCCATACCTCATCATTCCTGAAGTAAACGACCGATACATAAAACCTAATATACATTAATAAAAAAATATAACAAGCAATTGCAGATACTCCAGGCCTGGGGTACTGAAAAAGTAAAATTAACAACACCTACTTATAAGCTACATGCACACGACCGTATGTGTTTTGCGGTCTGCAAATTGCGGATCCGCAAAAGAGAACGGACGACATCTGTATGCCATCCGTTGTTTTTTTTTGCGGATCCATTGTAACAATGCCTTTTTTTTGCGGGGCTACGGAACGGACATACGGATGCGGATAGCGGGCCCATTGAAATGAATGGGTCTGCATCCTATCAGCAAAAAAAAACTGAACGGTCACGGAAACAAAATACGTTCGTGTGCATGAGGCCTAAGTTTATTAGATAGCTTCTAAGGGACTGTATTAAATATTATTGAGGTATTTTTACACAGCATTGATGGAGGTGCTCTTACTCTCATCAAATTAGCTGTCTGAAAGCTAAAGGTATCATGTAGGGTACTTGCATAGATGCCGCTTGCTGTCTGTGTCCAACATGGCAGGAAGGCTATCCAAAGTAAAATAAATGATCCCCCTCTATCTTGGCATGATGTCCAGGGTCTCTTCTTGGGACTTAAAGGCTATGCACACCTTTGGAGGCAATTTTTTTCATGATTGCATGTTACTCATTTTTGGTAAAAAAAAAATCATTTTTTTTTATTGGACTTTATTAAAAAATATCGAGCTGTTCTGTCACAAAGTGTTAACTGTTTTTCTAGATGTGTGACTGGTGCTTTCACTTTCCTCTATGCTGGTCATCTAAAAACCTTATCTCTAAACTACTGAGAGGTCATAAACCTATTTAAGCTACATTCTTATCAGTAAGATAAGAACTGAGCTATAATGAGTGTTTATAATGTTAGGCTTATTGCACACGACCGTATGGTTTTGCGGTCCGTTTTTTACGGATCTGTTGTTCCGTTTTTGTTATCCGTTGTGTTTCCGTGTGTTTCCGTTTCCGTTCCGTTTTTCCGTTCCGTTTTTCCATATGGCATATACAGTATACAGTAATTACATAGAAAAAATTGGGCTGGGCTTAAAATTTTCAATAGATGGTTCTGCAAAAACGGCGGAAACGGAAAGAAATACAGATGCATTTCTGTATGCGTTCCGTTTTTTTTGCGGACCCATTGACTTAAATGGAGCCACGGACCGTGATTTGCGGGCAATAATAGGACATGTTCTATCTTTCCATGGAACGGAAAAACGGAAACACGGAAACACTTCAGTTTTTTTTGCAGACCCATTGAAATGAATGGGTCCGTATACGGAACTCAAAAAAAGGCCCGTACACCCGCAAAAAAAACGGTCCTGTGCATGAGGCCTTAGAGAGCAGAGATAAGGAGCCCGTCTGCTCCTGGTCTGACAGAAAAGACTGAAAATCCAAAGGGTGCTGCTAGAGTATGTCAGCTCTGTACAGAAAAAAAAGACGCCGTATATTTAATAAAGGCCAAATAAAAAAAAAGTATGTTTTTTAGCTCAAAATGAGTACAGTGCAATAATAAAAAATTGCCCCCCAAAGGTGTAAGGAATCTGTCACCTAGTTTTACCCTATAGAGCTGCATACATGCACGGATAGATCTCCGATAGCATGTCCACAATATAACTGTCCCATAGCTCTGTTATTTCGTTTAAAAAAAATGATTTTATAGATATATAAATAAGCCAAGTAAAATTCGCTTTAAGGTCCTCATGCATACCGACTGTCCAGGCAATCGGGAATGAACCATTCCAATTTCCTGATCGTGAGCAGAGGTGAGAGCTGCATTTACATGTAGCAATCACCTCTGCTATATGAGGACTCGTGACGAGCGATCACTACATGCAGGGTAATTGTTTCTGGACATCAGATCCCTGTTTACATACCCCGATATACTGACCAGAAATTATGATTTTGGGGTCGACATTAACATCTTTCTCACCTGGCATTTGCTTGCTCATTGGGTAATTGGCAGCTAATTTCCACAGGGCAATGGAAAACGAGGGTTCATACAAATGTTCGTTCGTGTAAAAGGGGCTTTTGCTGAAAAGACTTAGTAGGCCGTGGGCCAAAAGTGGCCAGCATCAATAAGCAGCACAAAAGTAGATCGTACCAACAATAAATGTTATCAAACACAAAGAGATCAGTATCTATCGGTCACATTTACTGCACATTCAGTGAGTCACTCTTCTCACAGTGGTTGTTGATCTACTACAAAAACTATTCTGGCTCTTCTGTGCAGCTCTCTTTTATTGAAATCCGATGGCTAAAAAACTTTTAGTTCAAAGTGTCCTTGCAAAAGAAAATGGAATCTGAGAACAGATGCCTTCTGTTCACTGGAGAATAAACGTTTTGTTCTATGAATCTTATAAAATATGATTGGAGACGAAAGCTAGCGTACAGTGTGTGCCGCTGATATCATAGCCCCAAATAGCAGATCCTATCTTACTGCTGTGGAATGTCATTGTCTCTCAGTCTCCCCATACCCTTCATCTAATGAGTATCTACCGGAATCTACTGAACTACATCTGCCCCCGATATGATAAAAACACAAAAAATCCTTTACTACTGTATAGAGCACCAACATAATTAACAGTGCTGTACTGTTGGGGAAGTAACAAACAAGTAATATAGCAAGCAACTAATAAAACAAATAGAGACAGGATCCTGCCCAAAAGAGCTTACAATCTTTATGCAATAGCAAGCAGTCTGAAATAAAAACGGTCTTTTTTGCCCATAGCTGTCAACCATGGCGCTGTTTTTTGTGGGGTTTTTTGCCAGTGCTTTACATACTCCACTATGGGCATTGGTTTCACAATAACTCCTCTTCTTCCATCAGTGCTGTGGTGCGCATGCACATTACAAGATGTAAAGCCAATGTCCACAGTAGCGTTTGTAACTCACAGATGCACAACAAAATTTCACCAAGGGGGAAATTTGATATCACAGGGACAGGGGTAGGGCGATATAGAGGAGAGGTAAGGAGCTATTAACATGTAGGACAGGAAGGCATGGACACTTGTGAGAATGGACAACGTCCCCCTGGGTATTTTGGGCCTAATTTGCATATGGGCTGAAGATCATTTTCTGGTGCAAGCCATATAAATGTGCAATCCTGCAATGTTAACTAACAATCTAAACATACCAGCGATGCCACATTGAGTCTGGGTGTATTCTTCAGTTCATCTTGGGAAAGATGGCTGCTATGAGCAGAGCTGATAATGTCACTGATAATACAATTGCTCACCTGAGAAATACCAAAGAACTGTTTACAGGGTACACACATAATAGAAAATAGCCAGACTCACTTCAAAGGTGATTTCGGGGTTTACTATGGTTTCTGTTAAACTAAACAGTACCTCAGAAAATTGCAAAGATTAATTTATGGGGGCCTAGTAGTAACGCTAGAACACTCCTATAGTAAATCAAAAGAATAGCCCAAATGAAATGAACAAAAAATACCATATATAATACATCAAAGAATTTTTATTAGACCATGATTATATAAAATACATATAGGTGAAAAACAGAGGGGACCAGAAAGAAGTATCCCCCACTGAACCTGCAGTACAGAGACAGCTCAGGTGTATCACAAAACATATGGGAAATCATATAAAGATATTAAACATTGCCTCATCCTATCCCAAAAAAAAAGTACGCAAAGTGCAACTGTCACCTAATACATCATAAGGGTATAGATAAATAGTTCCCTAAAATGTTATAAACTTGTTGTGGAGCGGGATCAACAGAGTATTCATGTAGAGTGTAATATATAGAAAAGTCCCGGAAGGGGATATCAATCACCATTATCACATAATCAGGCGACATCACAGAAATTATCCATCATTTGAAACCTATGCCACAATAAAACTAGCCGAATAGAGCGAGAGACAATAGTACACTAAAAGATTTAGTTACCCATATTGAGTATGTGGCCTAATGCGCCTGGCACTGCTGCTACCTCGAAACGCGTTTCGCCAACCCACTGGCTTTGTCAGGATTGATCAGTGGGTTGGCAAAACGCGCGTCGAGGTAGCAGCAGTGCCAGGCGCATTAGGCCACATACTCAATATGGGTAATTAAATCTTTTAGTGTACTATTGTCTCTCGCTCTATTTGGATAGTTTTATTGTGGATTAGGTTTCAAATGATGGATAATTTGTGTTATGTGATAATGGTGATTGATATCCCCTTCCAGGACTTTTCTATATATTACTTTCTTCATGAATACTCTGTTGATCCCGCTCCACAACAAGTTTATAACATTTTAGGGAACTATTTATCTATACCCTTATGATGTATTAGGTGACAGTTGCACTTTGCGTACCTTTTTTGGATAGGATGAGGCAATGTTTAATATCTTTATATGATTTCTCATATGTTTTGTGATACACCTGAGCTGTCTCTGTACTGCAGGTGTTCAGTGGGGGATACTTCTTTCTGGTCCCCTCTATGTTTTTCACCTATATGTATTTTATATAATTATGGTCTAATAAAAATTATTTGATGCATTTTATATGGTATTTTTTGTTCATTTCATTTGGGCTATTAGTTTGATTTATTATAGGAGTGTTTACTATGGTTTTTAACAGATATACTCATGTAGGTGCTCACGTACATCTTCTCCATAGAGATGTCCCGAACTATTCGCCGGCGAACGGTTCCCGGCGAACATAGCTTGTTCGCGTCCGCCGCGGCGGGCGAACATTTGCGATGTTCGCGTTCGCCCCTATACTTTATCATTGAGCTAACTTTGACCCTGTACCTCACAGTCAGCAGACACATTCCAGCCAATCAGCATACCCTCCTTCCCATACCCTCCTACCTCCTATCAAAAAGCAAGAACGGCATCCATCTTAGATTCATTCTGAAGCTGCAGTGTTAGTAGTTGTAATCACAATGCGATTAATATAACCTGTATTAATCGCATTGCGAATTTAACTTAGAGCTGGGTTCCTAATGGTTGTATTGCTAGAATATAACGAAGATTGAGAATATAGCGCTATATTCATTATATTGGTCAATTCTAGCAAAACAACCATTAGGAACCCAGCTCTAAGTTGTAATCGCAATGCGATTAATATAACCTGTATTAATCGCATTGCGAATTCAACTTGGATCTGAGTTCCTAATGGTTATATTGCTAGAATTGACGAATATAATGAATATAGCGCTATATTCTCAATCTTCGTTATATTCTAGCAATACAACCATTAGGAACCCAGCTCTAAGTTGAATTCGCAATGCGATTAAAGCAGGTTATATTAATCGCATTGCGAATTCAACTTACCACACTCTGCGTCAACTACGTAATTTTCCATGCGAGTTTTGCCATGGATCCCCCTCCGGCATGCCACCGTCCAGGTGTTAGTCCCCTTGAAACAACTTTTCCATCACTATTGTGGCCAGAAAGAGTGTTTTAAAATTCGCCTGTCTATTGAAGTCTATGGCGGTTCGCCCGTTCGCGAACATTTGCATAAATTCGCGTTCGCCGTTCGCGAACGGAAAATTCTACGTTCGTGACATCTCTACTTCTCCATGCTTTTTTTTTTTTCAAATTACTCTGGTTTACATCCTGCATGTAGGACTTTCTGTTGCTTACTCGTGATGCACTTCTCTGTTCTTTACCACAGCTCCAGCTAGTTACATAGACATTCCCCAATCACTGCTCACCTATGGATATACCATCACAGGAAATAAGAAAGAGCTGCATGGACATGGTCATGTGACCACAGCCCAGAACAGAAGATAGGAGAAATAAAGGTAAAAGAAATACTATACATCACAAAGTTACAGCAACCTTCATAATTTTTTTATTTTAAAGGATGTTGATGCAAACTAGAAAATGCCTTTTATGGGGAAAATGAATAAAGCTGCATGAACCCATCACCCAGTAGTATCTGAGCCAACAGGGATATGGAGTGCAGTGACCTAGTTAAACTGTTGTCTCACCAGAGACATTGGTGGCATATCACCAGATAAGTGCACGTCCCACATCTGGATGGTGCAACATCGAAGAAGTCCAGCAGCAGGTAGCTAGAGGGAGAATGGGTCATGGGTCATTGACTGAGTGAAGAGACCAGAGAAATGTGATGGTGCAGCACTGTAGTGAGCTTTGTATAGTAGGACAGTTTCTGCAAGTAACATGTAACCAATGTTATAACCGGCATTATTATAAATCACTAGAAAAAGACATCACCGTTCTGCTATATCTGTGATGGATACAAAACTTGTCAGGCTGTGTTCACATCTCCATACTAGGCTCCATTAGAAGCCCTTGACCCAGATTCCTTCAAAATGTTGGACAAAATAGTGTAGCATGCTGTAATATTATGTCTGGTAGTATGGCACCATGATGGGAACCCAATTGACCCCACTGGAACCAAAGGGTCTGAATAGGGAGTTTAAAATAGGTTCACTCTACTAAACCTAACGGGACTACGGTTCACCTCCCATGTCTATGATTGATATTACCATCTGTCATTGAGTAACTGCTATAATTTTAACCTATTGGTTATGCTATATTTATGCCTTTTAATTCTGTTTTAAGTATCCACTCTGCGGGCAAAACCTGGGGAAATATATATGAAAAGAACTTTGTCGGGACAACTTGAAGCTAGTGGTAGATATAACCCCCTATTTTTTGTTGATACATAATGGCCGCTGTTATCTCTTTAAGGATCACCTTTAAAATGATTCTAGATGGGACATTTCCCAGCTGTGGACTGCGGACTTGCTTTCTTCAAAGGGATGCTGTTATTCTGTATAATTATTAATCTTTGTTCTAATAGGCCCATGTTGGGATTTCCCTTCTTCCTTGCTGATAAGTGGCTGATAAGAATGGGACAACTCTATAGAGAGGATGGAAGCCATGTCTGGCTACCTATCCGATCTCTGGAACTGTCCAGATTGGCTGTTTTGGGTTTAGGCGGTGTCTCCCCAATATCTGAAGGGACAAGCCCCCACCCAGTGAGTGGTTGGCACACTTGATTTGTGGACCCGTTCCCCTCATGAAAATGAGAGTTACTCCCCATTTGGGTATGCACTGTAATGTGGAATAAAATAATGGAGGTGACGCCACTTAGTTCGGGTGTGGATGAAGCCCGCTCCCGAGCCATTATGCTACTATCCTAACATGGACATATAACTGATACTAACTTCGAATACCCCTAACAAGGGTTTTTAATACCCCGCTTTTGAACCAAGAAAGTCAGCAGCCTTTATTAAGAGATTTATATACCTTTTATTATTTTTTCTTACAGTGGTTGTTAAGGTTGATAATGCCCATGATTCATTAATTTGTTAGATAAAAATGGTGCAACACTAGCTAATTATTATTCTGTTTATTGGTATCACCCTTACCAAGTTGCTCTAGCAGCGCAGTACCCTGTCCTGTCACTGGCATCAAAGGGCATGCGCAATGGGAGCGGACACTGAGTGGCCCCCTTCACCTCTCCTGGTTGACGCAGGCGCAGTGGTGCCCTTGACACAGAAGACCTATTCTAGATTAGCATAGCGATCTAGAGTGAAGGAGAAGCGCGCAGGCTGTTTAGCGCTATGGAGACGCTGGGTCCTACAGGCCTCCTCACACGCGCACACCACTCCTATAGCATAATGATGCAGGGTGAACGCGCCTTTTTCGATGTGGACATCCCCAGATGAGAACACTATGCCCACAGGGATCTCCTATCTTGTTATAATACACAGTAAGCACATTACCACTATTTGGTTTATCAGATTTATTACTCATATTTATGATTGTATGTTGTATGTTTGTATATAATGTAAATGAATTGTGCTTGATTTGCATACTGATTATACGGATGGTCAGGTGACTCGCTGGGAGGGTATACGTACCTTGATTTGTACACCTTATTCAATGCTTGAGAAAGACCATGTGAGGTCGAAATGTCGCACATCTTGGTGAATAAACAGACCTGGGAGTGCTGCGGTACATTACTACTTGCAGAATAACGGAAATCATTAGCGCCGATGTGAATGTAGAGAAGTAGCTGAGATGAGAAATGATTAGGGCTGCACAGCTGCCAACAGTCCCAAATCTGCAAGGACTGTTACCAATGTTCAGAGACAGTTTGTCCTGGTTGTCCAGAGACAAAAACGGGAGTGGCTTATGTAATAAGTTCTTAGGGTGGGACTTACGTGCCCCAAATTTACCAACTACAAACTTAGCAAGTATGGGCCTAAATTTGTGTTTTAGCCGTGTCCCAGATGAAATAGTGATAGGTATGATAGTAACTACTCTATTTCCTCTAGGGGTTCAAAGGAGCCACTGCAGTCAAGATGGTTGAATGGGTCATGGGTCTCAAGAACAAGAATCCCTGACATTGGTTTGGGGTCATCCTCTAATACCTTTGAGGGAATTTGAGAGTCTTCCTCTAGGACCCTTGGATTCAAACATAAGTGTGTTTAGTCTGTGTTTGGTCTCCATCTCTATCTCACTTTTTTCTGTTGTTTCATTTTGTTTCAGCACCCCTCTGTCAGACTTCCCTACTGCTCTCCGTCTATACAGGCAATGGTGCTACAACAGTAGAGAAATGATGCTGGATATTCCAGGGTTCCTTATGAGGCTATTTATGGGGATGATAAAAGTCACACACTCTCATGTTTCTCAGACTACAAAAGACATCATTGATATCTTGTAAACAAGACAAAATCACATTAATCAAGTACAAATCATCTGATTTTGTGTTTTTGTAACTTAGTGTTCCAGTAAATGTTCAGTGTCTTCTAAATAATATCCCATCCCATTCACATCCTATCCATACCATGAGTATTAGAGGGCCATATAGATTGGGAAAGCCATGTCTTTAATAGGGCCCAAGCTGCTTCCTAAACATTTCAGAAATTGAAATCCTTCTTAACTCAAATAACACATTAAATAAGATTTAAAGGGCATCTGTCAGCAGATCTGTACCTATGACTCTGGCTGACCTGTTACATGTGCACTTGGCAGCTGAAGACATCTGTGTTGGTCCCATGTTCATATGTGTCCTCATTGCTGAGAAATTGCAGAGAAAGCTGAGGCCATGGCTCCTAGAGGCTCATTTGCATATATTATAACATCATTTTTCTCAGCAATGCGGGCACATATGAACATGGGACCAACACAGACGCCTTCAGCTGCCAAGTGCACATGTAACAGGTCAGCCAGTGTGATAGGGACAAATCTACTGACAGATGTCCTTTGGAATCATTTCATAATTTCTAGTCAAATAGACTTCAAAAGTAAGATTTTAAGTACAACTTGATGATGGTTGCTAGAGGCCTCTAGATAATGAAAAAATAATGGTGGCCTTGCCCCAGTGGCAGTAAATATTGGTGTAAAATGTCGCAGGTAGATTTTAATAACATATAAATAAGCCAAAGATAGAATTTCCCAGATATCATTGTAGGATGTGTTCCGTATAAATTCCGTATTTTTTGTGGACCCATTGACTTGAATGGAGCCACGGATGGTTATTTGCGGGCAATAATAGGACAAGTTCTATCTTTCAACGGAATGAAAATATGGAAACGGAATGCATTCCAAGTACATTCCTTTGAACATTTCCTTTTCCATTGAAATTAATGGTTCCACAGCAAACGGAATCCGCAAAAACGGAACGAAAATGGAAAAAAAGAACGTTCGTGTGCAAGAGGCCTTATGGGTACTCATCAGTCAAAAAGAGTGAGACACATTTACGACTATACAGCGTAAAAGCTGCCTAAAATTTGCAACATTTACAGAAGCAGCAAATGAGATGAGATAAAAAAAAATTTTTTATCCACATGCTGTGGAAGTATCCGCACCAGAATCCACACATAAATGTGACTTTCTGTGCAGATTTTAAATCCACGTCATGTCCGTTTCTGTCTGCAGACCCCTGCCATGGATTCCACCCTTTTCAATGCGGATAAAGAATGAAGAACAATAGATGTAACAGAACGAAAAATCCCCAGTGACATCGCCCCCAATTCTTCCCAGCCAGGCACGCACCAGTTTTTGTAAATGATAATCATTATAACACGTTTAAAAACTTGGCAAAAAACAATGTAATCTTAGGAAGGACAAAATTAACAGCTTTGTCTCAGACAATAGGTTACGCAAACCTTTTTACTAGAGCTATCCGGGTGATAGCCAGTAACACAATTCTTTTAATCCTGTCATGTCTTTACATGAAAAGAAAATATAAAAATGCTGCAAAGCATTACCTATATGTGTAACCCGTGAGTCATCCTGTTCTGTTAAAATGTTTGTGACAACTAGTGTTGAGCGAATCGAAGTTCACGAACTGGACTCTGATCCGAATTTCAGGGAAAAATTGGATTCACCACAAAGCCAAATTTTCTTGTTCTACATGGTAAACAATTAATTTTCCCTAAAATGGCAGTAAAACAAAAAAAAATTCATACTCACCTCATCCATTTGCACGCGAAGAGTACTCCAAGGCCATCTTGTTTGAATATCCCGTGCGCAGTAACGTGTGACGTCACCACGCCAGTCAGTGTGGTGACGTCATCACACACTGCACAAGATTTCACTCTAGATCTTCAAGCAAGATGGCCGCAGCGGGCTCTTCACAATCAAATGGATAAGGTGAGGTGGTCATCTCAGATGCCGCATCAGCGATGAATGCGGCATTTGAGGGGTTCAATGACGGGGGTGGCGAAATTGCAGCTCCCCGTCATTGCACACACTACTCACAAAGTAATTCGAAGTTGACCACGAAGGTTACCACGAAGTGTGAGGAAATTCGGATTAGATGCGAATCAAATTTTTCCTGAAATTCTGATCGAATCTTTCGTCAACTTCGATTCGCTCATCTCTAAACATGGCCTATTTTTGTCAATTTTTCTGACAAAAATAGCCAATTCCAGTAGAAAAGTAAGGCATGGTATCCATATTTTGTGCATCCGAAGTTTACGGACTGTAAAATGGATACAGTGGTGTGCATGATTTCATCTTAGCAGCAGGAGAAGTAATTGCAAAGTTTGGACGGTCCAATTTTCTCCTACCAGTAGAAGTTATTCTTGTGAGCGGCGCAGTAAGCAGGTTGTAATTTATAATGGAGTGTTTTATTGCGCTCTATTTCATTTTGATTGTATTGTGTATTTAATTTAAAAAGCTGAATGTCAAAACCGAACGACACAAGCAAGACTATTTATTCCCATATAAAGGAAGACGTTTTAATAACTTGGAAACTGAGAAAAATAAAGGATGCAATGAATCTAATGGTGGCTCAGCTTATTCACTGAAATATAACAATGTAGCCACCTTAAAAAATGTGTGAAATCCTCCAAGCAAATAATTTTTTATATGCAGGAAAATGTGACCAGTTGTTGGATTGTAGGAAAACTAGACCAGAAGTGGGGGTGTTACCCATAGAAAACACATCACTGCTTTGATATTTAGTTCTTCTTTTAAAAAAATAAAATCTGTGTTTGGTTTTCTTTTCCCCCTTTAAAGGAACATAAAGGACAACTACTGCGGTGTGCATAGTGGCATAGTTTTATGTTAAAGGGGTTATACTATGAAATAAAAAAAATTTAAATCAGACATCATACTGTACAGTACATGACAATTTAACAAAGCCAGAACCAGTCCTGTACCTCATATGAAACCAGAGATCACCCCATTCATTGTTCTGCTAGATTTAGTTCAGGCGGGCAGCTCAGGGGGCATGTCCTGTCTCAGGGGTGTGTCTTTTCTGCTGCAGCTCTCTCCCTGTAACTGTCACAGCTCCTAAGATACAGCTGGCGATAGTAGAAGATTTAAACTGAGCATGTGCGACCACCTCACTGAGATGGATGGAGAAATAAGGAAACCAAGAAACAGTAGGCGGCACTATACAGATACATTTTATTGAATTTCTTAGTGGCTATAGTAAATATTTTATTACATTCAATTACAAAAATATTCAGATCCAGGTAGAATGTAGAATATTTTTTGTGGCACAACCCTTTTAAGTCACACCTATATTTCTGCCCAATCCCTGTCCATACATGCCCAATCCAACCAGTTCATTCTTTGTCCCCACACAGTTATATTGCCCCTTTGTGCCCCACAAACTTTCATAGTGTCCACATAGTAATAATGTCTACATAGTGCCTCTCTGTGTCATGATTCCCTCATAGTGCTCCATCAACGTAGTAAGAACAAACGGTGTCTCTTCATACATTAAAAGGGTTTTCTGGGATTACTATGGTTTTTAACATATATGCTCATGTAGTTACTTGCCTCATTTTTCTCTATTTGGACTCTAGACCTGTTTTCACAATGTAAACCAATCACTCTGGTTGCCTTACCTCCTGTAGGTAGCACTTTCTCTTGCTTTATCCAACCAAACCCATGATGCACTAATCTTAAACTAAATTTATCTGCCACAGCTCCAGCCCAGTTAGTTCATAGCCCCATCCCACCCAGCTAGTTACATAGATTTTCAGTTCAGTTTCAGCTACAGATTTTCAGACTCTGCATTGTGTGATCACAAGCCATTTACTGTATTACCCATAAGATGCACTTTTTCCCACAAAATGGAGGAAAAATGGCAGTGCATCTTAAAGTGTGAGTACTAATGAGCTAGTACACAGTAGGACTAGGGAGCGGTATATACAGTGCCCTTGGTGCTGGCTTTACTAACATCTCCCTGGTCTTTTTCCAGCGCTGTGCATATAGCATCAGATCATAGTGCAGCGCTGTACAAAGAGTGTGCAGGATCTCCAGAGTAGCAGCACCGCCCAGAGCAGGGGAGATAAGTTCTTTTATTTATTTTACATGTCATCTGAGGTCTGATTAACATTGGGCGTCTGATCTTAGGTCTGATTAATGTTGGGGGTCTTATCTGTGTTCTAATTAACATTAGGAGGTCTGATGGGTCTTATTAACATTGGGGGGGGGGGTCTGATCTAAGGTTTGATTAACATTGGGGGTCTAATCTAAGGTCTGATTAGTATGGGGGGGGGGGTCTGATCTGAAGTCTGATTAGTATTGGGGGTCTGATCTGAGGTCTGAATAACATTGAGGCATCAGATCTGAAATTTGATTATGGGTGGTTCAGTTCATTTTGTTCATTCAGTATATATATATATATATATATGTCTTTATCTGGCCATATAATGTCCCGTTTTCGTTGAAAATATTTCAAATTCCTTGACAGATCCCTTGACAAAGGTCTTTTCTTGGACCAAAATGTTGGGACATTATATAGCCTGATAAAGATATATATGTGTGGAATTTATCGATATAAACTGAATATACAAAATTAACTTAATACTTACATTACAAATCAAAAGCATTATTAAAAGAATTAGGTGTGCCACAGATTTCTTCAAATACTTGGATTGACCTGTGTCCTCTATGGGCACTAGTGATGAGCGAGCATCAAAGTATTCGGATGTTCGTGCCGAACACATTGCTATGTTCGAGTATAATGGAAGTCAATGGGAGACAACCAGGCATCACTGTTTTAGAGGGTTAGCGCACCTGCTGACCCTCAGCTACATTCTTTTACTCAGTTTTATTGGGCCCAGGGCCACAGCCTCTGCGTGCACCATCAGCATCACGGCCACTTGCACATCCCTTACTGGCCGCATTCTTATGCTACGACACTACATAATATCTGTATATCGCCCCCAACATAACAACACTTTTATAGCATCACCCCTTTTGACTCATGCACACTAGGATTATAGGGTTTAGGTGGTCATAGAGCTGTAACATGGCATCTATCAACTGCTGATTTCATTAATAGAATTTTATTTCTATATATTTGACAAGAAAAATATGCCCACATGGTCCACTAGATGGTTTATAAAGGAACATTGCCTCTATATAATACAGCATCATGAAGACACATTAAGCTGGCCACTGACTCCTATAGTTCAGTGTCAGACTGGGGTACCTAGGGCCCACCAGTAAAATTTATTTGGGTCTCACCGTATGGATACATTCAAATATAATAAATAATTTAACAAGTTTTTTATATGAACATAGGTTGGTTGAGGTGCTGTATATAGAATATATGTATGTAGTGCAGTAAATATAAATGTGTTATGAGCCACTTGTGCAGGGGGTGGGAAACTAGGGGCCCACCTTGCCCAGTGGCCCACATGGGGCTTCCCCTGTACCCCTGTCGGCCAGTCCGAGCCTGGCTCTGTGCACACACCTCTGCAGGCACATGCTGTGGACACTAAATATTGCACAAATAATGTACATTTCCCCAAAATACGCTGGTTTCACCTGTGGTACAGTATTTGACACAGATAGGTACACCCTGTGGACAGTAGATGTTGCACAAATAATGTACATTTCCCCAAAAAACACTGTTTCAACAGTTATACAGTATTTGACACAGAGAGGCACACGCTGTAGACTGTAGATGTTGCACAAATAATGTAGATTTCCCCAAAAGACACTGTTTTCAACAGTTATTGAGTATTTGACACATAGAGGCACACACTGTGGAAACTAAATGTTGCATAAATAATGTACATTTCCCCAAAATACATTGGTTTCACCTGTGGTACAGTATTTGACACATAGAAGCACACAATGTGGCACTAAATGTTGCACAAATAATGTACATTTCCCCAAAATACACTGGTTTTACCTGTGGTACAGTATTTGACACATAGAGGCACATGCTGTGGGCACTAAATGTTGCACAAATAATATACATTTCCCCAAAATACACTGGTTTCACCTGTGGTACAGTATTTGACACAGAGAGGCACATGCTGTGGACACTAAATGTTGCACAAATAATGTACATTTCCCCAAAATACACTCTTGTCACCTGTGGTACAGTATTTGACACATAGAGGCACACACTGTGGACACTAAATGTTGCACAAATAATGTAAATTTCCCCAAAATACACTGGTTTCAACAGTTATACAGTATTTGACACAGAGAGGCACACGCTGGTGACACTAAATGTTGCACAAATAATGTACATTTCCCCCAAAATACACTGGTTTCATCTGTGGAACAGTATTTGACACAGAGAGGCACACGCTGTGAACACTAGATTAGGCCCAGATTATTTAGATTTGCGCATCAAACACTCTTTTTCGATGATGGATAGTATATGTCCCATAAAACCACAGAATATGGACACTATATTAGACCCAGATTGTTGCAATTTGAAATACAGACACTTTTTTCGTATGCTTGATGGTATATGTCACATAAACCCACAGTATAGACACTATATTATGCCCAGATTACTGCAATTTTAAATACAGAAACAGTTTTCGGACGCCGGACACTATCTGTCACATAAACTCCCAGAATATGGACAGTATATTATGGCCAAATTAATGTAATTTGAAATACAGAAACTGTTTGGGGAGGCCGGACAGTATATGTCACATAAACTCCCAAAATATGGACAGTATATTATGCCCAAATTAATGTAAATTGAAATACAATAACTGTTTGGGGAGGCTGGACAGTATATGTCACATAAATCCACAGAATATGGACACTATTAGACCCAGGTTAATGGAATTTGCACTGCAGACACTGTTTGCTGATGTAGGACTGTATTTTTTACACAAAGCCACACACTATGATCACTAGATGTGAGCCAGATTATTAAAGACACAGTCTGCGGATGATGTACACGGTATGTCACTAATAGGTACAAAATAAAAATATCTTGCTGCTGTGAAGCACACCTAGTAGTCATTAAAAGGCATTGTGGGGTCTTTGAAAAGCTTTCCATAACTAAAATCGCTGAAATTCGCTCCCTGCTCTGTCTTTCCCTTCCTATCCGATGCTCTCCCTGACTATGACTGATCCGAACATGCATCATTGGGTGCTATATAACCTCCGTTGACGCGTTCCGACCAGCCAATTACTGTAATGCAAGCAGCTAATATGGCTACTGGCATTACAGTAAGGGCAGTACTTACCTGCACCTTTATTGGCTGCTTAAAACCAGCGAAACGTGTGTGGCGGAGACTCGAGCATTTCGCTCGAGCACATGTGTCGAGCTTAGCGATGCTCGAGCCGAAATGGTACTCGGCCGAGCATGCTCGCTCATCACTAATGAGCACCCATTTTGGTCATGGTGTGCAGATCTTATCAACCTCTCTACTATATAGGATCTGAGGTCTGATGAAAAATATTTTTGTTCTCATTTTCCTCCAATAAAACCTAGGTGCATCTTATGATCCAGTGTGTCTTATAAAGCGAAAAATACGATACATACATTTGGAGGATTAACAAGAGGTTGAGGGCAGATGGAAGAGTATGACTGCAGGATCACAGTGTACGAGGTTTGTTTGTAGCCTTTAACTAGGGAGTCACATAGGTTTGCATAGAGCTGTATATACAAGAAAGTTTTTATTTTAAACATTAACATTTTTTACTCTAGATATATTGTAGTAAAAATAAATTGCTGAATAAAATGCTCCCTTGTCACCTTATTAGGCTGGGAATACATGCATAAATTTGTAATACAGTTGCAGTTATTTTGCAGATACATTTTTCTTCATTGTATTGCACAACAAAATAATAAAAGCCACACTTATATGCAACTAGTCTGATCTGAATACAGTAATATGAATTATGCTACAACTCTACATAATATCTGTATATCACCCCAACATAGGAACACTTTTATAGCATCGTCCCTATGCACAGAATTTTATTTCTATATATTTGACAGGAAAAATATACCCGCACGGTCCACTGGATGGTGTGTAAAGGAGCATTGCCTCCATGTAAGGGCCCTTTCACACTGGCGTCGGGTCTCTATGCCGGAAGAATCCTGATCAGGATCATCCCCATGCATTCTGAATGGAGAGAACTCCGTTCAGGATGCATCAGGATGTCTTCAGTTCAGGACCGGAATGTTTTTTGGACGCAGCAAATACCGCAGCATGCTGCGCTTTTTGTTCCGTCCAAAAATCCGGAACACTTGCCGCAAGGCCAGATCCGGAATTAATACCCATTGAAAGGATCCTGATCAGTCTTCGAATTGCTTTCAGGTTACTATGGCAGCCAGGACGCTATTAAAGTCCTGGTTGCCATAGTAGGAGCGGGGGAGCGGTATAATTACAGTCCGTGCGGCTCCCGGGGCGCTCCAGAGTGACGTCAGGGCGCCCTACACGCATGGATCACGTGATCGCATGGATCCCCGGGAGCCGCATGGACTGTAAGTATACCGCTCCTCGCTCTACTATGGCAGCCAGGACTTTAATAGCGTCCTGGCTGCCATAGTAACCTGAAAGCAATTCGAAGACTGATCAGGATCCTGATCAGTCTTCCAATGCTTCAGATGACTTGCGTTCTGACGGATCCGGCGGGACGGAAGTGCCTGCCGGATCCTCAGAACGCAAGTGTGAAAGGACCCTAATACAGCATTATGAAGACACATTAAGCTGGCCACTGGATCCTATAGCTCAGTGTCAGACTGGGGGTACCTAGGGCCCACCAGTAAAATTTATTTTGGGGGCCCACCGTATGGATACATTCAAATATAATAAATAATTTAACACGTTTTTATATGAACATAGGCTGGTTGAGGTGCTGTACATTGAATATATGTATGTAGTGCAGTAAATCTAATGTGTTATGTGCCACTTGTACAGGGGGTGGGAGACTAGGGGCCCACCTTACTTAGGGGCCCACCAGGGGATTCCCCTGTACCCCTGTGGGCCAGTCCGAGCCTGGCTCTGTGCACACACCTCTGCTAAGTATATGAAGTCCAAGACCAATTTTAGCTTGCAACATACAGAGTAATTCATGCAAGAAATATCTGCCTTTAGCAAATTATTGACAGACAGAAGCCATAAAAATACTCAGGTGCTATGCTGGTGTCACACAGTTTTTTTTTTTTTTGTGTGTGTGTGTTAAAGCATTTTGCAGTTTTTGGTGTATTTTTATTTTAGCTGGCTTTTTGAGGACCTTTATAGTTTAAAAAAAAGAGCTACAGATATTACATTGAAATCTATGGGAAATATTTAATGCAGCATCCATTTATTGTAGTGGCATTTTTTCACTTTTGAGGTGCGTTTTCGTGTTCATTTTTTATTATTATTTTTTTAAATCGCAGCATGCTCTGGGGTTGGCATTTTTTTCTCATTGCCTGGTGTCTTTTTCCAATACACTAATCTATCTATCTATCTATCTATCTATCATCTATCTATCTATCACTATTGTGTTTCTTTTTTTTGGGGGGGGGGGGGGGGGTTGCCCTGCTTAAAAAAAATGTGGCCAAAAAAAACCCATCTTCAGTCAGTTAAATATTTTCAGGTTTCTGTAAATTCTGTATAAATCCGTAATTACACATTCCGGCATATTCTTGGCACGCTGTGGGACTAAAATGCTGCTATAAACTTGATCCCAGATACACTAGTTCCTCACTGCACCCGCCAACAGGGCTGTGCCCGTCCTTTTGTGTTCTAGTGGATTAATAAAAGTATGCAATCTCTACCTAGCAGGCTGCCAGGATTATAAAAGGAAATTGCACATAAGCCCCTAGCAAAGTTTGTCCCTGTACCTGAGAATAAATAATTTCCTTAATGAAGATCTAATAAGCTGGCATCATGCCACCCTTGATCTGATTTACCTAAGATAACCCATAGCCCCCGGTGTTTTAGGTGAGACTAATCAGCGTCAACATCACGTCTCCAAGGTAAACCTGTGAATGTGAATTTTACAGGAGTTCATTTGCATGCATGATATTCCCATTTCGTTATAATATATACACTAAGACAGATTGTATTTAGGCACAAGCTGCAAAATACTTAATTGAGGTGTGTGTTACTATTTTCTGTGTAGATGAGCTACAGCTATAACCGTAACAGTATCACCTAATGGGGAAAGAGAAAATGCTAGCTACATTATATTACCAGTATAAATCACCAGAATACAACATAAAATTTACAAGAAACAGGAGAAAGCAAAGGAATAAAGTCAATGACAACAGGTAACTTGATTTGAAAGTAAGGAAAGTCCTAAAGGGCCATCCCCTTTAGGTCTCATTCAAGCAAGTAAGCAAACAGTGATTTAATACAATTAATTAATTCTGCCTTAATTTGCTCCCAAAAAATTCACAAAAATTCTTTGCCTCACATTTATTATGTTTTTTGGACCCTTTTTTTGCCTCGCTCAACAATTGGGGCATGTCAGTGGAAAAGAGCTTGGCTTAGTGGGAAAAGGACCTGGTTTAATGGGAAATATGTAGTTTAAACTTCCTGCTACATGGCCGAGTGCAATGGGCGCCTTCCCCCAGGGCCCCTATATGACGCATCCCAGGTGTAGGAAATGCCGAGTGGTGTAATGGTGCAGCCCAAATGTCTCTCTATGTGTGTCAAGGTGCTCCTACCTGGATACCGCTGGACCCCAGGCTTTGGCTCCGAAGCAATAAATAAAGGGAATAATTAAAGGAAGAACTTGAGTCCAGACCTTGAGATGAAGTTCAATGGCAGCTTTACTTGAGTAAACGCTTTTCCAAAACAGATTTCAGTCTTTATGTTGGTTCCAGCAGGCTTTAGCATTAAAATGGCAGGCAAACTTAACTCTGCTATATCTGACCCTGCTGTCCTGACAAGTTTAATTAGTGTCTTTGCTTTCTTCGTGATGCTGTGCTTCACTCTTTGGTCGGGCTTATGTTCAGCCAAGTTAAGAATCAAAATACCAAATCTGGGTATAGGTGTATTAACTAAAAAACAAATAGCCAACCTTGGCTCTATACAATTCTTGACCCAGAATACACTTGACTACTGAATAGATGGGTGTGCACTCTCTCCCCCACACCACAGTGATAACAGCCAGTTATATGCCAAACGTCAGTGTGGTCACTGCCCAATTATGTGAGGTTAAAGTGACTGACCACCGCCAGAAGCAGACAGTCCACTCACCACTCCACCTGTGTGACTAAGTTGCTGGTCAATGTCTGCTTGACCAGCAGTTAAATGTACAATTGCTTGACCACTGTAAGAAAGTGTGAACGCTGACTAGTGATGAGCGGCAGGTGCCATATTCGATTTCGACGAAATTCGCGAATATTCGAATGAATATTCGTTTCATATTCGTCGAAATCGAATATTCGTCATTTTTTCTAGTTATCGCGATTAACATGCGATTTAAATAATCGCATATTGCGATTTGTACTTAAGGCTACTTTCCTATTGGTTTCATATCTAGAATTAGCGAGGATGACGAATATGACGAATGTATTCGTCTATTCCTCAAAACGAAGATAACGAAGTATTCTACATCTTCGTTTTAGCTACCTATTCGTCAACTTCGCTAATTCTAGCAATCAAATAGGAAGGTTGACTATAGAGACAGCTGTGTTAAATTCGCTATTCGCTAATTCTACCAAGCCAACCATAACTTCTGTGCTCATGGAGCGTCCCCATCACCATGGGAACGTCTCCATATACTAAAATGTACTGTCGGATTTGAGGAATTACGTTGAAATCGCAATGCGATTAATTCAAGTTATATTAATCGCATTGCGATTTCAACTTAGAGCTGGGTTTATAATGGGTCAGCTTGCTAGAATTAACGAAGTTAACGAATATGGAATATAGCAGCAGTGCTAAGTTGAAATCGCAATGCGATTAATTTAACTTAAAGTATTCGCATTGCGATTTCAACTTAGCACTGCTAGTGCATAGCTATACTCCATATTCGTTAATTCTAGCCTATGTAAGATAGCAGTGCTAAGTTGTAATCGCAATGCGATTAATTTAACAAAGTATTCGCATTGCGATTTCAACTTAGCACTGCTAGTGCATAGCTATACTCCATATTCGTTAATTCTAGCCTATGTAAGATCAGCAGCTGCTAAGATTCGATAACTTGCAGTAGTGCATAGCTATACTCCATATTCGTTAATTCTAGCCTATGTAAGATAGCAGTGCTAAGTTGTAATCGCAATGCGATTAATATAACTTGAATTAATCGCATTGCGATTTCAACGTAATTCCTCAAATCCGACAGTACATTTTAGTATATGGAGATTCTCCCATGGATGGGGACGCTCCACATGATGAGCACGGAAGTCGGCAGAAGCGGCAACGGGCACTGACTAGAGCAGCCAGGAAGCCAGGAATCCTCAGGACAGGTAAGAACTACTTTTGGGAAGTAGGAAAGAAAAAAATATAACTAAAAAAAAAACAAAAAAAAAACGAATATTCGAAATAGCGAATTTATAGCGCTATATTCGAAATATTCGCGAATTAGCGAAGTGCCGATATTCGCTAAAAAAATTCGCTTTTCGAATATTCGCGCTCAACACTAACGCTGACTGCCTTACCGAGATTTGCTTCTAAACTTCGAAGCCTTGTAACGTCCCAAAAAAAGAAAAGGTAATATACAAAATGATCCAAACATGAAGTAGACATATTGGGAATGTGAAGTAATAACTATTTTAGGAGGTATCAATATCTGTTTTAAAAGCAGAGAAATGGAAATTTTGAAAATTGTGAATTTTTTCAAATTTATGGTAAATTTGCTATTTTTTTATAAACAAAAATTAAATATTTTTACTAAAATTCACCACTGTCATGAAGTACAATATGGGACAAGAAAACAATATCAGAATGGCTTGGATAACTAAAAGCATTTTAAAGATATTACTAGTATATAGTGACAAATTTTTAGATTTGCAAAAGATGGCCTGGTCCTTAAGGTGAAAAATGGCAGGGTCCTGAAGGGGTTAATACTGTAGTTAAACTGCCCAGCCTCTGGCCGGTGTCATAAGGAGCTGTCATCTGACTCTGGGAGGTCCATATGTGCTCGGTCGGCAGCTAGGTAATATTATTACAGTATTAATAAGTGACTAGTATTAATAACTGAGGTTGATTCTACTGGGTGGGTGCCGGTCATGCCCGGCGCTAGAACCCAGCATACAAGGGCAAGTGCCGGGGCCCACTGCTTCTGGGGGGGCCCACTGAGCTGCTATGAGCACTTCCATCAATACAGATGGAAGAACTCATTGCTGGAGCTGCTGTCATTTCACTTACGCAGTACCCCTCGTGGAGGGCCCTCAGTCAAATGAAGCTGCTGCAGAGACTCAGACACGCCCCCTCTACACGTGCTGCCTGAGGACAGTGAAGAGAGAAGATCAAGATTGCAGGGCTTTGAGTAGTGAGTCTGCACTGTGACTGCCTGTAGGACAGGGAACTCTTCCAGGTGCTGCTGGATGTTGTAGTAGACAAGCAGCTTCATGCTATTTGTTTTACTGCTGCTTCATAAAGCAGTTTGCCTCCATGACACCTTCCCCCCTCATATCCTGCTGTCTCCTTTCCTCCTCATGTCTCCAGAGCCCCTGTCTCTATTGCTGCCCTGCACAGACCTCCTGCCACTACTTCTTTAATGAATCCCCCTCAGCCCCTTCCACCTACTTGTTGTGTTTACCCTCCTGTCCATCCATGGCCCCGGCCCCTGTGTCACTCCTCTGCCTCTCATTATGGCGGTGTCTAAATCACATTCACCATAAGGACCTTCTAACGTCACAGGGTCATGTGACTGTGCCCCTCACCCCATATTGTGCTCCCTTATACCCTGCATTGTGCCCTCTTACCACACCCTGTACAGTGCCTCTAGTCATTCCCTGTACTGTGCCCTCTTATACCCTTTTATCCGGTCACAGTATGGTGATGTAATTTATATATTACTGTGTGGGGGGCACTGGGGGTCATTATACTGAATGGAGGGCCACTATGGGGTCATTATACTGTGTGGGGGGCACCGGGGGTCATTATAGTGTGAGGACCCCTTACACAGTATAATGACCCCCAGAGCCCCCATTCAATATAATGACCCCAGTGACTACTGGGGGTCATTATTCTGAATGGGTGGGGGTGACTGGGGGTTATTATTCTGAATGGAGGGTCACTAGTGGTCATTATACTGTGTGGGAGGCCACTGGTGGTCATTATACTGTGTGTGTGGGGGGTCATTATACTGTGTGAAGGGCCAATAGTGGCCATTATACTGTGTGTGGGGCCACAGTAGTACATGAAAATGTAAAAAATGCCCGAAGGGGCCCACTAGGATTTTTTGGCCAAGGGCCCACATGAACCTGGAGCCCACCAGGAATCTTTCCTATAGGATATACGGCCAGGGCCTTATAAGCGATAAATTAGGATTGTGGTCTGACACGTCTTGGGCTCTTTCACACTGGCGTTTTTCTTTTCCAGCATAGAGTTCCATCATTGGGGCTCTATGCCAGAAAAAAGCTGATCAGTATTATCCCAATGCATTCTGAATGGAGAGCAATCCGTTCAGGATGCATCAGGATGTCTTCAGTTCAGTATGTGAACGTTTTTTAGACGGGGAAAATACCGCAGCATGCTGCGGTATTATCTCCGTCTAAAATTCCGGAACACATGCCGGATCCGGCATTAATTACCATTGAGTTGTATTAGTGCCGGATCCGTCATTACAAATACCACAACGACGGATCCGTCCTTCCGGTCTGCGCATGCGTGGACCTTTAAAACCGTGAAAGGAAATCAAGATGGATCCTTCTCTCCATCTGAAAACAGAGAGACGGATTCGCACTTGCAATGCATTTGTGAGATGGATCTGCATCCGGATCCGTCTCCAAATGCTTTCAGTTGTCATGCGGTATGACGGTTCCGGTGGGTAGTTCCAGCAACGAAACTACCTGCCGGATCCTCACATCGCAAGTGTGAAAGTAGCCTTAGATGGCAGTGTCAGACTGGGGCTCCTTGGGCCCACCAGAGGAAATTATTCTTGAGGCCCAACCCCTATATAATCAATAACGTCTAATAGGTTTTGAATAAAATAAATAGACTTTAGTGGCAAGTGATTGGCCCCAAAGGCAGCTCCAAATGCAATTTTTCTCCTGGACCTTTTGGGCCCACTATGGCTATATAGTATGGGCCCACCGGAGGATCCACTGCTAGATGGGCTAGTAATCATTTTGTCAGAGATGACTGAACATGTTTCATTTTACGGGCACAGATTTAAACATGTTCACACAGTGACAAGGAGAGGACATTGGGAGGTTCTCTCACTACAGTTCTTAGGAAAAGAAGAGAGGGTGAGTTTTTTAAAATAATGTTGCCGATGTCTCGATTTTTGGAAATTGCCCCCGACAGTGCGTGAGGTGGGAGAGTCTTGCCCGAAACACTTGTGTGAATTTATGAAGGCCCACTTGTCAGTCTGATTCAAAGTTCTCTAGTACCTTCTATGTGGAAGAGTCACTGCAGGGCCTGGGAAGGTTGGTTGAGTTTTGCCTGTTTGCAATTCACCCTTGATAACACATGGCATTTACAGGTCACATTGGACTATTTGGTTCACTTCGGCCGGGCAAGGTTCTCTGTACTAGCTGTGGTTAGAGCTCTCTCAGGGTTGCTTTCATGTTGAAATTGGGTAGTCATCTGGATGTTACTAAGGCTTTTGTTGTCGGTCAGGTAGTTAAAGGCTGAGGCTGAAAATGATGCCACTGCACGTTGGGTGCCTGGATGTCAAAGGTAGCTGTGGACCCAACAGAGAATGCAGAAACATGTTTAACCATTTCTGCTGTCCACTTACATATTACTAACTATCCTCTATTGATGGCAGTGATCACATGTTCACTTGAACAGCTATCAAATGATTAAATTGCTGGGTTTAACAAGACCCAGCACAGCCATGATTGAGGCAAGGGCGGTTTTCCCTAGAGTTGTCATGACGTGTAATAATACAATATTCCCCAAAGGTCTTTATTGACCCACTGAGAGGTGAGTAGTAAAACAAATAGTAAAAATGAAATACTATATATTCCATACATTATGGTAAAAAAAACACTAATAGCCCCTGCCAATGTGCCCAAAGGCTTAGCCCTGAAGTAATTCCCCACCAAGACCATATATCACAATAAACGTTAGCGAATATATAAATTATATTTAACAATTTCTCTGTGTGTATACAAGCACATTCTAAAACCTTCCCTTGGGCACAAAGAGAGCTTGTTCAGCACCTGGTTCTACCTTTCATTTAACCCAGTGTCTGCAGAAAGCAAAATCTAAAAACCTAGGCACACGTTATGAAAAAAAAAAACGTACTTTTGTGGTATGGAAACAGTTAAACAGAAGCTGCATGAGAAAGCTAATGAGATAGCTTGCCAAATGTACAGCCGTCCAGGAAGGAAAAAAATACAATTGTCCTTTATTAAAAATACAATCTTTTTACTGTTGAACGTATAGATATAAAATACTGGATAGGATCCACGTAAATGTAATGGCTGCATGGACAGACTTGGACGTGGTGCGTTCCAGCTAAACAAAAAGTCTAAACATAGCAATTGGCCGCCTCTCTCTTCGCTGCTTTCAAAGCTAATCCCAGATCAAGCAACGCCGGTTCGCATTGAGGAGTAAAACAGAGATCTTTAGACTTGGCAGCTCCTTTTGTGATGTTATCATCCTGAGAAAGGTGCCTCTGCTGAAAGGGTTTGCATTTATATAGCTGTTTTAGATCAGTTTCTATAATAGAGCACAAGGGTAGTAAATGGTTCCTAGCCAGACCTTGAGATGAATTGAAGTTAATTATCAGTTCCTGGCAGCATATATTATTCGTCTTCTTAAAAAAAAGATCAGATTTCACTGCATAGACCAGTACGTGGGTTGTCTGATGCTGGCAATGGTGGAAAACTTGTCTCTAAGTGCGACATGCCTAGAAAAGGAGAGGACTGGAGGGCGGGAGTGGTGGTAGCAATGATGAAGGTAGTTGTACTCATGGTGGTAGTCCTCACTCTGATACTCCCTCGGGAAGTGCAGTGATAGAAGGGTGCATTGTTTTATCTCTCAGGGCACACCCAGGTTTTTGGGAGTTCTCCTGCTTGGTGGAGGTTCGGGGTGCCCTTGGTGTTGGTGGGTGCAAGGCAGGAGTTGCTGCAGTGTAATGCAGGTGTTAGTGCAGGCAAAGCTGAGAACTGTTTAACAGTAGAACAGTTTTTTACTAGCAAATAAAATTCAAGCACATCCGTTACAGTTCTCAGCATGCATGGACCAGCAGATCTTACACAGTTTGCAATTTCCACAGTTTTTTCAGTTTCACAGACTGAAAAGGTGGTTAAGGAGGTTTGTTCAGGGTTAGAGTAACATGGCTGCTATCTTCTAGAAACAGCACCAAACTTGTCCATGGGTTGTGTCTGGTATTGTAGCTCAGCTCTATTCAACTGAATGGGGTTGAGCTGCAATACCACGTGCAATGTATGGGCAGGTGTGGTGCAGTTTTTGGAAGAAAGAAGCCTCATGTATCTGATTATGGACAAACCCTTTAGCAGGCTAAGTTTTTGTCTCTCTGAGTTAATCTTCTCAACACCATTTTTCTCTCAAGCTCAAACATGCAGTCCTAGGGGTGCAACACTTCTCTTGCAACATTTCTCAGTCCCACCTAGTGACTTGAGGGAGTACAGCAGGCTGAGGTTGAAATTTCAAAAAGTTGCAAAAACCCCTTTATTCTGACAATAGCTGTTATCATGCCTAATTAAAAGGGCTATACAGTGCCTTATTAATACCGTTAGAGATGAGCGAATCGATTCTACACTAATGAAATTCATTACGTATTTCCCAAAAGATTCCAATTTCAGTGAACTTGTTGCACACAAATCGCACAACATTGCAGTCACTACTTTATAATTCAGAAAACAGGGACAGAAGGCATTTGCCACTGAAAAGGGTACGATTTTTATTAAAATAAATCCAACAGTACAGTGTGTTTTTAAATAGACTCTTTGTTACCAACAGCTATCCGTTTACCCGGCCGTAGCTATATTTGTCACTGTCACTTTGACAATTTTAATGCTGTCTTACCATTAAAGGTTGGATATAGTCCCGGGAGACCTCAGTGTGTCATACATGACATTTCAGGGCAGTTGGGGCACTTTCAATTGGGTTCTAGCACACAATAGGAAATGGAATAATTTCAACTGGGGTCAAATGTATTCGACTCAAGTCTGATAGCCAATTCCAACAAAATGGACCCAAAATGAATTTAGAGAAATTCACTCATCTCATTTCTAAATATCATACACTACACACAACATACAAGTAGCTAAAGCTAACCAATAGACATTCTACCATTTAACTGTTTGATTGCCCCATTACATGGTTACATAGTTGGTAAGGTTGGAAAAAGACACAGGTCCATCTAGTTCAACTTATAATCTTACTGTGTGTAAGCAAATGACCCATGAGAGCTGGTGTCTGTTGCCTCATATTAAGGGAGAAAACTTCTTTCCTGGATCAGAGTAACTCTCCAATAATCTAGTAACCATAAGATGTCATACTTCTACATTCAAGAAAGGCTTCTGTGCCCTTCATGAACTTGACCACAACCATGACAACATCTATGGTAGAGAGTTCCATAGTCTCAATGACCTTACAGCAAAGAATGCCCATCTATATTGATGGGGAAACCTTCTGTTTTCCTGACTTAGAGGATCTCCCTTTGTTCTGATTGCAAATCAAGATCATCAGTAAGATCTCTGTACTGTCAATTCATGTATTTGAACATTGAAATTACATCTCCCCTAAGCTGTCTTTTTTGCAGAGTAAACAAACCGAAGTTTGACAGCCTGTCTTGGTACTACAAGTCACCCATTCCCTTAAAGGGGTTTTCTGAGTGTTTCATGTTGATGACCTAACCTCAGAAGTTCCTCTCTTACCGCCTCTTCAAACTTTTAAGGAACTACTGGGTGAAGGACCTATGTACTTCTTATATCACTGCAGGTCCTTCACTTTATTCTAACCACAGACTGACCCATGCAGGGCCGTCATTATCAGTGAGTTCCTGCTTTATGCTGATACAGTGAGCTTCTTTCCAGGTCACCAACTATTTTGACTAGAAAACTAGCAAATAAGATTTGAAGAACCACTGGTGAAACTTTTTCCCCAAAATATAATTCCCAAGGGCAATATCTTTTTTTTGGTGTTAATCAGTGACTATTGTATGTTCTGGAGTTTGAAAGTCAAATGTAAAAGACCATTTATAAAAATGTGTACTCTTGTAGCAATATTGAAGTCCATGAAGACCACTCAATGACCTTGAAGTAAATTGCATTTATGTAACTCATTGATTTTGGAGAATCAGGATTTCAGGTGTGTATTCTGGTGCTTGAAAGACTACAAAGGCCCTTCTGCCACATAAGAAGACAGACAGCAGTATCATAAATGGCCCATGGTGGGTGTGTGGGGCGGGGTGCTTGTTACAGATGATGCATTGGGACCAGGTTTCTCATACCTAGTCATCTTCAGTAACAACAGTTGGGATCTCAGCTGTCAAAATCCCCACAAATCTAAATGTTTGCAGAGTTCCATAAAATGAATGTAATGGTCTGGTGAACTATGATATTGACCTATGAGTTTTGACATTTTCAACGGGAACAGTGTACTTGTAGATCTGTGCATTCAAACAATTGATTGAAACGAATTGATTAAAACATGATTTTCAAATTATTGGTTTTATAAGAAACTTCACACATAATATTCCCCGATGAAAGTCAAACTCTTCACTGATATTTGTATTGTTTATTTCTACTTGATTAGAAATGTTAAGCATCTTAAGCATGAACACTAAACATACTATCTCATCCTCTATGTTATGTGCAGGTGAATACTGTGAAGTGTGCACCGTCCCAACACATAACCCTGTTAAGACTGCATGGGGTTAATCTAGAAAAGTAAATTCATTCTCCAGCATTTCTTAAAAATCAATGCTTTATTAAATACTCCTTAAAAACATCTAGGAAGAACCAGTAAAAACGGCCTCTGCGTTTCGGGCATAGGCTGGCTCGTCCTTAGTCATGGCACAGAGTATAACTAAGGACAAATCCCTCCATGTCCAAAATGTATAGGACGTTTTTACTGTTACTTGCTGGATGTTTTTAAGGAGTATTTAATAAAGCATTGATTTTTAAGGAATGCTGGAGAATTAATTTACTTTTCTATTGGAATAACACTGCTGTATGTGTCTCTGATTTAGACCCCTCCCTGCACCCGGTGTCTGGACTTTCATCATTAGAAGACTGCTGGTGAGCGTACCTTTGTATGTGTTTTTCTATAATCGGGTCAATCTACCTTCACTCCTTCAATTTTACACTCACCTTCCATTAAGGCCCCATTCACACGTCCGTGGTGTGTTGCAGATCCGCAACACACCCTGCCGGCACCCCCATAGAAATGCATATTCTTGTCCGCAGCTGCGGACAAGAATAGGACATGTTCTATCTTTTGCGGAGCCGCGGACCGGAAGTTCGGGGCCACGCTCCGCAAATGCGGAAGCGGAGAGCACATAGAGTGCTCTCCGCTTCACGTCCGGCCCCATAGAGAATGAATGGGTCCGCACCCGTTCCGTAGAATTGCGGAATGGATGCGGACCCTTTTGTGGACGTGTGAATGGGGCCTAAGGCTGCAAACTGAGCATAAATCACACCCCAACACAATCCACACACCCCAGAAAAACCCTGCCAGCCAAGCCCACTGGGAGACCCAACAAATACAGTACATGCTGCTAACCAGTCCAGCAGTCAGTTAGACGTTCTGAGAAAGAAGTTGTCTCACTTCAACAAATGGCATTTACTGTATGATATACAAAAAGTTAATACAAGGCACTTACTAATGTATAATGATTATCCATATTACTTCCTTTGCTGGTTTGATTCATTTGTTCTATCACATTATACACGGCTCGTTTCCATGGTTATGACCACCCTGCAATCCATCAGCGGTGGTCGTGTTTGTACGCTATAGGAAAAAGCACCAGCCTATGTGCGCTCCCGCAGTCTCAACCACCAGAGAGGCTGATGCTTTTTCCTATAATGTGCAAGCACGACCACCACTGCTAGATTGCAGGGTGGTGGTAACCATGGAAATGCGCAGTGTATAATGTGATGGAAAAAGGAATCTAGCCAACAAAGGAAGCAATATGCACAATCACAATACATTAGTAAGTGACTTGTATTAACTTTTTCTACATGATAAATGCCACTTGCGTGAGACAGCCCCTTTAAACTTGGTGAGGACCCCAATTCATCAAGGAGGTTGGGTCATAGAGGCACCCTAGGTTTATGCATATTCAAGTGCTGTAGGCACGCCTCCCATGTCCTTACAGATGAGGGGGAGGAATGCCAGGAAAAGGAATATTGATTAGAGGGAGTGGTTGGGATTGAGACGTCAATCTACAGAGTCGCACTGCCTTGCGGGACCCATAGGGCAGTGCGGCAGGAAATGACATAGAGGGAGCGCTGCAATGTAAACAATACCGAGCGCAGCTTCGGGGACCCGTAGGAGTGGGAAAAAAAACTGGGAACCTCCAGGGGGACCAAACAGATACATTTAATGGTGAATACTAATGTTAGTTTAAAAGACTGTGATCCCGGGCAACCCCTTTAACAAATGTCACTTGCAGAACTAATACAACCCCTTTAACCACCTCAGCCCCCCTAGCTTACACACCCTTAATGACCAGACCACTTTTTATAATTCTGCACTACACTACTTTCACGGTTTATTGCACCGTCATACAACTTACCACCCAAATTAATTTTACCTCCTTTTCTTCTCACTAATAGAGCTTTCGTTTGGTGGTATTTCATTGCTGCTGACATTTTAACTTTTTTTTATATTAATCAAAAATTTTTACTTTCTGTTGTAATTTTTTAAAAAAACTACATTTCTATATAAATTTTTCTCTAAATTTATTGTTCTACATGTCTTTGATTAAAAAAAAAAATCCAATAAGTGTATATTTATTGGTTTGGGTAAAAGTTATAGTGTTTACAAACTATGGTGCAGGGGCCTGATGGGATACACCCAAAGCTATTAAAAGAGCTTAGAGGTGTACTAGCAAAACCATTAACAGATTTATTTAACCAATCACTGGTAACAGGTGTCGTCCCAGAAGATTGGAAATTAGCAAACGTTGGACCAATTCACAAGAAAGGTAGTAGAGAGGAATCGGGCAACTATAGGCCAGTAAGCCTGACATCAATAGTGGGGAAATTAATGGAAACCATACTCAAGGAGAGGATTGTAGAACATCTAAAAACCCATGGGTTGATTGATAAAAAACACCATGGGTTTACTTCAGGGAGATCATGTCGAACTAATCTTATTGACTTTTTTGATTGGGTGACTAAAATAATAGATGGCGGAGGTGCAGTAGACATCGCTTATCTGGACTTTAGTAAGGCTTTTGATACTGTCCCACATAGAAGGCATATCAATAAATTGCAGTCTTTGAGCTTGAGCTCACATATTGTTGAATGGATTAGGCAGTGGCTGAAGGACAGAAAACAGAGGGTTGTAGTCAATGGAGTATATTCAGACCATGGTATTGTTAACAGTGGGGTACCTCAGGGATCTGTTCTGGGACCCATATTGTTTAATATCTTTATCAGCGAAATTGCAGAAGGCCTCAATGGTAAGGTGTGTCTTTTTGCTGATGACACAAAGATTTGTAACAGGGTTGATGTTCCTGGAGGGATACACCAAATGGAAAAGGATTTAGGAAAACTAGAGGAATGGTCAAAAATCTGGCAACTAAAATTTAATGTCGATAAGTGCAAGATAATGCACCTGGGGCGTAAAAACCCAAGAGCAGAATATAAAATCAGTGATACAGTACTAACCTCAGTATCTAAGGAAAGGGATTTAGAGGTCATTATATCAGACGACCTAAAGGTGGGCAGACAATGTCATAGAGCAGCAGGTAATGCCAGCAGAATGCTTGGGTGTATAGGGAGAGGCATTAACAGTAGAAAGAGGGAGGCGCTCGTGCCGCTCTACAGAGCACTAGGGAGACCTCATCTGGAGTATTGTGTGCAGTACTGGAGACCATATCTGCAGAAGGTTCAGAGAAGAGCTACTAAACTAGTACATGGATTGCAGGACAAAACTTACCAGGAAAGGTTAAAGGACCTTAACATGTATAGCTTGGAAGTAAGAAGAGACAGAGGGGATATGATAGAAACTTTTAAATACATAAAGGGAATCATCACGGTAAAAGAGGAGAGAATATTTAAAAGAAGAAAAACTGCTTTTAAATTAGAGGGGCAAAGGTTTAAAAGTAATATCAGGAAGAATTACTTTACTGAGAGAGTAGTGGACGCATGGAATAGCCTTCCTGCAGAAGTGGTAGCTACAAATACAGTGAAGGAGTTTAAGCATGCATGGGATAAGCATAAGGCCATCCTTCATATAAGATAGGGCCAGGGGCCATTCATTGGGCAGACTAGATGGGCCAAATGGTTCTTATCTGCCGACACATTCTATGTGCAAAAAAGTGAATTTCGGCATTTTGAAGCAGCTCTGACTTTCTGAGCGCCTGTCATGTTTCTTCAGGTGCTAGAATGCCAGGATAGTATAAATACCCCCCAAATGACACCATTTTAGAAAGAAGACACCCCAAAGTATTCGCAGAGGGGCATGGTGAGTTCATGTATGATTTCATTTTTTTTCACAAGTTAGCAGAAAATGACACAGACTCACTATGCCCCTCAGTGAATACCTTGGGGTGTCTACTTTCCGAAATGGGGTCATTTGTGGGGTGTGTTTACTGTTCTGGCATTTTGGGCGGGGCTAAATTGTGAGCCGCCATGTAAAACCTAAAGGTACTCGTTGGACTTTCGGCCCCTTTACGCACCTAGGCTGCAAAAAAGTGTCACACATGTGGTATGGCCGTACTCAGAAGAAGTAGGGCAATGTGTTTTGGGGTGTATATTTACATATACCCATGCTGGGTGAGAGAAATATCTCTGTAAATTGATAACTTTGTATAAAAAAAAATAAAAAGTTGTCATTTACAGAGATATTTCTCACATTGCCCTACTTCTCCTGAGTACGGCGATACCACATGAGTAACACTTTTTTGCAGCCAAGATGCGCAAAGGGGCCCTAATTCCAATGAGTACCTTTAGGATTTTACAGGGCATTTTTACGCATTTGGATTCCAAACGACTTCTCATGCATTAGGGGCCCCTAAAATGCCAGGGCAGTATAAATACCCCACAAGTGACCCCATTTTAGAAAGAAGACACCCCAAGGTATACTGTGAGGGGTATGGTAAGTTCATGTAAAATTTTATTTTTTGTCAAAAGTTAGTGGAATATGAGACTTTGTAAGAAAAAAAAAAAAGTTTCCGCTAACTTGTGCCAAAAAAAAGTCTTCTATGAACTCGCCATGCCCCTCATGGAATACCTTGGGGAGTCTACTTTCTAAAATGGGGTCACATGTGAGGTGTTTGTACTGCCCTGGCATTTTAGGGTCTCCACAATCATTACTTGTATGGCCAGCATTAGGAGTTTCTGCTATTCTCCTTATATTGAGCATACGGGTAATGAGATTTTTTTTTTCCGTTCAGCCTCTGGGCTAAAAGAAAAAATTAACAGCACAGATTTCTTCATTCGCATCAATCAATGTGGATGAAAAAATCTCTGCCCAAAAATATGCAAAAAAAAAAGAGGGGAAAGGACATAGTAGTGCTTGCGAAGTAAGGCCCCATTCACACGTCCGCAAAAATGTCCGCATCTATTCCGCAGAATAGATGCGGACCCATTCAGTGTGAATGGGGCCGGCGGTGATGCGGAGAGCACACTATGTGTTCCGGATTTTTGGACAGAGCAAAAAGCGCAGCATGCTGCTGTATTTGCTGCGTCCAAAAAACGTTCCGGTCCTGAACTGAAGACATCCTGATGCATCCTGAACAGATTTCTCTCCATTTAGAATGCATGGGGATGATCCTGATCAGGATTTTTCCGGCATAGAGTGCCGAGGACGGAACTCTATGCCAGAAAAGAAAAACGCCAGTGTGAAAGGACCCTAAAAGAAGCGCGTAAGCAAAGAAGCAGCATGTCCTATCTTGTGGCAGAATCAGCGCTGATTTTCCCATTCAAGTTAATGAAATGCAGAAATAAATGCACCATTTAATACACTTTTCACCCATACACATGTTTTTTCATGCATAAATGCACCAAAAGCAAAGAAAAACTCTTGGGGGAAAAGTACTATAGAATTTATTAAAGTAAAAAAATCTGCTTAAAAAATGCTTCACAAAAAACAAGTCAAAAAATGCGTCAATAAATGCACGTAATTTGGAGGCGTAAAAAATCTGCTTGGATTCAGCACTGATTGTTTACACATGTAATTTGAAAATAGGCAGTGTGAACTGACCCTTAAAGTCAGACTGTTCAGTCTCTCTTTTTTCCAACTTAAAGGGATGCACTTTTGCAGCAGCCTATTACCAGCTTCTGGGGTATCCCTTGCCCCTTAAGAGGTATCTACGATTATATGTCCCTCTAATAAGGCAAGTAGTCGTGACGCGAGTTGCAGTTGAGCAACGAGGACTTGGTGTCCCCTTTTTGTAGATGGTAGTGTTGGTACCCAGAGGTAGGTTTGCCAGAGTGTTGTAGAGTGGCCTATAGTGTCTCCGTAGATGTTATAAATCCATGTCACGGTGCTCCTACCTGGATATCCTTGGATCCCAGACGTGGTGTAGTCTGAAGCAAGTGCAAAAAAGGGGTTGTTGAACTTGGGTGATGAATAAGCAGAATAAATGGAGTCCAGACTTTGTAGTAACGTTGAACACAGCTTTCATATGAGGGGAGCAGACAACAAGCGGGTGGCACTACCATGCACTCCAAAACAGCTTAACTCAGTAGTGCGGCTAGGGAACCTCCAGTCAAATCACACAGCTTCAGCCGTGCTCAGCCACACAATAGGACAGTCCATATGATCCATTAATCAGAAGAAAGAAAGGCGGCGGCACTCACCATGCTGTGGTAAATCTTTTCATGCTTTTAATCTTTCATAAACAAAGTACAGATAATCGGGCTGGGGGCGGGCAAGACCTCCTTAACAGAAAGCTGGCGGCGAACACAGCTTTACTTAGGATAAACGATAATCCAAACAGTTTCCAAATGTTATCTTGGTCATCAGTAGGTATTGGCTTATTCTGGCAGGCAAACACTTCTACAACAATGTCAGCTCTGCTATATGGTAGCTCTCTCAGCTCTGTTATGCTGACTGGGTAAATAGGATTTTTCCCTCCTCTGCTGGAACTTAGCTGTCTGTAGTCTGTCTCTTACTTTATCTTTAATCCTAGGAACTTCTTCCTGGCATCAGGCTTGGGAGGCAATGCAAGCCCAGGAGGGGAGATAAAACCATGTAGCACTTCACAGGTAGGGCCTGTTGTGGGCCTAGCAGAGCAGGCAGTGCTCTGCTAGCCAACACACAACCTTTCCCCAGGAGGGGGTAGGCTAGACTGACCTACTAACTAAACTCCTGCCTTTCTAAAGAGGGCTGGAAGGGAACTAGAAGGTTCCTCTCCAGAGAAACTAGCTTTGCACATATTTGCTGCCACCTGCTGGTAGACCAGGCACATTAAATATTAACAGTGGTTAATAAGAAAATACATACACACATTGCAGGATAAGGCAATAAGTACATATGATGACACAGGATCACACAATACAGATAGTTGGGGTGCAATAGGAGGTGGTAACGGCACTCTGGGTCATTACATTATCTCTATCATTAGATAGTATATTTACTAAGTATATGATATCCACAGTATCCTCGGAGGAATCTCTGAACAGGGGGCCTTCCTGTCCTTTAGTTATGATAGGCAGCTTGTAGCTTATAGTGTTCCCACCACATGCAGAAGAAGCTATAGCCAGATTGGGGGCCGTTACATTCTTTGCCAAGGTAGTCCTCAATCCCTTTGTGATGGATAAACCTTCTGTACATCTTTCCCCTTCTAATGGATGGTACATAAACTGCTTGTAGTCTGTAGGGAAGTATCTTCCTACAGGATCTGTTCTTTGCTGCTCTGAGGTGTTCACTCCTCAGCAGACAGCCACAGACTCCAGGAACTTTCTCCTAGAGAGGAAGGGTAGAACCAACCCTGACTAGCTTCATGGGACCTTCCACTCCCTATACAACCGTATGGCATATGTAGTATATGTATATAATACATTAAATACAGTGACATTAACACTATCAGTGCTTTGCAGTGTATTTCAGGACACTGCAATTGGACATTATAGAAAAAAAGCACTGGCCTCTCTGGTGGCCAGGACCGCAGAAGTGCTCACTAGGCCTGCACTCTTCACTGGAGTGTGTCAGCACGACCACTGCTGCTGGATTGCAGCGGTGGTAGTAACCCCTGGATACAAGCATTGTATAATCTAATGGGAAAATCCAGCCAGCAAAGGAGGCAATATGGACAATCACAATATAATAGTAAATGCCTTGTATTAACTTTGTCTACATGATAAATGCCATTTGCTGAAGTGAGACGATGTGGACCTCACTAATATTTTAAACATTATTGCTGTTTTCTGTTTTAATCCCTTGGCTTGAGTTTCAGAACTGACCAGTTTATTATTAGGGAAAAGATTGGCTTATTACACAGGTAGTAAGGGGTGAGGGACCTGGAATACTAAAGGGGCTGTCTGAGACTGAACAAAAATTGGCAGGGGGCTGGACATGATGTACTGATGTCCCGCTTCCATCACCCACTTCCAGTGCAGCAGCTAACGTGCCATCTACATACACGTGACTGCTGCTAGCCAATAAGTAGCCTAAGCAATGACATGTGCTGTGCATTATTACTATTATTACTACTGGGGACACTATAAGGGAGTACAAGATGTATTGAGGGTACTTTGCTTGGCACAAATATTTTATATGGTACTAGTATTTTCAGGGGAACTATCAAATATCTGTATTTGAGGACATTGGAGAGCACAGCAGGTCCAGCATTAGAGGTGGCAGCAGGATGGGGAGATTGTGTTGAGAAGGAAGGGAGCATGATAGAGCGTGAGGAATTTAAGATGTCTGTGTGGCAAACTCCGCAGAGACAAAATGTGGCTGAAAAAGTTGTCATAGGGGTATTGGCCGAAAGAAGATGAGGAAAGATAATGTCTACAATCATAGATCTCACTTCACTAAATGTAATAAAATGTTCAGGAGTTATATATATATATATATATATATATATATATATATATATTCTGAAGCACAGTATAAAAACTTCAATGAGATATTTGCAAAGGAGCACAGATCAAAATTAGAGAACACTTTCAGATACCAATGTATTGGAGTTTATCTGGCATCTGGTGCTGATTTTCTTAATTATCTGACAAACCCTATTTGGTAGCCTAACTTCCCAGTTTTCACTGACTTTGTATGATGATGAGTCGTTCTAAAATGACTGTAACCCTTTGGCAGCGGGTTGTTGAGGTGAAGGCCAAAGGGATGACCCTATCAGTGATAGCAAGAGAAGTTGGTTGTTCCAAATCTGTGATTTCAAAAATATTGCATTTTTACAATGTTCAAACTCATTCAAGTCCCCCAAGAAGGATGGTCAACCATGAAAGACAAATGTAAGGATAATGACATGATGGGGTATTGGCTACTTGTCCGGGTCAGCCACCAAGCCTTCCATTCCCACTGCCCAGCCGATACCCAAACCTCCCCCCCCCCCAGTAACAAAAGACACCACACTAGGGATGGATTTAATTGGCCACAGCAGCCGTTTATTATTTATTACAAATATAGATATAACAATAAACATAATTTTACATAATTTAACCTGACGCAGGAGGTACTGGAAGCCCACGCTATCTGATTCCGACCCCTCCACCACTGGCAATTAGTTCCCCTAGCACCCCACAGGACACTACCTTCCATCGCCAAAAGGCCCCATCATGTCGGCCTCCCCCTAGTCTGCGCCCCAGTACGGCCGTCCTGGATAATGTGGAAAATCTCAATGGGCAATCGGTTCAACACAGCAGCTGGAATTGCTCGCCAGTTCAGCACCTAACAGGGTGAGGTCTCGTCATACAGTGTCTCGATGTTTAAAGTAACCTTTGGTGAGGAGCATGTTGTTTAGACAGTGGTCCAAAGTTCAGTTCAGTGATGAAAGAAAGCTTCATTTATTTGGGTCCACTGGGAAATATTAAGTTTGCTGTCAAACTGGGGAAAGGCTGAACCTAAAGTGTGGAAAGAAGTCAATGAAAGGTGGAGGAGGAAGTGCCATGGTTTGGGAAATGTTTTTGCCAGCAGGATTCAGGCCTCTTATACAGCTACAGTAAATGCAAATGTTTATCAGAACCTTCTTTGACAACATGTGGTTCCTTCCCTGCATTCATCACTCAATCAGCCAACAGTTTTCGTGTAGGACAATACCCCCTGTCATACAGAAAAATGAGCAAAGTTCCTTCAAACTGAAAACATCAAAATACTAAAATGACCAGCCCAGAGTCGTAATCTAAACCCAACAGAAAACCTCTGGAAAATCCTTGGCAACAAAGTTATGTCAAGAAACCCATCTGCTGAACTGTGGGAGATACTGGAAAAAGAGTGGACCAAAATGACACCAGAGCAGTGGGGGAGACGAGTGATGTCCTGTGGCCGCAAATGTGCTGAAGTTATTCAAAGCAAAGGCCTGGACACTTCCTACTAATTTTTGACGGTTGTAACCTTCAGAAAATTTTGTGGTAATCTTTCTCTGTGCTACAGCCATTGATGTTTTTTAATTTTGGTCATTGTGTTTTCTGCAAAATAGAGTTTTTTTTGTTAAAGTGCCTTGTGTATCAAGCATCCATGTACTTTTAAGGAGAGAGCACATGTGACAGGAACAGGAAGTGTAAGGTGTCTTGCTGAGAGCTAGGGGATAGAAAGATGGAGATCTAACTGCAGCAGTTATAAAGAAAGAAGTTACTGTTGAATGTCATCCCTGCCTGCTTTCATTTCATGAAGATATCACAACTGGTCACGAGGATGAGATGAGTGTCCTGCTACAGTGAGTACTGACTGCCCGTCTGCATGTATTAAATACCAAGGTGTGTGCTCCGAATATCCAGAGACACAGACAGTCTTCAGAAAACATGCCTTGCTAAAACTACAGCACAATTAACTCTTGAATTGTTTTTCTGATCAGAGCTAAGATGGCAGATCAGCTACATGTGTTTCCCACATTTGATACTACTGCTACCAATAACCTAGCTTGCAACTGGAGAAAATGGATTAACAGATTTGAGAACTTTCTGGAAGCCATAAAAGGTAAATGATAAAAGGTAAAAAAGGCTCTACTATTGTACTATGATGGCTCAGACGTGTATGACATACAGTTGTGTTCAAAATTATTCAACCCCCACTGAAATTGAGTGTTTTGGCCAGTTTGACATTGATTTTGATCATTTCAGTCATCTTGTTTAAAATTAAATCAAAGAGGCATTTGTAAGTCAGACAAATATAACATAACATTAATAATGAAATAACCACAAATGTCTTTTCTGTGCTCACATCATTATCAGTTTTATTCAACCCCCAAGTGACATTCAATCTTAGTACTTAGTACAACATCCTTTTCCAGTTATAACAGCTTTTAAACGTGAAGCATAGCTTGACACAAGTGTCTTGCAGCGATCTACGGGTATCTTCTCCCATTCTTCATGGGCAAAAGCCTCCAGTTCAGTCACATTCTTAGGCTTGCGCGCTGCAACTGCTTTCTTTAAGGCTGGGAACACACCTAGGCGTTTTTGGATCAGGCGTTTTTTTAAACGTTTTTTCCGCGGAAAACGCACGTTTTTTTTGGGCGTTTTTGTATTTTTGCAACACGCGTATTTGGGGCGTTTTTTGATTGACAGCTTACAGTTTGCAGAAAAAAAGAATCCCCACACAGCAAAGGTGGGTGGAGATTCTGCCTTTCTGCTGGGTTTTAGGCATACTGCAGTCGACTCTTCTTATTCTTTGGAGACAGCAAGGGGGTGCGCCCGGGAGTTCTGGCATGGAGGCCTTCATTACGCAGTGTGCGCCTTATTGTCTGAGCTGAAACTTCAGTACCCGCATCTGACAAATCTTTTTTCAGTTCCTCAGCAGTCACACGGGGACTTTTCTCCACTTTGCGCTTCAGGTAGCGCACAGCAGTCGAAGTCAGCATCTTCTTTCTGCCAGGACCAGGTAGCGTTTCAACAGTGCCCTTTGCCTTGAATTTGCTAATGATGCTTCCTATGGTGTCTCTTGGTATGTTTAACATCTTTGCAATCTTCTTATAGCCATTGCCCTTCCTGTGAAGAGAAATCACCTCTTCTCTTGTCTTCCTGGACCATTCTCTTGACTTCACCATGTCTGTAAACGCACCAGTAAATGTCTAGAAGGAGCTGAGTATCACAGTCATTTTACATCTGCCTAATTGGTGCTTATTATGCTTGATTGCTGCTCCTTGACATCCACAGGGGTTTTCAATACCTGATCGAAAACACTTGAATGAACCTCTGTTCTTAAGAGTGGTCGTCTTTAAGGGGTTGAATAATTGTGTCAATGAAGAAATCACAAAAAAAACATTTAATACTGTATTACAAAAACAATTGATGTCATTTTAGTTGCATTTGGTTCTTTAAAAAGTCCTTGTAAGATTTCATTCTGAACACAATTACAAATGTACACTAAATTCCCTAAAACCCTTTACAGCATTGGGGGTTGAATAATTTTGAACACAACTGTACATATACAGGACACTGCCTGCTGCAGATACTGACACAGCAGCTGCTCCGAAGCCCTCAGAGAGTATTTCAACCCTAAGGAAAACATCAGATATGAGAGATACAAGTTTAGGATTGCCAAACAGCTTCCAGAGGAATCCATGGACACATATGTTAGGCTACTTTCACACTTGTATTGTTAATTCCGGTATCGAGATCCATCAGAAGATCTCAATAATGGAATTAAATGGATCCATTTTGATTTTGCACATCAGGATGCATCAGTTCCATTAGGATGCGGTTGTGTAAAATCAAAACGGAAAAAAATAAATGGATCCGTCATTAATAAATTGAAAGTAAAAAAACGGTGGCTCAGCCTAAAGGCCCTTAGTGATCACCATAAAAACACGTATGGGTGGTCACTAAGGGGTTAAATAGAGCAACTATTTTTTTTAAACTGGACCTTAATAAAGGTTACCATCAGCTAAAGTCCAAAGTCAAAATACTTGACAGCATTTTCCACACAGTAAGGCCTAAGAAGGTAGAAGCGCTTAACCTTTGGAGTTTACTTTGTAGTAGAAATTTTTCAAGATGTCATAAGAAGTGTAATCCAACACATTCCTAATGCTTTCAATTACATACTAGTCTTTGGCAAAACCCAAGCTGAACACAATCCTTCATTACATGCTATTTTTGAGTGTTTATCGTTATGAATGAATGTCACAAATTGCTATAAATCAGGTACCCCCATGACACTCTGCCTTATGGTATGGCCATATGGAGCCGCCATGCTGTGGGTGGTTTGCGTCCATGCTGCGGTGAAGAACTGCACAGCCAATTAGCCTGCAGCTGCCTTTCATTTAATAATGAACACTGCAGCTTTAAACAGGGGCTGTTGCTGGTATGGGGTTTGGCTGGTTAAGTGGGGACACAATATACAGACATACCCACTTTTCCAACCCCAGCGCTCTCCTGCCCTATAGGTGGGAGCTCTTCTGCCGTCTGCTTTTCCTCCCTTTCCACGTCATATAATATCGATGATGACAAGACCAAGAAGGATTATTTGGAAGAAGTAAAGCTAGCAAAAGATGAGGATGGTAATCATTAAGACCTGCCCCCTTAAAGGGTTTCTGTCATCAGGTTTACACATTATAAGCTGTCTGACATTAGCTATGTGCTAATGTCAGAGCAGCTTGATAATGTGTTTTTTATGTAAATCCGAGTTATATTTATGCTAAAAAAACGTATTTTTATAATATGTAAATTAGCCTCTAGGAGCAGGGCGTTGCCCTGCTCCTAGAGGCTCCGTCTGTCAACCTGCTGCCACGCCCCTTCTTTCCTTGATTGACAGTGCCGGGCAGCGATCCTCTGCTGCCTCCGGCACTGTCTCCTGCGAAATCCACGCCTGCGCCGCCGCTCTGTATTCGGCGCAGGCGCGGTGAGCAGAGGACACTGGTGCCTGCTGTCCTCTGCTCACCGCGCCTGCGCCGAATACAGAGCGGCGGCGCAGGCGTGGGATTTCGCAAGGAGACAGTGCCGGAGGCAGCAGAGGATCGCTGCCCGGCACTGTCAATCAAGGAAAGAAGGGGCGTGGCAGCAGGTTGGCGCACGGAGCCTCTAGGAGCAGGGCAACGCCCCCCCTGCTCCTAGAGGCTAATTTACATATTATAAAAATACGTTTTTTTAGCATAAATATAACTCGGATTTACATAAAAAACACATTATCAAGCTGCTCTGACATTAGCACATAGCTAATAATAAATTTAACATAAAACAGAGTTTTATGGTCAAATTCTAAAAAGGTACAGTCAATAAAAAGGCGTGGGATTTCGCAAGGAGACAGTGCCGGAGGCAGCAGAGGATCGCTGCCCGGCACTGTCAATGAAGGAAAGAAGGGGCATGGCAGCAGGTTGGCGCACGGAGCCTCTAGGAGCAGGGCAACGCCCCCCCTGCTCCTAGAGGCTAATTTACATATTATAAAAATACGGTTTTTTTAGCATAAATATAACTCGGATTTACATAAAAAACACATTATCAAGCTGCTCTGACATTAGCACATAGCTAATAATAAATTTAACATAAAACAGAGTTTTATGGTCAAATTCTAAAAAGGTACAGTCAATAAAAATGGCCTCCATTCCTCAGAATGTTAGTGAAGTTTATTCCTTTCTTGGAATCTCCAGTTACTGCGCTAGATACTTTCAAAATTTTTAACATTTAAGAGAACTCACAAAACAAGGCTGTAAATTCAGGTGGTCTCCAGAATGCCAAACTTCTTTTTAAAAATGAACTCTGTTCAACAACAACAATGGCCTACTTTGATCCAACTTTACCTACTGAATAGATTGTGGATGCGAGTCCAGTGGGACTAGGAGCTATTCTAGTACAATACAGAACCAAGAACCAAGAACAAGAGCTTGTCATGAGTAAGGATCGCTATTGTCTCTGATCCGAAACGCATAGACTGGACTGTAACTGGCTCTTAAATCGCACTGAAAAATAAAGGTAACATTTTTTAACCTAGCTGGACCTTTTTCCTCTGTTTAATAGAGAACCAATAGTTCAGATCTATGGATTATTTCTTATGCTAGCAAAGGCTTAAGTCCAAAATAAAAATGTATTTCTTCAACCTCAGTAAACAGTGTCATACTAGAGTTGGACGGCATTTCTCAGTACGGTATTCCACAAGTAGTCAAAAAAGATAATGGACCTCCATTTAATGGGCATGCATTTGTACAATTTTCTGAATATTTTGGCTATACACACAGGAAGAAAACACCTTGCTGGCCACAGGCGAATGGATATGTGGAAAGATTCCTGCGCACATTCGGGAAGAGAGTTAAAGCAGCTTATTTAGAGCACGTACTACTGAAACAGGTGCTGTACAACTTCCTGCGCAACTACAAAAGTACTATAGATATAGAAAGTCAAATTGCAGCGCTCATCTGCGTATTGAGTCGGAGGCACGGATAGAGCCAGGACAAAGCCAACGTAAACTGCATAAAAAGTAGAAAGGTCCAGCTTCCGATAAAATTATATCCTTTATTTGATGTGGTAAAATCCATACAAAACAATATAGGTGAAAATCGACGCATTTTGGATCGTACATTAAAGATCCTTATTAATGATATAGTCATCTATATGATGAGTAAGGATTGTTAATGTAAGATCCGAAATGCATCGATTTTGCACCTGTCTTGTTTTGTATGGATTTTACCGCATGACATAAAGGATATCGTTTTATCGGAAGCTGGACCTTTCTACTTTTTATGCAACTACAGAAGTACGCCACGACTAAAGCTGCTCCTGCCCACGGGCGTAGGAACCGGGGGGGACGGGGGGGACAAATCCCCCCCAGGAAATAATGCGGGGGGGACAGGTATGTAAAAATCCCCCCCAGCGGCAGCACAATGTGTGCGGCGGTTGCGGGGCACAGGGAGATGAACGCTTCCATTGTGGAAGCGTTCATCTCCACAGTTATCTGTATCGCCGTCCCCAGGACAGCGATACAGATGGCTGTGCTGCGGAGCAGGAGAGGGAGAGGCGTCTCCCTTCCCTGCTCCTCTGATAGGCTGCCGGCACTAGGCCTGCAGCCTATCAGATGTTGGCACAGGCGGCGCGATGACGTCATCGCGCCGTCTGTGAGCCGTAGCAGCGGGACACAGGCCGGAAGAGGCCTGCATCGCATCGCTGTGAAGGATGGAGGTAAGTATAAGTGTCTTGTTTTGTGTGTGTGTGTGTGTTTTTTTTTTTTTTAACTGGACCCACTGGCCCATAAGGGGGGTGGGGGTGGAGAGAGAGATTTTTGGCACTTGGGGGGGGGGGCGGAAAAATATGTGGGCGTGGCTTGAGGGTGGGCGGGGACACGGGCCCCATAAGTGCTGTCCCCCCCAGATTTTTGGGGCTTCCTACGCCCTTGCTCCTGCCCAACTACTATTCAGCAGAACTCCTCGTATGCATATCCCTGATGTGACCAACCATGAACTTCCTGCCGCCTCAACTGTAAGACCAACAGACTTTAACAACAAGAAAATTGAACAGTGAGCAGACAAGAGATGACATGCCCAACCATCTTGTATACAGAGGGGTGATAAAGTTGTACGTCAGAAGCAGAAAACAAGACTTCTCCAGTGTACGACCCAGCAGAATACTATGTAACGGCCAAGAAAGCAAGTATGGTTATATCTGAGTGAGATGGACACTCTATAACCTGGAATGCCTCACATTTCAAAGTATTACCAATGGAAACAGAAATTAATGAACCTTCTCAGACCCCTGGAGATGTTACTCTCAACAGCTAGCTCTTCATTAAACAGTGTTCTCCAGCAACCAATACGTTATCCTGTGAGAGAAAGAGCTCCATTGAGACTTATTGAGGAGGAATAATTGTGTTAATTTGTATCCTGCCTATGGACTATCAGATTTATTAATGACTGAAAAATTGTGATGTTTATGTTTTTCCTTTAGAAGCTTTATTAATATTTTTTTTTTACAAAACAACTATGTGTGTGTGTGTGGGCGGTGGGGGGGGGGAGGGTTTTTGTGATACAGCAAGTATATATCTTGTTTTAAGGAGATAGCGGCCTGCTAATCGCTGCACTCCTCCCGTCGCTGAATATTTTGATCTGGCGACTTGGAGATTCAGCGGCAGCTGTGCAGGGATCCGGAGCGACGCGGGTGCCGAGGATTGGGGGGTGGGGATGTTTTAGACTTTGGATAACCCCTTTAAAGGCAATAATCAAAGGAAGATAACCAAAAAAATAAACCTTGCCAGATAGATAGATAGATAGATAGATTGAAAAAACAAAAAATAAAAAGCAGCACACAGTAGAGAGGGTGCAAATCCTTTAAATAGACGAGAGACCAAGGTCCACTCAATAGTAGTAGAAAAAAAGGCAGCACTCCAGCATAACGTGAAAATGGTGGATGGTTTATTAACACATCTAGCAACGATGTTTCAACTTTACTCAATGGAGCCTTTGCCAAGCTGTGATAACATGTGCCATCCAGGATATATAAGTAATACTAGTGTTAATCACGTGTAACATAATTGCATGATGTTCGAAAAAAATCTAATAAAACATGATTACAGTTCAAAATTCCAAGAAATGCATTCTTATACAGTGTCTCTTCAATTTGTGGCATTATTGCAAAAAGTCATCCTTTGTTTTAAAAATTATCTGGTGCATAAAGTCCATAAAATGACATAATCCCCATTAGTGAATTAATCAGGTGTACAGCATAAATCAATTGTGCATAATAAAAACAATTAAAAATCTCTTTGTAGTCCATAGGCAAGTCTCACCAGGAGCTGGATAACCACGAGATCTAGTACGGCGTCAGGAAACATGGTGCGCACATGCGGCACCCATCTGTACTCACACGAGATACGGGATTACAGAAAAAAGAACTCGGATCCCACAGTAAAGATGGACGCCGTCTATTATTCAGAGTGCATGGAATTACGCAGCCAGAATGGGCCGTATCAACATATTTGTCACCTAGGTGACCATAAACAAACCATGTTCCATGGATACCATATAGCGATTAAATACCACCATTGGAGGAGGTCCATGTTGGCAGGGGGAGGTGTCCGGAAAAGAGCATCAGTCACCGGCCCACCTAGAATAAACAGATCACCGCGGTCAGCACCAATAGGGTGTCGGACGCTGACATTACTGTCATTCATCCAACATTGGAAACCACCATAGATAGACCTAAGGGGCAAGGAGACCACCCGGGTATCTCCCGCAAAGCAGCCCCCTACCCTATTAGGGAGAGAGGTCCCAATGTCACATTTATGTGACTCAGGGCCTCATCCCAATTCAAGGGAGTGGTTCTATACACAATCTATGGTTCCATATACTAATATAAAACAAAAGATAAGTAGCTATAAGTAGCTATCAAGGGTCCCACTTTCCACTGTCCCAAGGGGCAGAGAAAGGAAGAAGCCAAGATTTGAAGGCAGACACCATCCCCACACTTTCAAATAACATTCAAAAAATAACACAAAAGAATAAAATACAGCCTTGATGATCTTGGGGTCCAGCATCCGGTGTGACTGTCCTGTTCACATTCATATATAATGATTAGAGATGAGCGAATTTTTCAAAATTTCGATTCCCCAGTTCGCCAAAGTTTTGCGGAAAAATTCGGTTTGACCCGAATATATTCGCGGCGAATTAAGTTAAAAAAACGGCTATTTCCTGGCTGCAGAGAGCCTTTATAGTGGTGTAGGACACTGTGCCTTGCAGTAACACACATAGGGAGTCTGCCGTGGTAGTGAAATAATACTGTGAGTCAGTATGACATGCAGATGACAGGTGTCGCTCTTAGAATCACTGCACACTTCACTTATTTGGGCAGTCACAGGGCCAAAACTGACCAAATAACAAAAGTATGAACTCAGCCTTATAGGTTGATGTTAGCGCCAAGAAGAAGCGCACTCCTTTTACACCGTCATGAGCTGATCACACATAGACATCTACAGGTCCTGTTCTATTAAACGCTTAAACAAGTAGAGCCCCCGACAGAGTGGAGAGGGTGTCAGCAGTAAGTTTGTGTTGCGTCACTGATTATTTTGCCCTTCCTCTGATCCGTCAGAATAATAACCCACAAAAAACGGATCCTGTCTGTGGAGCAATGACAGAGTGTGCAGGTGGCAGCAGCATGAGGAGGCCACAGAGTGGCACGATGACGAGATATTGCGGAGGTGGCAGCAGCATCAGGAGGCCACAGAAAGGCACAATGACAGAGTGTTGAGGTGGCAGCAGCATCAGGAGACCACAGAGTGGCACATTGACAGAGCTTGGTGGTGGCGGCAGCATCAGGAGGTCACAGAGTGGCAGAATGACAGAGTGTGGAGGTGGCAGCAGCATCAGGAGACCACAGAGTGGCACAATGACAGAGTCTGGAGGTGGCGGCAGCATGAGGAGGCCACAGAATGGCACAATGACAGAGTGTGGAGGTGGCAGCAGCATCAGGAGACCACAGAGTGGCACAATGACAGAGTCTGGTAATGGCAGCAGCTTTAGGAGACCACAAAGTGGCACAATGACAGAGTCTGGAGGTGGTGGCAGCATCAGGAGGTCACAGAGTGGCACAATGACAGAGTCTGGAGGTGGCAGTAGCAGCAGGAGACCACAAAGTGGCACAATAAAAGAGTCTGGAGGTGGCAGCAGCATCAGGAGGAGGCCACAGAGTGGCACGGCGACAGAGTGTGGAGGTGGGTGGCAAGAAGGAGCACTTGGAATTGGATGTGTGGCATCAGGCGGGTACCAGCATCAGAGTAGTAGCTGAGGTAGCAAGCCAGAATAAACCAGTCTCTTTTGTCAAGGTTTGGGTGAGGCAGCATGGATGATCTAATCTGATGCATCAGGCATTGGTGGGTGGAAATCCTGGCTGATCCACGCCTGATTTATCTTGACAAAGGTCAGTCTCTCCACATTTTTGTTAGACAGGCGAGTTCTTCTTGGGGTAACTATGGCCCCCGCCACACTAAACACCCACTCTGATGCCACACTACTGGCCGGGCAGGACAGCTTTTCCAGGGAAAACTCTGCTAGTTGCGGCTATAAATCCAGTTTGGCCGCCCAGTAGTCCAGCGGATCTTCATTGTGGGGTGGCAGGGTGCTGTCCAAATATGCAAACACCTGCTGGTTCAGGTCCTGCTCAAGGTCTAGCTGCTTCTGCTGGTGAGTAGTTTATTCACTATGCAGGTGAAGAAAGCTGCTCATCAGCGACTCTAGACTCAGGCTGCTGCTGATAGTGCTGGTACTGCTCCTGCTACCTCACCCCCCAGCAGCCATGGCAGTGGAACATGAGTGCAGAGGGCCCCCCCGGTCGGACCTACGAGAGGATGGACAATGGTGCAGATAGGCAGCAGCCAACTGACTATGTAGAGTGTCTCTATAGTAGTTCAGTTTGTCCTCTCTCTCGGCAGGTGTAAAAAAGGCCCCCATTTTGGACCGGTAGCAAGGATCCAACAAGGTGGAGAGCCATCCCTCTGCTGAATAGTGACAATTCGGCTGTCACTACGCAAGAAAGTGAGCATGCATCGGGCCATTAGTGCAAGTGACTCAGAGGGACTCCCTGCCTCCATCTCCACTGCATACTGCCACGGTGGGTCTAGGTCTTCTGCCTCATCTTCCTCATCGCCCTGTAGCTCCTCTGGCTGGTCCTGCTCCTCCTCTCCTGTCACCTGTGTAGAAAAACCACCCCTTTCGCTACACTTGTGCTCCAATGTCCTCCTCCTTCAGTTCAGCCCCCACAGGGCTTATGTGGCCTCTTGAGATCTAGGCGCCAGGTCTCCAGTCCCCTGACCAGCCAGATTTACCAGCATCTGTTCCAGGACATGAAGCAGTGGAAGGACATTATTCATCCCGTAATCCTGGCTACTGACAAATAACGTGGCATCCTCAAAGGGTCTGGGCAAACGGCAGGTGTCACACAATAGCTGCCACTGGATGACATCAAAGTTACACAGGGGAGTACTCATGTTCGCTTGCATCATTAATAAATTGTTTATGGCCTTTCTCTGTTCGTATAGTCGGTCTAACATATGGAGGGTGGAATTCCAACGGGTGGAAACTTCGCATATCAGCCTATGTTGGGGGATGCCGGTTTGCCTCTGCAGCTTAAGGAGGGTGTGCTTTGCAGAGTACGAGTGGCTGAAGTGCATGCAAAGTTTCCTGGCCATTTTTAGAATGTTTTGCAGATGGGTGGAAGACTTCAGTAACCGCTTAACAACCAGATTGAACATGTGTGCCTTGTTCACCTCCTCTGGCAGTTTAACAAAAGACTTCCACACCACCGAATAGTTGATTTCACCCCAAAGACTCCACACTGACCGACTGTTTCCGTCGCTGCCTCCGTGAACCGCTACTTCCCGGACAGGTAGGCTCCTGCGAAGCAGGTGGTCTAGCCCAGGCATGTTTCACTCCCGACCTCCCACTGCTGCCAACCTGCTGACTCCCGGCCACACTAGCGAGTTGCTGGCTCCCCTGTTGGCTCACAGGCAAGCTGCCACCCTCTTCTCCCAATGATGATAAAGCCCCTTCGTCACCCGTCTCCCAAGTGCAATCAGCTGCATCATCAAACGTCAGCTACCACGCCACTCTCCTCATCACTACTTTCCCACCTAGTGGCGGAAGCAGCAGATGTCTCCTCCAGATCTTGTCTGGGCAGTAGCTGCTGACTGTCCTCTATTTGCTCATCCTGGCTGAAAAGTGGAGCCGAGCCCACAGCATATAAACTTCTTTGGCTGAGGGAACAGAAAAAGACAGAGGCAGGTTGCTCCCAGGCCATGCCAACTAAGCGTCATCTCAGAGGAACCCACCAACTCTTGGCTGGGGGTGTCTGATGTCCCTAGGGACGAAGTGGATGACTGAGTCAACCTTTTAAAGAACTGCTAGGTTGCTAGATGACACCAGGAGCTCAGGCCTCTTACTGCGCCCCCTGCTGCCACGCACCCATTACTCTGCTGCGACCTGTGCCTGCGCCAGAAACATTTACTCCTCTGCCACTCCGCTGTGCAGGGCCTGGCACTTCTCTGTATGACATACTGTTAGATCAAATAATCCAATGTTAGATGAAATATTTTTATTTCGCCACTAAAACACGACAAACTAGGCTTCAGAATATATCACTGCACCGCAGAAAGACTGAAGAGACATTCAACATCCAACGCACTCAAGGGGCTCTCTATCTATAAAATAAATAGAGTCTTATATTTATGGTAAAAAGGGGAGGAGGCCACAGCTTTATTACAAAGACAGGGGGACCTTGTCTACCCTTGAATCCCAAGCGGCTGTACTTTCTTCGTCACCTTGCATGCCTGGTCACCGTGGCCACAGTGAGCATATCTTTGTTGGAACTTCAGGTGACTGCAACTACTCCATCTTCTTCTTTGACAAGGTCCTTCCTCCGCCAGCAAAGACATCTGAAATTACAGATATCATGAGCCAACCAAAAACAAAAAACAATACAACCATATTCAACATATCAATCACAGAATCAGGGAAAAACACCCAGGGAGGGAGGGTGCGGAACTCTTCACTGGCCTAGCACACACCAAGAGGAAGTGGAGGAGGAGTTAATCCTTTATATATATAACCCCCAGGGGTCGAGTCGAGGGGGAACGCGTGGGAACGGCGTTCCTGCACTTTTTTCATAGCAGGAACGCCGTTCCCTTTCAGGGCCCCCCCGTCTTTAACGCTGGCAAAAGAACCAGGAAGCGGTGAACTAGGCTTTGTACTTACCGCTTCCTGGTCCTCTCATGCGGTGGTGGTGGGGCGCTGTGGTGGCGGGCCTTCGGCTAGCTGAGGGATAAGCGGCCAGACTAAGAAAGAGGCTGAGTGGCTGGCTGTGCTGGGGAGCGTGCCGCCGCTGGAGGCACGTCTTCGCATGTGACGTTGCCAGCGAGCTCCGCCCCAAGCCAGAGAAGAAGGAGGCGAGCCGAGGCGCGCCAGCCAGACGGCAGTTAAAGTAAGTTCCCACCACACACTGTACTTGCCAGAAGCCTTGCCCGGGGGGGTTATAGTACAGTGCTGGAGAAATGTCCTATTAAGGAGGGAATGAGTAAGGGAGGTCGTTTATAAAAGTTATAATGACAGATGTACTGGAGAAATGTGCTATTGGGGGGTTATAAATTATAACCCCCACCCCCAATAGCACATTTCTCAGTACATTCTACATTATAAGTTTTATAAAGCGACCCTTCTCTTACCTGATCCTGCAGGACTCTTGCCCTGTTACATCTCTCATTATAACTTCCCCCCCAATAGCACATTTCTCCAGTATATTTCTCATTATAACTCAGCCCCCCAATAGCACATTTCTCCAGTACATCTCTCATTATAACTTATAATGAGGGATCATGGATGTACTGAAGAAATGTACTATTGGGGGGTGGGGGTTGTAATGAGAAATATACTGGAGAAATGTGCTATTGGGGGGAAAGTTATAATGAGAGATGTAACAGGGCACGAGTCCTGCAGGAATGTGTGGGAACAGCGTTCTTGTACTTTTTTCATAGCAGGAACGCCGTTTCCTTTCAGGGCCGTCTTTAACGCCGGGCAAAAGGACCAGGAAGAAGTGAACTAGGCTTTGTACTCACTGCTTCCTGCTGTCGGCTGTGCAGGGCTACGCACGGGCATGAGGGCTGAGGCACTCTGACGTCACACTGTGCGCAGCCTTCACAGCACAGCCGACAGCAGGAGGATGCAGATAAAAAATATTTTTTTCTTATTGTCCCCCTCTAAAACCTAGGTGCGTCTTATAGGGTGAAAAATACGGTGCTTGCTCCTCCTCCCGAACTCCCCTGCCCTTTGCGTACGAAGCACGCAGTGACGTCACGCGGAGGCACTGGATCTTGGGTGAGTTCCCACACTTTTTTTCCCAGGACTTGACCCCTGATAACCCCCCCTTGAGGCCTAAATTGGACTACAAAGAGATTTTTAATTGTTTTTATTATACACAATTGATTTATTCTGTACACCTGATTAATTCACTAATGGGGATTATGTCATTTTATGGACTTGACTTTATGCACCAGATAATTTTTAAAACAATGAATGACTTTTTGCAATCATGCCACAAATTAAAGAGACACTGTATAATCATGCATTTCTTGGAATTTTGAACTGTAATCATGTTTTATTCGATTTTTTTTCAATAATCATGCAATTATGTTACACGTGATTGACACTAGTATTACTTATATATCCTGGATGGCAAATGTTATCACAGCTTGGCAAAGGCTCCATTGAGTAGAGCTGAAACGTTGCTGCTAGATGGGTTAATAAACCATCCACCTTTTTCACGTTATGCTGGAGTGCTGCCTTTTTTTCTACTACTAGATAGATAGATAGATAGATAGATAGATAGATAGATACAATAAGATAAATAGACAGATAGATAGATGATCCTTATTTTTTTCTTCCCGCATACTTCTTAATCTTCTCCCCCTTAAATCTGTTGTGATTAGTGAAGAACTGAATAATTGATTGTCCCAACGGTTTCATAAGGCAGAGAGTGAATTTTCATCTGATCTCAGCCATGCATGCCATATTGGAGGTTTCCTAAGGTCAGCAATAATTGCCATCTTCTTCTTAATGGTCTCGAGGCTACATAAAGCACCTTAATAGGACAGACTCTGAAGCTTTGAGGACTGAAATGCGCACACAGATTAATGACAGGTCCAGGGGGAGCAGCAACAGTTTTTATATTGTCAGTTTTTATACTAAGCATTATCAGATCCATCCTCACCCTGCCAATTAAGGTGGCACAATTACTGTAATAATGCTGGGCCACTTGATAGCATTAGGAGATCACTGAGAAGCTTATATATAGGTTTTTTTTTTCATAACGGACATCTTACATTTCTGGAACTTCTCATTATTCACGCATGGGTGTAGGAACCCCCAAAAATCAGGTGGGACAGCATTTTTGCTCGCTGGGTATATTCTTATTCAGTAAACTGCGAGTTGTTTATATCGTTAAATTTCAAATGTGTGTGTGTGTGAAAAATCTCTTATATATAATTTACTTACAGTTCTAAAGACTCAGGGGTGCTGGCTGGCTTCGCCTCAGGGGTGCTGGCTGGCTTGGCCGGGCAGAAGGAGTGTGGAAGACTCTGAGGCCTTTTTCTCCAACCTGCTCCGGATCAGTGCTCTGGGCAGCTGGACTCCGGGCTGGAAGTGGGCACAATAAGAAAAAAATATTTTTCATTACACCTCAGGTCAGACCACCAATCAGACCCCCAATGTTAATCAGACCTCAGCCAACAGTCCCAATAAGATCCCCAATGTTAATAAGACTTCAGATCACACCTCAGCTCAGACCCCAATATGAATGACCCCCAATCAGACCTCAGATAAGAGCACCATGCCTCATAGCAGCCCCCCAGTGCCTCTCATCAGCCCCCCCAGCGCCTCTAATCAGCCAGTAATAACAGGCCCCCCCAATCATGTGCCAGTAATAACAGGCCCCCCCAATCATGTGCTAGTAATAACAGCCCCCCAATCATGTGCCAGTAATAACAGCCCCCCCCCATTATGTGCCAGTAATAACAGGCCCCCCCCAATCATGTGCCAGTAATAACAGCCCCCCCCCAATCATGTGCCAGTAATAACAGCCCCCCCAATCATGTGCCAGTAATAACAGCCGCCCCCAATCATGTGCCAGTAATAACAAGGCCCTCCCATTATGTGCCAGTAATAACAGGCCAGGCGCTCCCCCAATCATGTGCCAGTAATAACAGGCCAGGGCCTCCCCCAGTCATGTGCCAGTAATAACAGGGAGGGCCCCCCATTATGTGCCAGTAATAACAGGGAGGGGCCCCCCCATTATGTGCCAGTAATAACAGGGCCCCGCCCCCCCCCAATCATGTTCCAGTACTGTAAAACTAAGTATTGTATTTTAAAAAAATGAACCCTTATACTTACCTCTGCCAACTGATGCGATGCAGGCCTCTTCCGGCCTGTGTCCCGCGCTGACGTCATCGCGCCGCCTGTGCCCGCCTCTGATAGGCTGCCGGCCTAGATAGTGCCGGCAGCCTATTAGAGGAACAAAAGAGGGACACACCTCTCCCCTGCTCCTCCGCACAGCCTTCTGTTTGTATCGCTGTCCTGAGGACGGTGATACAAACAGATCAAGATGAGCCGAGCGCTTCCACAAGCGCTCAGCCTCATCTCATCAGTGCCCGCCACCTCCGCACACATTGCCCCGCTGCTGCTGGGGCCTGGGGGGGATTTCAACAGAACTGTCCACCTGTATTATTACCTGGACCAGATCCCCTGACCCCCAGCGCCCCCCCCCCCTCTTCCTATGCCCATGTATTCACGGTATGCTACAGTTATCTGATGACTGATGATACTTAAAGAGGTTGTTTTGGATTATAAGCAAGGAATGTATCATTCAGTTTTATCCAGCCCAGCAATGAAGTATTTAGGTCCCTTGTTGAAATTTGAATGCCTTTTGATCTTGAAAAAGTCATCAATAAATAAGAAAATCTCATCCTGTGTCAGTTGACACTAAGAAAGTCTGAGATGCTGCCAGTGGAATTTAATGCCTCGCAACTTTCATTGTCATCAAGGTGTCCCAGTATGGAGAGGACCACTATAGAGCTGCCATGGTTACGTTTTTGCTATCCGGAATTGTCCTTTTTACCTTGGACTTTACAGCCCTAGAATTCAAGTGGTATGCAATGTCTCCGTGTGCCTTTTTCTATAAAGTTCAATGTAGGATCACCTGCTATAAAGTGATGGCAGCTGTATGAGGTCATTTTAGTGATGAGACATTAGATAAAATCTCAGCCAATATATTGATCAAAAAACATTTGTGCCCACCTACCAGCACCAAGGTGGTCTTAGTCAGGCAGGTAACATCCTCCTATAAACCTACCTATGTCGTTTGGCATCTACATTCAGGAGAGCAGACCCTGCACATATACTGTGCTGCTCCTAGTCACTTCTATGTCCATCAATCAACCAATGAGAGGAAGAGCACGCACAGCTACTGTATATGCATCACCTAATCAAGGTCGTCTGTTAGATAGGAGGGGAAAAAGTGCACAAGAATGCTACTCCTCAGATAAAAGAGAAGCGCATTCACACATGAAGGTTCCATTCCTTCAAATGTGTACTACAAACTAAACAAAAATCACAGAAAAAGATAAAAAAAAACATCCTGCACGATGTATTGAATGAATATGCGGATGTGCGTGGCTACATTTATAAAAGAAAAATCACAGAAAATAATGCACTAACACAATAGATGCAAATATATTTAGACTAAGCCCTCATTCTGGTATGATAAAATCTAAAACTTTCAGCTAAAATATAAAATGCACATCCGCACACTCATTTATTACATGGTGCAGGATGTTTTGTATCTTTTTCTGTGATTTTTGATTAGTTTGTAGTGGGGCCACTTTTAGTATTTTTTTCCAGGGCCACTTTAAGTTCTCAGTCCTCCCCTGTACAAAAACTTCTTAATTGTATGTATACTAATTCTAGAAGCCAGACTAATAAAACGGATTAACTGGAAGTAGTGATGTGTAAGGAGTAGTGTTGAGCGAACAGTTCGAGAATCGTTCGGGTCCGTACCGAATTTTGGGGTGTCCGTGACACGGACCCAAACCCGGACATTTTCATAAAAATCCGGGTTCGGGTTCGTAGTTCGTCATGTTTTATGGCGCATTTTGAAAGGCTGCAAAGCAGCCAATCAACATGCATCATACTACTTGCCCTAAGATGCCATCGCAGCCATGCCTACTATTAGCAAGGCTGTGATCGGCCAAGTGCAGCATGTGACCCAGCCTCTATTTAAGCTGGAGTCACGTAGCGCCGCACGTCACACTGCTCTGATTAGTGTAGGGAGAGGACGCAGCTTCTGTGAGGGCGAGATAGGCAGGGATAAAGAAGTGAATGATCTACCTTTCTACACCTGTGCATCAGAACAACTCAGCTGAGCTGTTCACTGAAAGTCACTATTTTGTTTAGACTGGCCAGAGCGATTTTTACTGGCACATGTAACTTGGCTGACCGGCGGTGGCCATTTTGGGACTTGTGGTGCGCCAGCACAAGCTGCCACAGAGTCTAAACCAAAGCTCCAAAGAAGTGAAAAATCTACACCTGTGAATCAGAACAACAGCGATTCAGCTGCTCAGTCAAAGTCAATTTTTTTCTGGCTGGGCAGACCGTTTTCTGGCACATGTTACTGGGCTGATAGGCGGTGGCCATTTTGGGACTTGTGGTGCTACAGCAAAAGCTGCCACAACGTCCATTAATCTCATGTAATAGTCGATTTTTTCATAGATATACTACATCAGGGGTTTGGCTGTGCTTGTGTCACCCCTACTAACTGCAAAGATATTTAATATATCAGTGGTGAAACTGAAAGTAACCCACTTGGATAGCAAATCCCATGAATGTGCTGTTCCAGCTAGGCTAGCCAGTGCCACTACAGCCAAGTCCAATACTGTCAGCCAGAAATATTATTTTTTTATGTGCCAGAAATATAAATTAAAAAAGCTTTCACCGTAATAATAAAATTATTCTGGTGTTAGACCAGAAGAAGCACTCCTGTTGTAATTAATACTGCAAAAGGCTTAGGCAATATTTCTCCCAGTGTGGGAAATTTATCTAGCAAAACTAGCATTTTAAAAATTCCGGTGTTCTGAAATACCAGCAGTCCTCTTGTAATTAATACCGCAAAAAGGCATTATATCGTCCAGTGTTGTAATTTTGGTGAAAAAAGGCCAATTTAATCAATCTGGTGTTAGTTACACCAGAAACAGTAGGCCGCACGTTTTTACTCCTGTAAAAGGAATTATATCTCCCGTGTGGGAATCTATGTACCAAAACTAGCATTTTAAAAATTCTGGTGTCCAATTTGCAGCAGTTTTCTTGTAATTAATACCGGAAAAGGAATTATATCTTCCAGTGTGGGAATTTATGTACACAAACTAGCATTTTAAAAATTCTGGTGTCCAATTAGCAGCAGTCTTCTTGTAATTAATACCTGAAAAAGGCATTACATTGTCCAGTGTTGTAATTTTGGTGAAAAAAAGGCCAATTTAATCAATCTGGTGTTAGTTACACCAGAAACAGTAGGCCTCACGTTCTTACTCCTGTAAAAAGGAATTATATCTCCCCGTGTGGGAATCTATGTACCAAAACTAGCATTTTAAAAATTCTGGTGTCCAATTTGCAGCAGTTTTCTTGTAATTAATACCGGAAAAAGGAATTATATCTTCCAGTGTGGGAATTTATGTACACAAACTAGCATTTTAAAAATTCTGGTGTCCAATTAGCAGCAGTCTTCTTGTAATTAATACCTGAAAAAGGCATTACATTGTCCAGTGTTGTAATTTTGGTGAAAAAAGGCCAATTTAATCAATCTGGTGTTAGTTACACCAGAAACAGTAGGCCGCACGTTTTACTCCTGTAAAAGGAATTATATCTCCCCGTGTGGGAATCTATGTACCAAAACTAGCATTTTAAAAATTCTGGTGTCCAATTTGCAGCAGTTTTCTTGTAATTAATACCGGAAAAAGGAATTATATCTTCCAGTGTGGGAATTTATGTACACAAACTAGCATTTTAAAAATTCTGGTGTCCAATTAGCAGCAGTCTTCTTGTAATTAATACCTGAAAAGGCATTACATTGTCCAGTGTTGTAATTTTGGTGAAAAAAGGCCAATTTAATCAATCTGGTGTTAGTTAGACCAGAAACAGTAGAGCCGCACGTTTTACTCCTGTAAATAGGAATTATATCTCCCGTGTGGGAATCTATGTACCAAAACTAGCATTTTAAAAATTCTGGTGTCCAATTTGCAGCAGTTTTCTTGTAATTAATACCGGAAAAAGGAATTATATCTTCCAGTGTGGGAATTTTGGGGCTAAAAAATAATATATTTTATTGTGGTGCGAGTTGAATCGCAACAATGAGGAAACATTCTATTAAGGGACGAGGACGCGGTCGTGGTGGTGTCCGTGGAGCCTCTGTTGCTGGCAGAGGACGTGGCCGTTCGGCCTCAGGCGCACAAAGTAGTGAACCAACTCCCTCAAGTAGCCGGCAGAATTTACAGCGATATTTGGTGGGGCCCAATGCCGTTATGAGGATGGTAAGGCCTGAGCAGGTACAGGCATTAGTCGATTGGGTGGCCGACAGTGCTTCCAGCACGTTCACCACATTGTCTTCCGCCCAGTCTTCTGCGGAAGCGCACAGGTGGCACCTGAAAACCAAGCCCATCAGTCTGTCACATCACCCCCATGCATATCAGGGAAACTGTCTGAGCCTCAAGTTATGCAGCAGTCTCTTATTCTGTTTGAAGACTCTGCTCGCACGGTTTCCCAGGGGCGTCCACCTAGCCCTTCCCCAGCGGTGGAAGACATTCCATGCACTGACGCACAACCACTTATGTATCCAGATGATGAGGACATGGAAATACCACCACAGCAGAGTGACCGAGTCTCTGATGATGACGAAACACTGGTGCCCACTGCCGCGTCTTATTGCAGTGTGCAGACTGAACAGGAGGAGGTCAGGGAGGAAGACTGGGTGGAAGACGATGCAGAGGACGATGAGGTCTTAGACCCCATATGGACTGAAGGTCATGCCGCTGACTTAAATAGTTCAGAGGAAGAGGCAGTGGTGAGACCGAGACAACAGCGAAGCCAAAGAGGGAGCAGGGGGCAAAAGCAGAACAGCCGCCATCCAGAGAGTTTGCCTGCTATTGGCCAGCGCCAACAGGGACCCAGCACCCCAAAGGCATCTTCAAGGAGTTCCCTGGCATGGCACTTCTTTAAACAATGTGCTGACGACAAGACCAGAGTGATTTGCATCAAAGGCGAGGCATTAACGTTCTTAACCTGAGCACCACCTGCATGATCAGGCATCTACATGCAAAGCATGAACTGCAGTGGAGTACACACCTTAAAAACAAGGAACCCGCTCAGGCTCCCCCTGCTCCCTCTACCGCTGCTGCCTCAGCTTCCGCCTCGAGAGGAATGTTGCCACCTGCCGAGCAGCAAACAGAGGATGTGCCACCGACACCACCACCACCACCGCCACCGTCACCTAGCGTCTCCACTATTTCACACAGCAGCGTTCAGCTCTCCATCTCTCAAACCTTTGAGAGGAAGCGCAAATTCCCACCTAGTCACCCTCGAGCCCTTGGCCTGAATGCCAGCATTTCTAAACTACTGGCCTTTGAAATGCTGTCATTCCGGCTGGTGGACACAGACAGCTTCAAACAGCTGATGGCCATGGCTGTCCCCCAGTATGTGGTTCCCAGCCGCCACTACTAATCCAAGACAGCCGTGCCTTCCCTGCACATGCAAGTGTCCGATAAAATCAAGTGTGCACTGCGCAACGCCATTTGTGGCAAGGTCCACCTAACCACAGATACGTGGACCAGTAAGCACAGCCAGGGACGCTATATCTCCCTAACTGCACACTGGGTAAATGTAGTGGCGGCTGGGCCCCAGGCGGAGAGTTCCTTGGCGCACGTCCTTCCGCCGCCAAGGATCACAGGGCATCATTCTTTGCCTCCTGTAGCCTCCTCCTCCTACTCGGCTTCCTCCTCCTCTGCTTCCACCAGCTCATCCAGTCAGCCACACACCTTCACCACCAACTTCAGCACAGCCCGGGGTAAACGTCAGCAGGCCATTCTGAAACTCATATGTTTGGGGGACAGGCCCCACACCGTGCAGGAGTTGTGGCGGGGTATTGAACAACAGACCGACCAGTGGTTGCTGCCGGTGGGCCTCAAGCCCGGCCTGGTGGTGTGCGATAATGGGCGAAATCTCGTGGCAGCTCTGGGCTGCGACATCCCTTGCCTGGCGCATGTGCTGAATTTGGTGGTGCAAAAGTTCATTCACAACTACCCAGACATGTCAGAGCTGCTGCATAAAGTGCGGGCCGTCTGTGCGCGCTTCCGGCGTTCACATCCTGCCGCTGCTCGCCTGTCAGCGCTACAGCGGAACTTCGGCCTTTCCGCTCACCGCCTAATATGCGACGTGCCCACCCGGTGGAACTCCACCTTGCACATGCTGGAGAGACTGTGCGAGCAGCAGCAGGCCATAGTGGAGTTTCAGCTGCAGCACGCACGGGTCAGTCGCACTGCGGAACAGCACCACTTCACCACCAATGATTGGGCCTCCATGCGAGACCTGTGTGCCCTGTTGCGCTGTTTCGAGTACGCCACCAACATGGCCAGTGGCGATGCCACTGTTATCAGCGTGACAATACCAATTCTATGACTCCTAGAGAAAACGCTTAGGGCGATGATGGAAGAGGAGGTGGGCCAGGGCCAGGAGGAGGAGGATGACGGGTCGTTTTAGCACTTTCAGGCCAGTCTGTTAGAAGTGGCTCAGAGGGAGGTTTTTGCAACAGCAGAGGCCAGGTACAAATGTGGCCAGCCAGGGCCCACTACTGGAGGACGAGGAGGATGAGGAGGAGGTGGAGGAGGATGAAGCAGGTTCACAGCGGGGTGGCACCCAGCACAGCGCAGGCACATCCCTGGTGCGTGGCTGGGGGATACAGAGGATGATGACGATACGCCTCCCACAGAGGACAGCTTGTCCTTACCTCTGGGGAGCCTGGCACACATGAGCGATTACATGCTGCAGTGCCTGCGCAACGACAGCAGAGTTGCCCACATTTTAACGTGTGCTGACTACTGGGTGGCAACCCTGCTGGATCCACGGTACAAAGACAATGTGCCCACTTTACTTCCTGCACTGGAGCGTGATAGGAAGATGCGCGAGTACAAGCGCACGCTGGTAGACGCGCTCCTGAGAGCATTCCCAACTGTCACAGGGGAACAGGTGGAAGGCCAAGGCAGAGGAGGAGCTAGAGGTCGCCCACGCAGCAGTGTCACGGCCAGCTCCTCTGAGGGCAGGGTTAGCATGGCAGAAATGTGGAAAAGTTTTGTCTCCACGCCACAGCTAACTGCCCCACCACCTGATACGGAACGTGTTAGCAGGAGGCAACATTTCACTAACATGGTTGAACAGTACGTCTGCACACAACTCCACGTACTGACGGATGGTTCGGCCCCATTCAACTTCTGGGTTTCCAAATTGTCCACATGGCCAGAATTAGCATGTTATGCCTCGGAGGTGCTGTCCTGCCCGGCGGCCAGCGTTTTATCTGAACGTGTATTCAGCACGGCAGGGGGCGTCATTACTGACAAAAGCAGCCGCCTGTCCGCAGCCAACGTGGACAAGCTGACGTTTATAAAAATGAACCAGGCATGGATCCCACAAGACCTGACCCTCCCTTGTGCAGAGTAGTCCTTATTAATAACTGCCTTAAACCATGTTGTCTTGTACTCCTGGCCACTTCTTCATTAAAAAATCAATTTTTGAAATTAACTAGGATCTTGGGGTGCAACCCAGAGTTGAATGAACCTTCCCTCCTGTGCTGGGTGATATGAATGTTATACTTGTGCTGTCTGACATGTCTCCTTTGTGTGGGTGCAGGGGGCCAAAGTCACTGAAAGCGGCCTTCTCCTGTGGTGGGTGATCTAAATGCCTGATTCTCTGCTGTGGGACCTCTCTCCTCCGTCTGGGTGCAGGGGTCAAAGTCTCTCAAAGTCGCCTTCTCCTGTGCTGGGTGATATAAATGTTATACTTGTGCCATCTGACATGGTTACCGGGGTCCCATTAAATGGTGGCCTACTCCTGTGGTGGGTGATCTAAATGCCTGATTCTCTGCTGTGAAAACCTCTCTCCTCCGTCTGGGTGCAGGGGTCAAAGTCTCTCAAAGTGGCCTTCTCTTGTGCTGGGTGATGTAAAACTGATGCTTGTACCATCTGACATGGTTGCCGGGGTCCCATTAAATGATGGCCTACTCCTGTGGTGGGTGATCTAAATGCCTGATTCTCTGCTGTAAAACCTCTCTCCTCCGTCTGGGTGCAGGGGTCAAAGTCTCTCAAAGTCGCCTTCTCCTGTGCTGGGTGATATAAATGTTATACTTGTGCCATCTGACATGGTTGCCGGGGTCCCATTAAATGGTGGCCTACTCCTGTGGTGGGTGATCTAAATGCCTGATTCTCTGCTGTGAAAACCTCTCTCCTCCGTCTGGGTGCAGGGGTCAAAGTCTCTCAAAGTCGCCTTCTCCTGTGCTGGGTGATATAAATGTTATACTTGTGCCATCTGACATGGTTGCCGGGGTCCCATTAAATGGTGGCCTACTCCTGTGGTGGGTGATCTAAATGCCTGATTCTCTGCTTTGAAACCTCTCTCCTCCGTCTGGGTGCTGTGAAACCTCTCTCCTCCGTCTGGGTGCAGGGGTCAAAGTCTCTAAAAGTGGCCTTCTCTTGTGCTGGGTGATGTAAAACTGATGCTTGTACCATCTGACATGGGTGCAGGGGTCAAATTAACTAAATGGTGGCCTACTCCTGTGGTGGGTGATATGATGCCTGAATATGTGCTGTGGGACCTGTCTCCTCTTTCTGGGTGCAGGGTCAAAGTAACTAAAAGTGGCCTTCTCCTGTGCTGGATGGTATAAATGTAATGCTTGTGCTATCTGACATGTCTCCTCTGTCTGGGTGCTAAGGCCTAAGTCACTGAAAGTGGCCTTCTCCTGTGGTGGTTGATATGATGCCAGATTCTCTGCTGTGGGACCTCTCTCCTTTGTCTGGATGCTGGGGTCGAAATAATAGTAGCGACCTTCTCCATTGGTGGGTGATTTGAAGCCTGATTCTGTGCTATGGGACCTAACTCCAATTAAGATTGGTTAATTTTTATTTATTTTATGTTAAGTCATCATTTCCCTATCTACATTTGTTTGCAGGGGATTAACTTACATTTTGCTGCCTTTTGCAGCCCTCTAGCCCTTTCCGGGAGTCTTTTACAGCCTTTTTAGTGCCCAAAAGTTCGGGTCGCCATTGACTTCTATGGGGTTCGGGTTCGGGATGAAGTTCGGGTTGAGTTCGGATCACGAACCCGGACATTTTCCGGAAGTTCGGCCGAACCTCTCGAACCCGAACTTCCAGGTGTTCGCTCAACTCTAGTAAGGAGGACTATGACATAGTGGGAATAACTGAGACATGGGTGGATGATAGCCATGACTGGGCGGTTAATGTACAGGGTTAGGCCTCTTGCACATGACCGTATGCCCTCCCAGACATACGGTCCGTGAGCGGGCCATATGTCCTGGAGCGGCATTAATTGTGCGCACGGGAGCGCACAGCATCATAGATTACAATGATGCTGTGAATGTCGGGCCGCCCGCGGGGCTATTGTCCCGCACTCATATGATAATATGAGTGTGGGACAATAGTTCCGCGGGCAGCCCGACATGCACAGCATCATTGTAGTCTATGATGCTGTGCGCTCCCGTGCGCACGATCAATGCTGCTCCGGGACATATGGCCCGCTCACGGACCGTATGTCTCAAGGGGAATACGGTTGTGTGCAACAGGCCTTACAGTCTGTTTAGAAAGGGGAGGGGTGTTACTATAACTAGAAGGACAGCCATATTGGACTTATTAATAACCAATAGACCTGACAGAACAACAGATGTTCAGGTTGGGGGACACCTGGGAAATAGTGACCATAAAATAATAACCGAGATGAAACAACACAGACACAGAGTAGTACAAAAATGGGTCGGAACCAGGGGGACAATCAAATCAGAAGACAGAGGGTAGTCAGAATAGCCAAGCTGAAGTCAGTGTAAGATGGAGAAACAGCTCATACTGTTTCTGTACACATTACTGTATTAGAACTGCCATTCTGCATTTTGCCACAAGAGGCCATTGTTTCCCCACACAGCTAACATACTGCAAGTAATTAAATTTGCATTGAGAGGTATAGTTACTAGCTGAAGAAGAACCAGGAAATGACTCGGCAGACATGTTTTGCAGAGACAGGAGCTGGAGGCAGCATCTAGTGGCATCCAGGCGTCAGTGAGACCTGGAGTGGCCAGAGTCACTGTTGGAAGTGACTGATGACTGTCAGAAATCCAGATGTCGTCCAAGAAAGAGAGGATCGGTTCCGGGAAGGCTGGAAAAGCTGTGGAACGGAGCTACAGACCCTGCAGGGCCTCATTGTGGATGGGCAGACTTGTTATTCGGTTTAAGTCACCATCGGATGAAGAACAGACCCGGGTTGATAAGCCAGATCGTGCACACACCACAGTATATTGTGGGAGCCTGGAAAAACTAGAGACTGTGATCTAGCCTGCATTTACCTATAGTTAGTCAGATAGGGATTCTGTGTGAGGCAGAATGCAAGGATGGTGCTACAAAGATTCTGAAATGACCCGACACAGGACTTACTAGTTATAAGGTTATAGTTCCCTCCTGGATCAACAAGGGACTTCACTGTAAACTTCAGCTACTCCAGCATCTTGACTGGAAGTATTACGGACACGTGTCACAGTGTTGTTTAGGAAGAAGGGAAGGGAAACTATTGTATAAACCTGTAAGATTGTGAGCTCTTGTGCTGCACCGCGGGCCGCCTGTATCTTGCACCCCACACAAATGTTCCCGTTTCCTAGGGTAATAAGCGGTACGGCGGGGCAGTGATTGTTGAGCCCGCAATAGGTAAATTATCGCAAGTGGTGTCTGTCAGCCATCTTGGGGCGCCATGCTTTGCAGCACAGGGATCTTGGCATCCAGGCCAAACATATGTAATTTTATTATATGTTCACTACTAGGGATGAGCCAATTAACTTCGGATCAAACGTCCGAAGTCGATTCGCATAAAACTTAGTTCTAATACTGTACGGAGCAGGAGCTCAGTACAGTATTAGAATGTATTGGCTCCGATGAGCTGAAGTTACTGCTTTGCGAAGTCTTGTGAGACTTCGCACAATAACTTCATAAATTAATTTGTACTGTAAAAAACTATTTCCCAAATTTAGGTTTGGTACCAAGTGGTACTTTGGAACTGAACCCGAGTTCGGAAAATGTTTTTACAGTACAAATTAATTTATGAAGTTATTGCGCAAAGTCTCAAGAGACTTTGCGAAGCAATAACTTCGGCTCATCAGAGCCAATACATTCTAATACTGTATGGAGCTCCTGGTCCGTTAAGTATTAGAACAAAGTTTTATGGATATTTCATCCAAAGTCAATTAGCTTATCCCCATTCACTACATTTGAGATTGTGTTTAATACTTCTGTTCAGTAAAGTTTCTGTTTTCATAAAAGTTGGTGTCGGTGTTGCTTTTCTCATTTGTGGCTCTGCTGTATCCTGGGGAGCTCTCCACGGTTCACGGTCTTACATCAGAACCAGATGGGAAACACAGTACTAAATCACGAGACAGAGAATGGTCAAAGACAAGCTGAGGTTGAGTATATAAGTAAACCAAACCAAACAGAACCGGAAGCAGAGCTAGGGAGTGAAAAACTAACTGGCAAGGGTGTATTGCCAGCAGGGGATTTAAATAGGGCGCAGAGTCCCTGGATCAGAACCTGATAGGTCCAAGGACTTAGCGCCCCATTGGACCAGAACACAAGTTACCAAATAGGATAGCTGAGCTGCCACATCAGAACAGGCACATCTAAAAGATAATTACCTAATCTTTCCTAGCGTACGTACACTGAGGGGAGAAAAAGGGAATTACGCTCCGCTGCCATGGACGCGAGCAAATCACCAGGGGTCATGACTAGGCACCACATTCCGCAGCCCGGAAGCGCATCTTACCTGGTGTGGCCGTGCTGCAGCCGCAACGCTGGAGCCCGGACAGGTAAGTTAGTGACAGCTAAGCAGCAATATATCAATGCGTGGCATGTGGATGTGAGCCCATGTCTTTTCCTATACAATTTGGGATGTTTTTATTTTCTGTTGGTAGATTTTTTTTATTCTGTTTTCTGTGCATGATTACAGGGAAGCATCCATCTTGCCTGAGCTGCTGTTTAGAGATTTGCTTTCAGTCATTGTAACCATGCCCTGTGACCTGAGCAGAGGTCAATGTGCAAACACCATCTATTGTAAATGGTGGATCTGAAACACCCCGGATTAGTGTTACTATACTTTCACTCTGCTGCTGTCTTTTATTGCTAACACCAGTGTCATTCTTGTATTTATTTCCAGTTCCTTCACAAGTGTGCATTTATCTTACTGTTATGCAACTGTTTTGTTCATGTAATATGCCTGGTTCACCAGCAGGTGGCAGCGTATATGACCATTCCATTCTCCCCCCTTTGGGCAGAAGAGAGGGGTTGCAGTTCTAGATTGTTCCAGTTTAGACTCCATATTGGAGCTGAGAAGACCTGAAAGATATAGCAGCCAGAGGAAAGTGTTCTTCGGCTGGAAGTAAAGATTTTTACCGAGTGTCAGGAGGGGGACAACAGCCAAAGGCACCCCAATCCAAGGATACCAGATCAGACCTAAAGTACAGAAATCAGACCCAAGCAGAGTTTAGCACCGCAGAGAGAAAGCAAGCAGAGTTATTAAACAAGCCTGTCAGCCCAGCAGAGAAAGAGAGAAAGTAGAGTTAGCAAGTTTGCCTGCCAGTTTATGCCAAAGCCTGCTGGAACCAAGAGAAAGCCTGAATGTAAGAAAAGCCTGAATATTGTCTGGAATCAAGTTTACCCAAGAAAAGCTGCTGTTAAAGTTTACCAAGGTCTGGACTCAAGTTATTCTTCATCCCCTAACTCAACTATTCCCTTTTATTTGCTTCGGAGCCTAAGCCTGGGGTTCCGCTTTATCCAGGTAGGTGCACCGTGACAAATAGAGACTATTAAGGGCCGCTCCACACCACTCGGCATTCCACTAAACCTGGGATGCAATAGGGCCCTGAGGGGTGGCACGTTGCAGATCCTGATTTATCTATATATAGATGATACCTCTTGTTGTAATCATGTCTGTTATAATAATGAGATGATTGCTGAAAAATGATCTCTACAGAACAGGAAGTGTCTGACTACAATAAGACTCAATGGTCACATTGAAAACTGTAGGATTTCGGGATTTTTAAAAAATGCATGCAAAATGTATTAACAAATCACCAAAAATTATGTCAAAACATATCAAACATAAGACATGAATGTGGCTTTCTTGTGACACAGTCCCTTTAAGGCTATTATGTGTGTGTGTGGTTTAATACTATTGTGCCGCAGTCATTTATTACCCTGACAACACAATCTTTTGATTCCTGTGTTCTGTTTATCTGTAATTTTGTTCTCGGGTCCCTGCTTTGTAAGGAATACCTTCTAAATGAAATGAAGGAATTCAGAGTCTTTGAACAAAATGTTATCCCAACTTCAAGTTTCCTGCACCTGTTCCACTGAATAAGATACGTGTTTGCTTGGTCAGATCTCTTAAAAGATAAGCTATGAGAAACAGCGTGGGCACTTTCTGCTAGAGAAGATATTTAGATGTCCACCCACTGCTATTCAAGGTTTTGGAGATTGTGTAATTCATATTATTAATATAAAAAACATTTTCATTGGAAAATTTCTGATTAATACAGACTTTCAGATTGATGAAAGAAGAGCATTAAAAAAGAGGAAATGGAGTTCACATCACATAGCTAGCAATGCTATCTGGATAACTCGTCACACCCTTTCACTTTTTTTCACATTTTGTTGCGGTCTGGGTTCACACGGGTGTTGCAGGTTCATTGCGGGAAAAGATGCGGGTGCGTTGCAGGAAAATGCGTGATTTTTCTGCCCGAGTGCAAAGCGTTTTAATGCATTTTGCACGCGCATGAGAAAAATCGGCATGTTTGGTACCCAGACCCGAACCCGGCCTTCATCACTGAAGTTCGGGTTTGGGTTAAGTGTTGTGTAGATTTTATTATTTTCCCTTATAACATGGTCATAAGGGAAAATAATAGCATTCTTCAATACAGAATGCTTAGTAAACGGTCAATTGACCACTGAATTGCTGACCACTGAAGAAGGAGCACCTTTCGCTCCAAAACATGTCTGGTGAAAAGACAGTGACCGTGCATGCGCTTTCCTTGGGATCCCAGTCATTACGGATATCTTTGGGACATTTATCGGTGTGAGATCACGTAAGCTGTTTTTTTCAAACAGCCCGCTCCAGCCGAAATAACATAGGGCAGTTCCGGTATCACGTGGGACACCTGCGGACCAATAACAACAGACGTCTGGCATCACGTGGGACGCCACGTTAGAAGCCAGCATCATGTGGGACAACACTACAAGCGGTTCGAATCAGCGACTACGGGAGTGGTAAAGTACCAATGAGACCAACTGTACTAACAGTACTTATGACATTTATATGTATATGAACGATACAGGTGATATGTCAATTAACCCTAACTAATCCGAACAGGATATTGCTGCTTGCTAACACTGGACCTTATATATAATCAGCATTATTGGACACTGCTCTAATATTACCCTTTGAATGGTGTCCATATGATTAAGTGGACAATAACTGTTATTAGGTCTGTCATCACGTCCGACCACGGGAGTGGTAAAGTACCGATGAGACCAACTGTACTAACAGTACTTATGACATCTATACGTACATGAACGATACACGTGACATATCAATTAACCCTAACTGATCCGAACAGGATATTGCTGCCTTGGACGCCGGACTTTATATATAAATAGCATTAATGGGCACTGCTCCAACATTACCCTTTGAATGGTGTCCATATGATCAAGTTGACAATAGCTGGTATTAGCTGTAATAAGGTCTTTACAGTGCCCTATTGGGAGATATTTTGACGTGGTATACCAAGAGGATCAATACCACCTGGCACTTTTGTGTTCCATTTTAAGTATTTTAGGGGGGCCCCCCGATTTTGTGTATCTGGCATAATCCATTGTGTGATTTAATAAATTTATATACCCGGTACCTACTATATTACTTCTTAGTCCATTTACTGGATATCAGAGTGCCCCCTATATTCTCTTCCAATTTTTTTTCTTTACACAACATAGGGTGTGCACCACGGTCCATCTCGGCATTAGCAGTTTGATCCACTATTACCTTTTCTATTTAATTATCTTTAAAATAGCCATGACGGATCCGTCATGAACACTACTGAAAGTCAATGGGGGACGGATCTGTTTTCTATTTTGTCTGAGAAAACGGATCCGTCCCTATTGACTTACATTGTGAGTCATGACGGATCCGTCTTGCTCCGCACCACATCACGGACAGAAAAACACTGCTTGCAGCGTTATTCTGTCTGCACTGGGAATGCAACACAAACGGAATGGAATGTATTCTGGTTCATTTCTTTCGCTCACTTCAGTTTTGTTCCTATTGACAATGAATGGGGACAAAATGGAAACGTTTTTCCCCGCTATTGAGATCCTATGACAGATCTCAATAGTGGAAAAGGAAAGTGCAGATGTGAAAGTAGCCTTAATTTTGGGATGCAGGAGATCTGCAGAGGGTTCAAAGGCGGGCTAACTGATTATTAAATGGGATGGAAAGTCTTTTTTTTAATGGGATGCTTGAGAAATCAGGATTGTTCAACTTGGAAAAAATACGTCTAAGAGATGATCTAGTCTACATGTATAGAAACTGAATATGTGTGGTCAGGGCTGGCCATTAGGTATCATGGTACCCTGTGCGCGATTTCTTTTTTTCCCCATCCACTTCAGACCACCATAGTTGGCTTTCCAAGGCAAGAGTCTTTTCTGCAGAGTTTGCTGTCCAGATGTCTTCAGTTTCTCGCTTTACACATCCAGTGCACCTTATTAACTAACAGAAACTCCTCTTAGTGCCACATGCTGTGCCTGAATATAATAGCAGTATACACTGTGCTCCTGAATACAGTCATGTCACATACTATGGTGATGGGTCTTCTCTAAGCCTCAATAATGCTGGCAAGCTTGTATGCACCATATAGGTACCCTATGGGTCTACTAGATATCCATAATGACGGGGATCCCAAGGAAAGCGCATGCATGGTCACTGTCTTTTCACCAGACTCATTTCAGAGCGAAAGGTGCTCCTTCTTCAGTGGTCAGCAATTCAGTGGTCAATTGAGCGTTTACTAAGCATTCTGTATTAAAGAATGCTATTATTTTCCCTTATGACCGTGTTATAAGGGAAAATAATAAAATCTACACAACACCTAACCCAAACCTGAACTTCAGTGATGAAGGCCGGGTTCGGGTCTGGGTACCAAACATGCAGATTTTCCTCATGCGCGTGCAAAATGCATTAAAATGCTTTGCACTCGCGCGGAATAATGCAGGCAAGCTTGTATGCACCATATAGGTACCCTATGGGTCTACTATGGTACTCTTGCAGAGAAGGTGTCAATGGATGAGTCCACTTTGCTGTGACAAGTACCTATGTAGGTCTCCCCTCTAAAAAAAAAAAAAAGAGAGACCTTATTAGCAAACAAGCGGGTAGGGGACTGGAAAGGGTATGGAAACGACCATCAAGCCATTCTCTTCTTCCTCATATAATGGGGAGTTTGATATTGGACATGCTCCCTATTCTTCTATGTACACTATATGCTCCCCAGTCTTATACATACTCTTATGGTATCTGTACATGGACATACAATGGCCGCTTACATTCATCTTGTTCTTTAGCGTCTATTCTTTCCAACACGCCCCCAAAAATGTATTTTAATACCATATGCCATTTTAATCAATAAGCTCTTTGTCATGTCCTTGTAAGAGAGCCAAAACTGAGTGAAATCTCCATCTGTTCTGGGGTCAGAAAGTAAAGAGTATTCCAGATATGTTGATGTAAAGCTAAAATGATAAGCATTACGTTATTTGGTTAGATTTCAAGAGTGCTTTCTCTAAGGGACAAAAGGAGCTAAGAAACATGTCATGATCCTACAGGAAGATTCCTTAACATCAGAACAGAAACATCCATTTGTAACTCAAAGGAACTTAAAGAATTTCTAAGATGCAGTACTGAACAGGATTATATAAGAGAGGATGCCTACACAGGTCATTCCCACTTTTCTGGTTGCTTTGGAGCTGCTAGTCCTTTATGGAATCGGAGGATTTGTGCGCTTAAAGGAATTGTTTGATTTTAAGAAACTCTTAGCATAATTCCCCTGAATATGAGTTGATCACAAGAGACCCACTCCAAAGACCCATAGTGATCAGCTCTAATCTGCTTGGAGAACTTTGCAGCAAGTGTTCAGTGCTCCTGAAGTGCCATCACTGGGGAAATTAAGTGTTACCTGGTGCTGATCGGTAACATTGGACTGTATAATGCATGGTACGTACTTAGGAGATAGAGATGCTTTTTGTAGCTTTTCTCCACTTTAGCTTATTGACAGAGGTCCCAAATTAAATATCTCCCCTTCTATTGATGCCTACTTCTGTAATATGGGATTTGGAAATGGGCCAGACCACTCTTTTAAAAATAGTAGGCAGTCCAAAGCGTAGACTATTGCTATCACCATAGTATACTCATGACCATGATACGTAAAAACCTGACTAGATGAGCCAGACATTACATAATTACATCTTTTCATATTGACAAGACCCCCAAAGACCAGCCTTAAAGGGAACCTGTCACTGGGATTTTGTGTACAGAGCTGAGGACATGGGTTGCTAGATGGCCGCTAGCACATCCGCAATATCCAGTCCCCATAGCTCTGTGTGCTTTTATTGTGTAAAAAAAACGATTTGATACATATGCAAATGAACCTGAGATGAGTCCTGTCCTTGATATGAGTCCAGGGACAGGACTCAGCTCAGGTTCATATGCATATGTATCAAGTCATATCAAGCTATGGGGACTGGATATTGCGGATGTGCTAGCGGCCATCTAGCAACCCATGTCCTCAGCTCTGTACACAAAATCCCGGTGACAGGTTCCCTTTAAAGGGTTTATGCCATTTTTTATGTAAAAAATTAAATTCAGACATCTTATAGTACATGACAATCTCTGATTAAGCTAAAACCAGCTCTGTACCTCACATGGATCCACATGGATCTACTAGATTCTGTTCAGGCTGACAGCTCAAGGGGAGTGTCCTTTCTCAGGCCGCATTTCCTTTCTGCTGCAACTCTCTCCCTGTAACTGGCACATCTTCTAACACAAGCTGGAGGCAATTTTAAGATGGAACTGAGCATGTGCAACCACCTCAGTAGGTGGGCATACACATTTCTATGCAGATTAGAGACTAGGATGCGTCATTATGATGAAGTAAAGAGGATATCTCTCAACTGGAGCATTTTTTTGGTAACAGAAACTAAATTACAAAAGTAACTAGTCTTTGATGCTGAATTATATAAAATAAAAATAACATTTAATGGGAGCACAACATGTTTAATAATTTTGGAATTGTGAGTTCTTCTTTTACTTGGGTGATGTCTCATTTCGAATTTATCATTTCTTAAATTGAGGTGAAGAATGGTGGTCACTTGTCAGGGGTTGCAAAGGTCAGAGTCACCAGAAGCCTCTGACAAATGACACATGGTAGGTGGGGGCCTAGAAGTTTAAAGTTACAACTTTGACCATATGCATCTTATGTTTGTCACCCATAGTGAAAGGTAATAGATGACATATTTCCAAGCATAGCAAAGAGTTATCATGGAGAAAACCGCTGCAAACTGATAGAATGTAGAAACCATACTGTAACAGTGAATACAAGGAACTTAAATCTTTATAGTGTGTAGTTACAAAACACATGAAGTGCAAAGACTGCAAATCTGTGGCCCCAGAAACCACATAAGGCATTTAGAGAGACTTTACAAAAGAAAACTAATCAGAGTCCATGATATGTATGATGTTTGGTATTATAGTCTATATGGCAGCTGCCAGCAGTGTCAGCCTTAGCTGACGGTGAGATGAGAAGGTTCGGTGCATACGAAATGATTTACTTTCCATTTGACTCATTATATATACTTACATAACTGTAATTTACCGCAGGGACTCGAAAAGACTTTCTGGTGAATATATTATTTCATTGCTCTTTCTGCATTTCCCAGTAGACATGATCCTGTGGTCTCAGAATTATTACAAGCGAGAGAAAAACATATGAAAGTGAGGGGATGAGGCATCCAAATGACATGCTAATTAGAAGGTAATTATAAAGGACACTCATTGACAGAAATGGAAGGATCGCACTGATTATATTTCCCACGGTTTTCCTTACAAAATTGCTAATCTACAGACTGCACAAGTAGAGCATGCATAGAAAGAGCGAGCGCTGCATTATTACTTTCTATGGGTTTACTGTGGAGTAATTATTATACATGCATTTCTCTAATGGAGTATAGAAAGAAAATGATTGCTTATTAATAACCCATTACTGGAGCAACAGAACTGAAAACGAGTATAGAGGAACCTAGGGAGATGTAAGGATAGATTAGGTAGATGGATGGATAAACAGATAGATACATACACCTTCTAAGCATTAAATTCAGGTGTTTCATTCTGTCCCAGTGCCACAGGTCTATACAGTCCATCCTCTAGCCATGCAGTCTGCCTTTACTAGCATTTGTGAAAGAATGGAAGTAATAACCTTCCAATTATCATTCAAATGAGCATTTCTACAGGGAGAAACAAAAATACCAAACTTTAAAAAAGCTACATTTTGCCAACTAAGAGAGGCCTAACTAACTGGGACAAAGTCCTCAAAAATAAAAAATACAGCCACAAAATGGGATATCTTTAAAAGCATCCTAAAATCTGATTGTGAGAGGTACATACTGTATGGGAATAAAAGGTTAAGGAACAAAAAGAAACCAATGTGGATAAATAGAAATGTAAAGAAAGCAATAAATGACAAAAAGAAAGCATATAAATCACTAAAACAGGAGGGGAGCCAGGAAGCAATGAAAAACTATAAGGAAAAAAATAGAACATGTAAAAAACAAATAAAAGCAGCCAAACTAGAAACTGAGAGATTAATTGCCAAAGAGAGTAAAACTAACCCTAAAATGTTCTTCAATTATAGAAAGGTTAAAAAGTATAAATCTGAAGGTGTCGGCCCTTTAAAGAGTAATGAGGGGGGAATTGCAGGGAGCAACGAGGAGAAAGCAAAGCTGTTAAATATTTTTTTCAGATGAAATGCTGAATGTAAAAATAAATCCCCCATTAAAAGTGTCCTTTCTGACCCAGGAAGAAGTAGTCCGTCTTTTTATTCAAACTTCATAAACAAAATGGACAATGAAGTGGTGAAGGGATGTCCATTTTGTGAGTGTTTATGAAGTTTGAATAAAAAGACGGACTACGAACATTTCCTGTCCTGTGCTGGAGTACCTGTAAGAAAGAAAATTTGTCAAAATCTACCTTGGATTTCTCCGTGCAAGGAACATATCTGGGTGAGCTGGATTTTAATGTTTTGTCCAGGAAGAAGTACAACAGCGACTTACAAAGGTTAAAATACACAAATCGCCAGGACCGGACGGCATACACCCTCGTATCCTAAGGGAATTAAGTGATGTCATAGCCAGACCCTTATTTCTGATATTTGCGGACTTTATACTGACAGAGAATGTTCCACAGGATTGGCGCATAGCAAATGTGGTGCCAATATTCAAAAAGGGTCCAAAAACAGAGCCCGGAAACTATAGGCCGGTAAGTTTAACATCTGTTGTGGGGAAACTGTTTGAAGGTTTTCTGAGAGATGCTATCTTAGAGGATCTCAATGGAAATAAGCAAATAACGCCATATCAGCATGGATTTATGATGGATCGGTCATGCCAAACTAATTTAATCAGTTTCTATGAGCAGGTAAGTTCTAGACTTGACAGTGGCGAATTAATGGATGTCGTATATCTGGACTTCTCCAAAGCATTTGACACTGTACCACATAAAAGGTTAGTATATAAAATGAGGATGCTCGGACTGGGAAAAAATGTCTGTAAGTGGGTAAGTAACTGGCTGAGTGATAGAAAACAGAGGGTGGTTATTAACGGTACACACTCAGATTGGGTCACTGTCAGTATTGGGCCCTATTCTCTTCAATATATTTATTAATGATCTTGTAGAAATCTTGCACAGAAAAATAATATTTTTGCAGATGACTCTAAACTGTGTAAAGTAATTAACACTGAAGAGGATACTGCTACAGAGGGATCTGGATAGATTGGAGGCTTGGGGACAAGTGGCAGATGAGGTTTAACACTAACAAATGTAAAGTTATGCACACGGGAAGGAATAATGCAAGTCACCCGTACATACTAAATGGTAAAACACTCGGTAACACTGACATGGAAAAGGATCTAGGAATTTTAATAAAAAGCAAACTAAGCTGCAAAAACCAGCGTCAGGCAGCTGCGGCCAAGGCCAATAAAATAATGGGTTGCATCAAAAGGCGCATAGACGCCAGTGATGAAAACATAGTCCCACCACTTCACAAATTACTAGTCAGACCACACATGGAGTACTGTGTACAGTTCTGGGCTCCTGTGAAAAATCAGGGTTATTCACTTTAGAAAAAAGAAGTCTGAGGGGAGATCTAATTACTATGTATAAATATATCAGGGGGCAGTGCAGGGATCTCTCCCATCATCTATTTATCCCCAGGACTATGACAAGGGGACATCCTCTGCATCTGGAGGAAAAAAGGTTTGTACACAAACATAGAAGAGGATTCTTTACGGTAAGAGCAGTGAGACTATGGAACTCTCTGCCTGAGGAGGTGGGGATGGTGAGTTCACTAAAAGAGTTCAAGGGGAGACTGTATGTATTTCTGGAGTGTAATAATATTACAGGCTATAGCTACTAGAGATGGGTCGTTGATCCAGGGAGTTATTCTGATTGCCTGAGTGGAGTCGGGAAGGAATTTTTTATTCCCCTTAAGTGAGAAAATTGGCTTCTACCTCACATGTTTTTTTTTTGCCTTTCTCTGGATCAACTAGCAGGATGACATGCCGAACTAGATGGAAAAATGTCTTTTTTTGGACCTTATGTACTATGTTACTATGTAATGGGGCGTTCTAAAGAGATCACTGCATTCCAGCGTGGTCCTGTAATATGATGGCACCACTACCACAAATCAGCACATGAAATTTCTTTCCTCCTAGATAGTCCACCGTCAACTGTGAGCGGTTTTATTACGAAGTGGAAGCATTTAAGAACCACAGCACTTCGGCCATGAAGTGGAGATCACCAAAAGTTACAGAGCGAGAACATCAAGTGCTGGGGTGCATAGTGCATAAAAGTCACTAATGCTCTGCTGACCCAATACCTGCAGAATCCGAACCTCCTCTGTCATTAACATCAGCAGAAAAACTGGGTTACGCAAAATTCATGGCATGGGTTTCCATGGCCAAGCAGCTGCATGTAAGCCTTACATTACCAACCACAAAGTGTTGGATGGAGTGGTGTAAAGCATGCGACCACTGGACCCAGGAGCAGTGGGAGTATTTTCTGTGCAGTGATGAATCACATGTCCTGATGGACAAGTTTGTGGTGTAGCTATAGAAGAAGCAGGGGAAGCTGCTGCTATGGGGCCTGAACTCAGAAGTGGACCGCCCAAGAGGAGGACTAAAAGATTGTATTATCAGTGCCCTGTATTATGCAATAACATTATATACAGTGACATGACATACAGTATATATGGGTACAAAACGGACAGAGTAGCTGCCGGGCGTGACCTAAGAGAGTGAACTTGATTAGCCGCAGGAGTGGGGGTTGCACGGGAGGGGGGGTTGTGAAGAAGTTGCTGGGGAGGTGTAGGGAGAGTTGCTGTGGGACCCTGTCCGTTCTAGTTATGCCACTGCGTGGTTGGTGGAGTTGGTTTCGATGAACTCGACTAGCCTCCACTGAGTCCTGACCTCAACTGCATCGAACACCTCTGGGATGAACTAGAACAGCGATTGTGAGCCAGACCCTCTCCTACAACATCAGTCTCTGACCTCACAAATATTGTTCTGGATAAATGGGTAAAAATTCCCACAGACATAATCCAAAATGTTGTAGAAATTTGCCCTAGAAGAGTGGAAGTTGTTTTATTCATATTATTGCCCATGGCTTTAGAATAGGATGTCAAAAAAAGCTCCTTTTGGTGCTCCTTTTGGTAATACGTAGGTGCCCTCATACTAGGTGATAGATAGATAGATAGATAGATAGATAGATAGATAGATAATTATTAATGAGATCAAGATTAGATAGATAGATAGATAGATAGATAGATAGATAGATAGATAGATAGATAGCATTTGGAAAGTCTTCAGACCCTTTCACTTTTTCTACATTTTGTTATGTCGCAGGCTTGTGCTAAAAAAAAATTAAAAATCATTTTTTTCCCCATCATTATGCACTTAGTACCCCAAAATGACAAAGTAAAAAAAGAGTGTTAGAAATCTTTGCTAATTTATTGAAAAGGAAAAACTTAAATCTTGCATTGACATAAGTATTCAGATTACAGCTTCCGGTGTTTTTGGGTATGATGCCACAAGGTTTGCACACCTGGAGTTGGGGATTTTCTGTCATTTTTGGGGCAGTTGTTTGCTTAGGGTCATTGTCTTGTTGGAAGGTGAACCTTCAGCCCAGTCTGAGGTCCAGAGCACTCCAGATCAGGTTTTCATTATAAAAATCTGTGTCCTTTTCTCCTTTCAGCTTCCCCTCATCTCTAACTAGTCTCCCTGTCCCAACCACTGAAGTGAGTTATCCATGCACAACTGTATGCTTACCGTATTGCTGTTTTTAGCCATTTCAGCTGCTTTTATGCACATTGGTTTTTAACGTCTTCCCAGGCCATCATTACTGACCTACATTTGGATTATTAGCTGAATAACCTTTTAATTGCACGGGTCTGTATTGATCATCTTATCTGAAACTCAGCTTGTGGACTGGCGCCTTGATTGGTGGTTGGGCTTTTTTCTATTTACCCAACCACTGAAGAACATCCCCAGAGCATGATGCTGCCACCTCAATGCTTCACTGTGAACCAGTGCCTAGTTTTTTTTCAGATATAATGTTGAGTATTTAGGCCACAAAATTCAATTTTGCTTTCATCACACCACAGAATCTTGTTTCTTACAGTCTAAGATTCCTTTAGATGCTTTTTACAAACTCCAGGTAGGCTTCCATGCAGCTTTTTTGGAGGAGAGGCTTCTTTCTGACCACTCTGCCATAAAGCCCTGATTGGTGGAGTGCTGCAGTGATGGCTGACCTTCTGGAATTTTCGCTCATCTGCACACAGGATCTTTGGAACTCAGACAGAGCGACCATTGAGTTCTTGGTCGCCTCTCTTAGAAAGGCCCTTCTCCCCCAATTACTTTCTGTTATGGATCAGTTCAACCAGTTTGACTTAGGGCTAACAATAAGGGTGTCATCCTGGTGCTTCTCCCCTGCACAGGGATCTGAACTTTGCTGCAGGTAAGCAAGGGCCGTTACCTCCTGGGATAGCCCCGGTGTGGTTGGCAGAGGAACCACTGGGATCAGGGACTTACATGCAAACACCAGGAGCTCAGGATACAGAAAACACACCAAAACAGGTATGTGTGAACAGGCACTTAGACAGGTTTTTGATAACTAGGCGTCCTGCCCTTACAGAATCACGAGGACACAAGTTGAAGTTTGTAGACAGAGTGGTAAGCAAACTCAGGCAGGGCAAATAGGCTGAATACTGGGCAGGAGCATATACAGACAAACTAGGTAAACTGAAAGCTAGAGGTACTTGAAACACGGGTGGAGCAGGTAAACACTGGAAGACACACAGGAACACAGGTAGGGGATAATGCAGATAAGAACCCTGAGAATAGCTGAAGCACCAAGAGATCAAGGAAGGAGTAGTCTGAACACAGTCCAAGGTCAGGGCAGGCTGAGTACATGCGTATTCCAGATAGCAAATCTAAAGTCAGAGCAGGCAGTAAGGAGCAGACTTGGCAGACAGGCAAGGTACGGTACACGTGTAGTTAGACAAGAGATCACAACTTCGCTGGTTATTAGACACAAGAAAACGCAATGCTCACGCACCCTCCCATTGGGGAGGCTGTCTTATATACCAAAGAACCTCAGCCACTGGCTAGGGAAGAATTTGCAGGTGTGCACAATGGCCCTTTAAGAAGCCACATGTGAGCGTGAGCACCAAAGGCCCTATTCACATGACCATATTTTTGCTCCGTATCTGATTCACATTTTTTGCGGATTGGATGCAGATCCATTTTGTCAAGGCACACTATGCCAAACATGCCAATAATAGTACCAATAAATACGTTTGTGGAGACACAAAAACATGATTTTTTTTCAAAAACGCTTTATTATATAAAACTGAAACAAAAAAATACACATACAGTGATACCTCGGTTCACGAACTTAATTCGTGAACTGACTCTGGTCGCGAACCGAATTGGTCGTGAACCGAGGCACATTTTCCCATAGGGTTCAATGTAAATCCGGTTAATCCGTGCTGACTTTTTTTGGGGGGTTTTTGAAGCCCAAAAATATGAAACAAATGACAATACACATTAGTAAAGTACAGTATACTGTAGTTATTTATTAAGAGAGGACAGTAAGGTGGGAGGCAGTTATTGTTTGGGGGGAGAGTCCCCCTCCATAAGGACATCAGGGAGATCTTCTTCAGGGGTTTCCTCTCTCCTTTGTCTCCTAGCTGCAGGCTCAGTTTGTCTGAAAAATCTGTCCAATGTCACTTGTCTCTTTCTGCGCTGCATAACCCTCCGGAAATGAGAGACCACATTATCATTCATGAGATTTAACACTCTGTTTGTGACAGTAATGTTGGGGTGGTGCTTTTCAAAGAAATCATGGCACTCATTCCATTTTTGCATAATGGATTTTATGGCATCACTGCTAACCTCCTCCCTTTCTTCTTCCTCCTCAGTGGAATGCTCCTCAAGAAGTGCCTTCTGCTGCTCACTGTGGAGTTCATAAAGTTCTTCCGTGGTCAGCTCCTCCCTATGTTCCTCAACAAGCTCTTCCACATCAGCACCATCAACGTCCAGACCCATATTCTTGCCCATGGACACAATTTCCTCCACTACCTCTGCATCAGACCCTTCTAAGTCATGTTCACGTTCAGCGACACATTCTGGCCACAGTTTCCTCCAGGCTGAATTTAGGGTTCGGGAAGTGACCTCTTCCCAGGCTTTGTCAATGAGGTTAATGCAGTGGACAACATTGAAATGTTTCTTCCAGAATTCTTTCAAAGTCAAGGATGTCTCTTCAGTGACATTAAAACACCTAGTGAAGAGCGCCTTTGTGTACAGCTTCTTAAAGTTGCAGATGACTTGCTGGTCCATGGGCTGCAGAAGTGGTGTTGTGTTGGGGGAGGAACTTTACCTTGATGAAGTCATACTCAGCATCCATATCATCCACCAAGGCTGGAGGGTGTGCTGGGGCATTGTCCATCAGAAGAAGGCACCTTTCAGGCAGCTGGTTATCAGAAAGATATTTTCTGACGGTGGGTGCAAACACCTCGTGCAGCCATTCCATAAACAATTGCCTTGTGACCCAAGCTTTGGCATTGGCTCTCCACATGACGGGCAGTCTGGCCTTGTTCACATTTTGTTCCCTAAATGCACGAGGGGTCTGAGAATGGTACACCAGTAGTGGTTTAATTTTCAGATCGGCGCTATGCGTTGGCACACAGCAAAAGGGTCAATCTGTCCTTCATGGGCTTGTGCCCTGGTAGGGCCTTTTCCTCCTGTGTGATATAGGTTCTGTTCGGCATTTTTTTCCAGAAGAGCCCTGTTTCATCACAGTTGAACACTTGTTGAGGGACGTATCCTTCTGTCTTCATGAATTCTGCAAATTCTAACTTGTAAGCTTCTGCTGCGGCCTTGTCAGAACTGGAAGCCTCACCATGTCTAATCACACTGTGGATGCCAGTTCTCCTGCGGAATTTTTCAAACCACCCTCTACTGGCTTTAAATTCGTCACTTGCTGCACTTGTAGAGGGGCTTCTTTGCTGTAAATCACTGTGCAATTTCCTGGCTTTCTCACAGATCATAGCTTCACTTACACTATCACCTGCCAGCTGTTTCTCATTCAACCACACCAACAAAAGTTTTTCCACCTCTTCCAGCACTTGTGTCCTCTGCTTGGTTAACATTGTTACTCCTTTTGCAACATCAGCTCCTTTGATGGCGGCTTTGTTTTTCAGAATAGTCGAAATTGTTGACTTTGCCATCTTGTACTCCGAAGCCAGATCAGTCACACGAATACCACGGTCATGCTTTTCTATAATTTCCTTCTTCAGCTCAATGGTTATTTTCTTCACAACCTTGCTGTCACCTTTACTACTGCTGTGCACTTTCTTTTGCCACCATGCTTGCGCTGCACATTCTTGTCACTTGCATTTCCACTTTGCACATTGTCACCTGCATTTCCACTTCGCACATTGTCACTTGCATTTCCACTTTGCACATTGTCACTTGCATTTCCACTTTGCACATTGTCACTTGCATTTCCACTTTGCACATTGTCAACTGCATTTCCACTTTGCACATTGTCACTTGCATTTCCACTTTGCACATTGTCACTTGCATTTCCACTTTGCACATTGTCACCTGCATTGCTGTTCTTGTCACCTTTATTGCTGCTCCGCACTTTCTTCTTTCCACTATGCTTCTTGGGAGCCATATTGGGTGTCCAGTGAACTGTACAGTATGTACTGTATGGGATAAAATACAGTATAATCACTTATAATGCTTGCAGAGTACAGTACTTCTTTCTGTGTACTGTATGTACTGTATGTGATAAAATACAGTATAATCACTTACTGTACTGTATAATGCTTGCAGAGTACTTCTTTCTGTGTACAGTATGTACTGTATGTGATAAAATACAGTATAATCACTTATAATGCTTGCAGAGTACTTCTTTCTGTGTCTCTTATTCTTGCTTCTTCTCTCCACGGTCTTCCTACAGGAAGTCCCGACCATGTGACAGCCTGAAATTAGCATTAAAATGGCCGCGGCTTGCGTTCGTGAACCGAGGCGGAGTTCGTGAACCGGAGCATATTTTTACGAACTTTTCTGTTCGTGAACCGAGTTGTTCGTGAACAGAAGCGTTCGTGAACCGAGGTATCACTGTATTTGGTATTGTCGCGTCGGTAACGAACTGCTGTATAAAAATAACATGATCTATCTTGTCAGGTAAATACCGTGAATACCAGGGGAAAAAAACACAAAAAACCCACAAAAAGCGGAGTATTGAGCGATCAAAAATCATATGTAAAATATCACCAATAAAACTGTCACCTTCTCCTGTAGTTTCCAAAAGGGGGTTACTTTTTGGAAGTTTTTTTACTGTAGGGGTGCCTCAAGAGGTCTTCAAATGAGATGACAACAACTTTAAATTATCCCAGTGAAATCTGCCATCCAAAACCATATGGTGCTCTTTCCCTACTGTGCCCTGCCGTGTGCCTGTACAGCAGTTGACAGTTTTTGTCAACTGAATAATCAAGGTTATAAATATTGAGGTTCATTTAGCTGTTTACCCTTGCTGTGTTACAGGAGAAATGGATTAAACTGGAAAATCTGGAAAAACAAAAGTGAAATTTTCCTTTAAATCTTGTGGAACACCGAAACAGTTAACAAAGTTTGTAAAATCAGTTTTTAATAACTTGAGGAGTGTAGTTTCTAAAATGGGGTAATTTATGGGTGGTTTCTAACATGTAAGTACCACAAAGTGATTTGATAACTGAACTGGTCCTTAAAAAAGTGGGCTTTGGAAATTTTCTTAAAAATTTTGAGAATTGCTTCTAAAACTCTAAGCCTTCTAACATCCTAAAAAAATATAATGACATTTAAAAAAATAATGCAAAAATAAAGTTGTCCTATAAGAAATGTAAAGTAATAACTATTTTATGAGGTATCACTATCTGCCTTAAAAACAGAGAAATTCAAATTTCAAAAATTGTGAATTTTTAATTAAAAAAAAGGTAAAACATATTGACTCAAATTTATCACTAAAATGAAGTACAATGTGTCACGAGAAAACATTCTCAAAATGGCTTGGATGAATAAAAGCATTCCAGAGTTATTACCACATAAAGTGACTTATGTCAGATTTGGAAAAATCAGCCTGGGATTTAAGGTGAAAAGTGGATCGGTACTGAAGTGGTTAAATGTATTGGTTTAATATGATTTAACAACAGTGCATACAAGTTACAGACAATACAAAAATACTGTAGGTTAAAAAAAAAAAAAGGAATTACATAAAAAACTAAACTTACTTCCCTAAATATGTTGGTCATGTTTCCCTGCCAATGAATTAGCATTTTCTTATAGTCCTTTCATCCAGGGAGCTGATGTTATCTCAGGGCCCCACATACATATTCTGCCCACACATGACTAGGTGGGCATTTTAAAACTTTGGCTGGGAAACACACTCTTTGTTCACTTTTCCCAATCATATGGTTAACATAGAATGTTATCTGATGTGTCCTGCCCTCAAGTCAATCCATTTTGGTGGCTGGAACTAAATGGGCTTGAAGTGCGGACCACAAAACATATACGGTCTTGTGAATGCACCCTAATGGAACGGAGACTGGAGTAGTGGAGACAGCTGCTTGTAGAGGTCACAGGATGTCATGGTAAGTAGCAGGGCAGCGATGGACAGGCACACTTAGTTTGGTGGGACAACCATCTCTAGGAAGAGTCATGGTTGTTCCAAACTTCTTCTATTTATTAATTATGGAGGCCACTGTACTCTTGGGAAATTTCATTGCAGCAGAAATTTTTTGCACTCATCTCCAGAACTGTGCCTCAACACAATCCTGTCTCTGATCTCTACAAGCAGTTCTTTCCTCCTCATGGCCTGGTTATTGATCTGATATGTATTGTCAGCTGTGAGACCGACTGAATTTACCACAATGAACTCCAATCAAGACGTAGAAACACCATAAAGATAAATTGGAGGCCTCCAGAGCTAAATTTCAAGTCGTAACATGGGGTCTGAATACTTAGGAAATTTTTTGTTTTGTTTTGTTTTTTATAATTTGAAAAAATATTTAAAATTCTTTTTAACTGCTTTATTATAGGGTCTTGAGTGCAGATTGATGGGGAAAACTCGATTTTTAAAAAAAAAAAGTTAGGACAAAGCTGCAACATCACGTGTGAAAAAGTTAAAGGGGTTCTCCCGGCTATCCTCAGGATAGGTCATTAATATCAGATCGCCGGGGGTCCGACACCTGGCACCCCTGCCGATCAGCTGTATGAAGGGAAAGTGTGCGCAGTGCAGGCGTGCCATCTCCCTTCTCTCTTCCTGCTCACCATAGATAATACAGCAGGGAGTAGGAAGAGAGAAGAGAGAAGGCAAGTGCACACTGCGTGCGCCTTCTCTTCATACAGCTGCACCCCCGCCGATCTGATACTGATGACTTATCCTGAGGATAGGTTATCAATATTAAAAGCCCGGAGAACCCCTTTAAAGGGTCTGAAGACTTTCCAAATGCATTGTAGATAGAGAGATCTTTGCTTAGGTACTGGAAATAAACTAGAGAGAGCAAATTAAATCTTGGATGGCTTCTATAAACACTACTTCCTAAAAATGCATCTTGTTTTTCCTACTCTTGATCTTCACAGTGATAAAAATAAATAAAATTATATAAAGTTATATATACTCCACAACGGAGGTCGTGTTAAAGACAGGAAGTGACTCCCGTCTAAGAAGGAAGTGAAGCTCTTATTCTAGATATGGTCAGTCTTGAGTCACTTCCTCTAGTCTTCCCTGTTGGGGAAGTTGCACATTCCATGGCAAATACATTTTTTATAGAATCTTATTTGTCTCATCAATATTTGGTTATTTGGTTCCTTTTATAGGACTGAGGCAAGATCGTGAATCTATACTGAATTAGTGCGGCCTCTGTTTTTTGGCACCTGCTACAAAGAGATCAGTCTCTTCTGTCAGGACCTTATAATTAATTCTGCAGTTGTATCACACAAGAAGCCTGTGCTAAGGAGTCTCACAATTGACTTTGCATCATTTGTCCAGTAGCTGGCAATGGTCCTGGATGTTGTCAAGATAAAAAATTGTTTTACAGAGTACTCCCCTGGAGATAAGCCTTTGTTAAGCATCCATGCATAACTTTTACAGGACTTGGCCTAGGTACTATGTTCATGGTGGTCTTTATTAAAGATAAATGGAATGGGGTAAATTTATCAAAACTAGATAAATGGAAAAGTGGAGATGTTACCCAAAAAAGCCAATAAGATTCTATCTTTTTTTGTTTATGGCCTACCTAGTCCCTACTGGTTTGTAACACTCTTTGTGCATCGCCATATGATGCAATGCTTCTATAGGGAGAATACCTATATAACACAACATGTCTGAAAAACCTCTCTGTAGGTTCATGGCACAAACAGGTATTATATGGGCTCATGGGGCAGTATTGCGCATCTGTATAACGCGAATCTTAACATTCCTGACTCCCAATCTACTGAAGGACTATATTTTTACATTACTACCAGTGCAATGATTGCCATGAGTGAAGTTACTCTTGCACCCCTATTTTCCTGATGCTCCATCTAAATTTCAAGTCATATTTGGAAATCCATAGGATAGGAACAGGCTCGGCGCTATAATAAAGCAGACCAAGGGGGGGCAGAAAAATGAAACCTTTTTTTAAAATAAATCACTTGTGCCGATAGCCGCCCGCCCAGCTGCGGGCGGGCACTCTGACAGCTGTGTTGTGTGTTGCGTGTGCCGTGCGGCCCCTCACTCACAGAGCGAGTGGCACATGGCAACACAGCATCAGGGCGCGGTTTGACTGGTGCCACAGCGGCGGGCGGCAGCAGGGAGTTGGTGGCTCACACAGCCAGATGGATTGCCATAGGTCAGCGTCAGCCACAGTTCCTGTTCTCCTTAGTGTGGTCCTGGTATCTTCTCTCTGGGCTCCCAACAAGTTTGAGGACCTTTCCCACTCAGCCATTCAGTGGCCGCAGCTGTGTCACATGTCAGGCCAGTGATTGGCTCAGCGGGTCTGAAGCTGAGAGAAACCAGCGATTGTCTGAAACTGAGAGAAGATACCAGGACCACACAGAAGAGAAGGGGAGCTGCTGCAGACGGGACCAGGGCCAGGCGAGCATAATGTTTTTTACACAACATCAATGGGGTGGGGGGGTGACATGGGAGGGGGGAAATGTGTCATGGGGGGGGAAGAAATGTGACATTGAGAGGGAGAAATGTGACATGGGGGGGGTTAAATGTGACATGGAGGGAGAGAAATGTGACATGGAGGGGGAGAAATGTGACATTGAGGGGGTGAAATGTGACATGGAGGGGGAGAAATTTGACATTGAGGGAGAGAAATGTTACATGGAGGGGGAGATATGTGATATTTAGGGGGAGAAATGTGACATGGAGGGGGAGAAATGTAACATTGAGGGGGTGAAATGTGACATAGGGTGGTGATGTGACATGGGGGAGGTGATGTGACATGGAGAGAGAGAAATCTGACATGGGGGGGGGAATGTGACATGGGGGGTGGTGATGTGACAGAGGGGATTATGTATAAAGGAGGGGGAGAAATGTAACATGGAGGGGTAGAAATGTGACATGGAGGGCTGATGTGACGTAGGGGGGTGATTTGACATGAAGGGGGAGAAATATGACATGTAGAAATATGACAAATATGACATATATGCACAGGTGGACTGCAGGGTTTTGCAAGGCAGGCATTCAGGTGATTGAAGTGGGGTCCAGGTGGGATGCTGGTGTTAGGGGGAGTTCGGGGGGGTGGGGGGGGTTCACCAAAATGTAGCTTTGCTTGTGTTGGCAAAAATCCTTGCAACGGCCCTGGATAGGAAACATTCACATGGGAGCGATCAATGTTTCCTAAGGATGTCATTAAAACAGTACATAAAATATATAAATCTATATATGTTAAAAGTCACCACTGTGAAGGTTCAATCGTTCTTTGGCTTCGAACACCAACCGTGTGAAGTGGGTAGTTTTAACGATAAGTCTCAATTTCATTCAAAGGTTAGTTGCGCTGCATGGCTCACTTAAGTTTCCAAGTGAAAGCAAGGATAATGACTCCTCTTTTTCATGCAGCCAAAACGCAGGTCTCCAACAGAAGCTGATTTCACCCACACCGGTTTCCTCTGCTGGATTACAGGGTTTCGCAGCACATAGTGAAATACCGCTAGACTTTATATTTCCAAACACATTTTAATATACTCATAAAGGTTCTTTAAAAGCAGGCATATAAACCATAAATATCTGCATCACCGCCCGACCCGGGTTTCGCCTTGATAGCTTCCTCAGGGGCGAATGTCCCACCCTTTCTGCAGGCACTCCCTTTCTATAGTTAGTAATATAGTGTTGTGCTGCTATCAATATTAAGGACCCTCTGTGATTCACACATTGAGATCCACTATTGGAAGAATTAAGAAATTATTTTCACACCATCAGGAGATAGTGTGAAGATAACACATCTCTTTTGGATCTGAATAGATAAACCCCCTTATAAAAGACTGGATAGTCTATACATATGAGGGCACCATAATAAAGTGGCTCACTAGTGAAAAGAATTTTCAAAGAACGCCATCATCCAGCCTTTAACTTTTATCGTAAATTGGCTTTTTGTAGGGGAGCTTTTCTCTCCCATTTTAAATTGAATTAATAAAAGTTATATTCTAATATCAGGCCATAAACAGAAAAATGTAGCTGTCAGCCACCTTTTGCGTATCTAATTTAATTTTCTGGGTCATTAAGGGTCTTTTTTGTTTACTGCTGCGAAACCCTGTAATCCACAGAAGAAACCGGTGTGGGTGAAATCAGCTTCTGTTGGAGACCTGCGTTTTGGCTGCATGAAAAAGAGGAGTCATTATCCCTGCTTTCACTTGATAACTTGAAGTGAGCCAGGCAGCGCCTGTTGTTTTTTACAGCTCCATGTCCTTTTCATTAAAGGGGTATTCCTATCTGGGAGATGTATGCCATATCAATAGGATATGCCATAAATGTCTGATAGGTGCAGGCCCCACCTCTGGAACCCCCTCCTATTTCAAACATAGGGCCCTTGAAGTGACCAGAGAGCACACTGTGCATGCAGTGTGCGCATGGTGAATGGAAGGACGGCTGGACTTATAAAGCTTGCACTTCATTCGCTGTTATGGATCATCTGAAAATAGCTAACCTTGCTCGCTTGACAAAGTCCCATTGCAGTGAATGAAGAGTACATCATGCATGTACGGTGTTCCTTCAATTAAGTTCAGGACCATGTTCCTGAGATAACTGCGCATGGCCCATTCCTATCTGACATATATGGCATATCTTATTGTCATGTCTCACGATTGTCCACTTTTTCAACAGCAAATTCCTACCTATTCCCCTGGTTGTAAAAGTGGAGAGGGGAATAAGCTGTTGTCAGACACCTCTGGTGGTGGCTTATCCTCTGCTAGAACACATTTCTGAATGATTTCCATTGATAGATGATGTCAGGGAAAAGAAGAATCAAAATATGAGAAGAGTGTGAATAAGCTCCCTCTCTCCTCGCCCACATGCTAAGGATTGACAGTTTTATCCCTAGATGAAAACTGTCAATCATCAGTGGCTAGGGGGAAGGAGATGGAGCTCATGAATCACTGTGACTCTTCACCAGCAGTGTGTGACTCTTCACTGACAGTGTGTGACTGTTCACCGGCAGTGTGTGACCCTTCAACTGCAGTGTGTGACTCTTCACCAGCAGTGTGTGACTCTTCACTGACAGTGTGTGACTGTTCACCGGCAGTGTGTGACCCTTCAACTGCAGTGTGTGACTCTTCACCAGCAGTGTGTGACTCTTCACCAGCAGTGTGTAACTTTTCACCAGTAGTGTGTGACTCTTCACGCACAGTGTGTGACCCTTCACCAGCAGTGTGTAACTCTTCACCGGCAGTGTGTGACTCTTCACCGGCAGTGTGTGACTCTTCACCGGCAGTGTGTAACTTTTCGCCGGTAGTGTGTGACTCTTCACGCACAGTGTATGACTCTTCACTAGCAGTGTGAAAACTCTTCACCAGCAGTGTGTGACTCTTCACTGACAGTGTGTGATTGTTCACCGGCAGTGTGTGACCCATCACCAGCAGTGTGTAACTCTTCACCAGCAGTGTGTGACCCTTCACCAGCAGTGTGTAGCTCTTCAACGGCAGTGTGTGACTCTTCACCAGCAGTGTGTGACTCTTTGTTTCTTGAAGCCATGTAGGGTATTTCAACAATAACTTTATTTAGACACGAACAATATAACAAAGGTTATAAACTGTCATATCTATATAGCCTACAGATTGTGAAATCAAGTAATATATAACATAAGATGATAAGATAACTCAATACATTCCAAAGGTGACAATGTTTTATATGATTTATCTAGCATACAAAATCCTTATATCTTGTTGGTGTCCTAATAACCCTAGCTCTAGTACGTCTTGGTGTGGCAGGAGCTTCACATAGTTGCATATGATCATCCATCCCTGTTTCTTCGGGAGTTTTCTCATCTGGACACAGGCGTAGGAAGCAGGGGGGACGGGGGGGTCGGATCCCCCCCAGGAAATAATGCGGGGGGGGCGGGTATGCAAAAATCCCCCCCAGCGGCAGCGCAATGTGTGCGACGGTGGCAGGGCACAGGGAGATGAACGCTTCCATTGTGGAAGCGTTCATCTCCATAGTCATCTGTATCGCCGTCCTCAGGACAGCAATACAGATGGCTGTGCTGCGGAGCAGGAGAGGGAGAGGCGTCTCCCTTCCCTGCTCCTCTGATAGGCTGCAGGCCAAGTGCCGGATTTGTCATCCACAGTCTTCAGAAACGTCCTGTTTCTTCTGTACAACCGTCCATTTGCTTTCACTTTATAAGATCGTGGAGCAACTTTCTCCAAACAAATACTTTGTCGCCAAATTCCATCTGTTGACGACGGCGATGGTTGTATTCGCACTGGCTGACCAATGCTTAGTTGGGGAAGTTCCTTGGCTCCTTTATCATAATATGCCTTTGCTTTTTTGCGTCTTTCAGTTAGGTTCTCGACCACTCCTTTTATGACCTTTGGAAGCAGCAGTTTCTGAGCAGTCGGAAGTAAAGTCCTGGTCCTTCTTGACATTAGCCATTGTACGGGACTACTGCTGGTGCCTTCTGATGGGGTATTTCTCCAGTCAAGAGAAATTTGTTTTTGCTATTTTTACAGTAGCTTCTGCTTTACCGTTGGACTGACTGTGATATGAGGATGATGTCATATGCTCAAATTCCAACTCTCTACAAAATCGTGCAAACTCTGTTCTGACCAACTGTGGTCTGTTATCTGTTATTACAGAATCAGGGATTCCATGTCTGCCAAAATGGGCTTTGCAACAATCTATAAATGTTTTAGAGGTTGAATCAGAAAATAAATCAATTTCCCAGAAATCTGAATATTAATCGTAATCTTGTCCTGTTAAGGAAAATAAATCCATGCCTAGTTTGCTCCAGGGAAGAGTGGGCAATTTGTAAGTCATCAGTGGTTCTTTTGTTTGTTTACGCATATACTCATTGCAAGTTTTATAGTTCTTTATTGCTATCTATAATCTTTGGGCCCATGTGTGGCCAAAAGATGACATCCTTGGCCTTGTGAAGGCATGCTTCTATTCCCAAGTGGCTAGAATGAGTCCTCGCTATCATTTTTGGCGCATATTTTTTAGTATGATGACTGTGTCCTTTGTACAGAATTCCATTTTGTATGCTTATCTCATCTCTAAAGCCCCAGTAGTCCCTGATACAAATCGTTATTTTTTCTTTCTGGTCAGGCCATCTTGTAAGAACAGTCGTTTTTAATGCTTGTAAGACTTCATCTTGTTCTGTGAACTTCTGAATTTGTTGTAGGCGTAAATCCGACACTCTTATATATTCTGCAAAGTTCATCTCTTCCGGTTCCTTAGAAAAGGCATCCTCTGATTGCATCAGGAAAATCTCATAATCTGGGGTGTCCTTGTCCATTGCTTTGTGAGTTAATGCTGCTCTTGATAAGAAGTCTGCAATATACATTTCTGATCCTTTTCTGTAAACCACATTCAGGTTGTATTTTTGCAACTGTAGCATCATGCGCTGTAGGCGTTTTGGTGCTACTAGGAGAGGTTTTTTAAAAATTCTCTCTAGCTTATGATAAGTCTCAATGTTAATAATATTTTTTCCATGTCAAGACATTCCTTTTCAATCTGGGCATATCTTTGTTCTGTTGAAGACAGTGTACATGATGCAAACGTCACTGGCTGACCTCCTAGCAAAAGTGTTGCTCCAAGAGCCTTTTTCACTGGCATCACATTGGACTGTTACTTCTTCACTGACATTGTAGTATGTCAAAATTGGATGTTTAGTAACAAGATCTTTTATTTGCTTGAGGGCTTCATCATGGCTGGATTGCCAGGCCCACAAGCTGTCTTTGTCAGCCTGCGTAGTGGTTCACATACATCTGAAAGATATGGTAAGAATTTTGAAAAAGGTAGTTTACGAACCCTAGCAGTCTCTGAACTGCTTGTACATTGTCAGGCTTTGGTACCTCTAAAATTGCTCTGACTTTTTCTGGATCAGGACGCAGGCCTTCTGCTGTTAGTAAATGTCCCATGTATGGTAGCGAAGATGGCTTCAATCTCAGCTTCTTTTTATTGAAGCGTGATCCTTTGTGGCATCCTTTGTAGTGTCACCACAGCCATACACCAATATATCGTCTTCAATAACTTCAACTCCAGGCAGGCCTTCTACTGCTTCATGTTGTCTAAGTTGATATTCTTCTGGCTCAGTAGCAATCCCAAAAGGCATGCCTAGCCATCGGTAACGCCTAAAGGGAGTCATGAATGTGGTGAGATAACTGCTTTTAGCCAGTAATTAAAAGGAGAAAAATATCCAGCTCACCATATGCGTTCGGTGCACGGAGAGGACCGGACTCGACCCTTGTATAATCCCAATAAAAGAAAAATTCTACAGCATCCGTCAGTGTTAGTCGTCTTTATTGTAGATCGGTATAAAAGTGTATACTGCAATCTTCACCACCCTCCACCACAGGTTAACATGTTTCAAACTCGAAAGTTCTTAGTCATACCCAGATTAGGTCAGGTTATTATGACTAAGAACTTTCGAGTTTGAAATATGTTAACCTGTGGTGGAGGGTGGTGAAGATTGCAGTATGTACTTTTATACCGATCTACAATAAAGACAACTAACACTGACAGATGCTGGAGAATTTTTCTTTTATTGGAACTGCTTTTAGTGTCCAGTTTTACTTGCCAGAAGCCATCCTTAGCATCTAAGACATTTGTTAAACTTGGCAGGATTTCCTCTATAGTGGGCATTGGATAATGTGAGCGTTTTAGTGCTTTATTTAAGTCTTTGGGATCAATGCATATTTGCAGCTTGCCTGGTTTCTTAACAGCAACCATACTACTTATCCATGACGTAGGTTCTGTGATCTTTTTTATCACTCCCAGTGTCTCTAATTTCTCTATTTAAGTCTGCTTTAAGTGGAGCCGGCACTCTACGTGGTTGGTGTTGAGAAGGAGGTATTGATTCATCTATTTCTAGGTGATACTCTCCAGGTAAACACCCTAGTCCTTTGAAAATGTCTCTATATTCAGTTGTGATCATTTCATAAGACCAGGGTGAAGTTGTAGTTGTTTGCTGGTCATCATGAAATAATACATAATGTTCTACATTTAGTGTAAGGAGGCCCATTTTCTGACATGTTTCTGGAACTTGGAATTGCAGTGGATGCGTTTTATCTTTGTATGTACAATTTAGATAACATTGGTCCATAGGTATTGTACCATTTTATTTGACATTACTCTTCTGTAATGATGGCTTTCCTTCTCTCACAATGTTGCAATAGTCTTTGTATGTCATAAGGTTGCAGGTGGCTTCACAGTCTAACTGACAGGGTAACCTTTTCCCTGCTTCTCTGTCCATGCTGAGTTCTAGTGGTACAAACCCCTGTGCTCCTGGACTGCTTACTGCACCTATCTGATGAATAATAGTGAATACTGAAGCTTCTGAGCTGCAGCCGTATGTATTCTGGCATTTGCTTTCTGCCTGCATACTCTAGAATAATGGTTTTGCTTTTTGCATTTACTACATGTTTCTCCATATGCTGGACAGTGGTCTCTGCCCCGGGGATGGCTGTTTCCACAGTATCTACATCTGATGTCAGCAGACTGTGTTTTTGTTTTTACTTTGCTTTCTTTGCTTTGTTTTCACTTTTGCTTTCTTGCGTTGCTTGCATTTGCATTTCTGTAAGTTCATGGCTTCTACACATGTCAATGGCTCTCTGTAGGTTCAGGTCTGGTACTCTGACCATTCTCTTTCTAGCATTAATGTCTTTTGATCCCAGAACTATTCTGTCTCTGATAAGTTCATCATGTAATACTCCAAATTCACATGTAGTGGCAAGCTGCCTCCGCTTAGTCACATACTAATCTATAGTTACCAGTGGGCCTTGGTTGGTGGTATTGACTATGAACCTCTCATATATGATGTTACGTGAAGGCATAAAATGACTCTGTAATGCATCCAGAGTTTTCTCTATGTCTTGCTTGTCGGCATCAGAGAGTGAGTGGTGCTGATAAATACGCAGACCGTCTCTCCCCATCACTGAGCGCAGTGTCGCGTTCCTTACCTTGGAGTCTTTCTTATGAAGTTCAGTTGCCACCTCATAACCCTCCCACTGGGATCTGAAGTATGACAAGTTAGCTGCCAGGTCCCCTTTACAGTCAATGGGAGATGGCACAGGGAAATTGTCTGCAGCCATTTTCTCTAACGCTGTGTTTCTCTTATTAATAAATTACCAGAGAAACAATTCTTGTTGATTTTTTAGTTCTAATATTAGGACTTTAGTGATTTTTAAGACACAAAAGCCCTCTCCACTCCTGACACCATGTTTCTTGATGCCATGTAGGGTGTTTCAACAATAACTTTATTTAGACACGAACAATATAACAAAGGTTATAAACTGTCATATCTATATAGCCTACAGGTGGTAATAAACATGTTAACAAGTATAACTCCTAACACTCTTCACCCACAGTGTGTGACTCTTCGCCGGCAGTGTGTGACTCTTCATCGGCGGTGTGTGACTCTTTACCGATAGAGTGTGACTCTTCGCCGGCAGTGTGTGACTGTTCACTGGCAGTGTGTGACTCTTCACCGGCAGTGTGTGACTCTTCACCGGTAGTGTGTGACTCTTTACCGGTAGTGTGTGACTCTTCACCAGCAGTGTGTGACTCTTTACCGGCAGTGTGTGACTCTTCACCGGCAGTGTGTGACTCTTCACCCGCAGTGTGTGACTCTTCACCGGCAGTGTGTGACTTTTCACCGGCAGTGTGTGACTCTTCACCCGCAGTGTGTGACTCTTCACCCGCAGTGTGTGACTCTTCACCCGGCAGTGTGTGACTCTTCACCCGCAGTGTGTGACTCTTCACCCGCAGTGTGTGACTCTTCACCCGCAGTGTGTGACTCTTCACTGGCAGTGTGTGACTCTTCACTCGCAGTGTGTGACTTTTCGCCTCCTACTGCCAGGTTTAAACAGTAAGTTCTCGGTTACAACTTTACATGACCAAATACACGACAGACCACTGAAATCAGCATGTCTGTCACTGCTTTATACTGCCCTTATATGTCTAATGGTCCCCTGCCATGCGGCCAGCTACCCGATGCAGGCCATGCACACCAGTGTCTCATGCGGTTATCGGCTGCAGCTGGCGGGATTGAGCTGCAGTCGTCAATACTGCAACCATTCAGCTTGTCCATGCCTTTAGTGAGGGCAGCATAAAGGATATCTCAGGTTCCTGTACATTACACAGACCTGAGCTTTTAACATATTCCTCTGCAGTGATTTAGGGTGATAGAGATTGGTGTTGACCTTCAGGCAATAGATATTTTTAAAAGACACCATTAAACAATCCAAGGTCTCTCCATCCCACGCAGTTCTTGACTGTGGTATTTTTGTACAGCTCTCGTAATTTATACTGAGTCACACGTGTAATTGGAGGAACCTCCTTTCAGACAGACAAGCTGACACAACTCTGCAACTTCTAACAGCTACTTCTGCCACACCCATAGACGCGAATTTAGTTACCCTGAGTCAGAAACACAAACATGATCCAATGGTTGGAAAGGTTCCTGGAGGTAGGTAAACAGAGGTGTGAAGACACAGGCAGCGTCAACCAAGAATTAGCTGCTGGTATCCCTGCAGGACACAAGAAGATCACTACTACACGTGTAGAGCAATGATATTTAGGGAACTATAAATACATTAAACTATTACTATTACAGCAGTGCTTAACCCTGGAGGCTTTATAACCACGTTGTAGAGAAGAAATACTTAACCAGCAATTCCCTAATGTAGGTACAGTATTGGTGCATTATCTATGTGCAATACCCCAGAGTGGTGTTAACACTACTGCACCCTGCTACTATCTCTAATGGGCTAACATAATGTCATCTTATGTATGTCTTTCCAGGTCCTCCACATTGTGCATTCCTATTTTGTTACGCAACTGTTATGTTCACATGTAATGTGCCTGGTTCACTAGCAGGTGGCAGAAAATATGGCAGAGCTATACTTAGATAGAATGGAATTTACCATTCCATTCTATCCCCCCTCTGTGGAGAAGTGGGCTAGTCCTACTTCCTGCAGGAAGGGTGGGGACCAGTTTCTAGTTAGTCGAGCTTACCCCCTGCTAGGGGACAGGTGTGCAGGGGCACGTCTCTTGTGCTCTCCCTCAGCTCTGCTGGCCATGGAGGCCAAAGCTTAGAGCTTCAGGAGCCAGAAGGAAAGTTCTCTGGCCTAATCTAGAGACAGATCATACAAAGAGAAGGGCAGCATACAAGAAGAAGCAAAGTCATACAGTCAGCCTGTCAGCACAGCAGAGCCAGAGAGAAACAGATGTAGCAGAGTCCAGTTTGCCTGCCAGTTTTAATGCTAACACCTGCTGGAACCAAGTCAAAGCCTGTAAACCGTTTTGGAGAACGTTTAAGCAAAGTAAAGCTGCTGTTCAACTACATACAAGGTCTGGACTCAATCTTTCTTTCAAATCCATCAATTATTGTCCCGGAGCCAAAGCTTCTTGTCTTATATAGAACTATATATGTTATGACTGCACTCAACATATCACTATAGGCTGTGTATAAAATTGAGAGAGATTTATCAAACTGGTGTAAAAGAAAACTGCCCATAGCAAACAATCAGATTCCACTTTTCAGTTTCCAAAGGAGCTCTGAAAAATGAAAGGTGAAATCTGATTGGTTGCTATGGGCAACTAAGCCAGTTTTCCTTTACACCAGTTTGATAAATCTACTCCATTGTGTCTTTGTGCGCCATTTTGTACTCTCGCTCCCTGCAGTGCTCCTTGTCTCACTATAGGACGATAATTTTATATCTGTGTCCTAACTATACTATCTGCTCCATGTGAATGGGAAGGGTACATAGGGGGGCATTTACTAAGACCAGTGATTTAGATGCCAGTTCTTAGTCCATATCCGTTGACTCTTGATGCTCCTAAGTTATGTAGAGGCGGCGGCCTCTACATATCTTAGTCGCTGTTTATGCAACTTACTTAAATGTACGCCAGCTCCCTTGCTAAAAACAGGTGTAGAAAATGATAAATGAGGCCGGCCGGCCCAACCCCTTCCCTGACCACGCCACACACCCTTTTTCCACCACCTCGGAAAAGTGGCGTGAGTAGGGAAAAGTCGCAGATTCGGCCGCAAATCCCCTTTGGAACTGAATCTGCGACAAAAGTTTGCCAAAAAGATCCAGTTTCTGGTGTAAATAATGATGATTAAGCTGGGGTCCATGGCCCCATCAACCCTCTGCCTTTACCATGCCCCCTTTTCATAAAATTAGCCTAGAAGCAGCCTAAAAAATCTATTTCGACTGGAAAAGTTGCAATGGCATTGAAAAGCCACAAAACGCATGGTTTTGCGACTTTCCTATGCCAAAACCAGATTGATTTATGTCCATGGTTGCCAGAAGTCCCAAATTCTCACAGACACTCCTAGCAAGTTTAGCTTGCCCCAACCCAAAAATTGGATGGGGCTTATGAAAGCCATTGCTAGAGGTGGGCATTCTGAGGTGAGTTTGGGGTCTACCCAGGGGTGGGTTTACCAACACAAATGTAAGTATGCAAAAAAAAACTGGATCACACTATTCATATGGTGCAAGCTGAGCTGTAGAAAAGTGAATCCAGTTGGGCTGCACTAAACCATACCCATAAGATATTCATTGTAATTGCAAATTGATGTAAACCTCACCTAGAAGTGCGGGTAATTCATCATCATTATATATTAATATAGCTTTGCTACGTCGCCCTCCAGAGCAGCATGGGCCTCCACCATATGTCACCTGGGCAGGGCTGTAGCTATAATAGAGGTATTAGTCTCCCTTGTGTCTAAGGTGGGCTCCACCGTCCTTCTGCCACATAACAAGATTACTTTATTATAAATGGTAGCTAGTAAGGTCCAGGGGCGGACTGAGAACTTAAAGTGGCCCTGGAAAACAAAACGAAAAGTGGGCCCATGTAGGTCGGTCCAAATTGACAGAAGGCAGGGCTAACACAAGTAGGCTGGGCCAGCAAGACCATATTACGGCCAGGGGTGCACCACCAATGAGGCCAGGTGAGGCGATCGCCTCAAGCAGCACCAGGTAGGGGCAAGAGGGGGTCAGCGGAAGGGCCAGGGGCAATGCATAATAATGGTTCCTCTACTATGCCATAACTGACATTTTCAGCTCATAAAGGTTCTTTGTGTTCTGCAGTTTTAATGTCAATATTAGGTAAAGAAGAGTTTCATATTACTTTACAAAACTTTTCTGGACATTGTGTTGCCTAGTATGTGTAGGATTATCCAAAGACTCAGCAGGATTTGCTGTCTGGGGTGGCTGTAAATCAAGAAGGATGTCACTTTATGTGTTTGTTTCTAGAGTGAATAACCCATCTGCTCCTTTGCTGCGCCACAACCAAAGAGATGACAATAATTACATTTTATTGGATAGAGAAGTTCTTCCTGTTTATGAGGCCCAGGTCACCTATAGCAATTGCATCATATCTATGAGCTGTCACATCGTGGCTAGGTTGGCAGAGACTCGACTGCAAAATGCAGAATAACAGAACCGCAGTTTCTGATTCTCACTTAGGACAAGGTCTGTAATCACAATTAAAGGGGCTGTCCGGGTTCAGAGCTGAACCCGGACATATCCCCATTTTCACCCAGGCAGCCCCCCGACTCATGCTCTGATGCTCTTCTTTGCCCTGTGCCGAATGGCGCAGGGCAAAGGCATTTTCTGGAGTTCCGGTGACAAACAGGGCTCTCCTTAGGGCTGCCAGGCAGAGGCTTCCGCCCAGCAGTGAGGCGGTGACGTCACCGGCACTGATGGGCGGACTTTAGCGCTGCCCTAGCCGTTTTACAGGCTAGGGCAGCGCTAAAGCCCGCTTATCAGAGCCGGTGACATCACCGAACACACTACCTGTTAGGCTCCACCCGCCTGCTTAATGTGTGACTAGTTTTAGTGTGGCAGTGTCGGGGCCTGATGCTGGAGGCCTAGAGACTGGAGAAGTGCATATCATGCAGGTGAGATGAGCGCTCTGACGGGGCCCGGTATTAAGTACAGTGAAAATGCCGGGCCGCATTACATGTGAGCGCAGCGGGCCCCCTCCCCCCGCCGGGCCCGGTCGCGACTGTACCCTCTGCGACCGCGATCGTTACGCCCCTGAGTGTGAGGCTGTGCAGAGACACGACTCCACTGTTAAAACCCAGTTGTAAATTCACTAATAAACTTCTAGTAGAAATAACTGAGGAACAGAACAATATGGAGTTGTATGAATAAATAAATAGTTACTAAACAGACATGTCAGGAGAGGCGATGGTTTCCCCTTTAAAGTGATTGACTACTTTAGAGAAACCAAGGGCAGAAATTTACAGTCTGTTAGCCACTGTGACTGGCAGATCTCCATGGCCTCCAACTGGAAAAGTGTGTTCAGTCCATGATAGTAGGCGGCGGGCACCATGTACTCATACCTCTCAACTTGTAACTATAAATCCCGGATATTCACTTTACAGGTAATAGTAATTTAAAATGTATTTTCACAAATGCCAGAAGTTTAGCTAGAAATATGGAGGAGCTGGAGGCTATAGTACTAGAAAAACACATAGATGTAGTTGGTGTGGCTGACATGGATGGACTCTTTGCATGACTGGGCTGTTAATATTGAGGGTTTTACACTATTTAAGAAAGACAGGGTCAAAAGAAAAGGTGGTGGCGTGTATGTGAGGAGTGATCTGAAGACAAGTGTGAAAGAGGCAATTGTGGGTGAGGATGGTGAGGATGTGAAAACCTTATGGGTGGAGGTTCAAAGGGATAAAAACACTGAAAACATAATACTTGCTGTAATCTATAGACCCCCTAACATCACAGAGGAGATAGAAACGCAACTGTATAACCAAATAGAGCGGCTGCACAATGCTGGTACAATGGTCATAATGCAAAATTTTAACTTCCCAGACATTGACTGGGGTCATGAGTCTGCCTCAACCGCAAAGGGGAGAAAATTCCTCAACTTGCTGCAGGACCACTTTATGGGCCAGTTTGTAGAAGCTTCCACTAGGGGCAATGCGCTGTTGGATCTGGTAATTTCTAATGATGCAGAGCTTGTTGGAAAGTTACTGTTTGAGAAACACTAGGTAATACACCTAGACCACAATATAATTATATTCCCCCTACACTATAAGAAGCAAACTCTGTCAGGCAGAGCAAAGACACAGAATCTTAAAAAGTATAATTTCCCAGGTTTGAGGGCAGCACTTCAGGGCATAGACTGGGAGCAGCTACTGTCACATAATAATACTGAGCTTTAAATCCACATTCAGTAATAGCACTAAAAAAATTATTTGTTTAGGTAACAAATATAAACGGCTAAAATTAACCCCCCCCCCCCCCATGGCTACTGTAAAAAGGGCAATAAAAGACAAAAAAGTGCATTTAAAAAATACAAATCTGAGGGGTCAGCTGTAGAGTGTGAAGATTACAAAGGGCTTAATGAAATCTGTAAAAAGGGGATAAAATTAGCAAAAATACAAAATGAACAGCAGGTGGCAAAAGAGAGCAAAACAAATCCCCAAAAATTATTTAAATATATAAATGTTAAAAAACCAAGGTCTGAGCAGGTAAGTTCCCTAAATAATGGTAAAGGGGGGGGGTAGTCATTGAAGATAAGGAAAAGGCAGAGTTACTAAATGTTTTTTTTTAGCTCTGTATATAATAAAGGAGAGAAAGTAGCTGATATCTGTAGCACTGTTAGTACAGCCAGTAATATACCCAGTTGGCTAACTGTAAATATGGTCCAAGATAAGTTAAATAAGGTAGATGTGAACAAGGCTCTGGGTCTGGATGGATTACACCCAAGAGTGCCTAAAGAGCTCAGTTCAGTCATTACTGTGCCCGTTTATAATTTTTAAAGATTCTCTAGGTACTGGTACAGTGCCAAGTGATTGGCACAAGGAAAATGTAGTGTCCATATTCATAAAAGGATCTAGGTCCTCCACAGGTAATTATAGACCAGTTTGTTTAACTTCTGTTGTGGGAAAATTGTTTGAAGGACTCTTAATGGACTATATACAGGAGTATGTGACTGTAAATAATATAATAAGTGATAACCAGCTTGGGTTTATCAAGGACAGTTGTCAGACTAACCCGATTTGTTTTTATGAGGAGGTGAGTAGAAGCCTGCACAGAGGGGCGGCTGTGGATATAGTGTTTATGAATTTTTCAAAGGCCTTTGATACTGTCCCTCATAGACATTTAACAGGTAAAGTAAGGTCTTTAGGCTTGGAAAGTATAGTTTGTAATTTGATTGAAAACTGGTTGAAGGACTGTGTCCAGAGAGTTGTTGTCAATGATTCCTATTCAGAATGGTCCCGGGTTATAAGTGGTGTACCCAAAGGTTCAGTGCTGGGTCCTCTATTATTTAATTTATTTATCAATGATATTGGGGACAGGATTAATAGCACCATTTCTATTTTTGCAGATGACACCAAGCTATGTAGTACTGTACAGTCTATGGAAGATTTCCATAAACTACAAGCTGACTGGGCATCAACTTGGCAAATGAGGTTCAATGTGGATAAATGTAAAGTTAGGAATGCACGTTTTGGATAATTTGTCAAATACTGTGGAGTCCTTTTTAAATCAGAGAAATTCACCTTCGAATTAGCAGGACCCTTAAAACATAACTTTTATTATACGTATTGATAGAAGAATAGATATAAAAACTAAGGGCCAAATCGCCCGATACTGTTCTATGAGCAACCACCAATTGGCAGAATAATTGTTCACACTTACATAACCAATATTTATAATGCCACAGAAATACCACACAGCAGTGGAATTAAATTACTTTCCTCCAGGGTAAGGTTGTTGCTAGGAAATCTTTCCCTGTCCAGATCCTGAGTAGGCCTCAGCCCAGGGACAATCCCTGATGGTGGGATTTCCCTGTCCCCCGTACCTACCCTAAGTGGCCCTATTTCAGCCCTAGATGGTGCATGGAATACCGTTCTTCACTAGTGTCACATCCCCTAGTGTCACGGCCGTATCGATTACCCTGGCAGAAGGCAGTCTGGTACAGGAAAGGGATGTAAACCTGTTATTGTTATCAAAACCAACGAAGGTAACAGGCGCAAAATCAAGCTCCCATTCCGATGTCTGCCACACACTGACCTAGTCTGATGACCAAGTAGGTCTCTATCTTTTTCTTTTTTTTTTATATCCATCCCTTATATGGTGGTAATTTGTATTCATAAAATATCTTCCCCCTGAGGAACCCTAATGGGAGAAACGCGTCGGGGATGTGACACGAAGGGATGTGACACTAGTGAAGAACGGTATTCCATGCACCATCTAGGGCTGAAATAGGGCCACTTAGGGTAGGTACGGGGACAGAGAAATCCCACCATCAGGGATTGTCCCTGGGCTGAGGCCTACTCAGGATCTGGACAGGGAAAGATTTTCTAGTACCAACCTTAACCTGGAGGAAAGAAATTTTATTTTACTGCTATGTGGTATTTCTGTGGCTCTATAGATATTGGTTATGTAAGCGTGAACGATTATTCTGCCAATTGGTGGTTGCTATTAGAACAGTATTGGGCGATTTGGTCCATAGTTTTCAAATGTAAAGTTATGCATCTTGGTAGTAATAATCTCCGTGCTTCATATGTCCTAGGGAATGTAACACTGGGAGAGTCACTTATAGAGAAGATTGGGTGTCCTTATAGATGGTTGATTAAATAACAGCATACAATGTCAATCAGCTGCTTCTAAGGCCACCAGGATATTGTCATGCATTAAACGAGGCATGGACTCGCGGGGCAGGGATGTTATACTACCACTTTACAAAGCTTTGGTGCGGCCTCATCTGGAATATGCAGTTCAGTTCTAGGCACCAGTCCATAGAAAGGACGCACTGCAGCTGGAAAAAGTACAGAGGAGAGCGACTAAACTGATAAGGGGCATAAAGGGTCTTAGTAATGAAGAAAGATTAAAATAATTGAGTTTATTTCATCTTGAGAAGAGACGTCTAATGGTGCACATGATTAACCTATACAAATATATAAATGGGCCATACAAAATAATACGGTGAAAAACTGTTCCATGTAAAATGCCCTCAAAAGACAAGGGGGCACTGCCTCTGACTGGAGAAAAAAAGTTCAGTCTCCAGAAGCGTCAAGGCTTCTTTACTGTAAGAACTGTGAATCTGTGGAATAGACTTCCTCAGGATGTGGTCACAGCAGGAACAGTGGATGGTTTTAAAAAGGGTTTAGATGAATTCTTAAAAGTAAATGACATTAATGCTTTTGAAAATGTATAGAAATCTCAGTCTTACTTCCTTCTGGGATTCGCGTCCCCACTTATCCCTTGGTTGAACTTGATGGACTTATGTCTTTTTTCAACCGTATCAACTATGTAACTTTTGAAAATGACGAAGAGGGGCAATGGCATTGATTCGCTTAGTGCGCCGAGGCACTTTTTTCATACTGAGCCCCGCCTCTAACTCCGCCTAATACATTACTATACACATCCAATCCTGCCCAGTCCCCTTATTGTCCTTACATAGTAATTATTCCCCTTTTGTGCCATCACACAGTGGTAATAGTAATTATGCCCCTTTCACTGTAGTTAAGCGCACATTGTGCCCCCTTCACAGTAGTTATGCCCAGATTGTGCCCCTTTCACTGTAGTTATGTACACATTGTGCCCCTTTCACTGTAGTTATGACCACATTGTGCCCATCACAGTAGTTATGAGCACATGTGCCCCCTTCACAGTAGTTATGCCCACATGTGCCCCCTTCACAGTAGTTATGCCCACATGTGCCCCCTTCACTGTTGTTATGCCCACATATGCCCCCTGACAGTAGTTATGCCCATATGTGCCCTCATCACAGTAGTTATGCTCACATTTTATCCCCTTCACAGTAGTAATGCCCGTATTATGCCCCTTTTGCAATAGTTATGCCCACATTGTGCCCTTTTTACTGTAGTTATGGCCACATTGTGCACATCATAGCAGTTATGCCCACATTGTGCTCCTTTTACTGTAGATAGGACCACATTATGCACCTCACAGTAGCTATGCTCATATGTGCCCCCTTCACAGCAGTTATGCTCACATGTGCACATTTTTTAATACTAACTTGTAACTGCCTGATCAATACAGCAGCCATTTTAATTTGAAACTGCACTATTTCATTGTATGTCACGAAGCACTGTGAAATGTCCCACACCATCGTCTGTAAATCCCAGAGCTGACACTTTTATGAAATTATATACTGTTTTCTTGGCTATTGTTGTTGTTGTTTTGTTTTTAGTTTTTGTTTTGGGGGGGGGGGGGTTATAAACTATGGGTGAATTTATCATGGGTGCAAATTTTGAATTCAGTTTTTGCTATAGCCTGCGTTGGAGTACTTTGTGTCAAATTTATCAAATGTCTTACATTGTTTGATACATTTTGCAGATCTTTAGCCCAACACTTTTGGGGTCATTTATCAAACTGGTGTAAAGCAGAACTGTCTTAGTTGCCCATAGCAACCAATCAGAATCTACCTTTCATTTTGGACAACTCCTTTGGAAAATGAAAGGAGGAATCTGATTGGTTGCTATGGGCAAGTAAGCCAGTTCTACTTTACACCAGTTAAATAAATGACCCCATTTGTCTAGAAATGCTACTCCAGTTTTCTACTGAAGTGACTCGCATTAATAAATCTGAACTTAACATAGTGAACCATGGCCACCGTCACACCCATTTTTAAAAGTTGCAAGGTTGGCATAAAATGGCAAAAAGACATACATTTTTGCACAAAACAGCACCTGCAACTAAACTTTTAACGCCATAAAACTTGTGTATCTAAATGATACTTTCAACACTGCCCACCCCCTTCCCATGTATTTATTTATGTATTGTGTAAGATCTATTCTTATATTATTACAGTATCCCAAGATATTATTTATGCTCACTGTTCTTGGTGTAGGGGGGGGGGGGGGCTAGTGATATATCCAATCCGATAAGTGTAGTGTATGTCTTTTTCCTATGTTTTTTCCGCTCTATGTACTTCTGGTCTATGTGCCTGTATATGGTGTTTTATTGGCTTGAAAAATGGACTGAACAAATCCAGCAGTAGATTAATAAATATGCACCTTCTATTTAAAGTAAGATCAAAGAGAACATTGCAGGCGGGTACACAGATATTGTAGGGGACCACAGAAAATAAATGTCTGCTAATAGGGAGTAGATGGACCTGGTGTTGTTTTCAGTCTACTTTCTAAGGCTTAATTCACATATGATGTAGTTTTTTTGTGGCATTATTTGGCCACACATAGAACAGCTGAATTTTAGGGAAAAAACTTCACTAAGCCTAAAAAATGCAAAAGTGAAGAAACGTGCCTCAAAAAGCACACTTTGTAGTGCATTTTATATTTCCCTATTGACTTTAAGCTAACATCTTACCATAATGCTTTTTAAGAAAATACCGGGGGGAAAAACTGGGCCAAAAATGTGTCTTTTTTATTTTTGAAAATGTTTTGTGTTAAACCACCATTATAGTGGTATATATTGTTTTGTGGAAAAGGTATGGGGTTCATGCCAAATGTATTTTTTTCAGTATATTTATGCTAAAGTCATCAAACTGCCATAAATACACTGAATAATCTTCCCCAGTGGGCTCCATATCTCTCCCATTGTAAAGGATAACGTTCTGACTGCCTACAGCCACCACTAGGGGGAGCTCAGTACATATAAATTCATATATCTACACTAGAATACAATTGGTCCTCTATAAATCTCTATGTGGTGAGCTCCCCCTAGTGGCAGCTGCAGAAATTTCATTTAACTATGTTGAAATGAAGGCAACTCAGTGCATCCCCCACCGATCAGCTGTTTTGCAGTAGCTGTAGTTGCTCTGGTGCTGGAAAGTTGACATGAAAACTACACAACTCCATCTATATCTGTAGTGGATGGAACTGGTTACTGCAGCACTGCTTCCACAGAGGAAGTGAAAGTTGGAGCCAGAGCTACTGCAGAACAGCTGGCTGGTGGGGGTGCTGGATGTCAGACCCTCACCAACAAATATTGATGGTCTATGCTGAAGATAGGCCATAAGTATTAGGGCTTATGCCCACGAATGTAAGGGCTCCGTGCCCGTATTGCTGACTACAAATGGCAGGTCCACAATATAAGGGCACCGGCCCTTAAATGGGTCCGCGATCCGCAAGATATGGCTGAAAATAGAACATGTCCTATCTTTTGCGGAGTGAAAGCATGGATCGGAAGCTCACGGAAACACTACAAAGAACTTCCGTGGGCTTTCAGGTCCATGCCTCTGCACCGCTAAATAAAAGACATGTCCTATCTTTTGCCGTATCTTGTGGATCGCGGACCCATTCAAGTCAAAGGGCCTGAAGCACGAAGCCCTTACGTTCGTGTCCATGAGCCCTTAAAGTAACCATCAATTACTTAAAGGGGTTATCTCACTTCAGTAAGTTGCATTTATCATGTAGAGAAAGTTAATACAAGCCACTTACTAATATATCGTCATTGTCCATATTGCTTCCTTTGCTGTCTGGATTCATTTTTCTATCACGTTATACACTGCTCGTGAATTGGTCACCTGACAGACCTACCAAGACATGAACACCACGGCCATGAGGTGATGAAATCGAGCATAGTTGTTGACAGTGATTAATAAGGCCCCATGCAGACAACTGAATCCGTTTTGCGGTCTGCAAATCACAGATCCGCAATTTGCGGTCCCCAATTCACGGGTAACGTCCACGCGGTGGCCAGGACAGATCGAGACCTATTCAATTTGAATGGGTTCTTGATCCATCCACACCGCAAAAAAATGTTCTATTTTTTTTGCGCTGCGGAGACACGGACAGAAACTCCATGGAAGCGCTCCGTAGTGCTTCCGTGGGGTTCCGATCCGTGCTTCCGTTCCGCATCTCCGGGTTTGCAGACCCATTCAAGTGAATTGGTCCACATCGGTGATGCGGGGTGCACACAGCCGGTGCCCCATGTATTGCGGAACCACCGTATGCGGGCCGCAATACGGTCATGGCGGGGCAACGGCCGTGTCAATGAGCCCTTATGGTTCATTGTGTGAAAGATCCATTTTTCCTGCATATCGTATACACTTCAATAGTTTTCTCTCATGAAGTAGTACAATCTCAATAGAAAAAAATTCATATTGTATCAAATAATGAAATAAAATATAAGGAGGGCCCCAACATGCACATGGGAACCAGCCAAACACTTTCTGGATCAATATTGTACATGTAATAATGAAAATGTATACCTCAGGTCAAAAAGAGGGGCATTTATGTTTAATAATAAAGACTTATTGAATTAAAAAAAAAGAGGGACATTTATGGAGCAAAGAGGGACGGGGGATTTGGGTCAAAAAGAGGGACATTTGGGAGGTCTGCATAGGAAATATTTCTTGGCTTGTACTGTATAATAATTAGGACAATGATAATGATGTATAATGTTCAGAATATCCTGCCCTTTAATAAATCACATGATAAACATGGAGCGCTCCTTTAAATCACTTGACTTTGGGGTCACAGGAACATTTTCCTCCTCTGAACATTCCCAAAATGACACTTGTTTCCTATGTTGTGACAGCAGAGAGCCCCAGGCTGCAGCATTTCACCCTGTGTCCATAGTTTCTACAAGTCCTGTACATGTGTATCCAGCTGTTGCTGTGTGTGAAGTCACCCAGTACATGAATACCTCCCTTCACTTACAGACTGGCTATAGGACCCTGCAGAATCCCTGCCCTCCCTGGTGTCTGAGTCCACAGAGGGTGTGTAGACTCTGAAAATCAAAGTTTTGCTTTTTCCTTCCATGTGGGACACAAGGAGCCTTGGACGAGTTCACCGCTTGTCTCTGCAGCTGCTGCAACCTGCCCCTCAAGACGACCTGCATTCTTGCTGTCCTCACATGGTTAAAGCCGAAGTCATTGGAGAAAACTTCTCATCTTCCCAAAGTGGGTGTAGCAGAGTTCTCCTGGCACTACAAACACAGCTCCTGGGCAGGAAAGGGTGTCAGTCATGAAGTTAAACTAGCCCCCATAAGATACCCCAGGGATGAGATCCTTCCAAGAAGAAGAAGGAACCTGTGATGCCCCCTGCTGAAGAGGACTATGCCTGATCTGAAGAAGACGTTTTGGTAGCTGCAAGTTTTACCAACCTGCACTTTGATATGTTTGTCTTGCTAGTCTTCTCCCTGCACTCACTGCTCTCTCCTGCCCTAGGACAGACTATCCCCGAAGCAGGTAAGTGTCCTTGTCAGGTGGCCTTCATACAATAAGGTCAGTGTGCAGTTCTTCAGGTAACCAGTCTGGTGGCATTATTACCCAGGAGAAGTAATCAGATACCTGTGAATGATCTCCTGAGTCCAGGGAAAGCAGGTAGTAAATACACAAGAGTGGGAGTTGTGCTCCAGTGGTGTGAGCCTTGGGTTTCAACATTCCTGGCTGCTTATGCCTGGGTAAGGATGCTGAGAGTTTCAGTTCTAAAGGAGCCGGGGGCAAGGTGATAGGACTTTACGTCTGCCAATATTAATGTGAAGTACCAAGGGTGTGACAAAAGCATTGCACATGTTGTGCCTTCTTTAGAAAGTTGAAATGTGCTTGTGTGCCAGAGGTTTGTGCCAGTCCACCGTTTCTATAGTATATGGAATATTTTGGGAAAATGTGGCACAAGTGCATAAATATTCAATGCCATTCCAATGTTCACTGTGGAACCTATAATTATACATTAGGGAACCCTGTTATGATCGTATTTATTGTGTGTGCCGCTATCTGGCTAGAGGACTGGGATTATAGTAGGCAGCTGCCTAAAACGGCACTGATCGGCGGTGCAAATTTATTAGTTAAAAAAAAGTGCTCTTACCATTCTTTTTTCTTTTTTGCTTGTATCTGAACTGCAGGAAAGGTGTCCTCTGTGATATATCAGTCCTTCAGAGCTGCTGACTGAAGAGTGGTCAAGAGTAGGGATGAGCGAACTTCTGTTTTCAAGTTCGGCATACACGGTACGAGGTCGGGTTATGTAAGAATTCTGTTATGGTTTTATGGTCCTGGTAGCAGGAAGGCATAACGGAATTCTTAGATGACCCGAACCTTATATGCCAAACTTGAAAACAGAAGTTCGCTCAACACTAGTGAAGAGACAGTGGGCCCTTCTGTAGATATGTGGTTGGGTGACCAGCCGGCTGTGCACTGAGAATTGCACATCTGTGGAGGGGGTGTGCTTGGAAGAATGTATGAGGCCTCGTATGAGGATTCAGTGAATGACGGAGGGGTGCTGTCTGTGTTCTCCACGTACACCACCTGTACCCATTTATTTTTAATGTGTTTGTCCACACATCAGTGGTTTTCCACTGACCATGGAGACATGCACTACTTTGGTTAGGGACGCGAACGAAACACGCCCATTGAAGTCTATGGGTCCATGAAAAACCACTGACACAACACGGACTGTCCATATAGGTAGGAAATTCTCGGGAAATGAATTTTCAGCTGAGCAGCGTCCATTGAACAACGATGACACACAGAGGGCAAAACATTGACACATGGACCAATCATGGATTCTTCATTGATATCTTCACTGCTGGATTTTCCACAGACATGAAATGGACATGGAAATGTGAATGAGGCCTCAGGCTAGAGCAATACCTAGACCTTTTGTGGCACTTTTAGTTGGTTTTAGCGGTCGAGTGCACAAGATTTCATACCAGTCAATTTACTGCTTTGGACTGCAGGTACAGCTCAACAGATAAAATCAATTAAAAGTGCTACAAAAATTCTAGGTGTAGCTCCAGCCTCATAAAAAGGGAACTGTAAGGATTGAATGAATAGCTGGGCATTTAGGCTGGTGCTACACCTAGACTTTTTATAGCACTTTTGTTTGATTTTAAAGAGGACCTTTTATTAGAATAAAAAATATAAACTAAGTATACCGACATGTAGAGCGGTGCCCAGGGATCTCCCTGCATTTACTATTATACCCAGGCTATGAGCTGAGCGCTGCGATTGGCCAGCGCTACAGCCTGGGAGAAGAAGACGCCCAGGAAAACAAGGGCAGACTCCTCCTAGTTGAGATGAAAATCTGAAGATACCAGAGAACATACCGGTAGAACAGAGCGGCGCCGAGGGATAATAGTAAGTGCAGGGAGATCCCTGGGCGCCGCTCTACATGTTGGTATACTTAGTTTAGATTTTTTATTCTAATGAAAGGTCCTCTTTAAGTATTGAGCTACAGCCGTTGTCCAAAGAAGTAAGGGGACTTGTATGCAAGTCTAGGTGTCACTCCAGTCTAATACATATTCCCCATTTACCTCCACCTACATCCAATGCACACGTGCAAATCCCAATGCATGGTCAGCTGGCCACCATACTTCATATCTGTAGTAGTACCCAGTCACTAGTTAAAAATCTATCAAAAGTGCAAAAAAAAAGTTTGTGTGGCCCCTGCCTCAGCACCCAAACAGGAAATCTAAAACCCCTGTTCCCAGTGTGACTGTTGCACATTTGTGGTGCTGGCTAAAATTCTGTTACAGCAGTGGACGCGAGCCACCGCTACCCCGACTAATCCTGCCCAGCGGCCCAGGCTGCTGCCTTCCTTCAGGTGTGTCTGACTGCCACGTCTGCTCTGTCCTTCCACACATTAGGGCACATGCACACTCCTTCTCCTGCCCTCAAATGGCTAGTATGCATGCACCCTCAGCTTCACCAGCCAATTGCTGGCAATCCTGTGAGAAGGTGCCTGAGCAATATGTCAGCTGTTAATCATACAGAGACTCCTCCAGGAGGTAGTGGCCTGGTAGTTGCCATGCAGCAAAGTTCAGATTCCTATACAGGGTTTAAAGGGTGCATATCAGGGGACTGCCAGGATAACAGCCGTAGGATTAGCACAAAGTCAGATCTGTTGGTTAATGCCACATTTACACGTCAGTGTTTTGGTCAGTGATTTCCATCAGTGATTATGAGCCAAAACCAGGACTGGAGCCTCCACAGACATAAGGAAAAGCTCTGCACCTGTTCTGGGTTTAGAGCCGCACCTGGTTTTGGCTCACAATCACCGATGGATCCCTGACCAAACACATGTGAATGAGGCCTAACGCAGTGGTTGCACATCCACTGCCCTTACACCTGTGAAGTATTGTAGCTGCAGACACTTATAACCACTGATTAGGACACATGATTGACATCTTCAATGTGTGAAAACGTCAGGAAAAAACATTTATGCAAAGAAAAATCCTAATATCTTTCATTATTCAACTAGATACTCCAATTGGGTAACTATGAAAATAATTTATTATTATTGACTAGAAGGTTGTATTTTATGTCTATGCCACTGAATACAAAGTCACATAGATGAGTTTATTTCCCCTCACCCATGACAGCACCCATGTGAGAAGAACCTCCCACCCAGGACAGGAAACGAGTGGATATAAAAAAGTTCACACCCCCACCAAACTTCAGTTTAGGTTTCCTGCCCTCCGGGTAGGAAGTCCTGAGAGAGCTTTTGCCCCTTAGGAGTTCACACCAGGGGCTGGAAATGGTCCTTGTCTTCAATACTGTAATGTAACCTATACCAAGACAGCGTAAGCCTCTTGTGGGTGCCGTTTGTCAGTCTGCTTCTCCTCCATCTCTGCTGTGGACACGCCAGGCGGCTATGGTTTGGTCTGGCATCAGGGAGAGCTTCCCAGATGGCCAAGGCAGTTTCCGAGATAGTATGGGCAAGCTTTTTAGGGCGTCACTTCCAACGCCCTGACTTCATTTCCAGCGCAGGCCCATGCCCGAGGCCTCTGTGCCGGGCACATTATGAATTGGCAGCGGGAGACAGCAGCCAGCCCATCCTGCACACAGTGCTGTGCTTCAGGATTCTTTGCCATGTCGCGCCAACCCTTCTGAGCCCTCGAGACCAGTGAGTCTGGTATTTCGCAAGGGGAATAGGGTCCACCTGCAAGAGGGTGACTTTCTTGAAGCATTATAGGTTGCATCTACATTTTGATCCAGAGGCTCTTTTCCTTGCAAATCACTGAGGTGTGGTGGGGGGGGGTGAACTTTTTTATATCCTTAGGTTTCCTGTCCTGAATGGGAGGTCGTTCTCACATGGGTGCTGTCATAGGTTTCAAGAAAAACAATTACCGGTTAGAGCAATTTGTGTTTTGAACCAATCAAGTAATTTTATCTCAATTAGTTTTGCTATCCTATGCCCCCAGATCGTCGAGTGTTCAGCAAGAAATTACAAGGCAACATGGATATCTTTAAAGTGCAGTCCATTAACAAATAATAATAATAATGATAATTAATGCTCTGATAATATGTGTCTATCTGGTTTCTTGCTAATCAAGCAGTTACTTGTAGCCCACTAAAGAGCCAGAGGGATCTGTGGACTATGTAACCAAAGGACCTGAGGGTCATTGGACTTCATAATTACAAGGCGCAGCCACAGTAAGGCCTCTAAGGCCTATTGCACACAAACGTGTGCATCCCGTGCCCGTATTGCGGACCCCATTTGCGGATCCGCAATACACGGGCACCATTTCGTGGCCATTCCGCATCACGGATTCGGACCCATTCATTTCAATGGGTCCGCAAATCCGGAGATGCGGAGCGGAATAATGGAACGGAACACTATGGAAGCACTACAGAGTGCTTCCGTGGGGTTCCTTTCCGTACTTTCGTCCCTATCTTTTTGTGGAACGGGCAGATCGCGGACCCATTCAAGTGAATGGGTCCGCGATCCGTTGCGGCTGCCCCACAGTCGGTGCCGTGCATTGCGGCCCGCAATTTCCGACCCGCGGCATGGACATGGGGCTCACACGTTCGTGTGAAAGAGCCCTAAGCTTCAGCAGAAAATAAACGTACTTGATAATTACTGACTTCTAGTATTTAATAGGATTGTCTGGAAGGTAAAACATTTTTTTAAACATTACGAAGTTCTTCACTTCCTAGTTCCCACACATATAAGTGTGTGTGCTCCTCCTCTCATTGGTTGCTGATGCACATAGAGGTAACTAGGTGCAACACACTATATGTGCAGGGTCTGCACTCCTGAACATAAAGCATAACGGCATAGGTAGGTTTAGCGTAGGACCTGCCTGAACTGAGACCACCTTGGCGCTGGGTAGGTGGGCACAGATGTGTTTTGATCAAAATGTATTGGCTAAGGGTATGTTCAGACGACGACAATTGTCACGCGACAAAAAGTCGCACTATTGTCGCGCGTTAATTTTTATAATGGGAGTCTATGGTGTCGCAGTGCGACATGCGACATGCTGCGACTGCGACACGACAGTCGACAAAAATCCATCCGGGGTGGACTTCTTGCGACTGTTGTGTCGCAGTCGCAACATGTTGCATGTTGCACGTGCGACACCACCATAGACACCCATTATAAAAATTGTCGCGCGACATTAATGTGACATCAATGTCGCGCTACAAATGTTGCAGTGTAGTGGTTCCCAAATTGTCGCGAATTGTCGTCGTCTGAACATACCCTAAGAGTCTCACATTTTATCATTAGAGTGAGGGCTTCCTTGTTTCCCTCAACAGGAGGAATTGTGACTGTTCTGCCAATCGGTGGCCAAATCGGTGGTCCTCCAGAGATTGGTTAAGCAGTCATGCGGGACCAGAAAGTAGAGATCAATGGATCAGAACAGTAACAGGGAACCTGTGAGGTGAGTATGGCAAGTCATTCTTATTATTTTAAAAATAGGCTGGTTTAACAACATCTTTACCACTTTTTTTGGATTATTTTACAAATAATCTATAATTCTTTGTACATATCAAGAGTTTACAATAAAATGAAGTACAAACGTGTCTGTATAATTAAAGTGTGGGCCCTCAGAATATATTCCTTTGGAGGTCTCAAAGTATTTCATTCCCAACCTGCTACTTTGAGAGAATGAAACGTTCAGTTGGGTCCACATTTATGACTAGGAATTTACCAAATCACTAGTCCTCCCTATAAAGCTCCATCACTTAGGATGGAAACAGATCATTATGTTTAGTTTGACCCCTCTGATGCTTTACACGGTTCCAGCTGACACTGGGCATTGGGCATGGAGACTTGTGGGCAGAACAACTCATAAAGCCCTGGAGAAACAATCCCTTTGCTAATCTTTAGTAGTTTGTAACTTTGCAGGCGTGGTTACAACCAAGGATAGACAAGTCTAACTGGTTACTACAGAGCAAATATTTGGCAAACCAGCCGATTGATGGACCTTTGAAAGGGCCGTAGTGAGTGTCCTTGGACCAGCACGACCCATTCTACTGCTAATTAAGGGTCCCTTCTCACAAGGCAGATTTTCTTGCAGAAAATTTCTGCACCTGAAAAACACTTCTGTTCATATGAATGGAGTTGTTTCGACAGGAAGCACATGGATTTGTGCAAGCTTCATTCAACAAAACTGCCACGTCAGAAGGCACCCAAAGGGTAGCTCAACAAGTTGAGGATTACAGGTGTTTTTGTCAGCTCTGATTTTCATGAAGAAATCAGTACAGTACCAACAAAGTGAATGCGATTGGACAAATCTCATGTACGCTTTGCGCATCTGTTACAGTACGTGTGGAAATTGACCTGCTGTGTGGATTTTACCGCCACCTTACATGTTGTTGATTGCATGTTGTTAGGCTTTGTAGGCAAAAAAAAAAAATATAAAAACATTTTTAAAAAAAATTAAAAAAATAATAAATAAAAAAAACACACCCTTTCCCCTGAATAAAAATAAACAGTAAAAAAAATAAGCATCATAAGCATTGCCTTGTCTGAAAATGTCCATACTATTAGTATATAAAAATACTATATAATTAAAAATATTTCCGGAAAGAAAAAAAAATCTAAATTGGCTATGCACCATTTTTTCGTCACTTCACCCTTAAAAAAATTGAATAAAAAGTGATCACAAAGTCATGCACACCCAAAATGGTATCAGTTTTTTCCAAAGTTTTTATTTTTTTTAGTGTCACAACACAAGAAAAACTATACAAATGGAGTATTGCTGTAATCATACTGACCCAGAGAATAAATTTAACAGATCAGTGTTAACGCATAGGTAAGGGTACTGTAACACTTGCGTTATTCTTTTCCGGCATAGAGTTCCGTCAAAAGGGCTCTATGCCGGAAAAGAACTGATCAGGCATATCCCAATGCATTCTGAATGGATAGAAATCCGTTCAGGATGCATCAGTATGCCTTCTGTTCAGTCACTGTCAGGCGTTTTCGGCGGACATAATACCACAGCATGCTGCAGTATTATGTCCGTCCAAAATGCCTCATCAGTCGCCAGAATGCCAGATCCGGCATTAATGCCCATTGACTTGCATTAGTGCCGGATCCGACATTGAAAAGCAACTGAAGGATGGATCCGTCCTTCCGGACCCGGAAAACTGTGAAAAAGACTGCAAGACGGATCCGTGCATCTGCATGACAAGCGGAGAGACGGATCCTTTCTTGCAATGCATTTGTAGACGGATCAGTACCTGGATCCGTCTACAAATGCTGTCAGTTGTCACACTGATCGGCGGATCCGGCAGGCATCTGCGACGCCGACGACGGTACTGCCTGCCGGATCACACGAACGCAAGTATGAAAGTAGCCTAATGCCATAAAAACAGAATCTATAAAAACTGTGGAGGAATTGCAGTTTTTTTCAATTCCACCTCATTTGGAGGTTCCCACTACGTTGTATGCAATAATAAATGGTGCCATTAGAAGGTACATCTTGTCCGTCCTGCAAAAAAAAAAAAACAGCCCTCATATGGCTATGTGAACAGAAAAGTAAAGAAAAAGGTCATGGCTCCAGAAAGGCAAAAATCTTCCGAGGCTCAAGGGGTTAAAATCTGTAGTTCTTTTAATGCCGTTTTGGTGTGGATTTCATGCAAATATTCTGCACACAAATCTGCAATGTGTGCAGGTAGCCTAAAAGGGGGGTTCTACATACTTCTAGCCATGTATTAAATAATGGCGCGCATCCAGCGGACATATTGCCATTTAATAACCCTATGTTATACTTGTTCTATTCACCATCACCTTCTACAGCGACATAGACTAAAGGATCATTTATTAAGAAAAACGCCACTTTTTTGTGTATTTAAGGTGAAGATTTTGTGTTAACGCATAGTGTTAAATAATGGCGCGCATCCAGCGGACATATTGCCATTTAATAACCCTATGTTATACTTGTTCTATTCACCATCACCTTCTACAGCGACATAGACTAAAGGATCATTTATTAAGAAAAACGCCACTTTTTTGTGTATTTAAGGTGAAGATTTTGTTTCATTGGGGTAATGTGGCAAAATCTGCTCCCTTTTCCCTGCTCACACCACCTTTCCGAAGTGGCGGAAAAAAAGAGGGAGTGGGTAGGAAAGAGGGCCGGACAGCCTGCCGATCTCATTTACCATATTCTACGCCAGTTTATGGCATGGAAAATGGTCCTTAACGAGCAAGGGTGCTAGCGTACAAGCTTAGACCATGTCACATGGCCGGTGGAACCAAGCGCCAAAGTTATGTAGAGACCTAGGCCTCTATATAACTTTGCCGCATCTGCGGTCAGCGCATGGGGATTAAGACTGGTGTATCAATCGCCGATCTTAAAAGACCCTCTAAGTGAGTAAAGCCTCATTCACATGTCAGTGTTTCACAGATGTGTGCTGTACGTGCTCCCCACGGACCATTCATTTTAATGTGTGTATTCAGACATCAGTGTTTTAGCACGGCACGGTCCGTGGGTCAGTGTTTTTAGCACGGAGCATGCTCTATTTTGTCCGTCCACTATAGTCTATGGGTCTGTGAAAACCACGGATGCAACACGGATACCATCTGTGTTGCATCCGTTTTTCACGCATCAATAAGAAGAGATGCTTTGAAAATTATTTTTCAGCTGTTCAGTGTCAGTGAAACACAGATGGCACACGGACAGCAAAAAACGGACCCACGGACCCAACACAGATCCTTCACGGACAGCTTCACGGATGCATCACTGACCACCTGCTCACGGATTTGAGCGCGGACGTGTGAATGAGGCTTAATATAGAGATGCTTCTGCACACAGGTACACAGACTTATTTGTGTATATACATGGAATATATATTCTGGACAAGGTTTGTTTCTCAAGCTGCTGTAGCCATAGTTAAATGATGCCTCAGGGTCCGATATATTTGAACTACACCACTGTGATATCTTGTTTTGTAATTATTATTATTATCACCTTCATACTAATTTCCTTCTCGCTCTCCATGCTTTCCCCTTGGAGTAAACCATAATGCCGGGATAAATCTCTGTTCTCTTTCTGATATTAAAAAACATAACAGAATAATGATTATTACATACAGCTCTAGTCTGTTAGCTCAGGTATTAATATGACATAAAGCAGAATTTGCCATCGGCATAAAAAAATAACAAAGAATCATTGAACTTAGTTCAGAATACTAACATTCAGATGTTTCCTGGCAAAATATAATTGTTTTCTCATTAATTACCCTTTGTGGCTTCCGTCCACCCACAGAATGTAATGAGACATTAGTATCCTGCTTCCTTGTTTGGTGCTAACAAGCCTGTGTCTACTTCAGATCTTCCAGAACAGAATCTGTACCTAACGATACACTATATTTTGGCTAAACCACAAGATGCAATTAGTCAAGGTCTGTCATTTGTGTGCCAGCTGGCTTGATACCATAATTGATGGTATGTGTAATTCTTCTTTTCTCCTGTGGAGGCACTGTGGGAGAACTAAAAACTTGCCGCCAAGTTCTCTCGGAGATCAAAGCTGACTGTTGGTGAATTCAGTAGTGGGACATCCTATGATCAACATATTCAAAGGAGCCTTCTAGCAAAAAAAAAAAAAAAGCTGGAATGTAGCAGTTGTAGTAAGAATACAGTCTGAGAGTCCTTTAAGTGCTTTTTGCAAACTCTAGATGTGTCTTTTACTGAGCACTGGCCCCTGTGACATAAAGCCCAGATTGGCGAAATGCTGTAGTGATGGTGGATATTCTGGAAGTTGATCCCATCTGCACACAGGATCTTTTGAGCTCATCCAGAGTAATCATTTGGTTCTTGGTCACCTCTTTTACCAAGGCCCTTCTTTCCCTGATTACTTAGTTTGGTGGAGCTCTAGGAAGAGTCCTTGTTGTTCCAGACTTCTTCCATTTAAAGGGAACCTGTCATCCACTTTAGGCCTCATGCACACGACAGTATTTTTTTGCTGTCCGGTTCCGTTGTTCAGTGATCCGTGTCCGTTTTTGCTTCTGTTGTGTCTCCTTGTGTCTTCCGTTTTTTTAGCGGACATGACCCAAAAGATTTTACCAAAAGACAGGCTGACAATTTTTGCCAAGTGCCTGCCAAGGGATCCGCAAGAAAAACGGACGCGGAACGTGGATGTCACACAGGTGGCCATCCGCATTTTTTCACGGTCCCATTGACTCGAATGGGTCCGTGAACCGTTTTTCACGGACAAGAATAGGACAGGTTATATTTTTTTGATGGACTGGAATCACGGACCACGGACGCGGAGGACAAACGGTGCATTTGACGAGTTTTCCACGGACTCATTGAAAACCAATGGGTCCGCAGAAAATCACGAAAAACGGCACAACGGACACGGAATCAAACAACGGTCGTGTGCATGAGGCCTTATGCTGATCTCACTGAGGACAGCATAAAGTAGTGACAGAAATGCTGATTTCGACGGTGTGTCACTCATGAGCTAATAGAAAGTGGTTGCCGAGAACCAGCTTTATAATTATTACAGCCCAGGTCTTGAAAGAGTCAAATCTACCTGAGAAGAGTCCTGGTTATTATAATCTCCTGCTCTCTCTTTCATGTGCTGATGATTGGCAGTTCTCTCCTAGAGAGAAAGGGAGAAAACTAGGTAGAAAAATGTCGGTCATCAGCAGGTGGGCAGGAGAGCAGGAATTCATGAATAACCAGGACTCTTCTCAGGAGGCCGGGACTCTTTCGCAGGCCCAGTCTGCAATGTTGGTTCTCGGCAACCACTTACTTTTAACTTATAAATGACAGACCGCTGAAATCAACTCGCCTGTCTCTACTTTATGCTGCCTTTAGTATGGGCAGCATAAAGTTGATGACAGGTTCCCTTTAAGAATTATGCAGACCACTGTTCTCTTGGGAACTTTTTTGCAGAAAGTTTTTGTACCCTTCTCCAGATCTGTGCCTCCACACAATCCTGTCTCTGATCTCTACAGGCAGTTCTTTCCTCATCATAGCTAGGTTTTAGCTCGGATATGCATTGTCTGCTGTCAGCTGTGATACCTTTTATAAAGTTTTACTCCTATATCCAAGGACTCCATTCACTCCAAAAATAGCCGAGGGAGTACCTCGGCTCACCTATTTTCGGAAGTCCCATATTGGTGGATGGAGAGTGCACCACAAACGCAGAGCCACCTCTCCATTCACCACAATGGGATGCCAGAAATAGCTCAGCCAGCACTCAGCTATTATCGTAACTCCTATAGCGGTGATCGGAGGGTGGCTGCGCATGCACAGCTGCTCTGCCTTCACTTGGGGCCCCTTCTCGAGATAGGAACGGATCCTAGAAGTGGGACCCAGACCTATGTGACATTCAAGGCATATCCTAGCCATCAATATCTGAGATGGAAATACCCCTTTAATTAAAAAAAAGTCATGTCAAGAGCGTGGACAGGAGTGCTATGGTAGCAGGGGCGTAGCTAACGGCTCATGGGCCCTGGTTGAAGAGTTCGGCTTGGGCCCCCCTTCCCTCAGTGCTTTGTGTGTCTTCTTATGCGGCACAAGGGTCTTTGGGCCCCCTCAGGCTCCTGGGCCCGTTAGCGACTGCTACCTCTGCACCCCCTATAGCTACGCCCCTGTATGGTAGTATTTATGTTACCTATGATACGTATTTTGTTAGTAGCCCCTGCTCCTTCCTATTGAATACTGCATTTAAGCTGTTATTGGCAGAAAGCTACTTCCATATGGTAAATAAGTGCACACTGTGATGTAAGTGAGAAATACATGAAAGTTGCCAATACTAATGTGACCGGCAGATATTTTAGTACTGTAAATCTTGATATGGAGGATGAGATGGATTTTTGTTGCCCATCTGTTTCCATTTATTTCATCAGACTTATATGAAGTGTAAATAAAAATTAGCAATTATCATTTACTGAGTGGGATACATCAATTAATTTTATATAAGTTGATATAATAGTGTAATGTGCTGCCCTTCATATTATTGAAACATACTACAGTACGGTGCTGTGTTCATAGAGACAGCTACATCATTGTGAGGTTATTCGTGAACTATCAATCCCTAGTCCATTGGTTGTTACAGGCAGGAATAGATCTGGCTAGTATGCAGGTGCTGATCTGGTTCCGGCTCTGCAGTAATGTGAATCTTGGAAGAGGGCTGAACCCAGGGGCAAAAAAAGGCACCAATAGGAGAACCTCGTGTTTGAATTTAGCATGGATGTTCCCCTCTTCTGCATATCCTTTTGGCAATATATACTATGGCAGCCAAGCATTGGTATGGCCCTAGAGATGCAAGTTCACAGAGGCCATAAGAGACCTCCCAAGTGTCCCTCTTTTGGAGGAACTGTCCCTAGTTTTTACCCAAGTCCCTCTGCCCCTCTTTGCTCCTTAAATGTCCCTCTTTTTCATCTGAAGTATAGATTTGCATTATTACATTCAGGAAGTGTTTGTCTGGTTCCTCTCTGTATATTCGAGCTCGTCTTGTATATTTTTTCATTTTTTGATGCAGTTTGGATTTTAGAAATGTCTATATTTAAGTTTATAGAAATGCAGGAAAAATGTATCTTTCACACAATGAACGATAAGTGTCCCTCTTTGACCGTCCAAAAAGTTGGGAGGTATGCCATGATATGATTGGGCGTGATGTCATTAGACATGGCATCGGTACCCAGAAGACCAGCAGAGCAGGAAAAATTAGACTGTGTTATTATATAATTGATTTTGTATTCTTGTAAGTCTGCTTTCTTATGTTACACCTGATCTTTCTTGCTTATAATCTGTTTGTGCCCTCTCATTCTCTAGTTCACCTTCTCTTGGAAAGTGTCCAAGAGACATAAAATTCTAAACTTTCTTTCATATTCTTTCTTGGTCTTTCTTCTTCAAGGAAACGCCTGTTAAAGGGGTATTCCCATCTGAAAAATGTATGATAGGCCCAGAATAAATGTAAGATAGAAGCACCTTCCCCTAGAACAGACCCCCTTTCCTCCCACCCCCATACCAGTTTGATCACTTTGGTGCATGGGTCAGGTGTGGTCAGAACTAGGGAAACTGCACGGGGAGCTGAAATGAGAATACTCCTTTAGGTTTCTCAAATATTTCCCTATATTTCTTATGTCCCTTATTTCACAGACCTTTCATATTTTCTTCTCATCTTTGAATACGCTCTACCTTATCAATGCATTTTTGTAGGTGAGGTTTTGAGAACTGACCCCAATCATAATATTCCAAATGGGGTCTAACTAAAGTTCCATACAGCAGAATCAGGACCTTCTTCTACTAGAAATATGTACAGTAATCCAACAAGGATCCCACTGGCTTTTCCTATAGCTTTCCTATGTGCACTCATGGACCTAGCTATAGGGGGTGCAGAGGTAGCAGTTGTTACCGGGCCCAGGAGCTTGAGGGGGCCCAAAGACCCTTGTGCCGCATAAGAAGACACACAAAGCACTGAGGGAAGGGGGGCCCAAGCTGAACTCTTGCACCAGGGCCCATGAGCTATTAGCTACGCTGATGTGTGCACTCATTCTAAAACTCTCTAAAATTATTACCTCTAGGTCTCTTCTCTATGGCTATGGTTACAACTGCACCCTCTGAGACAATATTTAGTCAAGTGATCTTCTCCCAAGTGAATTATTTTATTTAGTAGCCACAAGGTATGAAATAGATGAAACAAATAGATGCAATATTCACCCCGGTTAGTCGTTTGTTGATCTTTATTAAGACAAACAGGCAGGGTAGATGTAGGCAGTGAGCTATGGTTGAAATTATGGACACAGCAATGGAGAAACATTACGCTCTAGTTTCTACTACTTAGACCCTAACCCCATGCAAATAATTCTCCAAATTGCAGTTAACTATTCTTCTTTGTATGTCTCATCATGGAACACTTTTCTCAGCTCAGGAGCTTTGGTTCCCAGAGCAGGAAAAGGATGAGGTTTGGACATTTGGACCTCTGGACTCTTCATTGAGGGTCTTGGAAATTTCCAAAGACTGCTTGATATTTTCTAGTTGGTTCTTATAAAGGTCTTTGTAATGTTATTCAGACTTTGCAGCAATTGGGATTGCAGTAGATAAATGCTAATGAGACCACATAGACTAACCCTAAGTTCACACCTGAGCGTTTTACAGCGTGCTCAAACGCGCTGTAAATCGCTCAACACATGAAAACCAATGCTTTCCTATGGCCCTGGTTCTCACTTGAGCGTTTTACAGCACGTTTGAACGCGCTGTAAAACGCCCGATGCATAAACAAGTACTTGAGCTTTTTTTGGGGCGTTTGTCACGCGTTTTGTGATTGACACCATAGTAGTCAATCACAAGAACGCGCGTTTCCTATTTGCAAAAACGCGCTGAAATACGCGCGACAAAAACGCGAGTAAAACGGTCGTTTCAAGAACGCTCAGGTCTGAACCCAGGGTAATACTTTTTCCAGGTGTCCACATCTGAAATCATTTTTCTCCACAAAAAGTTTTGAAAAAGTTTGGCCATTGCTGACATAGGATGTGTGTATACAATGAAAAAGGAAGCTACTGCAGACTGCATTAATCTATCCCTACAATGCTAGGAATATTTTCATACAAGACAGTCTCGATATGTTATTTCTGCAATATGCCATGGCAAAAGCACACCTGAGATGAGAAATGTAATTTGTAAAATAAATAGAGATCTTATTAAAATAAACTCTGGGAACTGGAATCCATCCCCTAAAGCTCGTACTTAAGATCTGTCAGTTTTGTATAGTCTTCACCACATCTCCATTGCACAATATATGTTGATTGATGCTGACATATTAAGGAATTTAAATTGACTTAGGCTACTTTCACACTTGTGTTGTTGTTTTCCGGTATTAAGATCCGGCAGAGAATCTCAACACTGGAAAAAAAAACTTTTCTATTTATTCCTCATACATTCTGAATGGAAAGAGATCCGTTCAGGATACATCAGGATGTCTTCCGTCTGCAGCATTCCGTTTTGTGACCGGACACAAAACCGCTGCAAGTTCCGATAAAAATGGGAAAAAAACAAATCCGACACTAAAAACAATGTAAGTCAATGTTGACGGATCCGTCTTTTAGGAGCCTAAAAAACGGATCTGTCACCCATTGACTTTCAGTGTATTTAGTGAAGGATGTTTTTTTCCATTTTGATTTCACACAACCGCATCCTAACAGAACAGATGCATCCTGATGTATGAGATGCTAATCATGAATTTCAGACCCCTTTCCTCTGTTAAAGGGATTGGCCTATCTGTGACATTGATGGCATGTCACTAGGATATTCCATCAGTGTTAGATTGGTGCGGGTCTCGCCTATGGGACCCACTCCTATCTCCAGAACAGGGCGCATTGAAGATAAGTGTTTCCTTTCCCTTTTGTATTTTGTTTGTATATATGTGTGCGTTGACTTTCCCTGTTGTTTGTCATTAGGCCTGAGGGAGACTCCTGTTTGTCCTTCCCTTTGGAGGAACAGGTAGACTCAGTCCTGACATTAGTTCCAGGGTCCTATAGGGTGAGATAGGATTCTAGGTTTCCGATGAACTTGCCTACCTTTGGGCCCTGTTCATACTGGTAGTCTGTCAGGACCGGAGTTAGGGTTTTCTCTAGGAGGTGTCCATCTTCCTTCCCTAGTTTCCAGGCCTTATTCCGGTATCCTCTTTCCCTCCTATGCTCGGTGTGGTGTTTTCCTCCCACACACAAGCGTGACAACATGTTTGGTTTTATTATTTCTAAACCAGAGGTATACATACAAAAGTGGAGCACCAGTAGCAAAAATTTAAATGGCCCTTGCCTCTAAGTATGGTGCTGGGTCTCTCCACCATGGACATTAGGTCCTAGTGTTTGCTTTTCCCGTCAACCCCTTTCCATGATGCTTAAGTTAGTCCCCTATCCCTGGTTTCCCAACAATGCAGTTCTTCTGCAGAGGTAAGCGCTTTACTTTATAGCAGAGGAGATGCAACCAACCACAGCTGGGCCTCTTTTCTAGGACACCTTGCTAGTCGAATTGGTCTGCCTCTAAGGTATGTGCAATTTAGACCAAAATCCATTCTTGTAAGTAAGTAATTTCCAAATTTGCTAAATTGATTCATATTTTTCAGACCCTTTATTCCCCTTTTGCAGATCCTTCAATTAATTTTGGATACAGCAAGCATTGCAGAATCTTAAAAGAAGTGCATGATATGTTTCAAGAAGCATAGATTAGTCATACATTGGGGTCAGGACTAACGTATGTGCTTCTTAAAATGTCACTTGGAAGTTGGGCATCTCTGCTCTTCTTGAGCTGCTGGTTTCCTGGCAATGAAGGGGTTTCTTTCGGCCAGTCTTTTGTGCCACTTGAGTCACAACAGTGCTTTGTATTCGAGGCCTGCCAACACACGCAATGAATGTCGGGTACTTTTCACTTGCAATGGAAAAATCTTGCTAGCATTTGCCACTCTCCAGTGGAGTTCAGATTCACAGAGATGTCCTTAGAAACCAGGATTAGAAGTTCCCTCCTTGCTGGAAGCCAACGCTGAAAGTTCCCCTGACGGATTGTCTCTTCCATACGTTTTCTTATATGCTTCAAATGTGAAGTTTCCAGCCAAGGTTTCGTTCTTATATTTTACTGCACTTATTACAACGTAATGTTCCACAAGCCATTACTCCCATTGGTATTGGAGTGCAGTGACTTATAGACTTGGCATAATTACATACTTCTACAGAGCTAAGCCCATCTATTAGTGTTTCTGATTTATAATTTGGAAAGTGACGGGGGACAGAAAAAACAATATGTTGTGTACCAAATATATTGCATGAAAAAGGGCAACAATCAGTCTGTGCAGTACAGAAAGTACAGAAATGTCAGACAAGAATAATGACCTGATGTTATCTTCTAAGGTTTCTGTCCTTTTTTATCATATAATCAAATGCTGTGTGAGTTCCAACATTTTGCAATCTGTTGATCTTCATTCAGCATGCACAGCTTTTAGGGAAATAGAAGGGGTTTTCCGAGATATTTTTACTGATGACCTATCTAGGACCCCCCGCCAATCAGCTGTTTGAGAAGACGGCAGCGCTCGCAGTAGTGCTGCGGCCTTCTCACAGCTTCTGTTAGGACAGTGACGATGACACGTTCATCGGTCACGTGGCCTAGGCGCAGCTCAGCCCCATTCGGTCTTCACCTTTTAACCCTTGTACAGGGATCTAGATTATGCTGCAGGGGAACCACCAGGGCACTACCTCTTGGAGTAGTCGCTGTTCAAATGACTGCTGACCCACCAGTGCCAGAGCACCAAGGGAACAGGCAAAACCGTAGTCGGGACAGGCCGAGGTCAGGGTGGGCAATTCTGAGTAAGCATGAAGATCAAGTTAGGCAGACATCAAGTTAGGCAGAAAAGGGTCAAATCCAGAAGTCAGGCAGAAGTCTGTACACAGAACAGGCAAACGAACATATGGCCGACCTTAGCAGGAAACTAGCAAACTAGAACCCATTGTTCAGGCAGCTGAGTAATACACCTAAGGAAATCAGACATAGGCTAGGGAGGAAGAGGGTGCGCATGCTGAGCACTTAATTGCTGAAGCGAGTATGTGTCCTATGGGTATTGATAGTTCATACCAGCAAAAAGTAGTCCTCAGCCTGCAGATCAAAGTGCAGCGCTAGTCTGGTGGCTGTGACCACCAGGCAGGGAGAGGAAGACACCAGTGTGACTGGGCTGCCAGACCTCTGGGACGCTGGGGTGGGTGAGCAAGGTACACCAGCAGGAGAAGCTATCGTAACATGTATGATGCTTCTCAGGCTGCAAAATTGTTTTGGTGCCTGCAGAATTTAAGTAATCACTGGTAAATAGTGTCTTTTTGGGTACAAAAATTAGTCTTTCCATTAGCGGTAGATATGAAAAAGTTCATTTTCTGGCTGTTTAACTGCTTGATTTTCAATGGTCTCCACCTCTTCATTTACCTACAAACTTGGCACCTCACTGCTTACTACTGTTTTTTGTCTGCTGTAAGCTATAGGAGGCTAAATTCAGGCAATGAAACCTCAACACCTGACCAAAAAGTCCATACCTCTTTGAATTGGTTTCAGGCTTGAGAAAATGGACAGGGCCATAATATAAAGGTCACAGCTAGAAAAAATCTGGTAAGCTCAGGAACTAGAGGTCTGCTCAAGAGAGAGCTACTGTGACTACTTGGGAAGTCAGGACAAAGCTGCTGTGACTGGTAGGAAAGGGGGTTACACAATTTTTACAAATAAAGGGAAGGGTCTCACTGCTGTAACTAAAGGGCAGCTCTGTTCTGACTATTGGGGGGCAAAAGCTCAAGGGATGAGTAAGGAGTTATTTTTCAAGCAGGTTATGTAGATGTGGCCTTACAGCGTGTTGGGCAGGCTACTAGAGCTGAATAAGATTTACCAAGGACTAGTCTAAATATAATGATGCATATAGCTGTCATTCATTATGTTCACGTTGACATTTACGCTGATGAACGAATGATGTTCTGTGTTTGGTATGTACTAGACATGTTACCTGACACTATCGTAAGGTAAGAAAATAAAAAAAGACATACCACCTTGGTATGAATGAGTGCTGTAGGGGTTTGCTGAGTGTCGGCAGTCACAGATTAAATGCATCACATTTTCCAGAAGTCTGATGACACTGCTGCTCTGAAATAAGAAGATCCTCAGTGATATTAGGATTATGTAGGGAAACCTCACATATGACAGATAATGTGCACTGCTGTGAGGGATCATGTTGGAGAAATGGTGCACCCTATCCACTGCAGAGCTGCTAATGACTGGTATCATTTACAGCACTGTCACTGGTTATTCTGCAGTTTGTCAGCGACTTCACCATCCGGGTTGATAACCTGTCGGGTTCAGAGCCATTGATTTCTATTGTCAGACAGCTTCAAAGGCTTAAAGGGAAACAGTCAGCTGTACTGTGCTACCCTCCCTTAGGCTAGGTCGACATAGGTCGCGCGACACATAGGGTACAACTACACTGCAACATTTGTCGCACGACAATTTTTATAATGACAGTCTATGGCAGGGCTCGACAAATCCCAGGCGCCAGGTCGCCATGGCGAACAGGAATTTGGTCCTGGCGCCTGGGTATTTGTCAGCCCGTTCTCTCAGGTGCCAGGGCGCAGGGCCGGCGGGTCCTATATGCGTCCTAGGAGCGCCGGCCCCCCTCATGCTGCAGCCGCCCGAGCGCTCTATATAGAGCCTCAGGCGGCTGCAGCACTGCCCGGGCTGGCGCGTCCATGAGGGCGCACCTCCCGGGCGCAGCATGAAGAGAGGGACTGACAGGAGGGAAACGCTCAGCGCTCCCTCCTGTCAGTCCCTCATTGTAGCGTGGCCGAACCCTGTATGGTCCGCGGGTACCTGTCTCCTGTACCCGGCAGGACTGGCATGAAGTGCCCTTCCCTCCGGACCCTGTAATCCTTGTAAGGGTTTCCACATGTCATGGCGGCCGCAAGTGGCGATCACTTAGACGCTGGCAGCATCTGACGTGTCATATAACCTATTGAAGAGGGGAAGCATTATGGGGGGCACTATGGAGAACAGGGGAAGGAACACTATGGGGGCATCTACTGGGGGCCCTATGTACTGGCATGCAGTACTGGCATGTACTGGCATGCGTTATCACAACTACGCGATCAAGGGGATATGGTGAGTTAATTTTTTTATTTTTAACCCCTCCATCCACATTTTACTAAGCATTCTGTATTGAGAATGCTATTATTTTCCCTTATAACTATGTTATAAGGGAAAATAATTAAATCTACAGAGTACTCAACCCGAAACCGGACTTCAGTGATGAAGTCCGGCTTCAGGTCTGGGTACCAAACATGCCGATTTTTCGCACGCGTGTGCAAAACGCATTAAAACGCTTTGCACTCGTGCGGAAGAATCGCGCATTTTCCCGCAACGCACCCGCCTCTTATCCGGGCGTCATACGTGACGCCCGTGTGAAAGAGGCCTAAGACTTTTTAACATAGTTTAGAACATGACAAGGGTAAAAAGCCAAGCTTGTTTTTTTTTTCCCTTGTGATGTTCTGCTCTGCTATTTTCGTTGGCCCCATAGAAAATAAATGGAGGGTGTCTGTGCATGTTCAGTGCGCCCTCCACCACTTTCGGGGCTCCGTTCTCAATATATGTTAAAGTCCCAGCGGTGGGACCCGCACCTATCAGACAATGGGGGCATATGCCCCTATTATCTTAGATGAGGCAACCCCTTTAAGGCTGGAGCTCCACGATAACGTTTCTATGGTCTTGAAATGTGTGAGAGGAAAAAGTCACAGGTTACACATCACGTTAAAATTCTTCAGACTATTGCTCAACTTTTCCCACCTAAAATAAACATTGAGATGGCCAACCAGAAGAAATGATTCTGAGGATCACCCTCCATCTGTACAGAACATGTACAGATGTAGGCATGTGAACCTTCGTATTGATGGGATTGAGAAAAAGAACAGACTGCCCATGGAAACTATCTGTTTTACACTGATTCATTTTTTGCAGACCAAAAATATGATATGGCTTTGAGGCCTTAATCTAGTGAGCCAATCTGACGTTGACTGTGATGCATGTTAGACCATTTACTGTAGTGACATCAGACAACGCTGTTTTGGCACATATGGAGTTAAAGGGTCCCTAGTTATATGTTGGTAAGGAGGAAATGAGATACATGCATCTTGGTTGGGTTAAGATGATTCAACCAGAGCTTTTTTTCTCAGAGAAAAGGTGGTGGAACTCACCCCCCTCCCCTGGCCACGCCCCTACCCACCACTAGGACCTCCCCCTACAACCGCCCCTTTTGAGAACACAGATCCACAGATCTCCCATCCTATAACAGTGCCATCCACAGACCCCCCACCCCCACCCCTTAACAGTGTCATCCACAGACCCCCCATCCTATAACAGTGCCATCCACAAACCCCCCCCCCACCCCATAACAGTGCCACCCACAGACCCCCCCCCACCCCTTAACAGTGTCATCCAGAGATCCCCCAATGCCGCTCCAATACAGTTATAAAATGTCGTCACGTGCCTGCCTGGCCTACTTTATGAATAAAGCAGGCGGTGCAGGGCCATCTTTAACGCGGTACTAATGAAGCGCTTCCATTATGGAAGCGCTTCATTAGTACCGGAGGACCTGGAAGCGGTGAAGGATCTGTACTCACCGCTTCCTGGTCCTCGGCTCGGCTGTCGGCTGTGCAGGGCTGCGCACTGCGTGAGGGCGCACTGTGACCTCACACTGTGCACCGCGCCCGCGATACACAGCCGACAGCAGGATGAAGAGGATTGCGATGGTGAGCAGCGGTGGCGTCCACGAGCAGGAGAGGTAAGTGTTTTTTTTTATCTTATTTGCGCTGATGGCTGGCTGACATGGGGGGCTGATGGCTGGCTGACATGGAGGGCTGATGGCTGGCTGACATGGGGGGCTGATGGCTGGCTGACATGGGGGGAAGATGGCTGGCTGACATGGGGGGAAGATGGCTGGCTGACATGGGGGGCAGATGACTGGCTGACATGGGGGGCTGATGGCTGGCTGACATGGGGGGGCTGATGGATGGCTGACATGGGGGGCTGATGGCTGGTTGACATGGGGGGCTGATGGCTGGCTGACATGGGGGCTGATGGCTGGCTGACATGGGGGCTGATGGCTGGCTGACATGGGGGCTGATGGCTGGCTGACATGGGGGGCTGATGGCTGACATAGGGGCTTGATGGCTAACATGGCAAGCTGATGGCTGACATAGGGGCTTATGGCTGTCTGACATAGGGGCTGATGCCTGACATGGGGGTCTGATGGCTGGCTGACATGGGGGTCTGATGGCTGGCTGACATGGGGGGCTGATGGCTGGCTGACATGGGGGGCTGATGGGGCACCTTGTGTTTTGTTATGCGCGTGAATCAGTCAGCGCCGACCAGCACCCCCTTAGCCCCGCCCACCCCTAAGCCCTGCCCCAGAACCCCCACCCGGGCCCTGGGAAAATTGTCTTGCATGAAACTGGTCCTTGGTGCACAAAAGTTTGGGGACCACTGCTTTAGATGAGTTAGACAGAGAGGGGGGGGCTCCTTCTGTCCTTTGACCAGAGTAAATTTTTCGCAAAAACGGAGGCGCCTAGAAAGAAGGGACAAATACCAATAGCTTTAGCTGAAATTAGCACATGTCTAATGTCAGCCAATTTAATAACAATGTTCCTGATGACAGAAGACCTTTAAGCCCTTGGGTGGGTCTTTTTCCAGGACTAGAAGGTCTCTGGTCTTTACTAAAGTGCAGAATAAGAGTAGTAGTACATCCAACGGCATCAAGGCACAGTTTCAAGTTCACAGCGCAATACCTCCCCAAAAGCAATGGATGGATAGCAGCAATGATGGCGGTTGTTGTACTCTTTCTCTCTGTCTTTCTAAAGTCTCTGACTTGGCAGAAACTTAGGAACTCAACTGAGGTTCTGGGTATATGTTTTGTAATCCCCAGGCTGAGGGGTATTGAATTAAGATACAGCTGGCCATCTAAAAGTGTAGAAGGGCGTTAGCAATGTTCCCTCTGACAGCAGCAAAGTCTCTCTCACTCTGCCATAAACATGCATAATACTTTGCTGTCTGACTTCAATGCACAGCCTCGTAGATTCTGGACCTTCTAATTCTCTTTCTCTCCCTGGAGAACCTTTGCAGTAGAATGGCTTGCTTGGGTAGCTGTAGTCTCTGAGGTGAAGATTATTATCTGAGCTCAGGCCTAGCTCTGGGGTATAAGCACAGGTAGATCCTTTCTCTTCCTCAACTAAGCTCAGGCTCTCCACTGACTAACTAAGGGGTGGACCCAGGTCCATCCCCTAGCAATCTATAGGGATTTAATCAAGGTATTAACCATAGTTATCCATACAATGCTGCTGGGCAAAGAAATAAAGTGAATCAGAAAAAAAAAAGATATTTACTTAGCAATTTAACATGACATTAGATTACTCTTTTGCTGTTACCCTATTCTGGGGAGCTGCATTAACACCCATGTACTAACTCAGAATTTCCTATTTTCTAAACAAGGTAGCCCCTTTAACGATAGATAGATAGATAGATAGATAGATAGATAGATAGATAGATAGATAGCATTAGAGTCAAATGGATATAGATAGAAAAATAGGTGCACGCCTGAAGGGACTAGACCAGGGATGGGCAAACCTGGCCCTCCAGCTGTTGCAAAACTACAACTCCCAGTATGCAAAGACTGTTTCCAGCTATCAGCCTACAGCAGGGCATGGTGGGAATTGTAGTTTTACAACAGCTGGAGGGCCGAGTTTGCCCATCCCTGGACTAGACAATTGCCCAATATACAAAATAGCAAAAAAGGCAGCACTCAAAAAATAAAATAAAAATGCAAAAAGATTTTACACCCAAGTGGATACGCGACATTTCGGCTTAACCTTAGAGCCTTTCTTAGGTAGATAGATAGATAGATAGATAGATAGATAGCACATTCTTCAGAATTTCTATACTCGTGTGCTAATAACCTAATCTATTCTGATGGATTTCAGCCCATGATAATATCAATAAAAGAACATGATCCGTCACATTTATTGATCTTTTGCTTGAATAATTTTCCATGTTATCCTAACTCTATATTATTCTTATAAATGCAGCAGATGCTTCCTGATTTATGAGCCCTCCTGTGATAATAGTGATATATTTGATCATTTGTCTGCTCCTCTCTGGCCTATGTCTGTAGCACCTACCGTAGTCATCCGTCTAAACTATCGACTTGTGGAATTGGATATGTCACAGACGGTGCCATTGAGTTCAGGCACGCACCATGAGAGATGTTCTAATATTTTACAATCAAAGAGCAGCAGAGAGATTGACGTTTCTGTCTCCTATCATGAAGGATGACTGGAATGACAAGCAGGTGGAGATGGTTCTTTATAGCTCCATGGACGTGTTGGGCGTTTTCTATCTGTCTGTCTGCTGTAAATTTTATGTAAATAGGCAACGATTTCTGAAAGTGGTCAAATGCTGGAAATAATCATGTACAGGTGGAGAAAAGTTTAGTGTAACAAGACCAAAGGCTGAGTATAGAAAATGGTAAGCCGTGTAAGCACAATAAATGGAGTCTGTCACCTCAAAAGTAAGCATACCGCCATGTAGGACAAGTGCCCCGAAATATAGTCTTTCTTGTGAAAATCCGATCCTCTAATCTTGAGAAATGCTTCTTTCTATTTTATGCAAATAAGGTTTTCGGTGCACCATGGGCAGGGCCACTCTGTTTGGTGCACCATCACCGTTTTATTGACAATCCCTGATACGGATGACACGGGGGAAGACAGGTGCACCGGACAGAACTCTTCACTCACAGTGCACTGAAAACCTTATGTAAATACAAATAAAAAGAAACATTTCTCAGGATTAGCGGGACAGATTTTTACAAAAACGCTACGGGTATGCTTCAAGGCTCTTAACCTATATGGCGGTATGCTTACTTTGAAACTAGTTTTGGAGCTGACAGACTCCCTTTAAAGTGGTTGTATGAGACCTGACAGCACCACTTATGAGTACGTTTTTTTTCTAGTATTGTAGTGAAGGGCATGGGCGGACTGAGAACTTAAAGTGGCCCTGGAACTAAATGTGGCCTCCGTGATGTGGGCAGATCCAAACTGACGAAAGACGGGGCAACAGAAGTAGATGGGGCCAACACATGTAGGCAGGGTCATCAATATCAGCACAAAATACCACCCCAGCAAAACCAAATACCACAGTACAGCACAAAATACTACTCCAAAAGCTGTCCTTCTGTGGTAGCCAGGACCAGCTGCCATGTTTTGTGCTCTTCCACCTCCTCCTTCAGTTCTCTCTACTTAAGATATGGATCAGGAGCCTTAAGAAGTGAGATGTGGGCCGCAGTAACAACCCAGCCGTATCTTCAGCATCCTGAAATACCTTTCCCAGCAGCCATTTGTGGTACACCTGTGGACTGAGCCTGCTCTGTCCCTGCTCCATTTGTACACTGCCGTATGTAGTGGCCTGTGGCCTATGAGGGTGAACGTTGGGACAGAGAACCATGGGCTTTAGTATTCAATTGAAGAATTTAATTTAGAAGTTCATCTACAGCTGCTGGCCAGGTACATGAGTTCAGGTGTACCCAGTGTTAATTAACACCGAGAGCATCAGATCATTCTGTACCCGGCCAGTCGGAGGACTCAGGCAGCACGCTGGGCATCGACCCACCGGGAAATTTCCCTGTAGAGCCTATAGTCGGTCCACCACTGGAGGAGGGACTGAAGCTGATCTGTAATAACAGACTGACCTCATAGTCAATAGTGATGCCGTTTCAAGAAGACAGCAGCCATGTTTTTCATCATCTCATGTAACCCCTTTAAAGAGCCGAGTCGGCTTTTTAGCACTTTTTATTGTTGGCAAATTGTGAAAGGTAATTAAAAAAATATTGGGATCGGTGTGGCCCTATATTTCTTCTACATGGATGGTGTTAAACTGACCATACAATAGATAAATGTTCAAACCCGCCGAATTTGGTGGAGGCAGCTGACCACAGGGATCTCAAGTCTCCCTGATGTTCAGGGAGTCTCCCTGACGCCCGCATGTAAAACAATATATCCCGGAAATGGAGAGGCACTGGGGGGGCTAATGGAGAGGCACTGGGGGGCTGATGAGAGGCACTGGGGGGCTGATGAGAGGCACTGGGGGGCTGATGAATGTAATAAAAAGTTTGTGGGGAAAAAAGAAAAAGAAAAAAAAAACTCCCTGAAATGAGAAGTGCACCTCCCTGAAATGAGTTTTCGCAGGTTGGAATGTCTATGACCATCGTATATGGGGGCCTCCCTACTCTCCTCCGATGGCAGATGTCAGGGGAGATAAGGATAAGGCTAATGGATTTTACCTGCTGATCCTTTTATTCAAGGGAAATAAGTGTCTGGCAGTGGATTTCTCCCTTCTTCCCATTCAGGACACCTGCCCGCTTGGCATTGGCAAAATACGTATGAGGGGGTCAGGAAAGACAGCTGCGCTCAGAGTCATTCATCTGACAACAGTCTAATGTGTACAGAGGGCCTTAGGCTCTGTCCACATCTACATCATAGTGTCCTATTATCATGTAAACCAACTGCCTGATCTGTCATAGAATAGATACCACTGGACCCGACGGACCCCATTGACTGACAATGTGGACCATTGGAGTTCCATCGTGGTACATGTCATTTTGACAAGAATACCACAAAACTGCCATAGGAAAACACTAGTGTGAACAGAGCCTAAGGTTACGTTCTCGTGTAGTAAGGTTCTATGAGAGAAAACTGTAATGGGGTCATCTACCATAGCTGTACACCAGTTTATTGGTGTTGAAACATCGCTCATACCATTTTGTTACAAAATGTGTCATTTTTTCCGACAACCTCGGCACATTTTGAAAAATTGGGCGGGAGGAGGAGGGCCACTGGGAGCTCTGCAGCCCAACACGTGCACCAGAAAACAGGCACACATTACACCAGACGTCTATTCCAGTGTGTCCCTCTTAATAAATTAGTCGGGTCTTCCTCCTGCAGGTCCGTATGCGGAATCATTCACTTTAATGGGGCTTGAAAAATAACGGAAGTGACTCTGCGTGCATTCCGTGTCCGCATGTCTGTTCCGCATAAAAAATAGAACATGTCCTATTCTTGTCTGTTTTGCGCAGGGGCGGATTGGGAACTGATAGTGGCCCTGGAAAAAAATTGTAAAAGTGGCCCCATGTTGTAGGTAGGTCCAAACGTACAGAAGGTGGGGCAACATAATTAGGCAAGGCCAACAGAAGTAGCCATAGTGCAGAGCAATATAAAGCCCCAGCTGAACCAAATACCACAGTGCAGCACAAATACTGCCACCTGCACCACAGTATTTAACTGGACCGCTCTCCTGAGGACATAGATACAGTTAAATTCAGGAGGGCACCTGCGGCTGCTGACCAGGAGAGAATCAGATCATTATGCACCTGGCTGGCGGCCATGAGGAGGGCTTGGGTGGCACCCATAGGCATCCACATAGCGGGAAATTTCCCTGTAGGGTCTATGGCCAATCCATCCCTGGTTTTGCAGAAGGGAAGGTATTGTTACAATGGATCCATAAAAAAAAATTTGATGCAACACGGATGTCATCTGTTTTTTTTTTTTTTTTGTGAATCCGTTTTTTGCAGACCGCAAAATACATACAGGTGTGTGCATGAGACCTAAGACTGGCATGTAAAGGACTCTCTGGGGGCACTGGCGTACCTACGATATAGGCAGACCATGCAGCTGCTATGGGGCCCGTGAAGGAGGGGGCGAAGTGGATAAAAGGCCCCACCCCTAATTACACTAACATCGCTGCTGTGGCTCCACTATCACTTCTTTCTATCTGGGGCTCAGAGGGGCCCTGCCTCCCCTGTGTTCACGGCCCCCCTCCCCTTACATACTTCAATCTTCCTGCCGGCTCCTGCAGGGACAGTCAGCCTATACCAGTGCGCTTTCCTCTGGCCAATCAGCATTTAGCAGAGTTAATATCCTGCTGCTGATTGGATAGTCTAGCTCAGCAGACAGAGACAGAAGTGAGCGGGCGGGATGCTGGACGTGTCTTCCACCGCGCTGCCTGCCCTGCTCAGTGATTTATTACCACCCAGAGATGTCTCCAGAGGGGGTGCCCTGCACAGCTATGGACAGAGTGAGTAGTGTGCAGCTGTGCACTGTCAAAAGTTAAAAAAAAAAAGTGAATGGGGGAGTGTTAGTGTCAGGAGGCAGCAGCAAGCAGAGTTTGAGGGGGGCACACTGCCCTCTACATAATCTATCACAGGCATACTCAAACTGCGGTCCTCCAGCTGTTGCAAAACTACAACTCCCAGCATGCCTGAACAGCCTACAGGTATCAGCCTACAGATGGAGGGCCGCAGTTTGAGGATGCCTGATCTATCATATAGAGAACAGTGTGTCTCAAGCAGCCCCCCATGCTTGCTGTTGATGCTTATATAGACGATGCCCCAGCAGCCCCCCCCCCCCAATGAACTCTGCCACATTAGCATTAAGAAGAGTTCATAGAGGGGGTGCTGTGCAGAGTGAGCACAAGCAGGAGGGACGATGCTATGCGAGCCCCTGCCCTGCGCTCCTTCAGCTCTGCTCACCTATAAATCTCTCTTCCTGCTTGTGCCCACTGTGCCAGGGTTTAGCAGACAGGCAGGAACAGTGATGTGTGCTGCAGCCCTGGTGAAATCTGTACTTCTGTGCACCACTGTCATATCAGCGGTGTGCGATTATTAAGCACTATAGGCAGTTGAATTTCAGGTGCCTGTTTCTCAAAAAAAAAAAAAACATCCTAGAAAAAGTCATCTTATGGCACTTATAATAATTTCTAATAAAGTTCATTTAGTTTACGTGTACTTTACGTTAGGGATGTCCAACCTGTGTTCCTACAGCTGTTGCCTGATGGAAGTTGTAGTTTTGCAGTAGCCGGACGACTGCAGGTTGGACATCCCTGCTTTAAAGGGTTATTCAGGTTCTTTCAAGTTATCCCCTATCCACGAGAATGGAGGCCCTGTACCCCCTGAAATGAACAGAGGGGCCAGTCACATATGTGCACAGCCGTTCTATTAATTTCTATGGGAATTCCGGAGATATCTGAGCAGTGTACACATCCTGTGGATAGGGAATAGTTTGAAAAGAGAATACCCCTTTAAGGCGTTATATTGTCAGTTGTAGGCTACATATGCATGGAACCATGTCTACTTAAATATTACATTTTAAATTTAATTAAATATTAATTTTCAGAGCAATACCTTATGGGAAATTATTATTTTTTAGTTACTTTTTTAGTTATTTATCCCTAACGGTTTAATTAGTAGTGGAATGGGCCATGCGTAGTTAGTGGGTGGGCTTAGTGGGCCCAATTAAGATTTTTGCTATGGGGCACAATGATTTCTATGTACGCCCCTGTCTGTGGGAGACTCAAAAACTTGCTCTGCTGGAGTATGTACCTAATGTATGGTGAGGCGCACCCTCTGGCAGTCTGTGCTCCAGAACGAAATCTACAGCAGCTCGTAGTATTCTGTCTTCACTTTCACCAGAAAACTGTTGCAAGTGAAGATAAATGTGCCGAGGCCGCTGGCCCTGCCCCCTCTCCAATCGTTCCACCCCCCCTTTGTTGCAAACAAGGTGTCTGCGACTTTTTTGGGGCCAAAAAACTGATGGAAGGAGATGATAAATCTGCCTTGTTTATTGATACTGCTTGGGTGGAATCTGTCGGACCACCCTTCACCCCAACAATGGATGTGAATATGGTGAAAGCAAATGTCATGTTCCTGCAAGGTTTGGGAAGGAGGGTTGTATTACTGTTACATTTATATCCTTGCTTTCTTTTGTGTGCGGCAGGACAGTGGCGTAGCTAGAAATGATTGGGCACCACAGCAAATTTTGGAATGGGCCCCCCTCCCCAGTAATTTTTGCGCAACCCCTTCCTTTCATGCCGCCATTCCTGTGGCTACTAAAGATCGCTCTCTCAGACCAGGCCCAGGAGCTGTTCCATCCGTTTTCTACACTGTCTATACTGCCACTGTATATAATTTCATTGTATAATACTGTTGAGGGGGCCCTGACAAAGTCTTTTAGTCCTCCTCCTCTTCCTGGATGGGCCCCTTCTAGGTCAGGGCCCCAAAGCAGTAGCTTCCCCTGCTTCCCCCGTTGCTACTCCCTGCGGCAGGAACATAAAATCAACCGAGACCATGAAACGGTTAAATATTCTTGCACAAATAAAGTGAATGAACTGGAAGCGAGCAAGAAAAAGCTACATTGTGAGCCGTAAAACACTAACAAATATATAAATGTCTGACCTTTTCAAGCGGACAAGTGTATAATGCAGAATAAACAATGTGATATTTACAAAATGGAAATCCCCCCAGAGCGAGCGGGAGAAGAAATGTCTGTGTAGTCTCTGTCCTGGCAAATACTGACATCACCACCAAACTAATCTGTAAACCAAGTCTGATAGACATGAACAACCTAGAGTCATTGGTGTGATCAACTCTGCATATGCCAGATCTCTGTTTGCTGTCAGTGAATAGATACATTCTTGCTTTCACCCAAAATGCATATAGACCAATGGTTCTCATAGCTATAGTGTATCCAGTCTACACAGTACATCAGCAGCACAAATATCTCTTGTCCTGATAATTTGCTATAATTTATCAGCCCGGAGCCTGGGTTGTTTAGCTCACGGAGGATTGTTTAGACAGGATACAATTGTAGCAAACTCTCAGCGGGCGTAGAGAACCGATGCCAGTGTTGATGTTATATTATAAATGGAAGTAAAGGGTTTTTTCAGGAGTAAAATATTGATGTCCTATCCTCAGGATAGGTCTTTGCTATCTGATTGATGGGGGCCCCAACAGCCGAGTACCCTTACCAATCAGCTGTATGAAGAGCCCATGGTGCTCCAGTGAGCACTGCAGCCTCCTCACCAAGCACAGCGCCGTACGTTGTATAGTGGCTGTGCTTGGTATTGCAGCTCACCCTATTGACTTGAATGGGATAGAGATGAGGCTAGGCCAGGGATGGGCAAACTGCGTCTCTCCAGCCGTTGTAAATCTACAATTCCCACCATGCCCTGCTGTAAGCAGTCTTTGCATACTGGAAGTTGTAGTTTTGCAACAGCTGGAGAGCCGCAGTTTGCCCATCCCTGGGCTAGGCCATGTGACTGATGAACATGATGTCACTGGTCTAGGAAGAGACCGCAGCTCTCACCGGAGCACTGTGGCCTGTTCAAACAGCTGATCGGCAGGAGTGCCGGGTATCGCTGTCTGGATATTGATGACATAATGTATATAAAAGCTGACTATCCTTGTATATACATTACATTACTTAGCTTGTACTAATCCATAGCTGCAGTACACATATCAGATGTTGAAAGTGAGACATATTACCATTTGCTGAATTTTTTTTTTTTAAATTTAGAACCTGATAAAAGCAACAGATCTCAAAAAAGTTGGGAGGGGGCCATGTCTAAAATTGTGTAGCATCAATACTTCTTTAAGCAACAATCTGTAAATGTTTGGGAAGTGAGGAGACCAATTGCTGGAGTTTTGGGAGAGGAATGTTGTCCCATTCCTGGTGTAATGTGCATATGTTGTTCTAAATCCTCTATATACTGTTCAGCATTGATAGTGAATTTACAGATGTGTACATTTCCCATGCCATAAGCACTAATGAAACCCCATACCATCAGAGATACTGACTTTTGAACTATGCGTGATAACAAGCTGGATGGTCCCTTTCCTCATGAGTATGCAGAACACAACATCCATGGTTTCCATAAAAAATTTCAAATATTGATTCATCTGACCACAGAATAGTTTTCCATTTTGGCCCAGTCCATTTTGTGCTGGATTTCTGTGGATGTCTCTAGAACATAACTGGACAATATGTGGAATTTCAGAAATTTGTTGTAGACTGACCCTACAACAAGTCTAACCTTTTACACATGCATGTGTAGCATAAGTCAACTGCTTAGTAATACCTCCATTTTTTGAGCGCCCATCTCGCCGTTAGCAAGGTCCACCAATCTGACAAAGTTCAAGCACCGAGTGAACCCAATCACCAAGAAAGATGGTAAAAATATATTAGTATTATTGGCATTTATGCAGGCAAGTAGCAACTACATGCTCCTCGGGTAGAGTGCATTAGTTGAGTATAGCCACAGTGCTTATAAATACACCATGAACGGTGTCTCCTTGCGTAGAAGTGGTTGTACATACTGGTGCTCCTAGATGGGTGTATCTGCAGGTTTGTGTTTGAATCTGTCCACCTTTCTGTATCTAGGGCCTCATGCACATGCCTCCATCATGTGGCATTGTTTTACCATTCTATATGGAGGTACAGTATAGGTCAAAAAATGTCAACGGGCCTTAGTGAGGGTTTCTCCTGTGGGCTAATTTAGGCTTCTGCCTTCATGGGGTCTATGGGTTTAGTGTGTATGCCGCTGCATGTAACCCACTAGTACAGTGGTGGGCAAACTTATTAGTGAACTGAGCCAAATTAATTTTTTCTGAGAGCCAAATTTTTTAAACGTAAACTATATAGGAAGGTACATTGTTATTAACTTAATAAGGGTATTCCTAACCATCTGAACATACCTTTCTCAATCCTCGACACTACATCTTTCACTCCACAACGTTTCACCCTATAAGACGCACAGAGGTTTTAGAGGAAGGCAATATGGAAAAAAAAAAATTTCATTACACCTCAGGTCAAACCACTAATCAGACCCCCAATGTTAATAAGACCTCCCTCAAATCAGACGTCAGCTCAGATCCCAAAGTAAATGACCCCCAATCAGACCTCGGATAAGAGGCCCATGCCTCTCATCATCCCCATTATCATCTATGATGCCTCTTATCAACCCTGTTATTATCCATGATCCCTCTCATCATCCCCATTATCATCAATGATGCCTCTCATCATCCACAATGCCTCTCATATCCCCCATTATGATTCTCATTATCCCCTTTATTATCCATGATGCCTCTCATCATCCATGATGCCTCTCATCTCCCCCATTATGATTCTCATCACCCCATTGCCTCAGATCAGCCCCAAGTTTCATAAAATAAAAAAGCACTTACCTCTCCTGCTCCTGGATGCTGCTGCTCCTCACCACCCTCGCTCTATGTTCCTCCTGCTGTCGGCTGTGCTGTGAACTAGCGTGCACAGCATGACGTCACAGAGCGCCTCACACTGTGCGCAGCCCTGCACAGCCTACAGCCGAGGACCAGTAAGCGGTGAGTACAGAGCCTTCACCGCTTCCTCCCGCTCCTGCCGATTTTTGCCACGGGCAACGAAAATGCGATCGCACTGTACATGTGAGCCCGCACCTGGAAGAGCCAATATCAAGGGGCTAAAGAGCCACATGTGGCTCTAGAGCCGCAGTTTGCTGACCACTGCACTAGTATAATAAAAATAATGGGGGAGATTTATCAAAACTGGCTTAGTTGCCCAAAGCAACCAATTAGATTCTACCTTTCATTTTCCAAAGGAGCTCTGAAAAATGAAAGGTGGAATCTGATTGGTTGCTATGGGCAGCTAAGCCAGGTTCCTGTACACTAGTTTTTAATAACTCTACCCCAATGTGGTTAGCTCATGTAGGTCTCCAGGGATGGTCCATTCTACGTTCGTCCAGAATCAGCTACCTGTCGATGGCTTCAGAGTGATATCGCAGCTCTGCTTTATTTAGGGGAATGTGGTTCGGCTGCACACAGCCTGTGGACTAGTGTGGCACTGTTTTAAGAAGACAGCAGCCATGTTTTGCTATTCCTGGAAAACCCTCTTAACAAGCATATGACTAAAGAGCCATGCAGCATACGTAGGTCGGATGTGTTTGCTGTGATCACAGATAAGCGCACAGCAGACAATAGACCTGCTATGGGTCACACCTCACACCGGCGTGTCTGCCAGACTGACACTTCCACGGGTCTCTTCAGGCCAAGCTGTTTTTAATCTCTGGCAGGATGTATCTGTTTTTGCCAGAGCTCCTAGGTGTGTCCGGTTTATTGGCACACTTTTGGCTGGGAATATGTTTGCTCTTGTTCTTTTTAACCCCATGAACTTCTGAGGTGAAGGTGATTTCGACTGTCTGCTGAGGAAATCATCACAAAGCACAAATCTGAACTTTATAAAAGGCATTTCCTTCCAAATTGAACTAAAAATACCATTAAAAAAAAAAAGTTCTTGAGGCATTCTCCTCATTGAAGTTGTTCATATCTTTAGTCAATCCTATGACGGATCTCTATAGCGGAAGGGGAAAGCTCAAGTGTGAAAGTAGCCTACTTCTGAAAAAGGTGGGTGATGACCAATATGCTTCCACAGGTTCTGTCAAAAACATAACCATAGCAAAGGCAGGTGCACTCTGCGGCAATACTAAACCCTCACACTGATGTTAAAATTGAGAGGTTAGTTCGACATATCCTACTAAGAGGACATGTCTTAAGCTCGGACACCACGTCAAGGTCTCTCAAGTAGCCCGAGGCCCTACCACTCAACCTACCTGTCCCCAGGGGTTTTGTGGGATCCTGAACAGCTCGGCTCAAACAGCTGATTGACGGTGATAGATCATCAATATCAGAATCATGAAAAGCCCCCTTTAAAACTACTATTATGTGTATACAGCTCCTATGCAGATTTGTGGGCCTTCATGGTTACAGACTACATTACACCATGTGTGTCAGTCATACTCCTGTCCATCTGTAACCTACTTTTTTTATAAGATAAAAGTCAAAACTTAGCCAACGTTGATGCAGGGATGCAGAAGAACTTTAGTGGAATGAGCATAGTATGTTCAGTATGGTAGGTTGTTACTTGTGGATGGACCATGGCAGATTCAATGATAATATATTCAGTCTTCCTAGTGGGAGAGGGCTTGTGTAAAAAAAAACACTTCATTCATATGAAAGAGGGCCTCCTCTTCTCACCGTACACCACGGTAGATATGTAGTAGAATATTGAGTATTTGGGTTAAAGGGCAGTTGTTTCAGATATACATGACATTTTAAGATTTACAGCATTACTGAGGCATGAGGTAAGACGCAGAGTATGAGATTTATCTCTACAGTGATGTCTGTCAAAAGACTACATGTGGCTAATCTGAAATTCCTGATCTATTGACAAGAAGATCTAGAGAACTGAAGTGCAGGTGTTACTTATGTACGTGTTAGGCTGTGAGGCGTAACTTTTGTCAATGTAGATGAGTCTACATGTATAAGAAATTCTCTGATATGATAATGGGCTCCAGCCACAGCTGGACATGTGAGGACCAGAAGAGGTCCCAGTGTAACGTAATGGGACATCCACTTGCTCTGTAGACCTGGATGGTGACACTCATTCTGCTCTTATCATAAGATGGTGGGCTCAAGGTAATCCAGTCCCATCATTTACACAACTCATATTTTGCAGGATTGGACTGAGCAGTTTGTCCAAGGGCTTCCATCTTTCCCATGCAGTCAATGAGACTCAATGGTGGACCACCACCTGAAACCATTATTATATTTCTGTTCTAACAACCTATGACATCACTGGACCATCTCCCAAGCAATCTTCTATAGTCTTTCTGATATAAAGTGCAAAATTTAGGTCTGAGCTTGCTTACAGACTTGACTGTAGATTCCAGGTAGGAATTTAGGTCTTAAAGTTGGACAATGAGTCAAGTAAGTCAAAACTTTGTAAAGAACAAAGGAACCTCAAACAACCCAAAGTCTTAATATGACCAGGAATTTACCCACATCTAATTACATTAGTAACTTATGTCAATAGAGAGCTTCCACCCAGCGTGTGCCATTTATAATGCTGATGCCTGTGGCAGAGAAGCCTTTGGGTCTCCCAGGTGCAAGGTGCACACATGCATTCACTATAGCTCTGCTTGAATGTCTGAGGATTTGAGTTTTCCCACTAAAAACAAGCAAATCGAGAAAAACAGAAGCACTTCCATAAATTACCCACAAATAGGGACCTTTCTGAAGAGTATAGTATTTGTCAGCTTGATGGACATTTATGGTATTGGGTGGCAATAATTGAAATGGATTGGGGTGGATTGTGCCACAAAAAGAACTTAAACATTTAGAGTTTTGACATTTTTGTAAATGGTTGTGTTTTTTATTTTTTCATTTTAGATCATTCCAGCTTCATCCCAGATTCCGAAGGTGACCTTTACTTCCTACTGGACAGTTCAGGAAGCGTCAGCTATGATGAGTTTTCTAAAGTCAAACAGTTCATTGGGGATCTTCTACAACCCTTCAAGTTTGGTCCACAGGACGTTCAGGCTAGTGTTGTTCAGATCAGCACCAATCCTACACTGGAATTCTCCTTGAACCAATACCATTCCAGTACGGATGTCAACAAAGCCATCCAGAATGTACAGCAGCGAATGGGGGATACAAATACAGGCAAAGCTATTGATTATGTAAAACAAAATCTATATGCAGAAAACTTTGGTTCCAGGGGTGATGTCCCAAAAGTTCTGGTTTGGATGACAGATGGATTGTCCACTGATGATATCTCTACGCCAATGAAGCTTCTCAAGGACATGGGTGTTTCAGTATTTATTATTTCCACGACGGGTCGAGGAAATTTCCAGGATTTATCTGCTGCAGCCAGTGAACCAAATGAGAAATACCTAAAGTTTGTTGACAAGGATGATCTTGGTATTATTACAAAGGAGCTGCGGGACTCGATCATTGGTATGCGGATTCATGTCACTGAGTGTATGAATCATAAGGGCTGGTGGAGAAACCTTTCAGAAGTGGTCGATTAGAAGTGAAGGGGCCTGGATATTAAAGGAATTATGTGTCCAGTTTGTATGGAAGACCTTACCTTAGGAAAGGTCATCGATGTCTGATTGACAGGGGTCCGGCGACCCCACCGATCAGCTGTTTGAAGAGGAGACTGTGCTCCGTGTAAGTGCTGCTTCCTCTTCATTACACTGCCCATCATTAAATAGAGCGAGTACATGTAATTACACTACAGGGGAGATGATGTCTAGTGTAATAAAGAGGAAGCAGCGCTCGCATCAGATATTGATGACCTATCCTGAGGCTAAGTCATCAATATAAACAGGCTGCACAACTGCTTCAAATACTGTTGATCCCAATAAAAATGATTTGATTTAAAAAAAAAAAAATACTGTTGATCCTCAAAAACACATGATAAGTCTAGCCTTAGGAGCGTGTGCGCCCTCTGCAGTCAGACAAGATGCCACTCCTGATGAAGTGGTTGCCACAGATAGCCTGGCTGTCCATTGCTTGAGACTATTGTGTATCTTAATATTTATTTTACAGCAGTAATATTTAGCTATTCTATAGGAATGTTTGGCATTTACTTCATGTATAGAGCTATTATTTTAGCATTGTATGTTGGTATTTATTTAGGCATTATATAAAGAATATTATTTTTGCAGGATATGGTGGTATGAGCACTGTATTGTACAGAAGCATAAATTGACTAGCCTATAACCCAGATATTAAAGGGGTTTTCCAGGCTTTTAATATTGATGACCTATCCTCAGGATAGGTCATCAATATAATATTGGCGTGGGTCCGACTCCCGGCACCGTATGAAGAGAAGGCACGCGCCATGTGCGTGTGCCGTCTCCTGTCTCTCTTCCTGCTTTCCATAGACATAGCAGCAGCGTGCCTTCTCTTCATACAGTTGATCGGCATCTGATCTTGATGACCTATCCTGAGGATAGGTCATCAATATTAAAAGCCTAGAAAACCCCTTTAAGGCACCAATTTATATAATGACACCCATCTCCCCTGCCAATCAGCTATATGAAGAGAAGGCACGCGCTGTGCACGGGTGCCGTCTCCTGTCTTTCTTCCTGTTTGCTGCTGCTATGTCTATGGAAAGCAGGAAGAGAGACAGGAGACGGCACACGTACATGGCACGTGCCTTCTCTTCATACAGTTGATCGGCGGGGGTGCCAGGTGTCTGAGGATAGGTCATCAATATTAAAAGCCTGGAAACCCCCTTTAAGGTACCGATTTATATTATAATTAGGCATTGTTATTTCTACATCACAAAATTTGGCAGAAATATGGTCCTGTCTAGTCTGATTATACTTCAGAGTTAGTGGAATGTAAGATTAGAATTAGGCCAGGCAGTCTTGCTGTATATCCATGAGACAATTGCACTTTAAACAGTGTACTTTCAAAGATTTCCATCTGTTTAACATCTCTCTTATGATTTATCCATTGTATGTTTTAGGTTATTACTCTATTGTATAGAGAGCGAGCTGTAAGAAAAGGCTATAATACAAAGAAGCTGCAGAAGCCATAGCTTTCAAAGCGGTTTTCCAGGACCTTTCTTCAGGATAGGTCATCAATATTACATTGGTGGTGGTCTAACTTGCAGCACTCCCACCAGTCAGTAATTATGGCCAACTGCTGGTGATTGAAACTGTACAGTGTAATGAGGTGGAAGCAGAAGGCTACGTCCACAGTGTAGTTTCTGATGCCAGCTTACTGCAGCTCAAATAGTATGCAATGAGCTCCTAAGCTCCCTCTAGTGGTGGCTGTAGCTAACCAGAATGTCATCAATCTATGTAGGAGATATGGTGCTCAGTAAGGTTTCAATAGAATCAGGGCACCAAGATTTGCATAAACTAGACACACAAATTAGATAAATATCTGATGCATATGACATCAGTCTAACCATTGCCTGAAGTCTGTCATTTAGGGAAGTAAGGATCATATAGGTTTTATTTCATACCGGATCCTTTGTTCCCCCAGGAGATAAGAGTTGGCAGATATGTCTGACAGCACTAATCTCTCTTCAAATTGAAATAAACATGCATGCTCAGCTACTCCAGTGTTACATAGAAACATAGAATATGTCGGCAGATAAGAACCATTTGGCCCATCTAGTCTGCCCCATATACTGAATACTATGAATAGCCCCTGGCCCTATCTTATATGAAGGATGGCCTTACGCCTATCCCATGCATGCTTAAACTCCTTCACTGTATTTGCAGCTACCACTTCTGCAGGAAGGCTATTCCATGCATCCACTACTCTCTCAGTAAAGTAATACTTCCCGATATTACTTTTAAACCTCTGCCCCTCTAATTTAAAACTATGTCCTCTTGTAGCAGTTTTTCTTCTTTTAAATATTCTCTACTCTTTTTCCGTGTTGATTCCCTTTATGTATTTAAAAGTTTCTATCATATCCCCTCTGTCTCTTCTTACTTCCAAGCTATACATGTTAAGGTCCTTTAACCTTTCCTGGTAAGTTTTGTCCTGCAATCCATGTACTAGTTTAGTAGCTCTTCTCTGAACCTTCTGCAGATATGGTCTCCAGTACTGCACACAATACTCCCAATGAGGTCTCCCTAGTGCTCTGTAGAGCGGCACGAGCACCTCCCTCTTTCTACTGTTAATGCCTCTCCCTATACACCCAAGCATTCTGCTGGCATTACCTGCTGCTCTATGACATTGTCTGCCCACCTTTAGGTCGTCTGATATAATGACCCCTAAATCCCTTTCCTCAGATACTGAGGTTAGTACTGTATCACTGATTTTATATTCTGCTCTTGGGTTTTTACGCCCCAGGTGCATTATCTTGCACTTATCGACATTAAATTTTAGTTGCCAGATTTTTGACCATTCCTCTAGTTTTCCTAAATCCTTTTCCATTTGGTGTATCCCTCCAGGAACATCAACCCTGTTACAAAACTTTGTGTCATCAGCAAAAAGACACACCTTACCATTGAGGCCTTCTGCAATTTCGCTGATAAAGATATTAAACAATATGGGTCCCAGAACAGATCCCTGAGGTACCCCACTGGTAACAATACCATGGGCTGAATATACTCCATTGACTACAACTCTGTGTTAATGGTGAACCAGCAGCTACCTTATGTGTACGGCCAGCATTAGTTTTACATTTTGTTTGTATTTACTATGATGTCTTTTTCTACTTACCTATTTAACTGTCTCAACAGTGTTAGATCAAATACTATCTTTAGACCCGAGTAATTCACAGACGTGCCTGTGGTTACTAGATACATATCAGATCATTATAATGCTAGCTCACAGTGAGATGTCTATGACCTAGCAAGATCAAGATCCAACTAAACACAGACACTTCTGAGTCACTTTTACGAGCTGCTGCTCTGTTCACACGTTACAACGCTCCGGCAGCTCCTCTTTCCCGCTTTCCCTAGCCTACAGAATAGCTCAGTTTATCCACATAGGCTGTGGCGTTCTTCTTGCCATCTAGGCCTCTTTTTGTCTGCCTAAAACCTAATTATCATGGGCCAATGGTTCTAGTCTAGCAATAGGTTCTAGTCTGCTAGTGTCCTGCAAACATGTGTTGTTTGTCTGCACATGTACCTACTTCTGCCTGTTTCCCCGATTTTGACTCTTTGCTGTCTGATCTGATCTCTGCCTGACTTCTGTACTGACATTGAGCTGTCCGTCCTGACCTCAGACTGTTCATTGGATTGGATGACCCCCTCCTGACTCCCTCAAGGCTGACATTATCATTACAGCAAATTCTCCACACAGGCTGGCTATGCACAAAGCATATACCGCTTCAGCAGCGGGCTGCATAGTAGTGTTACAACCAGCCCCCCTAGCTTGTAGGTCACTGGAGGTTGAGGACACTTGAATGTTCTGGAAAACATGAGATATACAACTTTTAATACCAAACACGTTTCACTCTCACTATTATCTTCACAGGGACCACTGGTCAGTGTTCCCCGGCCCCTTAATTGGTTCTTCTCATAAGTGGTTACTGTGTTGGCTCACTGTCTGTTAATTCAACATAGCAGTATAACTGCTCCACTCCAGAGGTCCACCCAATGCACCAGGTCATCCACAGCTCTTTGCAGTCCCAAATCACTCCGCCCAATCTCCAGTCCATCACAGTTTTGTATGTTCACGCCTGTACTGACTTCAAAAACACCTCATACCCCTCCCTAGTGGAACAGGATCAAGGCCTATATGTTGCACTAGCCAACATCAGGTCCAATAAGCATCACTCATGGAACTTACAACCTCATCCCTATTAACACCAAAACCACTTTCAATTGTCCAAAAGACTAGATTTGTGTTGCACTTGCAAGTATCACATGCCAGTTCCTTCACCACCATCAGACTCCGACAACTCAGACCCATAGCCATGATGGTGCCCTCTCACTACCAACCTGATCCACAAGGTGCCTGTATGGCGTGGGTCATAGCACAACACAAAACATGTGCAGCAGTTGTAGAGAGTGTAATGGTAACGCCCCCGTTGCTCCTAGAGGCTCATTTGCATATGTTAAAACATTATTTTTCTCAGCAATGTGGACACATATGAACATGGGGCCAACACAGATGCCTTCAGCTGCCAAGTGCACATGGAACAGGTCAGCCGGTGTCATAGGAACAAATCTGCTGAGAGCTGCCCTTTAAATCTGATTGTTATAGAAATCGAATAAATATATTACTAATAATAATAACCATTATAATATACTGGTAGAGTATCCACTAATAATAGTTGGCATAATATGCAGTGTAAGTGAAGCACAACATAAAGTACAAAGGCTCCAGGCATGTAATATTCTTAAGAAGAAAAAAATGCAATATTCCATTTGTTTTTTTTATGTGCATTATTTTTCCTAAAACCTTCTCTAATGATGCCCTAGATATTAAATTGCGAGTACCTCATAAGAGAACTAGGCCAGTTTGTTTCATTTTTAAGCAGAACTTTTACAGAAGCCCCTCAGCCATCTCAACAAAGGGGAATTTTGACTAGATTCAATGCTGCCATCTTGTGTCCATTTTGAGGTACTGCAGCTATAGAACAGCCATTTGTGTTATACCTGAATACAGTTAAATGTGTATATTTCATATTTCAGAACTGATTCAAGCGAAGAGACTTCATGCAGTAAATATAACAACGACAAGTATCCAGCTGACCTGGCCAAGATTATTGTCCAAGGATACAGGACATTATGTTTTAGAATATGCCCCAGTAGCTGATCCAAGGAAGAAGTTTCAGCACACTCTGCGCGGGGATCAAACAAGCTTAGAGATTACAGGATTAACTGCAGATACCAGTTACAAGGTCACACTGTACCCCGAGTCAAACATTGAGTATCTCCAGCCTCAAACCATAGAAGTCTCTACTCTTCAAGGTAAAATTGTTGTAAGGATTTAGAAGTGCTCATCATAATGCAACATGGCCCTCATGGGGATGAATGATCGACTTTGAAGTACATGGGTGAAGATATAGTCTTCTTAGTGTCTGTCTATTCTGTCTAATAGCAGGGGGTCATGAGTTCTGCAGATCCATAACCAGAATATTTTCCCATTTCAGAAGTGAAGGAAGAAAGGAATTTGGAAGCCCTGAATAAAACAACCACAAGTTTCTGGTTGACTTGGTCAAGGTTATCTGGAGATACGGGGACGTATGTCTTGGAGTATTCACCACTGTCTGACCCAAGAAGAAAGTTACAGAAGACGACATCAGTGGAGGAGACTAGTGTGGTTCTTAGTAATTTAACCCCAAATACCACCTACAAGGTCACACTCATACCTGATTCCAATGACCCAAATATTCAACCTGAAACAATCCAAGTGTCCACGCTCCCAGGTATGGTCCATATTCTCTGTACATCCCTGTTCTTATTGCTGTTAGCGTTTGCTCCATTCTATGCTTAGGAGTCCAGTGGGTGGTCCCAATCAGTGATTTACAGCCTTCCTTATATGACTGTGTATACAGAGATAGCTGTCAATCACTGTTAGGACCTCCTACTGAATTTCTAAGCATAGAAAGAGCAGAGATTTAAGGACTATAATAGAACATATCCCACATAAACTAAACTATCGATCTGCTCAGGTCCTCCTTTAAAGGTGGCCTGCCACCAGGAGACAACCCTTTAAATTGAGATGCCACGATGGGCACATACACAACATGACAGGCCATGGGGGACACTCTGGAGTTCACTGCACCCATGGTATTGGATGTGACTGTAAGTGTGTACTGCACTTCCACACTTGACTTCACACTCGCCTAAAACATTAGTCTACCAAGGAGTTAAGAGACCACAAACATATCCACACACAGCGCTGCCAGCACCCATCAGTATGGCCGACAGGACGCCTAGCTACAAGCGCGCAAGCCGTCACAGACAGACACTGTGTTCTACTATACCACAGGCACCCCACTGATACACTAGACACATACAACACACCCCACTGATACACTGGACACATACAACACAGCCCACTGATACACTGGACACATACAACACACCCCATAGATGCCATGGACTCATACAACACAGCCCACTGATACACTGGACACATACAACACAGCCGACTGATACACTGGACACATACAACACACCCCACTGATACACTGGACTCATACAACACAGCCCACTGATACACTGGACACATACAACACAGCCGACTGATACACTGGACACATACAACACAGCCGACTGATACACTGGACACATACAACACACCCCACCTATACACTGGACACCTACAACACACCCCATAGATGCCATGGACACATACAACACAGCCCACTGATACACTGGACACATACAACACACCCCACTGATACACTAGACACATACAGCACACCCCACTGATACACTGGACACATACAACACAGCCGACTGATACACTGGACACATACAACACACCCTACCTATACACTGGACACCTACAACACACCCCACACTGGGCATATACAATACACCACACTAACATATTAGACACCTACAACACACCCACTGACACACTGGGCACATACAACACAACCCACCTATACACTGGACACCTACAACACACCCTACTGATACACTGGACACATACAACACAGCCGACTGATACACTGTGCACATACAACACACCCCACCTATACATTGGACACATACAACACACCCCACTGATACACTGTGCACATACAACACACCCCACCTATACACTGGACACATACAACACACCCCACCTATCCACTGGACACATACAACACACCCCACCTATACACTGGACACATACAACACACCCCACCTATACACTGGACACATACAACACACCCCACCTATAGACTGGACACAGTGGCAGTACTGCTCCATAGCGTTATTGCAGAGTACACAGCACATCATTTTGAACACCAGGGGGCAGCAGCCATTCTTATGTTGACGCTGCCTCAGCCCACCTACTGCTCGATGCTGATTGTGCCGGAATCCATCAGCCGGCCCACTGCTCCTTGGTCCATCTGGCATTAGCCAGAACTACAGATCGCCAGTCCAGCCCTGGATGGATGACTGTTCCCTCATTAGCACCCAGGTCAGGGTAGCAGTTCAGTAAGGACATTTTGTTGGTCACCTGAACTAATTTAATTACCTTCCAGGAAATGTAATTATTACACCTCCGTGCAGGAATGGGGTCTGGATTTATACAAATATAATGTGACTCATATCTGATACAATATGCTTCATAACATGTATACATGTAACTGATACAGGACAATTCACAATATGGGATATCTGTGAGATACTCCCTATGGGGGAGATTTATCAATACTGGTGTAAATTAAAAACTGGTGCAGTTGCCCATGGAAACCAATCAGATTTCCCCTTTCATTTTCCAATGGAGTTCTGAAAAATGAAAGGTGGATTCTGATTGGTTGCGATAGGCAACTAAACTTGACACTGGTTTTGATAAATCTCCACCATAATGCATAGTAGCCAATTGTTCCGAATTTGGCAGGACTGTCTCTCACTGATTTTCAGAGACATTCCCAGCAAATTCAGGCTGTCCAGGGCTGAAGATAGGTGGGGCTCACGTAAACTCTTCCCATGAGCAGGCATTCTCAGTCAAAACAGGGTGTTCCCAGGGCAGGGCTTTGATGACCGATTTTACTAACTAAAACATTGGTAAGTATGCATAAAGCATCTTGGACTGCGCAGTTGTACCATTAAATGCCTGTGTTCTCCAGTATAATAGATTGGTGGGTGAAGGGGGCAAAATAAAGTGTATATACATATATATATAAATCCCATTGGTCTCTCCTAGCCAATCAGCACTATCATAATGTAACTTACTGACCTTTCCATCTCTAATGTATGTTCTACAGATTATATCCAAGCAAGAAGTCTAAAGATTTTCAATATCACTTCCACCACTTTTGATGCCAGCTGGTCCAAGTTAATAGGTGACACAGGACGTTACTTTCTGGATTATGCTTTACTTTCTTACCCAAGGAGAAAGACAAGAAAGACATTCCATGGAGACCAGACCAGTGTGGTGGTCGGCGGTTTAACACCAAACACCACCTACCAGGTCACATTTATTCCTGAATCCAATCTGGAGGCCTCGCAGTCCCAGATGTTCCCGGTCACCACTCTACCAGGTAGGACATCTCTTTTCTATAGCTAGGAATATGAATCTGTCAGGAGTACACAGCACCTAATGACAAAGAAGAAGGGTTTGATCACGATTACCATAGGCTGCTCCTTTTTTTGTTATAGACATAATCCAAGCAAGAAATCTGCAAGTCTACAATATCACTTCAAGGAGTCTTCATTTAAGCTGGTCCAGACTAGAAGGTGATACAGGCCATTATACAGTGAATTATGCATCGGCTTCTGAACCAGATGCAACATCAAAGATGTCACTGCACGATGAGAACAGTGCGGAAATTGGAAACCTAAGACCAAACACCACCTATCAGGTCACCTTTATTCCAGAATCCAACAGGCAATACATCCAGCGGCAGACAATAGAACTCACCACCCTCCCGGGTAAGACGCCATGTTTTTCATTCAAATATTTATATCTCCAAACAATCCTGCATTTTAAGAAATTCTTACAAAACTGACCTCAAAGCGATGGGCTATGGATAAATATGTCCCAGTGGGTGGTTCTGAGTTGTTTTGTGGGCATATCCCATGGACGATCGGAGGTCTGCATGCAGCAACCCAGTGGGAGCACAGAGAGGAGGATGGTAGGGGTGGTGGTGGCAGTAGTTGTCATGTCTCATGGTGGCTGGGTCCTCCTACCTCACTACCAAGGTTGGAACAGTGATGATAGGATAAAAGTGGTAATAGTGGTTTTACTTGGGGCACACCCTGTGTGGAGTCTCCTAGCCAACCGAAGGTGTGGTGCCCTTGATGGCGAGGTGTGGAATCAGATGCAAAACATTTCCACAGAAGATGGAGGCACAAATCTTGTAAAACAGTTGGCTCCAACAAGTTCTAGCTGAACCATGGGTTATCTCCAAAGTCTCTCTGACAGGCAGATTCTTACATAGCAATTCATTACACAGTGTAACCTGAGGCGTGCACACAAATCCAAAAACTCTGCAATTTCTGACAGTGTAGATTCCACAAAGCAGAACTACAAACTGCCAACAGATAGGAATATTTGCTAGAAGCTTTGAAACCCAGTCAGAGGCTATTAGGTTTATTAGCCATAGATGTGCGTTACCCTTGTAGATGAGTTTTTTTTAGTTGCACACATTCAGAGGTTCACTGGGGTCCCTTGGTATCAAAAGTGACTGATGCTGACTGACAGGACTGGTTGTTTTGTCTCCATCTGTCTATTTCAAGCATATATTTATTTTAATGTTGATGATTATGGCTTACAGCTAATGAAAACTCAAAAGTCAGTATCTCAGAAGACCAATAAAAAAATGATTTGTAATACAGAAATGTTGGCCTGCTGAAAAGTATGTACAGTATATGCACTCAATACTTGGTCGGGGCTCCTTTTGCATGAATTACTGCATCAATAATGCGTGGTGGAGGTGATCAGCCTGTGGCAGTGCTGAGGTGTTATGGAAGACCAGGTTGCTTTGATAGAGGCCTTCAGTCTGTCTGCATTGTTGGGTCTGGTGTCCCTTATCTTCCTCTTCACAATAGGTCAGGCGAGTTTGCTGGCCAATCAAGTTCAGTGATACCGTGGTTATTAATCCATTGGTACTTGTGGCAGCGTGGGCAGATGCCACATCCTACTGGAAAATGAAATCAGCATCTCCATAAAGCTTCTCAGCAGAAGGAACTATGAAGTGCTCTAAAATTTCCTGGTAGACGGCTGGTCTGACTTTGGACTTGATATGACACAGTGGACCAACACCAATAGTGTTGCTCGCGAATATTCTAATCGTGAATATCGGCACTTCGTGAATTCGCGAAAATCTAGAATATAGTACTATATATTCATAATCTCAAATATTTTAGTTTTTCTTTTTCATCAGTACTACTGCTTATTGCTTGTGAAGGCTGCAATATCTTTGTCAGAGCTTAGCAACATCCCTAGCAACCAATAGGAAAGTTACCTACCCCCTTACTATATAGGAAAGCAGGGCTGGGACAAGGTCCACCACCAACAGAGGCTGAGCTGCCCAAGTGCGCCCCCCCCCCTCCAACTTGTGGATGACACTGCTATGGGGGATCTGTGATGAATGATACTGTTATTGGGGAATCTGTGGATGACACATTTGTGTCATCCACAGATCCCCCCTCCCCATAACAGGGTCCATGTAGGAATGACCCCCAATACAAGGGGTGAGGCTGTGGGGTTGTATCTGCTTTTTTGATGACAGCGCCAGCGGGGCCCGTGCAGTGACTGTATTCTACTACACCCCTCCCCACACACACTGTATATAATCCTAACTATATAACTGTAGTGATTTGCTACAGTTATATAGTTAATAAGATTATATCCAGTGAGCGGGGGATGGGGGGTAGTAGAATACAGTCACTGCGCGGGCCCTGCTGTCATTATGAAATAGCATATGTGACCCCACCTCTTTTATTGGTGGTCATTCAGTAAATTAACCCTGTTTTGGGGGAGGGGGTGTCTGTGGGACAAATATGTGTCATCCACAGATTCTCCCCATAACAGGGTTCATTTAGTGATTGACCACCCAAATTGTGGTGACCCAATACATGGGAGTTGCATCTGCAGAGCTTTTGTATAATGCCACCCCACACTGTAGTGTCCCCCACACAGTAATGTCCGCCACACTGCCCCCCGCACAGTAATGTCCGCCACACTGCCCCCGCACAGTAATGTCCGCCACACTGCCCCCCGCACAGTAATGTCCGCCACACTGCCCCCGCACAGTAATGTCCGCCACACTGCCCCCGCACAGTAATGTCCGCCACACTGCCCCCGCACAGTAATGTCCGCCACACTGCCCCCGCACAGTAATGTCTGCCACACTGCCCCCACACAGTAATGTCCGCCACACTGCCCCCCACACAGTAATGTCCGCCACACTGCCCCCACACAGTAATGTCCGCCACACTGCCCCCACACAGTAATGTCCGCCACACTGCCCCCACACAGTAATGTCCGCCACACTGCCCCCCACACAGTAATGTCCGCCACACTGCCCCCCACACAGTAATGTCCGCCACACTGCCCCCCACACAGTAATGTCCGCCACACTGCCCCCCACACAGTAATGTCAGCCACACTGCCCCCCACACAGTAATGTCCCCACACCCCCTCAACCACACAGCAGTGCCCCCACATAGTAATTTGTCATGCCCCCCTCTTGTCATGCTTTTTCTGCCCCGTCATTCTCCCCCATCTTTTCATGCTCTTTTACCCCCCATGTTGTCATGCTCTTTCTGCCCCCCATGTTGTCACAGACTTAATGAAAGGGGCCCGGCATTTTCACTGTACTTAATGCCGGGCCCCATCAGAGCGCTCCTCTCACCTCCATTATGGTCACTTCTCCAGGCTTCCAGGATCAGGCCCCAGCGCTGCCTCACATTAAGCAGGTGGGCGGAGCCTAACGGAGGTCCAATAGGCTCCGCCCACCTGCTTACTCTGTTTCTAGTTAGAGCCTGAGGCAGCAGGGCCTGATGCTGGGGGCCTGAAGCAGCATAATGGAGGTGAGAGGAGCGCTCTGACAGGGCCCGGCTCAGGGAATGACAGGAGGGAGCGCTGAGCGGTTCCCCCCTGTCAGTCCCTCTCCCTCTCGCCGGCCCCTGCCTGCGCCCTGAGGCTGGAGCGCCCTGAGGCTGGAGCCTCCCCAGCCTCTGTGTCGGCCCGGCCCTGTAGGAAAGTCCCAAGAAGCCATTTTCTGCTGTTTTTTGCAGTTCTGAGAGAGAGAGAGCAGTGTCATTGCTGTGCTCTGTGCTTTGCTGAGTCATCTGGATCCATATTCAATTACATTAGATAGTTAGTTAGTTAGTTAGTTAGTCCATATATATTGTGGTAAGGTGCAAGGTGTCATTTGCGATGGCAGGTACGTGTCACCGAGGTTGCTGGCCTCGGTGAGGTGAGAGCCGGGTTTTTGTCTGCAGCAGCTAGTGCTGTTTGACTCTTTTAAATAGCATGGCTGCAAAGCCGATCCGGGCCGGCTCTTACTGGGAGCAGCTAAAGAGTAGGGTGGGTGGCTGCTCCTCACGGTCCAGTCCGAGTTTTGGGCTGGTATAAAACACAGCCATCAGCTGTGTCTGTGTGTGATTATCCTGGAGCCTGCTAACAGGACTGAGGAGTTCTCTGTGCTGGAGGACGGAGCTCAGCAAGGTGGTGTTTCCTGCAAACTGAAGGAGGAATCGCCTGCGGCTGAACCGACTGCTAGGTGTGAACCGCACTTAAACCACCCAAGGTGACTGGACCCTGTGTTGGCCTGTTTTTGGTTTTGCCACATGATTTCTGTTGTGTGTGAACTGTCACCAAGAGACTGTTTTCATTTCTGGTGTGCAAGTGTGAATAAAACACTGTTTGATGCACAATCTGGACTCCTTGTTTTGCCTCTAAACTGCACCCGCACCGCTGTCTACCAGAGCGACTCCCCACATTTGGTGTCGGATGCGGGCATGCGCAGTGAGGCTGGCGTGAACGCCGAACTTTGTTTTTGCTGAGCAGAAGTGAATGTCCTATATTAAGCCGGCAAAGTTGCAGCCTGTGATCCCCGACAAAATGGAGGCGGCTGTGAAAGCCCTCATAGAGGCTAACGTGCAGCAGCGGGAGACCAACCAGCTACTGCTACAGCACGTGATGGCGTTGCAAGCGGCAGGAGCGTCCCACCGCGGCCCACGATGCCCGGAAAGCTGTCCGTGCCGCGATCCCTAAGATGACCCCTCGGATGATGTGGAGACCTATCTGGCGGTGTTCGAGAAGGTGGCCGTGAGGGAGAAATTACCCCGAGAACAGTGGGCAGAGGTCGCCGCTCCGTTCCTGGCGTCTGGACCCCAGCAAGTATTTTTGACCTCCCAGATGACCAAGCCGCTGACTACCCGACCGTGAAAGGTGAGATCCTGGCAAGACTGGGGGTGAACGTGTTAGTCCGGGCTCAGCGGGTCCACCAGTGGAACTTTAATACGGCTGAACCCGCCAGGCCGCAGTATTATGAGTTGCTGCACAGGTTGCAAAAGTGGCTGCAGCCTGAGGTTCTAAGTCCGGCTGCTATGCTGGACCGTCTGCTGGCTGACATCTTCTGGAGGGCCTTGCCGTACCCCTGCAGCACTGGATCGGCCAGGTGTCACCCACTAATGCCTTGGACATGGTCGACCTGGTCGAGCGCTATGAGGCCACAAAACCTTGAAAGGAGGTGTTGTTGGGAGGGGGCCGGTCAAACCCTCGGAGGTCTCCCATCCAGTCCCGACGACTGGTACCCGAGAAACCTGCTCGGGTGTACCCCTGTAGACCCGGCCCCGATAGTCTGCTGGCGGTGTCACGAGCCTGGCCATGTGAGGGCCGACTGTCCACAGTGGGGAGAACCCATGGAGACCAATTATGGGTACCGGGCTTCCATGTATGCCCGGAGACTGTGTGCGACCGGCACCCCGAGACCCTAGACAATCGTCATCTGTGCCAGGTGCAAGTCGGTGATAATCTTGCAGTGGCGCTGCTGGACTCAGGAGCCTAGTAACCCTGGTAAGTGCTGCCCTGGTACAGCCCTCCCAGTATACGGGCCGGAAAGTTGGGGTGGTGTGCATACACGGAGACTTAAAGGACTATCCCACGGCTGTAATGTCTCTGTCCACGGCGGCCGGCACATGGACTTGTGAAGTGGCGATCTCCGCCAAGCTACCGTATGAACTAATAATTGGAAGAGACTTCCTGGTTTTCCGTCACTATGGCCTGAGGTGAAAGTGACTAATAGCCCTGAGACAGGGGTAACCCTAGCAGAGTGGCCTGGTTCCTGTGGGAGGCCAGAGCCCTGGGAGCCCGAGTCCGAAGGGGCCTGCGGTAGGGGTGACCACCACTTCTGTGATAGAGGGGAGACAACCCCACTGAGTGTAATGGTGGGAGACACGGAGGACTTGCCACCGGACCTGAGTTGGCAGACCTCAATGTCTCCGGGGAAAATTTTGGGACCGCACAACACCGGGACCAAACCCTAACCAGAGCCTGGGAAAGTGTCATAATAATTGATGGTAAACCCCAGAAACCTGGGGCTGAATTAATGTTTCCGCGATTCATTGTCCTTCAGGATATGTTGTATCGGGTGAACCAAATCTGAGGTGAGCCTGTTGAACAGTTGGTGGTGCCCACAGCGTATCGCAGGCTTGTCATGGAGCTTGCCCACCAACATGTTCTTGGGGGACACCTGGGGTGGCAGAAAACCCAGGACCGCATACTGCAGCGGTTTTATTGGCCCAGTGTGTTCAAGGAGGTAGAGAATTATTGTAAGTCCTGTCCCACCTGTCAGATAACTAGCCCCCAGCCACATTTCCGTAGTCCTCTGGTACCGCTTCCAATTATTGAGGTCCCGCTTGAGCGAATCGCTATGGATCTAATTGGGCCTGTACCAAAATCTGCCAGGGGCCACCAACACATTCTGGTAGTTCTCGACTATGCCACTGGTATCCGGAGGCGGTGCCTCTGCGACATACCTCAGCTAAACTCATTGCCAAAGAGTTAATGGAAATGTTTTCCCGTGTGGGCCTGCCAAAAGAGGTTCTGACAGACCAAGGGACCCCTTTATGTCCAAAGTAATGAGGGAACTGTGTAAATTATTGCGTATAAAGCAGTTACGGACGTCCGTTTACCATCCACAAACGGACGGTCTTGTCGAGAGGTTTAACCAAACTTTAAAAAATATGTTAAAGAGGGTGGTGTCTAGAGATGGGAAGGACTGGGACCTGCTTCTGCCCTATCTCATGTTCGCAGTGCGAGAGGTGCCCCAGGCCTCTACTGGGTTCTCGCCCTTCGAACTGCTTTATGGCAGACACCCTCGGGGCCTGTTGGATATCGCCAAGGAAGCGTGGGAACAACAGCCTGTCCCCCACAAAAGTGTCATTGAGTATGTCACCCAGATGCAGGAACGGATGGAAAAGGTGTTGCCGCTGGTCCGGGAGCATATGGAGGCAGCGCAACAAGCCCAGAGTAGGGTGTACAATCGTCAGGCTCGGGTACGGGGCTTCAAGCCGGGAGATCGGGTGTTGGTTCTGGTACCCACCCTTGACAGCAAGTTCCTAGCTAGGTGGCAGGGCCCCTATGAGGTGATCGAGAAAGTAGGGGAAGTAATTACAAAGTACACCAGCCAGGCGGCGCAAGCCGGAGCAGGTGTACCACGTGAATTTACTAAAGCCGTGGAAAGATAGGGACACGGCCGACGACCACAGCCCCCGGCCAGGGCTTCTAGGTGAAAAGGGTCCAGCCCCACAGTTCGAGGCCTGTGAAGCAGTAACCACGGTAAAATTGCAGACAGCCTGTCTTCCAAACAAGTTCAGGAAGTCAGGAGTTCATCAGTCGGAACACGGATGTGTTCTCGACCTCCCTGGCCGCACGTCTCTCATCCAACATGACATCGCCACTGAGCCTCAGGCCAAGATCCGGTTAAAACCATACCGGTACCCGAGGCTCGGCGACGGGCCATCGCGGAGGAAGTACAGTTAATGTTGAAGCTCGAGGTCATTGAGGAGTCGAAAAGTGAGTGGGCCAGTCCCATAGTCCTAATACCTAAGCCGGATGGGACGCTGCGGTTCTGCAACGACTTTCGCAAGTTAAATGAAGTATCCAAGTTTGACGCGTATCCCATGCCCCGAGTAGACGAGCTGGTTGAAAGTTTAGGACAAGCCCGTTATTTTTCTGTGCTGGACCTCACTAAAGGGTACTGGCAGGTACCCTTAACGGAGTCGGCTAAGGAAAAACCGCATTTGTTCACCCGCAGGGCCTGTATCACTACAAGGTGTTACCCTTTGGCCTGCATGGCGCCCGCCACTTTCCAAAGGTTAATGGACATAGTGCTGCGACCACATCGTCGGTACGCCTCGGCCTACTTAGATGATGTAGTCATCCACAGCACCGACTGGGAAAGCCATTTACCCAAGGTGCAGGCGGTAGTGGATGCCCTGAGGAAAGCCGGACTGACCGCTAACCCAAAGAAGTGCTCCATAGGGTTAGAGGAGACAAAATATCTGGGATATGTAATTGGGCGGGAGTCATCAAACCTCAGGTAACTAAGGTAGAGGCCATTCGTAACTGGCCCCGACCGGTCACCACCAGGCAGGTAAAGTCGTTCCTGGGGATTGTAGGTTACTACATGAGGTTTGTGCCCCACTTTGCCACAATAGCAGCGCCATTGACAGACCTGTTGAAGGGGCGAAAGTCTGGGAGGGTTAGCTGGAGTGAGAAGGCGGAGGAGGCTTTCTCCGCGTTGAAGTCGGCCCTGTGTGGGTCCCCGGTTTTGGTGACACCCGACTTCAACAAGGAGTTTGTCGTACAAACCGACGCTCGGAGGTAGGCCTCGGTGCGGTACTGTCGCAGGAGGTCAACGGGAAGAACATCCCGTTGTCTTCCTGAGCCGTAAGCTCAGTCCCGCCGAGTCCAGATATAGTATAGTGGAGAGGGAGTGCCTGGCTATCAAGTGGGCACTCGAATCTCTCCGCTACTACCTGTTAGGAGGAGGTTCTGTTTGGTGACCGACCATTCCCCTCAAATGGATGAGTCAGGCCAAGGAGAGGAATGCTCGGGTCACCAGGTGGTTCCTATCTCTTCAAAATTTCAAGTTTTCCGTGGAACACAGGGCAGGCCGCTTGCAGGGCAACGCAGATGCCCTGTCCCGCGTCCACTGCCTCACGTGTGTTCACCCTCAGGGCTGAACAAAGGGGGGTATGTGGTAAGGTGCAAGGTGTCATTTGCGATGGCAGGTACGTGTCACCGAGGTTGCTGGCCTCGGTGAGGTGAGAGCCGGGTTTTTGTCTGCAGCAGCTAGTGCTGTTTGACTCTTTTAAATAGCATGGCTGCAAAGCCGATCCGGGCCGGCTCTTACTGGGAGCAGCTAAAGAGTAGGGTGGGTGGCTGCTCCCACGGTCCAGTCCGAGTTTTGGGCTGGGTATAAAACACAGCCATCAGCTGTGTCTGTGTGTGATTATCCTGGAGCCTGCTAACAGGACTGAGGAGTTCTCTGTGCTGGAGGACGGAGCTCAGCAAGGTGGTGTTTCCCTGCAAACTGAAGGAGGAATCGCCTGCGGCTGAACCGACTGCTAGGTGTGAACCCGCACTTAAACCACCCAAGGTGACTGGACCCTGTGTTGGCCTGTTTTTGGTTTTGCCACATGATTTCTGTTGTGTGTGAACTGTCACCAAGAGACTGTTTTCATTTCTGGTGTGCAAGTGTGAATAAAACACTGTTTGATGCACAATCTGGACTCCTTGTTTTGCCTCTAAACTGCACCCGCACCGCTGTCTACCAGAGCGACTCCCCACAATATATATAATACAGATAGTTAGTGAGAGATAGTGTAGATTAGATAGTGATATAGTGTATCTGATAGGTTCCAGTGCAGGGTGTTAGGTAGTGTGATAGGAATTACTGTGCTGTGATAGGGATGTTACAACAATACTTAGTGCACCAATCAGTAATATCTACTCAGACCTGATAAAATGTGAAGTTGGACGTATTGCGCAAAAAATGCGCATCATTAGTGCCGATTTGCGCAATCGCAATAATAATGACTGGAGATCGCAAATTTTAGAATTCGTAAATTTTTTGCTAATATGATGTGAAAAATTTGCAAAATATCACGAAAACGAATATTGCCTATGCTGGTCATCACTAAACACCAGCGGATGACATGGCTTAACCAAACCATCACTGACTGTGGAAACTTCGCACTGGACATCAAGCAATTAGCCCAGGTAAGACGCTTGTGATGTTGACTTGGGGTCATGAATCTCTTGACAAAAGGAATATGACAGTTGTAGCCCATGTCCTGGATACTTCTGTTTGTGGTGGCTCTTGAAGCACTGACTCTGCAGACTGCTCCTTGTAAATCTCCTACAATTTTTTCAAGGCTGCGGTTATCCCTGTTGGCTGTGCACCTTTTTCTACCATACTTTTTTCCTTTAACTCAACTCTTCATTAATATGCTTGGATACAGTGCTCTGTGACCAGCCAGCTTCTTTAGCAATGACCTTTTGTAGCTCACCCTCCTGGGGGAGGGTGTCAATGACTGTCTTTTGGACAACTGTCAAGTCAGCAGTCTTCCCCATAATTTTCTAGCCTACTGAACCAAACTCGGGGACCATTTAAAGGCTTAGGAAACCTTTATAGGCGTTTTGTGTTGATTTTCTGATTAGAGTGTGACACCATGAGTCTACAATACTGAACTTTTTCACAATATTCTGAGATACTGACTTTTGATTTTCTATAGCTGTAAGCTATAATTATCAACATTAAAAGAAATAAACACTTGACATAGATCACACTGTGTGTAATGAATCTATATCAGTTTAACTTTTTGAACTGAATTACAGAATTTTCAATTATATTCTAACTTATTGAGATGTACTTGTATGTTCTGTGAGTTTTAATGTTTGTTATTATATGTGATTTATACGATATGATATTGATCCACCTCTATAGAACACACCCATACAAGGAATTTGCAGGCTCAGGACATCACAAGTACTGGTTTTATCTTAACCTGGTCAAGGCTGCCTGAAGATGAAGGGCGTTATGTTTTGGAGTACGTTCCAGTTTCTGATCCGGGGAGGACACAACAGAAAATTGTGTACGGAGATGAGACCAGTGTGTCTGTAAGTGACCTGAGATCCAATACGACCTATCAGGTCACGTTGATCCCAGAGTACAGTGGAAATTATGCTCTTCCTGAAGTCATCATGGTTTCCACTCGATCAGGTTAGTGTACTGTTTCCTAAATAAGGAAGGACAATATATATTGGTTGAAGAGCAAGTCCTCCCATTTGAGTAAATACAGTACAATGTATCACCTATACCTTCTGAAACTGTGGTCTACAAATAACGACACATGGCCTAACCTACACAGAAAATAATGCCCAGCAAACAATGTCCTTTGGCCAAGTGTTCCTCAACTCCAGTCTTCAGGGTCCACCTGCCGGTCATGTTTTAAGAATTTCCTTAGTATTGAAAGGGTAATATAATTAGTGTCAATGAATCAGGGCTTACCACAGGTATTCATTCTGTGCGATATTCTGAAATTATGCCCGGCAGGTGGGTCCTGCGGACTGGAGTTGAGGAACACTGTTTTAGCCTTCTTTTACTTTTTTACCTGAATTGGAGGGACCTGAAACAAGACAGAGGTAGTCTCTTGTACAGTAAATAATAGGTGTAGCTATATGAATATAAATTTTTACCAACATAAACCCTAAAGCCTGTAAAATGGTACTGAAAAAAGTATATATACAGTAATTTCCTTCCAACATATGAATCCCAAATTACAGGATATTTTAAGCCTGCCCAATTTTGACAGGAATACCCCAAAAGGATAATGATGGCCTATCAGATATATATATCAGATTAATGGGGGTGGATCTACCCCATGATCAACATTTTCACAGGACCACGGTAAAGCCTCTTTATTGTTTCCTTTGGTCTTCAACCTACACGTGATCTACAAGTAGATGGCTTGCAGATAGATGGCCCATGTAAACTCTGAAGAGGTTGTTAATGTTAATTATATGGCATGTGTTAATTTACACAGATTTTCAAAAGCAATAATGGCACCATCTTGTTTTTAGAACCAGTTGAGCCAAGGAGTTTGCAGGTCATTAATATAACCGCGACGAGCTTCTTGGTAACCTGGTCCAGGGTTCCTGGAGACTGGGGCAGTTATGTTGTGGAATATTTCCCAATATTGGATCCAAGTGCAAAATTCCAAAAGACCTTGCCTGGGGATGTGAGTAGCACGATGGTTAGTAACTTAGCCTCCAATACCACCTATCAGGTCTCGCTTATCCATGAGTCCGGTGTCCAGTATGCCTCAATTCAAGTCTCAACTCTGATGGGTAAGTTTACTGAGGGTGCAGTTTGAGTCTAGTATTATTTCCTTGGGGGTATTCCGTAAATTAAACATTTAGCCATTAACCTATAATCAGTCTACATGAGTTAATCTTACAACAGAATTGCATTCCTTATCATGTATTAATACAGAGTTACAGCCTGTATTATAGTCCAGAGCTGCATTCACACTTCTACAGGTTTAGAGCTGAAATCACCCTTAATTCTTGCTGGTTCACAGCTGGAGAAGTGTAGGCTGCACAACATGCACTGTACAGTAAAGTCTCCTTTACACTGCTCAATTGACAATCGCCTGCTCATCAGTGGAGGTCACAGTATGGGGACGAGTGGAGTTATACAGAATCATTGTTTGCCCACAGAACAGTGTGATTAAACAGCAAAATCTGCTGCCAGCAAATGAGTATTTAGGTGACTTCACCAACGATCTATTACCTGATGAATGAGCGGATAATCGCCAGCACCTTTACACTGGCAGATTATCAGTTCAGGCAGTGTAAATGTTCTGTCTTCATACACGTTCGCACAGTGTGCAGTCTGGCATTCAGCATAAACCATTCCTGTCTTCCAAATAAGAGGACTGTTCTTTGTAGTCTAACTTGTTTATTGGTCAACAGGTTGTACTCTCTGTGCGATGCGCATGAGTGACAAATTGTACAAGTGTGCGATAAAACTACAAGAATACAAATACCATGTATAAGTATAACATATAGAATAGCATGTACTATGACATTTGCCTAACACTGAAGCACATGGTAAAATGGTTCCCTAACAGTGAACTACATGTCTAACTAACAGTAGTAACAACTCCCAGAGTAACAATTACAACTGACTGAACAGCTCTGCATAACAAAATATCCCTGAAACAAAGGTATATCTCTCACCAGATATGCTTTAACAAGGATGGTGGTGTTTGAGAAGGAGATATGCAGAAGGACACCTCTGCTGATGTGTCCTGGTGACTGGAGACTTCTCTTCCCCACTCCCACAATGCTTTGCACCACCCACAATGAAGCAGTCTTTGTAATAGGAAAAACAAAGTGTAATTGTAATACAACTTAACACTGCTAGATGATGCTATAACCAGACTAACCACTTGAGAAATGCCAAGACTCTGGCAAAACTAACTAGAATGATTCTCTAACTCTGCTGGGCAGAACAGTAAAGGAGCCTTAATATATGGACAAAGTAACTTTCAGAGATCTTGCCAAGAGAGCAGCCATCAGAATTCTGAATGCAGCTCTGAGATAAAATACAGACTGTTTCTGTATAAGTTATGTATCTGACATTAACAGATACCAGATTATCAAATATTGCAGATTCATGAAAGGATGTAAGGAAGGAAATAAAAATTGTCACAATTATGTTCTATGAGTTCTATAAGAGCCAACCAAATCAAATGCTAAATGGCGACCCTGTATAAATACCTGATGATGATTATAAAAATATGTTTCTATGTTGGCAGATCCAATCAAAGCAAGAAACCTGCATGCTCAGGACATAACGTCTACAAGTTTCCAGTTGTCCTGGTCCAGGTTGGCTGGAGACACTGGGCGCTACGTGTTGGAGTATGCACCATTAACAGATTTAAGCAAGACCATACAGAACGTTTTATATGGAGATCTGACTAGTATGTTATTTAACAACCTAACCCCAGATACCGTCTACCAGGTTACCTTTATCCCTGACTCCAAGGGGCACTTTAACCAGGTGCAACGTATCAGAGTTTCCACACTTCCAGGTAAGTGTGTAAATGTGGCTCAGCATATTTGGACTTAAATAGGTTTTTCCATGCAGGGGTATGGTAACATGCTCTGCTGCTGCCAATAACTGGCTTTAGTGGTGATGTGGCCACAAGCGGCACACCACCTCTGAACCCAGTCATTGTCTACAGTGAAGCATGTGACCATAGAAAAGCCTCTGTAAAGGGGTTTTCTGGATTCAGGATAATGATGGCCTATCTTCAGGATAGGCCATCAATATCAAATAAATGGGGGTCTGTCTCTCTTCAATACCCCCATGATCAACTGTTTCATGGGACCACGTGGAAGTCTCTTTATTGTTTCCTTTGGACTTCAACCTGCATGTGGTCTACAAGTAGATGACCCCATGTAAATTCTGAAGAGGTTGTTAATGTTAATTATACTGCACATAGCGTATGTTATTTTACACAGATTTTAAAAAGTAATATAATTAGGCTAATGAAAAGTGGGGTAACCTTAACCCCTTAAGGACTCAGCCCTATTTCACCTAAAGGACTTGGCCATTTTTTGCAAATCTGACCAGTGTCACTTTATGTGGTGATAACTTTAAAACGCTTTTACTTATCCAGGCCATTTTGAGATTGTTTTTTCGTCACATATTGTACTTCATGACACTGGTAAAATTAAGTCGAAAATTTTTATTTTTATTTATAAAAAAATATCAAATTTACCAAAAATTTTGAAAAATTTGCAATTTTCCAAGTTTCAATTTCTCTACTTCTACAATACATAGTAATACCGCCCAAAAAAGTTATTGATTTACATTCCCCATATGTCTACTTCATGTATCGATCATTTTGGGAATGCCATTTTATTTTTTGGGGACGTTACAAGGCTTAGAAGTTTAGAAGCAAATCTTGAAATTTTTCAGAAATTTTCAAAAACCCACTTTTTAGGGACCAGTTCAGGTCTGAAGTCACTTTGTGAGGCTTACATAATAGAAACCATCCAAAAATGACCCCATTCTAGAAACTACACCCCTCAAGGTATTTAAAACTGATTTTTACAAACGTCATGAACCCTTTAGGTTTTCCACAAGAGTTAATGGCAAATGGAGATAAAATTTCAGAATTTAGATTTTTTGGAAAATTTTCCGTTTGAATCCATTTTTCCAGTAACAAAGCAAGGGTTAACAGCCAAACAAAACTCAATTTTTATTGCCCCGATTCTGTAGTTTTCAGAAACACCCCATATGTGGTCGTAAACTGCTGTATGGCCAAACGGCAGGGCACAGAAGTAAGGGAACGCCATATGGTTTTTGGAAGGCGGATTTTGCTGGACTGGATTTTTGACACCATGTCCCATTTGAAGCCCCCAGATGCACCCCTAGAGTAGAATCTCCAAAAGTGACTCCATCTAAGAAACTACACCCCTCAAGGTATTCAAAACTGATTTTACAAACTTTGTTAACCCTTTAGGTGTTCCACAAGAGTTATTGGCAAATGGAGATGAAATTTCGGAATTTCTATTTTCTGTTACCTTGCCTCAAAAAAAGTGTAATATAGAGCAACCAAAAATCATATTTACCCTAAAATAATACAAACAAAACTGCCAACTTATCCCGTACTTTCCAAAATGGGGTCACTTTTTGGAGTTTCTACTGTAGGGGTGCATCAGGGGGCTTCAAATGGGACATGGTGTCAAATAACCAGTCCAGCAAAATCTGCCTTCCAAAAACCATATGGCGTTCCCTTCCTTCTACGCCCTGCCGTTTGGCCATACAGCAGTTTACGACCACATATAGGGTGTTTCTGCAAACTAGAGAATCGGGGCAATATATATTGAGTTTTGTTTGGCTGTTAACCCTTGCTTTTTACTGGAAAAATTGATTAAAATGGAAAATTTGCAAAAAATAGCTATTTTCGGACCGTTTTTATTTTTTGTTATTTACATCGTTGAACTGACAGGTTAGATTGTGTGCTATTTCTATAGAGCAGGTTGCTACGGACGCGGCAATACAAAATATGGCTACTTTTTGGGGGGTTTTGTTTCAGTTTTACATAATACAGCATTTTTGAAAAAAATGATTTTTTTTTAGTGTCTTCACATTCTGAAAGTCATATATTTTTTTTATTTTTTGGGCGACTGTCTTATGTAGTGGCTCATTTTTTGCGGGATGAGATGGCGGTTTGATTGGAACTATCTTGGGGTGCATATGACATTTTGGTCGCCTGCTATTACACTTTTTGTGATGTAAGGTGACAAAAATGGCTCTTGACACCGTATTTTTTTTTTACTTTTTTTTTGTGTTCACCTAAGGGGTTCGGTGATGTGTTATTTTTATAGAGCAGGTTGCGACGGACGCGCCGATACCAAATATGTATACTTTTTATTTATTTATTTAAGTTTTACACAATATTATCATTTTTTAAAACAAAACAAATCATGTTTTAGTGTCTCCATAGTCTGAGAGCCCTATTTTTTTTTTTTTGGGGGGGTGATTGTCCTATGTGGGGTATCATTTTTTGTGGGATGAGATGACGGTTTGATTGGCACTATTTTTGGGTGCATATAACTTTTTGATCGCTTGCTATTACAGTTTTTGAGATGTGAGGTGACAAATGTTTTTTTTTTACATTGTTTTTATTTTATTTTTTTAACAGTATTTACCTTAGGGGTTAGATAATGTGATATTTTTATAGAGCAGGTTTTTACGGACGCGGCGATACATAATATGTATACTTTTTATTTATTTATTTTACTTTAACACAATAATAGCATTTTAGTAAAAAAAATTATGTTTTAGTGTCTCCATAGTCTGAGAGCCATATTTTTTTATTTTTTTGGGCGATTGTCCTATATAAGGACTCATTTTTTGCGGGATGAGATGGCGGTTTTATTGGTACTATTTTGGGAGGCATACGCCTTTTTGATCACTTGGTATTACACTTTTTGTGATGCAAGGTGACAAAAAATGGCTTTTTTACACTATTTTTTTGTGATTTTTTTTACGGTATTTGCGTGAGGGGTTAGGTCACGTGATATTTTTATAGAGGAGATTTTTACGGACGCGACAATACCTAATATGTGTAGTTTATTTGTTTTTTTTTATTTTTATTCAGTGATATGTATTTTTCTGATTTTTACTTTTTTTTCCCTTTTTGACATTTTTTGACCCAGACCCACTTGGTTCTTGTAGATCCAGTGGATCTGGTGTCTATATAATACAGAACAGTACACTATATAGTGTACTGCACTGTATTTTTTACTTTTCACAGTCTGGTCAGACTTCTGCCTTTAGCAGAAGTCTGACCAGAGTTAGCTATACCATGGCAAGCAGGACGCTTCTGAAAGCGTCCTGCTGCCATGGTAGCCATCACCCGCTGCCATTACAGAGCAGCGGGTGATGGTAAGAAGGTGAGCTCCCTCCCTCTACCATCCTATCCCATCGGGGGCTGCAAAGGTACGGCAGCCCCCGATGGGAGAGGGAGGAGCTCCCTCCATGTTAACACCTTCTATACCGCGGTCCGTACGGACCGCGGTATAGAAGGGGTTAAACTGCTGACATCTGCAGCACAGATGTCAGCAGTTTATAGCAGGGGGTCAGCAATGTGACACCAGGGAAATGCATTGAAAGGAGGCGGGCGGGGGATCGCAATTGCGATCCCGCCTGCCGCACCGCCCGCCTCCTGCGCCGCCCACCCGCAGCACCGCCCGCAAATCCCCCCCCTGCACCGCCCGGGGGGACACTAAGATGGCAGGGTGCAGGGGGGGGGGTTAAAATTTACAATAAGGGGCAGATTTTAGTCTCTGATCTGTGTCTGTGACCGCGGGGATCAGAGACTACACATAGCGCAACAAACCGCAGGTCTGAATTGACCTGCGGTTTGTTGCGATCGCCGACACGGGGGGGTCACAGGACCCCCCTCGGCATTGTCACAGGATGCCTGCTGAATGATTTCAGCAGGCATCCTGTTCCGATCACCGCCACGTGCGCAGCGGTGATCGGATCTTCTCAGGGCGTACATGTACGCCCTGAGTCCTTAAGTACCAGGACGCTAGGGCGTACATGTACGCCCTGCGTCCTTAAGAGGTTAAATCAGCATTGCATTTCTTATCATGTATTAATGCAGAGTTACAGTCTGAATTATAGTCCAGAGCTGCATTCACACTTCTTTAGGCTTCAGAGCTGAAATCTCCCAGCTGGGGAAATGTACACTGCACATCAGGTACTGTACAGTAAAGTTTCCTTTACACTGCTCAAATGAGCAGGCAATTGTTGGAAAGGAAGCGTTCCTTCCTGACAATCACCACATCGTCAGTGGAGGTCACACTATGAGGAGGAGTGATCGGTAATGCCATCGCTCCTCCCTATACAGATTCATTGTTTTCCGGCAGCAGAGTGTGATTAGACTAGATGACTTGCTGCCGGCAAACGAGGATTTAGGTGACCGCACCAGTGTTCCGCATGTTCATTGGGTAATCGCCAGCACCTTTACACCTGCAGATTATCACTAACGAGCATTCCTATGAAAACTTTTCAACGATGATCTGCCCGAAGTTCAGGCAGTGTAAAGGAACCTTAATATATGGACAAGGTAACTTTCACAAATTTTCCTGCCAACAATGCAGGCAGGAGAATTCTGAATGCAGCTCTGAGATTAAATGCAGACTGTTCCTGTATAAATTATGTATCTGACATTAACAGATACCAGATTATCAAACATTGCAGATTCCTAAAAGGATGTGAGGAAGTAAATTAAAAATTGTCACAATTATGTTCTATGAGTGCAGCCCAAATCAAATGTTAAATATGTCATCTATGATGGCGGCACTATATAAATACCTGATGATGATTATAAAAGTATGTTTCTATGTTGGCAGATCCAATCAAAGCAAGAAACCTGCATGCTCAGGACAGAACGTCTACAAGTTTCCAGTTGTCCTGGTCCAGGTTGGCTGGAGATACTGGGCGCTACGTGTTGGAGTATGCACCATTAACAGATTTAACCAAGACCATACAGAACGTTTTATATGGAGATCTGACTAGTATGTTATTCAACAACCTAACCCCAGATACCGTCTACCAGGTTACCTTTATCCCTAACTCCAAGGAGCACTTTAACCAGGTGCAACGTATCAGAGTTTCCACACTTCCAGGTAAGTGTGTAAATGTGGCTCAGCATATTTGGACTTCAATAGGTTTTTCCATGCAGGGGTATGGTAACATGCTCTGCTGCTGCCAATAACTGGCTTTAGCGGTGATGTGGCCACAAGCGGCACACCACCTCTGAAGCGAGCCATTGTCTGCAGTGGAGCATGTGACCATAACCATTGCACAGTGGAGGTAGTGCGCTGGACTGGAGAAGCGGTTAGCAAGTAAGATTTTCTGTTTATGGAGGCAGGCTGCGGGCACTAGATAAAAAGTAATTATTCCAGAAAAAACCCTTTAAAGGAGTTGTGACATCTTTAAAAGTATCTGATCTGTCAAGTGCCGGGGGCCCAAGGCAGACCCCCGGGATGTCTTGCAAACAGGACACAGGCAGATACAGACCAAAGAGCAACAGAGTACTTTATTACACATGTAATAAAATAACATAACCGTAAGATATGCAGGTTAGACAATGGTGGTAGCACTACCACAAAACTGAGTGCACCGGCAGATCAGAGGGCAAAACCCAGAGAGCTGAGAGCCAGTGACCCCCTTTCTTCACAGAGCCCCTGGTGGTGGGGTTAAACTGGGCAGAGAGCTCACTGGTCGCACCTCCAAGAAGGTCCCGCTACACTTTGCCCCTACCTGCTGAGAACCACACTGGTGAAACCACACTGGTGAAACCACCAGCGGAAACAGACTAAAGAACTGAAACCCAAGCAAACACAGGACATGGATCAGACAACAAGACAAATGGGAACCAGCACAGAAGCAGATGCCTGGACCCCATGCAGAATGGAAGCATACACAGGAAACAGCCTGCAGCCAGGACGCAAGAGAGCATGCAGCCAGCCCACACGGACAAAACTGTCACAGTGAACCGCACCGTGACATGATCGCAGGGACCCCGAGTGTTCCCAAGAGCTAAGTTCCCATTCCGCTGTCTGAATGCGGCGGCAGGTTTAGCATGATCCCTGCTGCTCCAATCATTCTCTATGGGACTGCTAGCAATAGGTAAGTACAGTACTTGGCTACCTCTTGCAGAAGGGGCACACAGCTATCAGATAGTTATCCCCTATGAGGGGATAGGGGGAAAACTTTTAAAGATGGCACAACCTTTTTAAAGCTGACTTTAGTTTACCTGGTCACCATCAGAACTCCCAAGTGTCCCTCTTTTGGAGCGACAGTCTCTCTTTTTGACCCAAGTCCCTCTGTCCCTCATTTTTCCATAAATGTCCCTCTTTTTGATCCGAGGTATAGATTTTCATTGCTGCATTTACAATAATGATCACAAAAGCGTTTGGCTGGTTCTCTTGTGCATATTAATGCCCCCTTGTATATTATTTCATTATTTGATGCAAATTGAATTTTAAAAATGTCTATATTCAGATAATTTTTACACTATTTTGTACAAAAAAAAACTATTGAAGTGTATAGATATGTAGGAAAAAGAATAAGTTTTTCTGATATAGAGCTCCATATCACCCTGCATAGGTAAAGATTTAAAAAATAACATTCTGGATACCTATAGCCACTACTAGGGGGGGGCTTAGGAGCTTACTGCATACTGTGTTTGTTTTGAGTTCAATGAATTAACAGTAACCAGTAAGATCTTATGCTTGCCGTAATGGTGGCTGCAGGCCTCATTAGGGTATGACAAGAGACCACTATTACTATTGAGCAGCAGTCATGTGGATAGATGGGTACATCATTGGTGCAGCCAAGTAAACAAAAACAAGTGTGGGAAGGGGGGAATCTAACAATTTGTGAATTGTTCGATTCCCCCCTTCCCAGCAAAGGCAGACTATATTATAAATTGATAAAAGAACAAATTGTGACAATTTGTTCTTTTATCAATTTATAATATAGTCTGCCTTTGCCCATATTTTTATGATCTTGGAGAATCTTTTTAATGGTTCAAATACGCACAAGATGGCACTGTTGCTTAACCACAAGCTGAACACCATAAAACACTTGATAAATGTGTCACTCTCTAACTTGGGTCCCTGTTTACTTCACAGGAGCCTCACCCCTGTACCGAGCTTCTTTAGACAGGCCACTACTCACCGAACAACTAGTAGATGGTCACCACTAACCCAGATCCCTTCTCCTTTACTACACAACTTCTTACAAAAATAACCCTGTTCTGTCTGCTGCATCTGCCAACTGAAATAATTAGGACACTCTATAAACATCCACATTCAGGTCTTCAGAGCTGGCCTCTATCATAAACTGGACCCAGCTGCAACCTCCCCCTTTGTTGAGCTTAGCACAACTCACCCCTCCCTGACTACCTCAAGGCTGACCTTGTCCCAGAACTAACCCACTCACCGAAGATGATAACACACTCATATACTTCTTCAACGGCAGCCTGCACAGAGCCCTGCAAACTGCCCTCCTCCACGGTCAGCCTCTTCTAGGTCCAGACTAATAACCAGGTCTCGATTTATGAAGCAGTTAAACCACTTCCATCAGGCCCTCACCGTAGCTTCTCCTAAGGCTTCATGCAATGCTTGCCGACTTTCAACTCACGATCAACTCACCAGGGGGCAAGTTGCTCCATCGTCTAGACCACCACCACTACTACTAATGATCAAGGCCTGCTTCGAGCTCACTGCTAACTCCAAAGTGAACAGGCTTAAAGGGGTTCTCCAAGAATTAAGAAAATGAAAATACTTAAATATTACTTTATTATAAATATATTCTCTAATACCTTTCATTATTTATAATGGCTCATTTTGTCTGGGGAGCAATCATCGGGGGAAACAAAATGGCCACTGCCCCATTAGTTCACACAAAACACACAGGAAAAGTTACTTTACAACACTGAGTTAAAGAGCTACCTCATCCTCCTCTCTACTTGTCAGGGATTATGATCCTGAATACAGATGATAAGAACTTTAGCTGAATGTCTGGGGAATTTAGTTCATGAGGAGACATGAAGTACAGAGAGGACAGACAGGACAGGCTGTGGTAATGTAAGGCTGTGTTAATGGAGACTAGTGATGAGCGGCAGGTGCCATATTCGATTTCGACGAAATTCGCGAATATTCGAATGAATATTCGTTTCATATTCGTCGAAATCGAATATTCGTCATTTTTCTAGTTATCGCGATTAATATGCGATTTAAATAATCGCGTATTGCGATTTTAACTTAAGGCTACTTTCCTATTGGTTTCATATCTAGAATTAGCGAGGATGACGAATATGACGAATGTATTCGTCTATTCCTCAAAACGAAGATAACGAAGTATTCTACATCTTCGTTTTAGCTACCTATTCGTCAACCTCGCTAATTCTAGCAATCAAATAGGAAGGTTGACTTACCAGACAACTGTGTTAAATTCGCTATGCGATTTTTTTTTTTTAATACAATAATTATATTACTTGATAAAATTATTATAAGTATTCTATTTATTTAAAAAAATAATAAAAAAATCGCATAGCGAATTTAACACAGCTGTCTGGTAAGTCAACCTTCCTATTTGATTGCTGCTAGAATTAGCGAGGTTGACGAATAGGTAGCTAAAGCGAAGATGTAGAATACTTCGTTATCTTCGTTTTGAGGAATATGACGAATACATTCGTCATATTCGTCATCCTCGCTAATTCTACCAAGCCAACCATAACTTCTGTGCTCATGGAGCGTCCCCATCACCATGGGAACGTCTCCATATACTAAAATGTACTGTCGGATTTGAGGAATTACTTTGAAATCGCAATGCGATTAATTCAAGTTATATTAATCGCATTGCGATTTCAACTTAGAGCTGGGTTTATAATGGTTCAGCTTGCTAGAATTAACAAAGTTAACGAATAACTAACGAATATGGAATATAGCAGCAGTGCTAAGTTGAAATCGCAATGCGATTAATTTAACTTAAAGTATTCGCATTGCGATTCCATCTTAGAGCGGAGTTCCTAATGGTTGTATTGCTAGAATATAATGAAGATTGAGAATATAGCGCTATGTTCTCAATCTTCGTTATATTCTAGCAATACAACCATTAGGAACCAGCTCTAAGTTCAATTCGCAATGCGATTAATATAACCTGTATTAATCGCATTGCGATTACAACTTTACGAAGACTGAATTCTCAATCTTCGTTATATTTTAACAATACAACCATTAGGAACCCAGTTCTAAGTTGAATTCGCAATGCGAACATATACTCGCATTGCGAATTAAACAGAGCTGGAGTTCCTAAATTTTGTTAGTTCTAGATAGCCATAGCCAAACAATAGTGAAGTAAGGGCTCTTTCACACTGGCGTTTTATCTTTCTGTCCTAGAGTTCCGTCCTCGGGGCTCTAGGACGGAAAGATACTGATCAATTCAGGATAATCCCAATGCATCCTGAATGGAGAGAAATCCGTTCAGGATGCGTCTGGATGTCTTCCGTTCAGTACTGAGACTTTTTGCCGTAGCAAAATCTGGAGCATGATGCGGATTTTCTCCGGACCCAAATCCTGAAGGCATGCCGGAAAGAAGGATCCGGAATTAATGGCCATTGAAAAGCATTTATCCAGATCCGGCTTTAAGCTAAGCGTCGTTTCGGCACATCGCCGGATCCGACGTTTAGCTTTTGTGAATGGTCACCATAGCAGCCAGGACGCTAAAGTCCCGGCTGCCATGGTAAAGTGTAGTGGGGACTGGGGAGGCAGGGGAGAAGTATACTTACCATCTGTGCGGCTCCCGAGTCCCGGGGCCCTCCACAATGAATGATGTCAGAGCGCCCCATGAGCATGGATCACATGATCCATGGGCGTATGGCTCTCTGGCGTCATTGTGGAGCACCCGGGAGCCGCACGGACTGTAAGTATCTGCTCCCCCGGCTCCCCACTACTTACTATGGCAGCCGGGACTTTAGTAGAGTCCTGGCTGCCATGGTTACCTAAAAGCATATTGAAGACTGATCAGTATTCCAATGCTTTCTGTTGTCTTGCGTTGTGACGGATCCGGCGGGCATTTCTTGCGACGGAAGTGCACGCCGGATCCTCACAAGGCAAGTGTGAAAGAGGCCTAAGTTGCATATACCCCAATGCAAGAATATTACTTTGCATACTTTATTTTTTAAGTACATGTCTCTCTTAAAGGGGTGGTCACTCTTAAAGGGCAATGCCGGGTCATCATCAGCTAGGAGATGGCTAAAAAGCACCGTAAAGGGATGCAGAAAATGGAGGAGCTACTTTCCCAACTCACAATGTTCCCATAGAGGCCTTTTTATTTTGTTAATAAATAGTTTTTCTGAGTTATAGCAGCGTGATTTCAGTTTTTATAATGTTATGTTATGGTGTAATTCTTACTGATAACTTTATTTATTGTAAGGCCCCACCATTAACAAAGACTGCTGCTATTATCCTCACCACTATGAGTTCTGTGTAGGCCTATACTACCTGCGGCTGCTGTATGTCATCATACTGATGAGTTTTGGATGGAAAAAAATTGCCTTAATGTAACCAGAGTTATTAAAATAAAACAGAAAACCAAAAATGATTTAAAACCAAACCAAACTTTATAAATAAAATAAAAAAAAATTGTTTAAAGAAACATAAAATAAAAATTAAATAAAACTAAGGCAGGGCTTTCAGGACATCATGCTGGTTGATCAGCTCCGTTATGGCCTTCTGATGCCACTCCTCCATGGCCTTCATATCTTGGCTGATCTTCAGCTGCAAAGCCCTCATCCGCCTGGAGTGCTCCCGCTGCAGCAGAATTATTTTATTTTTCATTTCTTTTATTACTGTACAAAAAAATAATATATTAAAAATCAGATTAAATAACTTTTATTGATTAGTGTATAAAGGAGCTGGCCATTAAAATCACAATCAGTTATATAGTTCTTTACTTAGGAATATTTCAATAGAGTATTTTATTTAAAATATTTGTGGAATCAGTTGACTGTTTGATTGGTACTATTTTGGGGTGCATACGTCTTTTTGATCGCTTGGGTTTGGAATTTATGTCATGGAACGTTACAAAATATGTATACTGTATAAAATATGTCTGTTTTTGACAGTTTTAAAAAAAATATTTGTATGGGATTTGCCAAAGGGGTAAGAACACGCTATATTGTTATAGAGCTGCTTTTTACGGATGCGGCTATACCAATTATGTGCACTATATTATTTATGTAATTTTTAGATTACATAAATGAATATATATGAGAAGACAATTTCTAATTTATTCTTCTTTAAAAAAAATTTTTAGTCTTTTTGTCTTTCAATTTTTTTATTTTGTTTTATGTATCTATTTTCTTTTTATCAAAAACCATCTGCATAGTCTATTGTAATACACTGTATAGTCAGTGCCACACTTACACTAAGGCTGATCAGACCTCAGGGTCTGATCGGCCTTAGGTAAATAGCAACTAGGACGCCATTTGTAAGGCGTCCGGGTGCCATGGAAACCATCTTGCCGTTGCGGAAGCAGCAGCGGCAAGATGGAAGAAGAGAGGAGCTTTCTTCCTCTCAACCACATAGATGTCGCTGGCCTGAAACAGGCTTTTTTTAAAGTGCTGCGCTATGATTGGTTAGTCTGCAGAGACAAAACAATCGGAGTGCTTACTAGCAAGGGAACACTATGATTGGTCCCTTGCCGGCTTACCACTTGTGTCTGCTCCTGGGGAGCTGTGACTCCGGGGCTGTGACACTTTATAGTGTCACAGCCCCAGGAGCTAATTTGGGCGTGGCCGTACATCACAATGCAGCAAGTCACTTGTTATTTGGTCGTACAGTTATGTCAGAAAGCATGAAGGGGTTAAAGGATAAAGATTTAACATGTTTGTTATGGTTTTCTGGAAGAAACTGACACCAGTGACTGAGTTAAAACACCCACAACACATATTATTTACCCTCCTGGCGGGGGTGGTCACCAGCTCCTCCTCCTCCTCATTCTCCTCATGAGAACCGGGATGGTCTGAGGGTCCGGCATCCTCATGCTGTGGGGTAGGGGCAGAGGGTCCTGCCTGCTCCTGCTCCTCCTCCTCCGACACCTCCTCCTCCACCACCACTGCCTTTTTGAAGGCCTGCGGCGGACTGAGGGGACGGGATCACCTATAATGGCAAAATTTTCTTAAGTTATAAAAACCTCGTAAAGCATAACTGTACCTATACATTACAGAGTGTTGCTGAAAGATACAAGAGTCATGTAAGCATTGTACCTGGGCAGATTTTGTTCCGTATCTCAGTGATCCGCTCCTGGTGTCTCCTCTTCAGGTCGGACCACTTTTTATAATGGCCATCCGCTTGTGTGTGACATTGTGGTCACGGTATAGCTCATAACCGATCCTCCTAAGGATCCGCTGCTTGTCCACGCGGGACCTGGTGGTGTCGTACTTCATCTCAAGCATTCGCTGCAGGATAAAAATGCAACCATATAATCCCAAATTTGTCAAATAAAAGTATTAGAAATGAATGTCATCATCTCAACACAACAAAAAATGTTTGAGTGTTTGAAAGTAAAACATTAGATTTAACGTTACAGTTATACAATCGAATTATATTTAAATTGTATGTGTGTGTAGTATGAGCAATCGGATATTGGCCATCTGAGGAGAGATGTACCCGTCTAGTGAGGTAACGGTACAGTATGGGGTGTACAGCTGGTCCGCCTCCACATGGTGCACCCTGGGTAACGCTAAATGAACCAGCAAATAATGGCGGTCAAACATTACTTCTCCTAACCAACCAGACGCATATTAGAATCCAAAGACTATGTGTGTGTGTGGAGGGATATACACTGTGGGGTATACGGTGTGGAGTATACGATGTGGGGTATGCACTGTGAGGCAGGAAAATGGATGTGCATTGTGCATATGAGAGATGTTTCTCAGCTGTCCAATGTGTCCATACATACATGCTACCAGACATAGTGGTGTGATGTCTTAACAGTACTTAGTGCACCTATCATTAACCCCTTCACGCCCAATGACATAGCTGTACGTCATCTGGCGGTTGTGGCACTCTTTGGAGGTGCGCTACTGGAGGTCGGGTTCCCACCCCTTAGTATCAAGAAGGAAATAAACTCCAGTTTATGCGTTGAAGATAAGTTTCTTTTAATCAGAAGTGCGGTAAATCATATACATGCGTGTGACGTTTCGGCCACAATACGGCCTTCATCAGACTGATACCGCTCTGAGGACTGTTTGGAAAATGGGCGTGTTGGTAGCAAAAGTAGACCACTGTCTATGTAGATATGCGGACGCAGGCCTTCCCTGCTATCGGGTCCCCATTACAGCAGCACGGTGACCCGATAGCCACCGCTCCCGCCGCCCAATTACACGCAAAAGCCGCAAACCGCAGGTCTGAATTGACCCCCGGCACATTGTCCCAAGGTGCCTGCTGATTGATTTCAGCAGGCACCCAGTTCTGATCACTGCCCGCCGCGTAGTGGTGATCGGAACTATACATGATGTACCGTTGTGTCATGTGTCCTTAAGGGGTTACAAACCCGTAAAAATGGCGTGGCATTGCTTTTATTTTGCATTTTGGACATTTTGCATTTTGTTTGGCTTCCCAATACATCTTATGCAATTTTAAATGGCGGAGTTAGAAAGTACAACTTGTCCCGCAAAAAACAAGCCCTCATATGGCTATGTGAACAGGCAAATAAAAAAGTGATGGCTCTTTGAAGGCAGTGAGCGAAATAAGAGGCTAACAAAAAAAAACTCTGGCTTTGACAGGGTTAATATGCCCTGAAGCAAGAAAAAATGTGAATTTGTATAAATACATTGGAATAACAAGCCTGTGATATGTAATACAGTGCTGTAATGTGGAATTACTTACAGTAATCAGGAGATCTTCCTCGACTTCTTTAAAATTGCTTGAGACCATTTTCATGCGCGTCACACACGAGTATTGCACTGCGATTCAACCTTCCTCCTGTCAACAAACTCGCAAGACAAAGCCACACCCGTATAGGCTCACACGAATATTTCAATGCAATTCTCGCGATAGAAGCACCATGTGCATATTGCGAATGCAACTTAGGCAACTTCCTATTGGTTGTCTTGATGGAATGAAGGATTATTGACAATATACCCCGCTGTAAGTTAGATGCGCAATGCGAGTAAACTTACTCAAATTACTCGCATTGCGCATCCAACTTAGTTCTGTGTATAGGCAACGTCCTCCTAACAATGGTTGGCTTGCTAGAATAAGCGAATACGACGAATACGAATGTAGCGCGATATTATCTATATTCGTTAAGTCTAGCAAACAACCAATAGGAACGTTGCCTATACACAGAAATAAGTTGGATGCGCAATGCGAGTAATTTAAGTAAGTTTACTCGCATTGCGCATCCAACTTAGACAACTTTCTGATTGGCAATAGTAGTTGCCGCCTATGCCTAAAGCCTATTTCACGCTCTAAGTTGGATGCGCAATGCGAGTAATTTAAGTAAGTTTACTCGCATTGCGCATCCAACTTAGACAACTTTCCGATTGGCAATAGTAGTTGCCGCCTATGCCTAAAGCCTATTTCACGCTCTAAGTTGGATGCGCAATGCGAGTAATTTAAGTAAGTTTACTCGCATTGCGCATCCAACTTAGACAACTTTCCGATTGGCAATGGCAATAGTAAAGTTGCCTAAAGCCTATTCCACGCTCTAAGTTGGATGCGCAATGCGAGTAAACTTACTTAAATTACTCGCATTGCGCATCCAACTTAGTTGCCTTGCTTGCTAGAATTAACTGAATATGACGAATACGAATATAGCGCTATATTCTGTATATTCGTTAATTCTCGCAACCCAAGTACCCCCGCCCCTACTACCATTAGGAACGTTGACTATACACAAAATTAAGTTGGACGCGCAATGCGAGTGATTTTAGTAAGTTTACTCGCATTGCGCATCCAACTTTTACCATGGTCTAGATAACCGTGATTCTCAAATCCGACAGTACATTCTAGCATGGAGGCGTTCCCATGGTGATGGGGACGCTCCATGCGCAGAGGAAGTTGGCACTCGGCAGACGGGCACTGACTGGAGCGGGAGGGGAGCATGGAGTCCTCGGACATGTAAGAATAAATGCTTTTGGGAAGTGGGAGGGAACAACTTTAAAAAAAAAAAAAAAAAAAACGAATTTTCGAATTTGCGAATATATAGCATCATATTCGAAATATTCGCGAATTAGCGAAGTGCCGATATTCGCGATTTAAATTCGCTATTCGAATATTCGCGCTCAACACTAATGGAGACTGTAAACAAGTGCTGCTGCTCATTAGCCATATTTCACCCTCCTCTATTATCTCCTCATCTTCTCCATTCCCACAGAGATTCACCTGTATTCAGGATCATGATTCCTGACAGGAATGGAGGATGAGGCAGCACTATAGCTTATTGTGGTGAAGTAACTTGTCCTCCTGTGTAATTAGGACAGGTTTTGTGTGTACTGATAGGATTGCGGCCATTTTATTTCTCCTAATGATTGCTCCCTAAACAAAAAAATCATTCTAAGTAATGAAAGGTATTTGTGAATATATTTATTATAAAATAATATTTAAGTATTTTCATTTTTTTAATTCCTGGAGAACCCCTTTAAGGCCTAACTGTCTCATAGGCCAACAGCTGTTCCTCTTGGCACCACATGCATACCAGCTGCACTCTCTTCTATTGGTGCCAGACGATTCCAGTGTGGTGGCACATTTTTGTTATTATATACATCTTCCTATCAGCACCAGTCTCTCTCTGGGTCTATTTTGATATCTGTCCCACCTCTTGTAGCTAAGGCCCCTTTCACATCTGCGTTTTTGCTTTCCGTCCTAGAGTTCCGTCCTCGGGACTCTAGGACAGAAAGATACTAATCAGGATAATCCTAATGCATTCTGAATGGAGAAAAATCCGTTCAGGATGCATCAGGATATCATCCGTTCAGTATGTGAACGTTTTTTGGATGTTGACAAAACCGCAGCATGCTGCAGATTTGTCTCCGTCCAAAAATCCGGAAGACATGTCGTAACGCTGGATCCAGAATTAATGCTTATTGAAGTGCATTAATCCGGATCCGGAATCAAGCTAAACGTCGTTTCGGCGCATCGCCGGATCTGACGTTTAGCTCTGCGCATGCGCAGCAGCAGTTCCAATCGGGCCCCAGTGTAAGCTGGGGCTCCAATCGGTCACCATGGCAGCCAGGACGCTACTAAAGTCCTGGCTGCCATGGTAAGTACTCCGCAGCAGTGTACTTACCTGCACTGCGGCCTCCTGGTGCTCCTTTATGAAGTCACAGGTCCGGGCGGCGCATTGATCTATGCGCCGCAGGGACCTGTGACGTCATGAAGGAGCGCCCGGCAGCCGCAGTTCAGGTAAGTACACTGCTATGGAGTACCATGGCAGCCAGGACTTTAGTAGAGTCCTGGCTGCCATGGTAACCTGAAAGCATATTGAAGACTGATCAGGATCCTGATCAGTCTTTAAAAGCTTTTAGGCGACTTGCGTTCTGACGGATCCGGCGGGACGGAAGTGCCCGCCGGATCCTCAGAATGCAAGTGTGAAAGAGGCCTAACTGCCATTTCAATGGCTAGCCACAAGTTCATATCATGGCTGAGCTTCAGGGTATCACGACATGCCATCTAGACAAGTCGTAATAGAGAGGCAGCATTTACAGTGCATTTGGAAAGTCTTCAGACCCTTTAAATTTTTCACACTTTTGTTATGTTGTGCTAAAATAAAAAAAATTATGTTTTTTCCCCATCAATCCGTACTCAATATCCCATAATAAGAAAGTGAAAAAAAATTGTATTAAATATTTGCTAATTTAGTAAAAAAAAAAAAAAAATTCAAATTTTGCAGTATTCAGATTCTTTGCTATGACACATTAAATTTACCTCTGGGGGCCTCCCATTTCTCTGGATCATCTTTGAGATGTTTTACACCTTGATTGGAGTCCACCTGTGGTGTCCAGTTGATTGGACATGATTTAGTAAGAGACAGCCCTATCTCTATAAAGTCTCACAGCTGACAGTGCATATCAGAGCAAAAAAACAAGCCATAAGGAGGAAAGAACTGCTTGTAGAGCCCAGAGACAGGATTGTGTGGAGGCATAGATCTGGAGAAAGGTACCTATAATTTCTGCTGCACTGAAAGTTCCCAAGAGCACAGTGGCCTCCATAAATCTTACATGAAAGACATTTGAAACAACTATAATTCTTCCTAGAGTTGACCTCCCCACCAAACTAAGTAATTGTTGGAGAAGGGCCTTGGTAAGAGAGGTGAACAACCCAATTGTGACTCTGGCTGAGCTCCAAACATCCTCTGTGCAGATGGAAGAAACTTTTAGAAGGTCAACCATCACTACAGCACTCCACCAATGTGGGCTTCATGGCAGAGTGGCCAGAAAGAAGCCTCTTCTCAGTAAAAGACACACGAAAGCCCACCTAGAGTTTGCAAAAATGACCTAAAGGACTCTCAGATTGGGAGAAACAAGATTAACTCATCTGTTGAAACCAAGATTGAACTTTTTGGCCTGAATTCTAAGTGTCCTGTCGGGAGGAAACCAGGCACTGCTCATCACCTGCCCAATACCATCCCTACAGTGAAGCATGGTGAATGGCAGCATCATGCTTGGGTTTTTTTTTTGAGTGTCTGGGACAGGAAGACTGGTCATGGTTGAGGGAAAGTTGAATGGAGCAAAATACAGAGTACATCTTCTTAACCCCTTCCCAACTGTCATACGGCTATATTTGTCCTATCTGCACATGCCCCGTGCAGCTAGCACATATACTGTATAAACGTTATTGCAGCTCTTTAATCCAAGCGCTGCAAAACGCTTGGTTTAAAGCTTCTGCCTCTGCACTGCCACTGTCACAAAGAGCATACAGTTCAGCAATGCCAGCAAGGGACCAATCAAAGTGTTTTTTTTGCTGGCGATTGATCCAATTGGTTAGTCTGTTCAGACTAACCAATCGGATCGTGTCAGTGTAAAAGTGCCTGTTTCAGACTATTTCAGCAAATTCTACGTTAGAAAATGCAGATGCCGCTCCTTTTTGAATTCTGCATCTGTTCATACAGCAGTTTACGACCACATATGGGGTGTTGCAGTATTCAGGAGAAAATGGGTAACACATTATGAGGTGCATTTTCTTTTGTTAAAGTGAAAAATTTGGGCTTAAGCGACTTTTTCTTGTAAAAAATATAATTTTTCATTTTCACAACCAAGTGTTTCTAAATTTGTAAAAATACCAAAGGGACTACAAATTAGAAGTGTTTCTAAATATTATGAAACGCCTCTGAGGTAAAAGTGGTCAAAAGTGGAGGGGTGTAATTTCCAAAATGGAGTCACTTTTGGGGGGTATCTACTGTAGGGGTGCCTTAGTGTGCCTTTAAATATGACACGACACACAAAAGCCATTCCAGCAAAATCTGCCATACAAAAACCATATGTTGCTCCTTTCCTTCTAAACCCTGCCGAGCACCCATACAGCAGTTTACAAATAGTGATGAGTGGCACGGGCAATATTCAAATTTGCGATATTTCGCAAATATTTGGTAGAATATTCGTCATATATTCGCAAATTGGCAATTTAGAGATTATTTTCTTAATTGCAAAAAATCAGCAATGTAATATTCACGTAATGCGTGCGAAATACAGGCGTGGGTCACTATTAGGGTATTTTCAGTACCAAAATTTTGATTCGGTATCGATACCACAAAAAAGTATTGCGATACTCGATACCATTCGATAGCACGTGAAAAAAATAAAATGCCAAAAAAAAGCCTTGTGCATTCCGCATTTTATGGAACGTCCAGCCCATAATACAACAGTTCTATCCTATTTTTTGGGGGGACAAGGTGACTAAAAGAAAATGGCAAATTGTGCAATTTTTCTTTTCTTTTATTTTTTTATTTTATGGGCGTTTACCGCTTAAGAGGATTTTTTTAACAATTTAGACTTTTGAGACGCGGCGATATGTAATATTTTATTTATTTATTGTTTATATATTTTATATGTAAAATTGGGAAAGTGGGTGATTTATACTTAATATTTTGGTGTACATTTTTAACTTTTTTTTTTTTTTTACAGTTTATTTATTAACTTTTCCCCCCTTAGGGGCTAGAACCTGGGATCTTTTCATCCTATTCACCCTGATACAGCTCTATCAGGGTAAATAGGATCTCACAGTCTCCCTGTGCACAGTGCACACAGCAGCAGGGAGCTGATCATGGCAGCCAGGACTTTAGTAGCGTCCTAGTTGCCATGGTAACCGATCGGAGCCCCAGCATTACACTGCTAGGGCTCCGATCACTACCACTGCCACTAATGAGGAGGAGGTGAGGGGACCCTGTGGCCACTGCCACCAATGCTTTTATTGCTGGAGGGAGGGAGGAAGGGGGATGGGGAGGGCGCACTGGCCACCAATGTATTTAATACTGGGGACGGGGGGGCAGGCGCACTGGCCACCAATGAGGAGTGACGTATACTATATGAATGAAGGCAGAAGAAACTCATTGCCAGCACCTGCCTTTGACCGGGCGCTGCGACCCGCGGCAGTTAGCCCCTCAGGTGCGGCACCTGAGGGGTTAACTGCCGCAGATCGCAGCGCTCTGTCAGGCAGGTGACGGCAATGAGTTTCTTCTGCCTGCATTCGTATAGTAAAAGTCACTCTTCATTGGTGACCAGTGACCCAGCCTCCTCCGCCCGTCTCTCCTCATTGGCAGCGCAGCACAGGGGGAGGGAGAGACTGCCTCCTTCTCCCCGTGCTGCCGACGAGAACATGGCCGCGCTGAGAGCGGCGCAGCCACATTCTCTGATACTGGGCTGTGCAGTAGCGCAGCCTAGTATCGATAAAAGTCAAATCCCGGTATCGTATCGATACCAGGCTAAAAGTATCGAATGGATATTGAAACTTCGATACCCGAAACAACCCTAGTCACTATAGCTATATTTTTCAATCTGCTAGAAGTTTCCTGAGACTGGAGAAAATGGTTGGCCCGGCAGAACATTACAATCGCTTTATATGCAGATAGAGTGTTATATTCGCGATTGCTAAATCGGCACTAATGATGTGAATATTTTGGTGCAATATGTTCAACTTCACAGTTTAACAGGTCTGACTACATATTAGTGATTGGTGCACTAAGTATTATTGTAAACTTGTGACATCACAGCACTATGTATGTATGTAGCATGATGTATAGACAGCAGAACCAGAATCAGCTACACTATATCACCATCTAACCTACACTGACTATCTCCCACTAACTATCTGTATTATATATATATAAGCTAACTACCTATCTAATGTAATGACACAGGAAAGCACAGAGCACAGCGATAACACTGCTGTCTCTCTCAGATCTGCAAAATACTGCATACAGTGGCTGCTGGGGAGGTTCTTATATACTAAAGGGGTAGCCAACTTTTCTATTGGTTGCTAGGGATGTTGCTAAGCTCAGAGAAAGACATTGCAGCCTACAAGCAAGAAGGGAGGTTACTGATTTAAAAAAATCTAGAATATTCGAAATTACAAGTATATATCACTGTATTCTAAATAGAGTTGAGCCGACACCTGGAAGTTCAGGTTCGACGGGTTCGGCCAAACTTCACAAAAAAGTTTGGGTTCGGGATCCGAACTTAACCCCGAACCCGAACCCCATTGAAATCAATGGGGACCTGAACTTTTGGGCACTAAAGTGGCTGTAAAAAAGTCCTGGAAAAGGCTAGAGGGCTGCAAAAGGCAGCAAAATGTGGGTTAGTGCCCTGCAAACAAATATGGATAGGAAAATGACTAAGAATAAAATAAAATAAAATAAATAAAATTTTTTAATAAAAATCTTGATCTAGGAGGAGGAAATGGATGTGGAGTAGGAGGTTGAGGAGGCGTAAGGTGGGAATGCCATCAGCAGCGTGTCTACCAGTGTGCGTTCGTAGTCACGCATCTTTCGATCATTAACAGACGTTTTTACCAAATTTGGTTCCCTGTCAGCAATGCACAGCAGGGTTTTTTCACTGGCAAAACGGGGTTCATATCACCCACCAATGGAACAGACGATTTAAAAAAATGTAGGCCCCTGGCACCCAGGCAGGAGGGGTTTATGCACGGCAAAACGGGGTTCATGTCACCCACCAATGGAAAAGATGATTTTAAAAAAATTTGGCCCCTGGCATCCAGGCAGTCCAGGGGTTTATTCATGGCAAAACGGGGTTCATGTCACCCACCAATGGAAAAGATGATTTTAAAAAATTTTGGCCCCTGGCATCCAGGCAGTGCAGGGGTTTATTCATGGCAAAACGGGGTTCATGTCACCCACCAATGGAACAGATGATTTTTAAAAATGTAGGCCCCTGGCATCCAGGCAGAGCAGGGGTTTTTCACAGGCAAAACTGGGTTGATGTCACCAACAATTTAAAAGAAGATTTTCCGCATTTTCGGTCACTGTCACCTATGAAGAGCAGGGGTTTGTACCCGGCAAAAATGGTAATTTTGCACCCAACAATTTAAAAGAAGATTTTTTTAATTTTCGCTCAGCCCTAATTCTAAATATTCGCAAATTCTCGAATTGCCGATAGTCACAATTAATATTTGCGATTCGAATATTCGCACCTAACACTATTTACAAACATAAATGGGGTGTTTCTGTAAATTGCAGAATCAGGGTAATAAATATTGAGGTTCGTTTTGCTGTTAACCCTTGCTATGTTATAGGAAAAATTGGATAAAAATTAAAAATCTGTCCAAAAACTGAAAATTGTAAATTTCACCTCAACTTTCCTTTAATTCTTGTGGAACACCTAAAGGGTTAACATAGTTTGTATAACCAGATTTGAGTAATGTGAGGGGTGTAGTTTCTAAAATGGGGTCATTTATGGGTGGTTTCTATTATATAATGACCTCAAAGTAAAATGAATTGGTCCTTGAAAAAGTCGGTTTTGAAAAGTTTATAGAAAATTTGAAAAATTGCTTCTTAAATTCTAAGCCTTTTAACATCCTAAAAAAATAAAATGTAATTTTTAAAATGATGCCAACATAAAGTAGACATATAAGGAATCTTTAGTAAAAACTATTAAATGAGGTATCACTATCTGCCTTTAATGCGTAGGAATTCAAATTTAGAAAATTACCTTTTTTTCAACATTTTCTGTATATTTGGGATTTTTTTATAATATAAATGTAAAACTTATTGACCCAAATTTACCCCTAACATCAAGTACGAGATGTCACAAGAAAACCTTCTCAGAATGGCTCGGATAAATAAAAGCATTCCAAAGTTATTAGCACATAAAGTGACACATGTCAGATTTGCAAAATTAAGCCTGGTCACGAAGGTGAAAAATGGCTTGGTCTTGAAAGGGTTAATGATAACTTGATCCAGAGTGCTCCCGACCTCAGACCAAAGGTTCTCCTTTCAAAAAGACAATGACCCTAAGCACACACTCAAGACAACACAGGAGTCACTCGGGGACTGTCCTTGAGTGGCCCAGCCAGAGCCCTGATTTAAACCCGATCGCACATCTCTGGAGAGACCTGAAAATGGCTTTCCACCTACGGTCCCCGTCCAACCTGACAGCGCTTGAAAGGATCAGCAGAGAAGAATGGCAGAAAATCCCCAAATCCAGATGTGCAAACCTTGTGTCATCATACCCAAGAGGTCAGGAAGCTGTAATCACTGCCAAAGGAGCTTCAACTTAGGTTACTTTCACACTTGCGGCAAACTTTTCCGGCATTGAGTTCCGTCCTAGGGGCTCAATACCGGAAAAGAACTGATCAGTTTTATCCTAATGCATTCTGAATAGAGAGTAATCTGTGTAGTATGCATCAGGATGTCATCAGTTCTGTCACTGTCAGTCGTTTTGGACGGAGGAAATACCGCAGCATGCTATCTCCGTCCAAAATGCCGGAACACATGCCGGAATGCCGGATCCAGGATTAATTTCCATAGGAATCTATTAGTGCTAGATCCGGCATTAAGAAATACCTGCATGCGCAGACCCTTTAAACTGAAAAAATAATACAAGACGGATCCATCTATCCGCATGACAAGCGGAGAGACGGATCGGTTCTTGCAATGCATTTGTGAGACGGATGCGCATCCGGATCCGTCTACAAATGCTTTCAGTTGTCATGCGGTTAGACGTATCTGGCAGGCAGCTACCCTAAGTCCTGAGTAAAACTTTTGTCAATGCAAGATTTTCTTTTTTTCTTTTTAATAAATTAACAAAGATTTCTAACACTCTGTTTTAACTTTCTTGTCATCGGTTATTGAGTGCAGAATAATGGGGGAAAACTTTTTTTTTTTTTTAGTACAAGGCCGCAACATAACAAAATGTGGAAAAAAATGAAAGGGTCTGAAGATTTTCAGAATGCATTGTCTATAGTATGGTATTTATACAGTAATATACACAAAGAAACTACTGGGCACTCTTTAAGATAATCATATAGTCAATTTAAAGCAACAGGCATCCATTTATAAGAGATACATACATAGTCCATGCACTGTAAGGGAGAACATACGGCCCATAAGCATAAAGTATACTCAAACAACTAGATAAAAGATAGGCCCCTAAAAAAGGGAGCCAGGCTGTGACTTGTTCAGAACATAAAACAGACCAACCACCTCATACTCATACAGGCATTGCACCGTCCGCTTACCCAAGCATTTCTGAGGTGGGGGAGAAAGAAGAATCCTAAACAAGTGGGGAAGCGGGGTATAATACTGTACATAAATCATCTGCTGCATTAATCACTTGCTTACTGCAGCAGGACTATATACGCCATGGCAGTAAGCTCCAGTGGCGTTTCTAGGGTGGGACAGGTCCTTTCTCTGGCACCCCCCCCCCCAATACTTGACCACATACCTCTTATATCTCCTGTCATGTAGACCTTCTCTTTCCTCATTTCTTCTTCTCCTCCGTTAGACTGCCATGACAAATTCTTTCAGCCCCATCTCGTCTCTACAGAATTTGTAATACAGACACGTTAGAGTTCTCAGTTTTTCTATCAACCTCCCCATCCTGGTGTCCCCACCGTGTCATCCTGCTGCCACCCCCAATACTGTGCCCATGGTGCTCCCCAATGCCCCAGGTACTATACTGCTGAAAAAATAGTGACCCCAGTAAACATAATTGGCATCATTTAAAAAAAAACAGTGTAAAGTAGAACTGGATTTCCAAAAGAGCTGTCAAATATGAAAGGTGGAAACTGATTGGCTGCTGTCGGCAACTAAGCCAGTTCTACTTTACACCTGTTTGATGAATTACCCCAAATGCCCCTATAGTGTCTACAGCAGCTATAATGTCCCCTAGAGTGCCCCCAGTAATAATAACACTGTATATTGTGCTCCAGGCAATAATCCCTGTATAGTGTCCCCAAAAATAATAGAATTGCCTCTACAGTGCTTCCCCAATAGCAACGCCCTCCACGCTGCCCCCATATAGTAATTTCCCCCACACTGCCCCCCATAGTAATCCCCACTGCCCCCATAGTAATCCCCCCCACTGTAATTTGCCCCCACACAGTAATTTCCCCCACACTGCTCCGACACAGTAGTTTCCCCCACACTGCCCCGACACAGTAGTTTCCCCCACACTGCCCCCCACACAGTAATTTGCCCCACACAGTAGTTTCCCCCATATTGCCCCCATTTAGTAATTTGCCCCCACATAGTAATCCCTCCCATAATTATTGCCCCCACACAGTATCCCACCATAATATTTTTCCCCCACATATTCTCCTGTGTCCCCCAAAGTTACTTGGCACATAAAATAAAAAGAAAAAAAAACTAAAAGTTAAATACTCACCTATGTCCAGGCGCTTGCTCGCAGAGTAAGGCGCGCACACTTCACTGTGCTGCTGCGTCCAGGCACAGGCGCGCGCGATGACATCATAACACATGCCTGCAGCGGGATTTCACTACCGTATAGGCCTCAGGCCTACTAGGCCTGAGGCCTATGGTGGTGATCGGCAGCGGGGCAGGGAACTATGCACTCCCGTGCCCCGCCGCAGTATGTGGGCGTCAGCATTCCAGCAATGAGTGCTTCCATCTGTATTGATGGAAGAGCTCATTGCTTCTCTGGCACTCCCCTGAGAGCCGGCACCCGGGGCGGACCGCAGACGCAACCCCCCCCCCCAGGCACGCCACTGGTAAGCTCTTATCAGTAACCCGATGTATAAATGCCTTGAATTACATTACGATCTGCCAGCAAACCATGGTGCTGCAGATCTGTGTGACCGCACTGTCAATAGACCAAAGTGGTCTCCTTGCGTGGCATCACTGTAACAGCGATTCATTGCTATGTAAAGTCAAAAGGCCTACAGGGACACTCTCTTCTTTATGTAAGAGCGCCTCCTGCTGACTGTAAAATTAAAGGTGAACCTGGAGTGTGTCTAAGGAAGGGGTTAATTCACTTTTTTTTCCATAAAAAAAAATAAAAAGTTTAAAAAAGGGAAATAAAAAAATATTTAAAGTGAGATAAAGAAAATAAAAATAAAAAAGTTATAGCTACAGTTACTAGTTTTAGCAATAGTATAGGAGACTAAGTACTTTTTCGTTCATAAAAAAATTAAGCAAAAAAATAGATTTTAGTTCTGTCAACAGTATAGCAGACTTTGTGCATGTAAAATATACACATTTTTTTCTTTTTTCTTTTCTTTTTTTTTTTTTAAATATAGTTATTCCTTTTAGCAAATTTCCCCAAGATGAATACCTTAGGGGGTCAACATAAAAAAGTCACTTTGAAGGAGTTTCTAATGTTTGGGCAATGTACGACATCTGTACTGGCAGTACAGTGCCATAGAGCCAGAAGTCGAAAAATAGGTAGCCAAAATGCACTCTAATCCTTTTAAGTCTTGTGGTGGGCCCAGCCAGTACATAAATTTCACAAATAAAGTCCATTTCTACACTGCAAACATACGGTAATGGTTTTAGAAATATTTTGTCTTGAAATCTTTTGTACCAGAAAAAAATTATTAAGAAAGGAATTAATTTTTTTCTTCATTTGAACAGTTTTTTCTTAAATATATATTTTTTCAATACTATATCTGTTATCTAATGCCACAAAAGAAAGGTCTAAGGCAGGGTTTCTCAACTCCAGTCCTCGGGACCCACCAACCGGTCAGGATTTGAGAATATCCCACAGAATTAATACCTGTGGTAAGTCTTGATGCAAGGAATTTAATTATATCACCTGCTCAATACTAAGGAAATCCTAAAAACATGACTGGTAGGTGGGTCCCGATGACCGGAGTTGAGAAACCCTGGTCTAAGTTGTCCCGTGATGAATAATATCAAGTACATGTAGGCTGCCTCAGAGATTAGTTATTTGTAGTTAGATAGGACCATTGCTAAACTTGAAAAACTGGGCTGGGTAATCAAGGGGGAATAAACACTCTGGTAATGAAGCAATGAGTAAACCCACTGAAATATACTAAAACTGTGGATGAGCCAGGCATCGGGGAGACACAATGTGCAATTTCTATATACCATAACCAAACTACATACAACAATATAAAGAATTAATGACCATGCTTCCTTATCTTCACAGAAGTGAACCAGAGGAGACCTCTATATACCCGGGAAATTACAACATCAAGTTTCCAGCTGGGCTGGTCAAGGGTGCCAGGAGACAATGGACCCTACATAGTGGAACTTGAGTTAATGTCAGATCCAAGGAGGAAACTTAGAAAGACTTTGTCTCTTGAACAGATGAATGTGATATTTAGTCATTTAAGCCCAAATACGCAATACCGGGCAACTGTCTTCTCAGAGTCCAATATCCAACATGTTCCACCTCAGAGCATTCAAGTCTCAACACTTGAGGGTAAGTAGCAGAGTAGCAACCGTGACTTGAAGGAAGCATGACAAATATGAATATGTAACTATTCAGATAGCTAATTCCGTTTACGCCAGGATGACAAAACCATGGCTGCCATCCTCCAAAACCACCGCACACCAGTTGTGTGGTTTTACAGTTCAGCCATGTCCACTTCAATAGAGCTAAGCTGCAATTCTAGACACAACCACATGTGGCACTGTTTCTGGTAGAAAGCTCCATTTTTTTGGTAATGCTGTCCAACCCCTGTAAGCATATGAAAAAAGGAAACTATAAGTTGGACACTTGGGGGCACATTTATTAAGACCGGCGCTTTAGACGCCAGTCTTAATAAAGCCCCATAGCTGGTGGAGGATCTGCCGAAGTTATGAAAAGGCTTAGGCTTCTCCATAACTTCCTAGCTGTCTTACAGACAGGGAAAAGTCACATATAGTGACGCAACTAACTGTTGCACCGCCATCTGCGCCTTAAATATGCCTAATTTAGGAGTATTTCAGATTAGTAAATGACCCCCTTCGATCTTAATTGACATTTTTGGTTTCTTTTGCAGAACAGCTTTCTCCATTCCAAATTTTAATCTCTGACCCCAGTGCACACAGTTTCCGGGTGAGTTGGGGTCCCAACCTTGACAGTGTTGCTGGATATGAAATTCAATACGGACCGATCCCCAGCAATATCGTACGAACCTTGCAGGTGGACAGCAGGGTGAATAGCACTGTTTTGGAGAACTTGAGATCCAACACAACGTACCTGGTTACAGTGTCTGCCATCTTTAAATCTGGCGGCGAGAAAGCTTTGTCTGCCATAGCATGCACCGAACATAGTAAGTGATTGCGTTATGGGGCAGATAATGAACATATTATTTGTGGAACAATTTGCACTTCTTGCTACTTTTAAAAAGTGGTGAGAAAAGGGGTAGGGCTCAGAGGGAGGGGTGGGGCCAGCCATGACCTGCCAGATTTACTGTAATTTAAAGTAACTGGATTAAATTATAGTTCAAATGTACACCAGATCATACTTGGCATAGATATGAATTTCTGGTGCCTTGGAATAAATTGACATAGCTGATCTTAGGGAGACCAGCTACAGAAAACACCGTGGAGCCTCATTTAAGAGTCTCAACACAGCAATCCTTTGCACTTTGGATTGCTGTGTTGAGACTCTTAAATTAGGCTCCATGGTGTTTTCTGTAGCTGGTCTCCCTAAGATCAGCTTTGTCTTGTTTTAGTAGTCTCCAAGGCATTGCTCCCGGTTAGCCAGAATCCTACTCCACACTGATGAGGGGCAACACCCCGAAACAGCTGTCTGTGGATGGATAACTGGCTTAGGTCTTCCCCGACACATCCTTAAAGCTTGTAAAAGAGCGGGATCTTGATATAGGGGCTGCTTAACCTGTTCCCGACCGCCGAACGCACGGATGCGTCCAGGCGGCGGCAGGTTTATTCCTCCTGGACGCAACCGTGCGTCATCTCGCGAGAGCCGAGATCTGCTGTGAACGCGCGCGCGTTCACAGCAGAGCGTGGCTCTGCAGTTGTACTACAGCCTGCCAGCGATGATCAATCGCTGGCAGGCTGTAAATGTAAAATAAATGAGATCAAAGTGGTATATCAGACGCTGTGTTGTTAACAGCGTCTGATATACCTAATACCTGGTCCTCTGGTGGTCCCATTTACTGGGATCGACCACCAGAGGACCAGGTAACAATGTAAAGTTGCATCAAACACTACACTACCCCCCACCCCCCCATCACGTTATAACCACTATTAACCCTTTGTTAACCCCTGATCACCCCATATAGACTTCCTGATCACCCCCCTGTCACTGATCACCCCCCTGTAAGGCTCTATTCACATGTCCATATGTGTTTTGCGGATCCGCGGATCCGCGACGCGGATCCGTAAAACGGACACCGGCAATGTGCTTTCCGCATTTTGCAGATCCGCACATTGCCAGAACTATATAGAAAATGCTTTTTCTTGTACGCAATTGCGGACAAGAAAAGGACATGTTCTATATTTTTGCGGAACGGAAGTGCAGACCCGTAAGTGCGGATCCGCAATTCCGGATCCGAGCGGGACAAAGTCTGTCCCCATAGAAATGAATGGGTCCGCAATTCCGTTCCGCAAACAGAATTGCGGACGTGTGAATGGGGCATAAGGGTCCCTTATCACCGCCAGTTAGTTAGCTACTTGTTAGGTAGCTAGCGCCCAGCCCACCGCACCGCAGTCACTGATTTTGGCAGAGATTTTTTCATCCACATTGATCGATGCGAATGAAGAAATCTGTGCCGTTCATTTTTTTTTTTCAGCGCAGAGGCTGAGCGGGAAAAAATCTCATTACCCGTATGCTCAATATACGGAGAATCGCAGAAACTCCTAATGCTGGCCATACGTGTAATGATTGCGGAGACCCTCAAATGCCAGGGCAGTACAAAACCCCACATGTGACCCCATTTTAGAAAGAAGACACCCCAAGGTATTCGCTGAGGGGTATGGCGAGTTAATGAAAATTTTTATTTTTTTGTCACAAGTTAGTGGAATATGAGACTTTGTAAAAAAAAAAAAAAAAAAAAACAATTTCCGCTAACTTGTGCCAAATTTTTTATTTTTTCTGTCATACCCCTCACAGAATACCTTGGGGTGTCTTCTTTCCACAATGGGGTCACTTGTGGGGTATTTATACTGCCCTGGCATTTTAGGGGTCCTAAAGCGTGAGAATCCAAATGCGTAAAAATGCCCTGTGAAATCCTAAAGGTACTCATTGGAATTAGGGCCCCTTGGCGCATCTTGGCTGCAAAAAAGTGTCACACATGTGGTATCGCCGTACTCAGAAGAAGTAGGGCAATGTGTTTTGGGGTGTATTTTTACATATACCCATGCTGGGTGTGAGAAATATCGCTGTAAACGACAACTTTTTAATTTTTTTTTATACAAAGTTGTCAATTTACAGCGATATTTTTCACACAAAGTATGGGTATATGTAAAATACACCCCAAAACACATTGCCCTACTTCTCCTGAGTACGGCGATACCACATGTGTGACACTTTTTGCAGCCTGAGTGCAAAGGGGCCCAAATTCCAACAAGTACCTTTAGCTTTTACATGGCTGCTCACAGTTTAGCCCGCCCAAAATGCCAGAACAGTACAAACACCCCACAAATGACCCCATTTTGGAAAGAAGACACCCCAAGGTATTCACTGAGGGGCATAGTGAGTCCGTGAAAAATTTAACTTTTTGTCAAAAGTTAGCAGAAAGGGAGACTTTATGAGAAAAACTATAAAAAATCAATTTACGCTAACTTGTGCCAAAAAAAAAATCTTCTATGAACTCGCCATGCCCCTCATGGAATACCTTGGGGTGTCTTCTTTCCAAAATGGGGTCACATGTGGGGTATTTATACTGCCCTGGTATTTTAGGGGCCCTAAAACGTGAGAAGAAAAATGCGTAAAAATGCCATCCTAAAAGGTACTCATTGGTTTTAGGGCCCCTTTGCGCATCTTGGCTGCAAAAAAGTGGCACACATGTGGTATCGCCGTACTCAGGAGAAGTAGGGCAATGTGTTTTGGGGTGTATTTTTACATATACCCATGCTGGGTGAGAGAAATATCTCTGTAAATTGACAACTTTGAATAAAAAAATGTAAAAATTTGTCGTTTACAGCGATATTTCTCACACACAGTATGGGTATATATAAAATACACCCCAAAACACATTGCCCTACTTCTCCTGAGTACGGCGATACCACATGAGTGACACTTTTTGCAGCCAAGATGCGCAAGGCCCTAAAACCAATGAGTACCTTTAGGATTTCACAGGGCATTTTTACGCATTTGGATTCTCACGCTTTAGGGCCCTTAAAATGCCAGGGCAGTATAAATACCCCACATGTGACCCCATTTTGGAAAGAAGACACCCCAAGGTATTCCGTGAGGGGCATGGCGAGTTCACAGAATTTTTATTTTTTTGGCACAAGTTAACGGAAATTGATATATTTTTTTTTTTTTTACAAAGTCCCTTATTTCACTAACTTGTGACAAAAATAAAATTTTACATGAACTCACCATACTCCCACGGAATACCTTGGGGTGTCTTCTTTCCAAAATGGGGTCACATGTGGGTATTTATACTGTCCTGGCATTTTAGGGGCCCCTAAAGCGTGAGAAGAAGTCTGGAATCCAAATGCGTAAAAATGCCCTGTGAAATCCTAAAGGTACTCATTGGTTTTAGGGCCCCTTTGCGCATCATGGCTGCAAAAAGTGTCACACATGTGGTATCGCCGTACTCAGGAGAAGTAGGAAATAAGTTTTGGGGTGTATTTTATATATACCCATACTTTGTGTGAGAAATATCGCTGTAAACGACAACTTTTAAAAATTTTTATACAAAGTTGTCAGTTTACAGAGATATTTCTCTCACCCAACATGGGTATATGTAAAAATACACCCCAAAACACATTGCCCTACTTCTCCTGAGTACGGCGATACCACATGAGTGACACTTTTTTGCAGCCTGGGTGCGCAAAGGGGACCTAAATTCCAACGAGTACCTTTAGCTTTTACATGGCGGCTCACAATTTAGCCCCGCCCAAAATACCAGAACAGTAAACACGCCCCACAAATGACCCCATTTCGGAAAGTAGACACCCCAAGGTATTCACTGAGGGCATAGTGAGTCCGTGGGAGATTTTATTTTTTTGCCAGAAGTTAGCAGAAATGGAAACTTTATTATTTTTATTTTTTTCCTCAGAAAGTGTCATTTTCCACTAACTTGTGAAAAAAAATGAAATGATACATGAACTCACCATGCCCCTCCGCGAATACTTTGGGGTGTCTTCTTTCTAAAATGGTGTCATTTGGGGGGGTATTTATACTATCCTGGCATTCTAGCACCTGAAGAAACATGACAGGCGCTCAGAAAGTCAGAGCTGCTTCAAAATGCCGAAATTCACTTTTTTGCACCATTGTTTGTAAATGCTATAACTTTTACCCAAACCAATAAATATACACTTATTGGACTTTTTTTTATCAAAGACATGTAGAACAATAAATTTAGAGAAAAATGTATATAGAAATGTAGTTTTTTTTAAAAAATTTTACAACAGAAAGTGAAAAATGTCATTTTTTTTGCAAAAATGTCGTTAAATTTTTATTAATAGCAAAAAAAGTAAAAATGTCAGCAACAATGAAATAGCACCAAATGAAAGCTCTATTAGTGAGAAGAAAAGGAGGTAAAATTCATTTGGGTGGTAAGTTGCATGACGGAGCAATAAACGGTGAAAGTAGTGTAGTGCGGAATTGTAAAAAGTGGCCTGGTCATTAAGGGTGTTTAAGCTAGGGGGGCTGAAGTGGTTAATATGGTGGATTTGGTGATCTCTGTAATAAGGGCAAACCCCTTTGCTTGGTTTTCCTTCCTTTGAGGGATATCTGGCTTTCATTGTGTTGAAGACCCATAACTGGGGCTCCACATTTATTTTGCATAGTCAAGAAGGAGAGGGAGGGGCTGGCAAAGGAAGCAGGAGGAGCAAGGGTGCACAGAGTGGCTTGCGCCCGCCCTCAGTAAATTTAATTGTTGACAGACTCCCTTTAAACTGGACATTCTTCAGTTACCCAGAAGGAGGAATACAGATGAGAAGAGTTAGAGTAGCAAAAATGGGGGTTGCAGTTGGTACTCACTCTGACGCTCGCCTGGGCCGTGCAGTGATGGGAAGGGCGCACCTTTCTTCCCTTCGGGACACACCCTGGTCCTGTGGTTTTCCTGCCTGATGGTGGATCGGGTGCCCTTGGTGGTGAGGAATGATGAAGTGCAAGGCAGGGTCCCGTGCGGTTGGAGGGGGCAATGATGAGGCAGTTTTGTAGGCAAACAGTTCTTTACTGAAGATTCAAGTTTAAAGGCTTTGTACACCTTAGGAAGCATTTTTTTTATGATTGCATCTTTTTTTGAATTGGCCTTTATTAAAAATATTGAGCTGTTCACAAAGGGTTAACTGTTTTTCTAGCTGTGTGACTGGTACTTTCGCTTTCACTTTGTGCCTGGTCTTTGAATAAACCTTATCTCTGAATTACTAAAAGGTCATAAACACTTACCATATTTTTCACCCTATGAGACGAACTTTCCCCCCCCCCCCCCAAAAGTTGGGGTAAAATGGCAGTGCGTCTTATGGAGCGAATGCTGCAGTTTACACTGATACACCGCGGCCGCGATGCTGCACAGCGCAGCCGGCGGGTGTTTCAGCGGGGAGGGAGGAGGGGCTTGGGGCCGGCATCTGGTTTTCTAAGGGCAGCGGGGCCCGGTGCAGTCACTGTATTCTATTACACCGAGCCCCGCTCACTGTAGTATTCATATCTAAGTGGAGGCATTGTTTAACTATAGAAATCATCTTTAATCCAGCAGCCTATAGTACTTACTAGTAACTTCGTAACAGGCAGGACACCGGCCGGGCGGCCGCAGCTTATCTCACTACATCACGCGCCTGCTCCTCCCACTTTATGAATGAAGCAGGCGCGTGATGTAGTGAGTTACGCTGCAACCGCCCACCCGGCCTCCTGCCTGCTAAGGAAGTTACCGGTACTAGTAAGTACTACAGGCTGCTGGACTGAAGATGATTTCTATAGTTAAACAATGCCTACACTTAGATATGATTACTACAGTGAGCAGGGCCCGGTGTAATAGAATACAGTGACTGCACTGGGCCCCACTGCCATTACAACACCAGATGCCGGCCCCCACCCCCTGTATTGGGGGTCATTCACTACACAGGGACACTGTTATAGGGGTATCTGTGGATGACACATAGCATAAGATGCTATATATGTGTCATCCACAGATCCCCCCCATAGCAGTGTCATGCCATCCACAGATGCCCCCATAACAGTGCCATCCACAGATGCCCCCATAACAGTGTCAGACACAGATCCCCATTAATTCAAAACCCACCAAAAGGCACACCTTTTGGTTAAAAAAAATGTTTTTCTTATTTTCCTCCTCAAAAACCTAAGTGCGTCTCAGGCTATTTTCACACCTGCCGCTAGTTCACGTGTGCCCCTGGACTGCTGCTCCATCCAAATTGACTATAATGGGGCAGTGGGCGGAGTTCGAGCAGCAGCACAGCAGCGCATGGCGAGAGGCTGCTGGCCTCTCGCCGTGCGTTGCCGTGCTGCCGCTGGAACTCCAACCCCATTATAGTCAATGGGGAGGGAGCGGCAGTCGGGGGCACACGGGAACTAGCGGTAGGACGGATCGGACAAGCTTTTCACCCACCAGAACAGCCTGACAGACTCCCCTGCCGCTAGTGTGAAACTAGCCTTATGGGCCGATGCGTCCTATAGGGCGGAAAATACGGTATTTAAGCCACATTCTTATCAGTAAGATAAGAACTGAGCTATAATGAGTGTTTATAAGGGCAGGGAGCAGAGATAAGGAGTCCGTATGCTCCTGGTCTGACAGAAAATCCATGTCAGAGCATGTCAGTTCTGTACAGAAAAAAGGACTCCATATTTTTAATAAAGGCCAATTTCAAAAAAAAAATTAGTTCAAAATGAGTACAATGCAATAATTTAAAAAATTGCCCCGAAAGGTGTACACAGCCTTTAAAGTGGTTTTCTAAGATTTTTCTTACTGATGACCTATCTGATCGGTGGAGGTCAGACTCCCGGGACCCCAGACGATCAGCTGTTTGAGAAGGCACCAGCGCTCGCAGTAGCACCACTGCCTTCTCTCAGCTTTCCCTAGGCTGTGACCACACATTGCTTGGTCACGTGGCCTAGGAGCAGCTCAGCTCCATTCAAGTAAATAGGCCTAAGCGCTATACCAAACACAGCTGCTGTACAATGTCGGAGTGCCACTGTCTTCTCAAAACAGCTGATTGGCGGGACTCCTGGGTGTCGGACACCCACAAATCAGAGTCCGATACTAATGACCTAAAGGATAGGTCATCAGTAAAAAAATAATTTTTGAAAACCCTTTTAAGCACATTAGTTACAACAGCATGCATGGACTTGCCAATGTTACACAAATCCACTTTCCACAGTTTTTACAAGTTAAACAGTTGCAAATGTAGTTAATAGGCCAAGATGTCTTTTTAAAGCAGTCCTCCTCGCACTGCACTTTTCTATCTGAATCTTGCACAAACATTCAGGAATGGGCTGTAACACTTTCATTTCTGGAATGCAACCACAGGGCAAACCCCATTGTCAGACTACAATCTGCACCTTATTTATAGTTTGCCATACTTACAATGTACGTTTCCACAATGCCCTCTGCAGGATATGGATATTTTCTAATACAGATGATCAATCTGCTCCCCAGGTGTGTATCCAGGCACCATGAGGCTACATGCACACGTTCAGGATTCATGTGCGGAGAATCCGCACTGAAATCCGTCGGTGTTCGCAGGCAAATCCGTGCGGTAAATCCGCATCAATAGGTGCGGATTTGCATGCGGATTTGCATGCGGATTTGCATGCGGATTTGCATGCGGATTTTCCGCATGCGGATCCGCATCAAAATCCGCACTGTGTGCGTGCACCATCCGGATTTTATCCTCCACATTGAAGTGAATTGAGAAAATCCGCAAGATATCCGGACAGGAAAAAAAAAAAGAATTGACATGCTGCGGATTTTAAAATCCGCACCGCAGGTCAAAATCCGCGCAGAAAAAATCCGCATCGTGTGCATTGAGAATTTCAAATTCTCATACAATACAATGTACAAGATGTACGGTGCGGATTTTCCGCACGCAAATCCGCGCGGAAAATCCGCACGCAATCCTGATCGTGTGCATTCAGCCTTAGGCTTTAAACTTCTCGACACGTGGCTATGGAGACTCAGTTGTCCTTTTCAGACTCTCCACAGAACTTTTCTCTACACCTCCTCTTTTACATATGGCTTGCTTTCTGAGCTTTTTTGGTCTTTCTCTTGCCTTGCTCTGGCTGGTACTTAATCCATGGCTGTCTTTCCTTTCAGTTACCAAACATTCGTGTGCGCTTTCTCCTCTCTGCTCTTAGACTCAAAGGACTGCACCAAACTATTGGTGGATGTAAATACAGCCTACTAACACATTGCATAACAAATGCAGGAAATGCATTCACCACATACACAAGTGTGTTTTTGAACCCCTTTGCAGTGTACCACTGCTCTGCAACAGGATGCTGCAGTTCTAGGTGTGCTATGTTTGCTACACTGGTTCATACCAGATGATACATTTGGGGCTTCTGTTTGTCTTACTTTACACCACCTATTGGTTGGCCTACTTTAGGCCAACATTTTGTTGTTCAATTACTTTTATTAGCAAGTACATCATTGGTTATAATGTTTAACAACATTCCTCGATTGCAGATCGAGGCAAAGTACAATGACATGTATATAATCATATGCATTACACAGTAGGGAGATGATGTACATTGTCAAGAATATAACAGCATATAATTACAGCTGTAAGTATTGAATAAGTATAACTGTGTAACGGTTTCTTAACATGGTATGCTGGTGTAGACATAAAGGACGTGAGGCATGAGGGATGGGTGGGGGGGGGGTATATATCCTGATTCGTAGTATACTTGTAAAGTGAAAATTAGTCGTTTTAAGTACTGGCGTCAACCCTGCTTAACCATGATTGGAATTCACTGGAGTTTTTATACATAATCCAGGGAGTCCAAATTTTTCGGTATTTGTTGGTCTGGCCACCATCCTCTGCCATTAGCTCCTCCATTCTATGGATTTTCTCAAAAGTGTTGAACCAGTCCTTAAATTGGGGAGTGGTAGTAGTTTTCCAGTATCTAGGTATGACCAGGCGAGCGGCTTGCACAAAAAATCTCAAGAGGCCTCTTTTCAGAGTGGAATAGGCCAACATTTTGGCCCATGATGGCACATATTAAAAGGGTTGTCCAGGATATTACTATTGCTGGCCTATGATCAGCATAGTCCACCATCAATATCTGATAAGCAGGTGTCCCCACATTGGCTGTTTTGAGGTGGCTCCTGCACTGGTACTGCCCAGCTCCATTCATTGTGTAGTGGACAGACGTTGTTAGTGTAGCGCTGCTCCATCCATTACACAATGCACAGAGCTGTGTGTTTCCAGCGCCAACCTTTGGTACCAGAACAGCTGATCAGTGGGTATGCAGGGTGTCGGACCCCCTGCCAATCACTTATTGATGGCCTATCCTGGGGATAGACCATCAGTAATATAATCCTGGATGACCCCTTTAAGCTACATCTCTTTTCTTTTAAGACATGCCCCTTGCCAAGCAAGGGGAAAAGCATCTAAACACATACTAAAAACACCATTCATATGCAGACTTTTGTGTCTTATGTGTCTCAGGCTGTAGGTGAACCCTGTGTGCTATCTGATCCTGCAGTCGTGGGTTATTCCACTCCCTTTACCCTTTCAGACAGAAGAAGGATCAAACTACAGACATGGCTTGTTTGCAGTCTGAAACCATGATGTCACATTGGTTGCAGAGGTGGACATATCCTTACATCTATGTGTTTGTTTCCAACATTCATCAGACTTCTGACAATAGTTGTAAACATTTGTGTCTTTTTATTAGATGAGACAAAGGTAAAGTACCTGCATTTAAAAGACCTGGGCTCCAGCACTGTGAAGGCCACATGGGGATCTGCAGATGGAGACGTGCAGGGTTATCGTGTACGGTGCAGAAGGCAAGCGGGTCATTCCTCAGTCATTAGTGTAGCTCCACAGGCTAAAAGTATATATTTGACAGACGTGGCAGAAGGAACCATGAATAAGATCTGTGTCATGCCTATTTATAAGGATGGAGACGGGAAAAATCTGTGCCGAAAGATTCAGATGCAACCAGGTAAGTGACAGAACCGATGGATAGTCCATACAAAGCTCAACAACCTAAGGCCTCATACACACGACCATAGCAGATCCATGCCTGTATTGCATCCCTCCAACAGCGGGTCCACAGTATACAGGCCCCGGCCATGTGCGCACTGTATCATGGAGGGGAACCCTTTCATTTGAATGGGTCCGCTATTCAGAAGATACGGGACGGTATAGTGGAGGCACGGATCGGAAGTTTTCTGTTCGCATGGGTTTTCTGTCTGAATGCACTCATTTTTTGTGGTGCGAACCATCGGAAGCGGATCGCAGACCCCATTCAAGTGAATAGATCCACGTCCATAGATGGCAGGCACACCGTCGTGTGCATGAGGCCTTTATAGGTAGTCTAGGATTAAAAGAGGTGTTTTGTTTTTTTGTGAAACAGTGCCACTTTTGTTCTCGGACTGTGGTATTGCATTCACTTGAAAGGGTATAAGCTGCAAAACAAGACACAGCCTACAAAGAAGAGTGGCATTGATTCTGGAAACACAGCACACCCTTTTTTCTCATCCATTTACCATTTTGTGCCTACAGCTCTTAGATAGTGCTAAGTGTTACAGATTACAGGTATGTGTTCCATGGTTACAGATTACATCCTGCTGTCATACTCCCACTTGGTAATTTACATTTGGTGGATTGGCAAAAACTAGAAGGCAAACACATGAGTTTGCCGAGGAGCTGCATACACAAAATGATAGCCTATTTTTTTTTTTTTAATTACTGGTGCAATAGATGGATAGTTGGTTGCCAAGATGAATATATTTTCGAAAAAGCTAGCTATATACCTTTTCCAGAATGTCATGCATTAGGCTGGACCAAAGAGTCATACACAAGAAAAGTAGGGTATGGGAAGTGACCGCTTCTTGAGCATGTTTCTAGTTTAGAATATTGTGTTCAGTTTGAAAGCATAATGAGCCATTAGCTTCACAAACTAAAATTAATCCATTAAGATTCAGTACATCAGAAGTAACTACCAGCACAAAGCACAGAACTGAACGGTGAGGAGTATTTACTCTTTAGGTCTGTTCATTATAATGAATCTCTCCAAGCAACAAGCTGCTAAAAATAGAAATAATTTACAACAGAAGCAAGTGGTTCCAAGTCTTTAGCTGCCCTTAATAATATTCAGTCAGCTTAGCCAGGAAGGTTGGAGATATTCACAGAGCTCTTTGTATGAAATTATGAACTGTCCTTGAGAATGGAATAGAGATTGAATGCAATAAGCAATTACTCTCAGTATTCAATATGATTAGGGATCAAGCAGTATCCTTGACAAATGCTGAAGGTTCATGCCAAGAAACTGTATCTCTGCATTTAGCGAAATAGAATTGAAGAGCTTCTCAAAATAAAGATGATTTGACTTCTGCAGATCATCTTACTGGTCATAAAAAATGGCTGATGTCTTAACATTTACGGATAAATTGAATGGTAAAAAAAAGCCTGGCAAATTGGGTTGGCAATAAACTAGAAATGAAAAAAAGCTAAGTCTTGACTTAGGGGTAAGAATATGATGCAACCAGAAGAAGACAAATGCTACTAATTTCATAGAGTGGGTGATACTTTAGACACTTTGGGCCTTTTTAAACCTTCGGTCTCATGCACATTTCTATATTATGGCTCTGTACAAACTACACGTTGTTCGCAGTCCTTAATATGGAGCCTATAGACTGTTGTACCCTTGATTGGCTCTGATCACATGTGAAGGTAAATAGAGGTTCCTTCTGTTGTATCCATCAGATGCCATATTTAGCATTTCTTCTGAGGAAGAATATTTCCTTAATATGGTTCCGTATGAAGGCACAATAGGGAGGCACCTGGAGTGGCTGTCTCTCAGGTACTACGTACGGTTCTGCCCACCAGTGGTATGCTAAGACTCCCCAAGACATGGGACATTTTCAGCTATTGACAATTTTGTCTTTTTTTCTATTAGGAACATCAGCGAACAGCTATTCAAGAATATGAACCCGGTAAATGGATGTTAAAAGATGCCATGAAGGCCATCATGAGTGGAGCCACATGAAAGCCACAGGCTCTACAGGATGAGAAACCTTCACTCTCTGGACGTGTCTGCAGAAGGAAAACTACTGGGAGCAGAGCTTGGGCATTTAGGCCTGTAGAATAGACGAGATAACCTAGTGTAACATCCCTGTGGTCAACAAGAGTGACCACAATGAACCACTTCATAACCACTTTAGACTGTTCCTAACAGCCATTTTAAGGGGTTCTCCAGGATAAAAAATTGATGGCCTATCCCAATAGGCTGTAATTATTAGATTGGTGGGGGCACCAACTCTCAACACCCTCTGAACAGCTGATTTAAAGAGGCCACAACGATCCAGTGAGTACCGCGTCTCCTTCATTGTTTAACAGGCACATTTATGTACTTTTAGTATTGGCTGTACCTAGTACAACAACTCAGAGCAGCTCAGTCCAATTCAAGTGAAAGTAATTGAGCTGCAATATCAGGTACAGCCACTAGCAAATGTACAACACTGTGTCTGGTAAACAAAAAAGGAAACCTGTGATCAGTTGATCGGCGGGGTTGATAAGAATCGGAACCCCACTGATCTCATACTGATAACTGTTCCTAAGGATAGGCCATCAGTATTTCTACTGGAAAACCCTTAAACTGTTATGTCAAAGAAGGCTGGTTACCGGCTGTATAATACAATGGACATCTTGCCTCAACATGGGCCTAGGAAATGGTATAACTGAGGTCTTTGAAGAAGCAAAAGATTAATGTTGTGTGTTTTCATATAACTGAGGAGATCTGTTACAAAAGGAAAAAACTCATGAGCAAAAAGTAATGCAACCAAGATCAGCGTCGAGAGAAAGAAACTAAGGGCCTTTCCACACAGACCTGGATTGTGTCAATTATCGGAAACAGACATTCATTAGAATGGTCATTCCCGATAATTGATGCTGCTGATCACCCAACAAAACACTCGCGCCTGGTGATCTCATCTTTCATGTAGCACATCAGCCTGTGCAATAACGATCATTCATTCCCTTTTCACTTTGTATTGGGCCATGTGAAAGGCACTTTAATCATGGGCATCAACCCATGTTAAATGACCCTAAACCAGTGGGTGCTAAATACACTCAATATCCATCCTCACCCCAAGTCCCAGACTAACTATTATTGCCTACCTAGTTGAGTAGCACGGTTCATTGTGAGGAAATCTCTACAGGTCTCATAGCACCTGGCCGTTCTAGACCAGTTTGGTGAAGAGGCAGTAGCAGTTTCCTGGCTGTGTAGCTGGCACACTTAGAGCCAAACGGTTGAATATTGTATGGACATAATACAGGGGTCCATATTTAAAGTGATTCAGTCTGCAAATCCACTTTTAAGTAACTGCTCCACAGCGAGACGGCAGTGATTGTGATTTGTGGGATTACCGCTCCACTACTTCAGTGTTTCCACACCATGCCATGGTTGTAAGCATGCTGGTAATGAAAGGTCACTTCACTAGTAATACCATGTTGGGTCTGCATAGAGCCCTAGCCTGATGGACGCTGTAAAGCTGAATGTTCCAGATACACCTTAGAAGATGCAGTAGACACGTCTCTTATTGCTATATGGACAACCTTAAAGGACTCTAAATAAAGCATAACTTGTATTAGTTCTAGAGCAAATGTCCTTAACCTCACAGTAGGGAGCTCAACATCCGGGGTGTGATGTCCACGGACTCATGTTACAGGAACGGGCCATGTACATATCCGGGGCTCGGTCTACAGTCTTCTTAATTTGCATGCAAGCAGGGGCAGGAATGGTCAGTGATATAGGATACTTACAGGAACCACCATGTCCAGAATGTTCTTTTCTTCTGCTTTGTCTCCATTACTGTACAGTATATTAATTCTCTACTGTATAGTTAAAGTGCTTGTCAATAATGAGAAAAATGGCTAAAAAATGGCGCCACTCTTGTAGACAGGCTGGGACTGGTATTGCAGCTCAACCCATTGAAGTGAATGGGACTGAGCAGTAATAGCAGAAATGGCCCATAGGCAACAGAAAAAAAAACTGACCCCTTGAAAGAGGACCTGTCAGCTCTCCTGACATGTCTTAGTAAATACATGTGTTCCCCATAATATAACAGTTCAGGAGCTTCTCTGTATTGTGTTGTTCCTCTGCTGTTCCTTCTAGAAATGGATGAATAGATTGACAACTTACACACTGAAACTGTTCAGTCACCACTGCCAGTGCAGGGACACACACTTATACCAAGGAGAATGGCAACGCCCATTTATTCATAAATTTCTAGGAGGTATTCCAAATGGACAACACCAAGTTGAGTTTTAAAAAAATATGTTCCAGAATCATCATTTTATGTGGAATACAAGTATTTACCAAAACATATGTTAAAGAGGTCATCTCTTCCGACATAAGTTAATAAAGAGGAACCAGGACTTTGGGGAGTTATATTATGTACAATTCCCTAATATATTTTCATCAGTCAAAACACCCGAATCAAATCAGGATCGATCAAAACTTAATGGGGTACTCCCATCTCAGACTTTTGTGGCATATCCACAGGATATATCCTAAAAGTCAAATAGATGTGGGGCCCATCCATGAGATCTACAACTATCTCCATAATAAGGGCCTTGCTGCAGTGTATGGAGAAATGCACATCTGCAGCAGTGTACGGAGAGGTGCACATCCACAGCAGTGTACGGAGAGGTGCACATCCACAGCAGTGTACCGAGAGGTGCACATCCGCAGCAGTGTACCGAGAGGTGCACATCCACAGCAGTGTACAGAGAGGTGCACATCCACAGCAGTGTACCGAGAGGTGCACATCCGCAGCACTCTTCGTTCGCATCCATAGGAGTTTTAAAGACAGCTGCACGACAGCACTCAACTGTTCTTGGAACTGTTAACAGAAGTGAATGTGCAACAGAGGCGCGGTGCGCACTGGGGTCCCTTTAAGATGAGATAAGTGTTTTGTGATGCCAATTGCAATAAAGCAACAACGGGACAGAGTCCCTTTAAGGAATGGTGTTGGTACCCAGGTGTAGGAATGGCCCAGTGGTATAGGGTGGCCTATAATGTCCCTTAATGTTTTGTGCATGTCACGGTGCTCCTACCTGGATACGCTGGAACCCCAGGCGTTGGCTCTGAAGCAGACAAAGGGGGTAGTTGAATTGTGGGATGAAGAATAAACTGAGTCCAGACCTTGTATATAGTTAAACAGCAGCTTTACTTGAATAAACGTTCATCAGAAACAGTCTTCAAACTTTGTCTTGGTTTCAGCAGGCTTTAGCATTAAAACTGGAAGGCAAACTCGTCTGTACTACATCTGTTGCTCTCTGGCTCTGATGTACTGATAGGCTGGCTATATAACTCAGCTTTTGCTGTATGCTGCACTTTCCTTCTGTAGTCTGTCTCTTAAATTATACCAAGGAACTTTTTTTCCTGGCTTCTGAGACTTCAAGCTTCTGCCTCCATGTCCAGCTAAGCTTAGGGTGCTCTGGCTGGCTTGGTTTGCTCTTGGGTACGTCCCACAGAGACGTGGCCCTGCACACCTTCACCTAGCTTGGGGTAAGCTAGGATTGACCTCTAACTAACTAGTCTCCACCCTTCCTTAGAGAGACGGTTAGAATGGAAAGAATGGTTCCATTCTCTCTAACTGTAGCTCTGCCATGCTTGCTGCCACCTACTGGTGAACCAGAAACATTACATGAACATATACAGTTGCATAGAAATAGGAAATGCACAATGTGGAGGACTTAGAATAAATTCATAGATGAAATGATATTAGCATACACAGATAGACGCAGGGCGTAGGAGTGTTAATGCCACTCGGGGGCATTACAAATGGAGAATGCACAGCCACCTCTCCCTATGCTGCAGGGGGGCCCCGTTATGGAGACAGATGTAGATCTCACAGGTTGGCACCATATCTGGAATATGCCATAAAAGTCTGAGATGGGAGTACCCCTTTAAAGCAGAGGATGCTGCATGAAGCCCAAATTCCCTGCAGCTCGTTGACAAGTCTGTAGATATTTTTGTATTTTAAGCATTTTGTACTAACTTTTATAGTTGTTTATTGCACAATAAAAAGTTAACAGTGGGTTGTACAAGAGCGTGTCAGAATTTTTACTGAATGTTTATTAGAAATACATAAACTCATATAACTATATATCGAAAGCAATACTGGTCCACATATCTGCAGGTAGCAGTCCCAGGGGCATATAGGCCGCTTATGATGTATGGCAGCCACCCATGTCAAGAATAATGCTGCATGTAGAGCTATTTTTCCCGTCAAGTAGCGGAATCTGCGATGGAACCTCCAATGCAGATGTGAACATAGTCAATCAGATGCCTTTCCTCTGCTGCTCCCCCTTGTAATGTTGTACTGAATTAGTGAGAGGCTGCAGCAGCATCCCCCTCCTCTCCGTCTTCTATTTGCTGTCACGGGCGTCACTAGACCAAAAGCCCCGGACCATCGTGGCTGCCGTACATTCAATTGTATCGCCGCCAATAGCCCCCTGTAAATTACTCTTAGGACCCGCTCACTCTACGTTTTTTTAAAGCTGTTTTTCTCGCGTTTTCCACATATAATCCACACCAAAAAACGTCTCCTATTCATTTCAATGGGAGGCCAAACTTGCTTTTTTTTCCAAAACAGTATCAGAAAAAAAAGCAGCATGCCTTATCTTGGAGCGTAATTTACACTGATTCTCCAACTGAAATGAATGGCAAGTAGAGATGAGCGAACATTTAAAAAAAGCTGAGCCACGCCCCCTGCACTGATCACATGACAGTGACGTCACCCCAGGTCCTTCAGCTGTGCAAAAGTTCGGGTTGGTGGCAGCCGCCCCTTATGGATTCCATATGCCGCTATAGTGGAATCCATAACGGGATGCGCGACTTACCACCACCCGAACGCCGAACAACGGACTTTTTTTAAATGTTCGCTCATCTCTAATGGCAAGCTAAAAAAAAAATGCGTCAATAACCGCACCAAAACTGTAAAGAAGATTAATGCGGGTTCCGTGCTGATTTTTTCAGTGCATTTTCAAAATCTGTCATGTGAACATACCTTTACGGTGCACTCACATGCTGTGGATTTTGTGGCAGAAATTTCCACAACTGAAAATCAGTTCCATTCACCTAAATGGGGCTTGCCGAAATCCATATGCTCGCCGCCCCATTCACATGAATGCAATTGATCTTCAGTTGTGAAAATTTCTGCAACAAAATCCGCAGCGTGTGAGTGCACACTTATAGGCCACTCAGCCTGAGGCCTATTAGAGGTCGCCTGCATCACCATGATGTCATTAGGCAGCCTGCGCAGCGACGCTGCCAATGCGGGCCAGAAGAGGTCTGTGACCTGCATTGTGGACGGTGGGGAGTGTAAGTGAGGTGAATATTTGATATTGTTTTTTTATATGTCACTTTGGGAGAACATACCATTGGAGAACTGTAGGGGTCAGGTGCATTATAACTGCTTTGGCACTACATGGGGCAGAGGCATTATAACTGTTGGGACTAGGACACTACTAGGGGCAGGGGAATTATAACTACTGGTGGTGGGGGGATTACAGGGGACACTATTGGTGGTATTATAGCTATTGTGGAACATTTTAACTACTGGGGCACTATAGGGGACATTATAACTACTGGGGGAATATAGGTGGGCATTATAACTATTGGGGCACTATACAGAGGCCTTATTACTACTGGGTGCACTGTGGTGGGCATTATTATTGGGCACAATATGGAGGGGACAACTACTAACAGGTGTACTCTTGGGGAGTATTATCACTGTATGGGTACTATTACTAATGAGGGTACTCTGATAATTTTCGCTATTGATGGAACTTTTATATTACTATGGTGGAACTATCTGTCAGACACTAATTTTGCAGTACAGTATTTGGGGGCATTGGGGAGCACAGCAGGCACACTATTGAGCGTAGCAGCAGGATAACACTGTTGGGGCACCAGGGCGGGGAGGATGATAGAAAAGTGAGGAACCTAAGATGTCTGCTCAGCAAACTGAGCTGAGATGAGATGTGGCTGAAAGAAGTTGTCACGTGCTGAATGGAGGAGGAAAGAGAAGGTCTACATCAGAGGAGACATCACCTATGAGATGCTGGATGTAATAGGTAAGTGGTTCCTTAAAGTCCTGTATGTTATATGTCTTTATTGCCAGTCGACTGAAAGTTTGTCACTAACATAAAGTACAATGTCAGCAAAAAAAGTTAATATGTAAATTTGAAAATGGGGCTGCGTTCTGAAGGTCAAAATAGGCTTTACTTTAAAGGGTTAAAGTAACCCTTCCATAATACAGCTTCTGAACCTTTTTGTAGCCATCTGTTTGCTTCTTGAACCAGTCTGCTGGTAGTTTCTTCCACTGCAATTCTCAAGCTCTCAAATGTTTTCAGTGCTCATTTTCCCATTAGCAGGTTTGCGACTCTAATATAGTCCATTTTTTTTCCTTCTTGAAGGGGTTGTCCTTTATATCAATTTATATTGATGACCTTTCGTCAGGTGACCTAGTGTAATTACAAGTACTCGCTCTGTTCAAGTGAATTGACTGGCACCAGAAAGGGTTAATAAGCACGGTTGATCCTAGCATGCATGCTGGGCCCGCACTCCCTGGATTCTATGTGGCTGTCATGGCCCATAACAGGTAGGATTTAGCATTAGGACCACTCACAGAGGAGGCCTTGACGTGGCGAGTGGCTAATTACCTTTTGATCAAAATGTACACTAACGACCTCTGATAGCTTCTAGCATAGAGGCAGGGCAGAGTGCTGTTGCATTTCTGTGTTTGTGTATTTTGCCATAGCTACGTGCACCTGCATACAGGGACGTGCTGACTGACCCCCACCCCCCCTTGTGTTTCTGTTTCGGACTGAGTACTTGTCATTACACTTCACTTCCGAGACGAGTGGCAGTGTAATGACCAGGTGCAGGGCTGCCATGGAGTGCCGCCTCCTCTGCTCTTCAAACAGCTGATTGGCGGGTGTGCCGGGTGTCGGACCCCCGACGATCAGATATTGATTAACTATTCTGACCATAGGTCATCAGTATAAATGACAGGTCCAACTCCCTTTAACCATTGTTGTGTACTTCTGGAAGTGTGTTTTGGGTGATTTTCCTGCTGTTTTTCTTGCCTGCTTTTATTCAACTCCAACCCAGTTTTCTTACACTTAGGCTACATTCACACAAACGTGGTGTTTTGTGGATCCGCAAAACACGGACGCCGGCACATGTGCGTTCTGCAATTTGCGGACTGCACATGCCGCGGCTGTCATAGAAAATGCCTATTCTTTTCCACTATTGCGGACAAGAACAGGACATGTTGTATTTTTTTGCGGGGCCGCAGCACGGAGCAACGGATGCCGACAGCCCCATAGAAATGAATGGGTCCGCACCCCAAATTGGGGAACGGATGCAGACTCATTTATACGGTCGTGTGAATGTAACCTTAGGAGTACATTTTGCACTAAACTTCTCTGATCGTGGCTCTGATTTCATTAGCTCTGTAACATTTTCAAGGCCTCCAGCCCCAGAGGCAGCAAGGCAGCCACAATATTATGGATCCTCCGTCATATTTAATTGTAGGTAGGGGGCACTTTTTTGTATGATTGTCTGGTTTGTCGTCTATAAAACATATCGTTGCTATGCATTGCCAAAGACCTGTAGTTTGGCTTCATTTGTCCATAGAACATTTCATGGCAAATTTCAGTTGCTCTTTCTCCTTTCACCTCTCCCAAGATGTCTCTTAGTAACTACTTGCATTCCCCATGTAATAACAATTCTCGAGAATCTATTCTTATGTCTGTGTGATGTGCCATTCCTTTTTTAATCCTGCTAGAAGTCATGAATGAATTGCTAGCAGCTTGCAATGTAGGTCCAGCTGGGTGTTCCCAGTTAAAGAGGACCTTTCATGGGTCCAGACATTATGAAATAACTAGCAGGTTATGTAGGGCATAGTGCAGGGATGTAATACCACTTACTAGTTTGTCTGGGCGCCGCTCCGTTCGCCCACTGTGCCCCCCCTTCACTTTTACCGCCTGGTATGCTAATGAATAGCATCGGTACAGGGAGGAGGAGAATGCCCTGTTTCTCAATCGGTGTCTCCGTCTCCCTGGCTGTAGCGCGGTCCAATCACAGTAGAGAGCGTCACAGCCAGGGAGAAAAAAAACCTCACCACTTGAATGAGTCCGCGATCCGGAGCTGTGGTGTTTCTCGCTAAAAAATAGAACATTTCTGCAGTGTGGACGGATCACGGACCCATTCAAGTTGAATGGGTCTCGATCCGTCCCTGCCGCCACCGCAAATTGAGGTCCCCAATGCATGGAACGGCCGCACAACGGACGTGTGAATGAGGCCTTAGGATCAGTAAAGTTCTGACTGGCGAGATCAGCTCAATCAATACGACGAGAGGGTCAGTTGTGCACCAGTGAGCCATGGTCACTTCATTGCTTTCATAAGCACAGCACTGTACACACTAGTATGACTGCTGTTCAGTCCCAGGCTGCAGATGTAGTACCAGGTACAGCCCTGTGTATAGACGAGCTCTGGTGCCAGTGTAAACAATGAATGGGCCATGGCACTTGCAGGAGACAAGGACTGGCTCCAGGTATGGCTTTTTCATTAGGGCCCAAGCCTCAGGATACACTTCTCTGCTTCAGCGATCTCCCCCTAATGCTGGGAACACACCTAAGCGTTTCTGAATCGCGCGTATGACGCGCGTTTTTGGATGCATGTTTTTGTAACTAAGAAACGCGCATCATACCCGCGATTCAGTGATTCTCCCCTATTTCAGCATGGTCCATAGGCGCGTTAAAACGCCCAAAAGAAGCTCATGCTTAAGCGACAGCGTTTGGCTTTTTTCAGCGCGTTCAAACGTGCTGTAAAACGCCCAAATGTGAACCATGCCCATAGGGAAGCATGGCTTTCCACATGTTGTGCGTTTTACAGCGCGTTTGAACGCGCTGAAAAACGCTTAGGTATGTACCTAGGGTAACTGTTTGACAAGTAACACACATTACTGGACGGGGGTCTTTGTTCAACGTTAATTTATTAGAAGTACATTGATAGAATAAGGGTTACAATTATACAGACACAGCACTAACATAAAGCCTGACATAAGGGGACCAAACAAACAGCTTGTGTGTCCAGCTCACCCAATGTCCTCCGTGCGCGGTACGAGCCAAGGCAAACTCCAACAAGCATACGAATCAAAGCAAAGAGCAATCCAGCACCGGATATTTCACTCGTTGTCACGTCTTTATTTCTCCCATGTATGGAACACTGTAGTAGACATCTCCGCCCTCCGACCCTCCTGGAGGTTGTGATTAAGAACCGGACGGTGCGAAACATGTTAGCCTAACTGGTGTCGGAGGGTTTAGATGTCGACTACAATGTTCCATACATGTAGAAACAAAGACGTGACAACAGTGAAATATCCAGTGCTGGATTGCTCTTTTCTTCGATAAAGGAACCAAAGTGTCTTCCATACATCTTTCAGGAGTCAAAGATAGATAGCATGGGATCAGATATTACTGTAAACTGTTAGCGCTGATTAACGAGACCGCGCTCGGTACAGGGAACACAGTCCGTGTGTCGGCCGCATCTCCCCTGAACTGACTGCATCATACTGATTTATGACACAGTCAGTTCCTATCTGATTGCGGGTCCTATGTACTGTACTGACATGATGATGTGAGTACAGTACAACAGAGCTGCGATCAGATAGGAACTGATCATAAATCACTATGATGCAGTCAGGTCAGGGGAGCCACAGTCGGACTGACACATATCCTGTGCTTCCTGGACAAAGTCTGGCTGTCTGAATCAGCCCTTAAAGGGGTTGTCTGGGCTTTTACCATTGATGACCTATCCTCAGGATAGGTCATTAATATAAGAGCAGTGAGGGTGCCACGTGTCGGTATCAGCTGTATGAGAAGACGGTGCACGCAGTGCGGACGTGCCGTCTCCCTTCTCTCTTCCTGTCCGCTGTTGCGGTCTATGGTCTTTGCCACAGACAGCAGCAGTGAACAGGAAGAGAGACGGGAGACGGCACGTGCGCACCGTCTTCCATACAGCTGATCGGCAGGGGCCGGGTCTCGGACCCCTGACGATCTGATATTGATGACCTATCTTGAGGATAGGTCATCAATAGTAAAAGCCCAGACAACCCCTTTAAAGCAATATTCTGAATGGGGGCAGAGCTGCAGTAACCAGGAACAGCCACTACCCAGTGTATGAAGCTGTGCTGTTCGGTGCCTGGTTCCTGAGCACTGCAGCTCCTGCAAACAGCCGACCAGCGGACCCGCATCAATATGATATTGATTACCTTTCCTAAGAATAGGTCATCAACAGTAAAGTCCTGAAAAGAAAATATGAAAATTGTTTTTTGGATTATATACTTTTTTTTTTGAATCTTTAAAGTGGTTGTCCAGACTATAGATACGGATGACCTATTATGAGGATTGGGCATGAATATCAGATCAGTAGGGGTCTGACTCACATATAGCACAGGACTCCCCATTGACATCTGGAAGGGCGCAGCTTCACCCACTACTGTAGCTATAAAACAGCATCCTACAGATGTCTTATGTTAAAAGGCAACATGAAGTTGCTCCCCAGCATAACAAGACACCAGACCTGTCCTCATGCATTGCACATAATGGGGGGAAATGTATTATGAATGGAATGTATAGGGCCCCATTCAGATCCGCAACACACCATGCCGGCACTCCCCATAGAGATGGGGACAAAAATAGGACATGCTCTATCTTTTGCGGAGCTGCGGCCGCATGTCACATAGTGTGCTCTCCGCATCATGTCCGGCCCCATTTACAATGAATAGGTCCGCATCCATTCCGCAGAATTGCGGAATGGATGCGGACAAAATTGCGGACGTGTGAATGGGGCCTAAAAGTCAATTTTGCAGGGGTCTGCGTGACGCCAAATGTATCACATCTTGCACGGTGTATAATACATTTGGTGCATTATTAAAGGTGTTGTCCGCTTTGTTATATTGATCAACTTGTCCTCAGGATAAGTCATCAATATCAGATCGTGAGGGTCCGACACCCAGCACCTTGCCAATTACCTGTTTTAAGAGAACACAGCGCTCGTATTCTCTTTGCTGTTTAGCTGCTCGCCGTCGACATTGCAGCGGTGACCAGTGCAATTACAACTCCTCCATCCCATTCACTTTAATGAGACAGCTCCTTTCTATTCAAGTGAACAAGAAGGAGCCGTCTCATTGAAGTGAAGAGGACGCCAGAGCTGTAATCACACTGCTCGCCACTGCAGCGTCAAGGGTGAGCAGTTAAACAGTGAAGAGAACACAGTGCTTGTATGAGCGCTGTGTTCTTTTCATAAAGCTGATCGGCTGGGTGATGGTTGTCGGACCCCCGCCGATCTGATATTGATCATTAATATAACAAAAGCGGACAACACCTTTAAGTCTAACACTTCTGTCTTGAGATGTTACTCCACTTTCTACACCGCTCCTTTACTAGAGCAGGATGCAGAGCATTTTTATGCATTTTTAAAAAGTTACTGTTCATAAATCTGGACAGGCTAACCACAAATACTTTCTCAACCACTGTTCAAAACTGACATGAGTGGCGTAAAAATGCGAAAGGTCTTAAAACTTTTAGGCAAATAAGCCCAAAAAAGTCACAAAGTCCAATTCTGAAACTTTCTGAAGGCAGAATTCAGGAGGGCAGGACTTGATCATTTTCCCCCAATATGTTGATTTTCCAAATTTCAGATCACACCACACACAAGATTTGATATCATCCCTCCCAGTTCCTTTTGTATTTTTCGGTAATCAAATAGTATCACACGGGGGGGGAGTAGTACAGAGATTGCAATTTACCTTCATAGAAATGGGTCATCAATGTCTGACTGGCAGCGACCTGACTGCTGTAACCCACACTGACCACTAAAATAAAGTAGTAGTGCCACTTTGTCTCTTGGTAGCTCTGCCCAGTTTGTTTTCTATGACTGTCACAAGGCCCATTATTGTCAATTGCCTCCTATGTGGAAAAAGCAGAGCAAAGGGGCACAAGCTTTCCAAGGTGGCACTGCCACTTTTTTCTTGTGATTAGCGGGGGGTTAATGCAGTCAGATCCCCACCAATCGGACACTGCTGTCACATCCCAATGCATGGTCACTAGTATCCCTCTAGAGCAGAGAAACACAACCTGCGGCCCTCCAGCTGTTGCAAGACAACTCCCAGCATGCCCGATTAGCCTAAAGCAGGGTATGATGGGAGTTGTAGTTTCTCAACAGCTGGAGGGCCGCAGGTTGTGCTTCCCTGCTCTAGAGCAAACCCTTTTAACTAAGATTTTTTTTAAATTAGGTTACATCAGGCGTGGGATGAAATAAATAAAGCTAGTTGGTGTACAAGTGCTAAACCGTACTACGAAACTGTAACAAACCCGCAGCACTGGTTAGAAACACACCCCCTGAGTTATAGTAAGGCCTCATGCACACGACCGTTTTTTTATGCTGTCCGCAAAAAGGGGTTCCGTTGTTCAGTGATCTGTGTCCGTTTTTGCCTTCCGTTGTGTTTCCACATGTCTTCCGTTTTTTTTAGCGGACATGACCCAAAAGATTTTACCAAAAGACAGGCTGACAATTTTTGCCAAGTGCCTGCCAAGGGATCCGCAAAAAAAACGGACGCGGAACATGGATGACACACGGATGGCCATCCGCATTTTTTCACGGTCCCATTGACTTGAATGGGTCCGTGAACCGTTTTTCACAGACAAGAATAGGACAGGTTATATTTTTTTGACAGACTGGAATCACGGACCACGGACGCGGAGGACAAACGGTGCATTATCCGAGTTTTCCACGGACCCATTGAAAACCAATGGGTCCGCAGAAAGTCACGAAAAACGGAGCAACGGACACGGAATCAAACAACGGTCGTGTGCATGAGGCCTAAGGCTGAGTTCACACTTCAGTTATTTGGTCAGTGATTTCCATCAGTTATTGTGAGCCAAAACCAGTAATGAAGCTACACAGAGATCAGGTATAAGGAAAAGATCTGCACCCGATCTGTGTTTTTGACCTGCACCTGGTTTTGGCTCCCAATCACTGATGGAAATAACTGACCAAATAACTGAAGTGTGAACTCGGCCTATCACATACACCCACCTTTCCCTGAACGCAGTTCTTCTGAATCTATTTAACACACCTATATATTTGCGCTGCCTCATTACCAAAAGCCGCGGAAACGCATCACATTCTGCAAGCAGAGGGGCGATTTATACCGGCTCCAAGTGTGAAATCTTAAAGTGCTCCTGAAAATCCTTGGATGAGGCAGAGAGATCCTGACGGTAATTGAAGATTGACTGGTAATCCTTACTGGTCTTCAGAAGCTCATTATTCTTCCGAGCTTCATAATGGAACTGCGCGTTCTTCATCTCATACCTGGAGGTAAAATGCAGAGTGTCAACTTGACCGAGAACTAATAAACTTACTTCCCCATAATGTCCGTCTAGCGGTGATGGACAACGTTCCTTTCTATTAGGGCATCTGGATATAACTAAAGAGGTGTGGAGGTGCATAAGGGCATCATAGAGGGGGGTCTCTGGCAGATCCATGTATTTATCTGCTCTGTCACTCAATAGCTGACAGGCAATGTTACTCTGCAGTGACAGTATGACCAGAGGTCAACAGAAGCAGATTGCCAGGGATGAAACAAGCAGGAGCAGCAATGATCAGATGACTCCCCGGGTGACTTCTACTTGAAAAGTTACACCATAAAAATATGCCCAGAAGGCATGAGGACCCCCTCCTCCAAAATTACTCAGAGGGACCACAGTTGAGTGTCATATGTGCTCAACCTTGTTCCAACAGACCAGGCAGAATTTTCATGCATAGTTGCTTCTAAAAGCTGGATAACTTTTGCCACTGGTTCTCATTTGGATGGTCAAAAACAGACAAGATTATTCTCCGAGGCCAAGTGTCCTGGTCACCTAAGGCTCTGTTCACGTTCCTTTCAAACCCTACATTTGCTGTACATACTAGTAAACGTCAAATGTCTCCATAGGGCTGCATAATCCAAAATAGAGGAAGAACAGCACCACTTACTCTAGTTTCTTTGTAAGTCCAAGTGTAGGCGGCGGTGGCTCAAGGGCCCCTTGAATGCCAGAAAAACTTCTGAAAAATCGCAGCACTCCCAATCTTGAATAAAACCTTGTGTTTATTTGCACCGATAGACAAGTGTTTCGACACAACAGGTCTTTTTCAAGCACTTGTAGCTTCAAAAAAATACTGTTGGGTCAAAACGTTGCTTGTCTTTCGGTGCAAATAAAGACAAGGATTTATTTAAGATTGGGAGTGCTGCTATTTTTCTGAAGTATTTCCATAGGGCTGCAGTCACCTGATCCTATAACTATTGAAGAAGATGGGTCGGCACTGCGGTTTGCACGTGGTGCACGTGTCCAGGGAAGGCATCCCAATTGAAAAAAGATCAGGCTTGAACTTAAAGTAGTCACTGATAATGCTATTATACTTTGAATAAAAGAATAAAGTCTCTTCATATCGTCAAGAAAGTGAGTGCCTTCTTCGCTATATGCTGATCTCAAAACTGGGACTATTTGGTCTTGGACAGGCTGCTACATGTCAGTATATCTTTGTTTCTTACTGTATGGAAAAACCTAGCCGACTATACCACGTGGTATACAGGAGTTAATAGGGGATGTCTATATGGTGGCCTACGGAACGTCAGAGCCGTTTGTCAGAGGTATACGTCAGCAATGCTCCCAAAGTATACATCTGATGAAAGGCTCAGATCCTACATGAACATGCTGGTTCGTGCAACAAGAAGGATGTTCCCGGTTCTGAATCCTTCCAACAAGAAAAATAGGTTAAGTACGTATGACTGAATCAGGGGAGGTCACTAACGGGAAAAGGATTGAAGAAGTCACAGCACACTGTGCACAGCAATAAGCCTTTCTTCACATTTCAAGCTTGAAAAAGACCCAGCAGGGTGGAAACCATGTTATCCCTACCTCCGAACTGATGACAGAAATACAAAAAGGCAGGTTGTTGACTGTTTCTATAAATGACAGTGACACCACGAGAGATCAGAAATACAGATTCTCACCACTTTGGCTTTGGTCCTCGAGTCCTTTCCAGCTCCTGCTGCCTTTTAATCTCCAGTAACAATTCCTCCTCCACGCGGAGCCGCTCAAGTCGTAACCGAGTGAGCTCCTGCTGATACGGAGAAGCTTCAACGACAGAAATCCCCACAGAGGCCCCTGCCAGTGTCTTCAAGAATCTAACACAAAGTCAATGTTCATTAAATCAACAACAGGTATAGCACATCAGGGTTGAAGAGTACATCGTATGGTCAAGTCATGTAAAGCTGGGACTACGCCGTGATATCCGTCATCCGCAGTCCCAATAGCGGCACCGGTGTGACATCCCAGGCCAATTGTGTTTAACTATTGGCATAGAAACATATGTACATCAGAGAAGTATAGATAGTACTGTGTCTAGTATGTCTCCAAAAAGACACCTGCCCGCCCGCTGCGAGTAACTGCAATTGTATTTTCCCCATAACTGCTATAGGCTCAAATAGGATGTGTTACAGTTGTAGAGCGTTATAAGCAATTTTCACCTACCCATGTTCTCTGATGCTCGGTTCAGACTGTATGGAGATAGCAGAGAGCTGTACTCCGCTATCTCCATTAGATTCATAGACTTTGAATAGGATAGCATTGTGCACGCTCGACCGCCACTCTGTTCAAATGGGTAAGCTTCTGAAAATTGGTGGGGATCCAGTAGTCTGACCCACACCGACCTCGCAGTTACTAACTATCCCATAGATAGGTGAAAATTGCTTATCACTATTCATAACTGGGATACCCCTTTAAGGTCGTATCATTCCCTTCTAGCAGAGGGGCCCACAACCTGCTAAATCTCTGGGTTATTGTGCATGAAAAGGGGGGACTTTAGCCTGTATTGTCATAATGCTAGTTCCCCCAATCCATTAATTGGCCACCAAATCTATAAGATGGAGTTTAGGAGATGTGGGACTGAGCTCACGGGTCCTGTCCTGCATCATGACATCTCACTCAAAGAAGTCCCTGCTGCAATACACCAGAAACAGTATATGCCAGCATCAAAACACAATGCCCAGGTAGTCTTACCTCATTCAGCTTTAAAGAAGCACTCCCACAAAATTTTTTATTCTTTATTTTATTATGCCTTAGAAAGGTACGTGACTTCAACTGTAGTTAAGGTAATCTTCTTACTAGTGACTATATTTGAGAGTTATAACCTCCCTTCGAACCCTCAGCTGTGTCATGTGACCAACACTGACTTTCCAAATAACACAGCATCTTATGTGTGGACAGGAAGCCAGTTTCTCAATGTATTCCTATCAGATATGAAAAAACAGAGAAGTAACTGACTTCCTGTCCTGTGTCAGTTGGAGATCAGAGTGCTGGTCACATGACACAGCTGAAGATCAGAAGGTAGGTTATAACTCACAAATACAGTCACTGGTAAGAAGATTACCGTCACTACCATTTATATCATGTACCTTTCTAACAGGTCAGAGAGTTAGGCTTACCATTTGATTCCCATTTTTGTGGGAGTGCTTCAGTAACTACATGAACAGTCAAAGAGGTCTAGCATACCAGAAATAAAGCAAGGCAAGTCTATACCTATTACTGATCTCTTCTGCAGTAGGTGCCGATATTGCAGATGATGGGATGCTGTACGGAGACCACGAATAGCTCAGATTGCTTCTCATCTTCCTCGGAGGAGTGAAGGACCTTGTGACCAAAGTTCCCGGTCTGTAGAACCGTGAGCGCGACTGCCTATTGGAAGATGACGTCTTCCCACTGGATTTCATTCTTGGTGGAGGTTGAGCACAGGCATTGGCTTTGGCAGAGTTTGGCCTCCAGATGGGCTTTGGCGATTGAGAACGTGATCTCAGCCATTTTGTTTTCTTTGAGGCAGGGGAAAACGAATGGGAACGGTCTAGGGACTGAGATCTTCCTCTTGCTGTAGAAACTTTATTTTTTTCTGGAGAACGAGAGCGCACAGCGATCTTGGGGGGTAATAAGGACTTGACTCCAACAATATGAGGAGCACCAAGCTTCACAGGGATGGATTCTCTGTAAGCAATGTCTGAAGGGGTCAAAGATAAGGATGTGGAATTCGACTCTGAAAATGGACCACTGACAGCTGGGCGGCTTATGGATAACTTTGAAAATGTTGGTAGCCCAGAACTCTGCACTGTAGAAAACATTTCATGTGGCTTGTTGAGATGATTTGATTTTAAAAACCAGTCTGATGCTAGAGTAGGATCCCTTGTGCCTTTTTGCAAGGAGTAATCCATTTTATTTGGCCACTCATGAATACCGGAGTTTGATCTCTTGCTTTCAAAATTCAGACTAGAAGCCAAACTATCCACCTGTACCTGAAGTTTCCTCAAATTCTCCTCCAAGTCATCGATGGTGAGATTCTCTTTGGTATATGAAGACAGTGTGTTACCTGGTTTTAATGCAGGATGTCCGGTTAGAAATATTACATTTTACATTTCCAATTCAACTGAACAGCCTTGAAGTTCAACCTTTATTTGCTGGCCTTCAAGATAACCTGCACTCCATGGCCCAACTCCTCATTGGAGGGTGGAAGGCCAAAACGAACTAATGACCACTTAAAAGAGCCCACTTTCTACAGCCTAAATATACTGTATATACCTTATATATCTATACATAGTACAGTAGAGACAATCTACTAATATAGACAATAGGTTAGGCTTACCATTTGATTCATCGGGAAATGTGCGTCCTTCACCTCGGCTCCCATGTAATCTACGATTGTTCGCAGACCCTTGAAAGCTAAGATTATGGCTGCTCGTCGTCTTCTGCGTATTGCTGAGGAATTCATATGGCTTCTCTCTGAAAAATGAAGGTTAGAAGACTTGAATGGTGTGTAGTAGACGACAACTGACTACTTTACAAGTGGACAAGGAGTAAAGTATATGTCCCTTCCATCCGGTTTCCTCACCCCTGTTTATCTAACATGTAAAGACTAGCACCAAGAGGTTATTGTAGACTTCAGGAAATATGCTCCAAGTCTTGAAGTGATCCTCCATGATCCTACTAAGGTTACCTGCACACTTTCGGACTACACACAGGATTTCTGCATGGATTATCATATGGAAAACCCACAAAATACAGTATCAGCGGCAGTCAGGACCAATGATAAGACCAGAGGTTTATTTCAGACTACCGTGGACTCCTTGTAGGCACTATACCTAAGGAGCAAACTCTGAGGAAAATAGATAGCAGCTAATACATCCTGCAGGCAATGACCTACATTTAGTTTTGTGTACATAAAAACCATGGCAAGGTGATTGGGGGGGGGGGGGGGACTGGATTATGGAACAGGGTCTTGGTAGGTGGACCCAATATCTTGTCTTATTTAATTCTTCACACTTTGAAGGAAGAGCATCGGAATGATTGTGCTGAGCGTTAACTGACTTGGGACTGGCCGAGGCACTAATAAGAAGAAGTCTTTGTCTTGGGCCCTGAAGACAGATGAACTAAGCCAAGGTGTAAATGTTGGTTCACCAAGTGCCAGTGTTGAAGCCATTGGCATCACCTACTTCACTACCTTAGAGATGTTTCCTTCAAGCACTACAGCAACCGTAACCCCAATGGATGGTAGCGTTGAGCCCCGTATTACAGTAGACCATTGGTTCACAACTTTTCTAGTGGAACGGCTGGAAAAAAAAATTACGTAGGGGAACCACTTACACTTCAGACCATGTTCAACTCTTTAGCCATGGATTTGATGCAAATCCACAGCAAAATCTGCATGGTTAACACCTTTACCTCCCCCCATCAGAAAGGACTATATCAGTAACCACTTAACCCCTTTAGTCAGCAAGGAGCTACTATCTCTTCACTACCATAGAACATGAAGGATCAAATGTACTGCAAGAATATTAGCCTATGATAGGTATACTGTATTTAAATATATAGAATTATGTAAAATAGAATTAAATTATATAAAATGAATAAAATATTATAATAAGAGAATATATATTATAACTGCCCTGGGCCACCAGGAATACTGGAATTAAATCACCCATCAATCCCTCCTCTACAAAGACCATTTAGGAGCCTTATCGTAAACCCTCACTCTCTTATTTCACCAAGTATACTGGCATTAGCCCCTTTCCTACCCCAAACCACAAGGAATTCTGACATAACCTCTTCACTGCCCTAGACCTTTCAGAAATATTAGTATTAACCCTTTCACTGCCCTAGATAGCCACGTATACTTACATCAAGGCCAGACACACACGAGCGAGTTCAATGTGAGGAACTTGCAGCGTGTGGTCCCATTCTGACCTCTGTTCCTCGGACCGGATCGCACAGGATTATACTGATTTATAATACCGTGTGTGACCCTGAGGGTCCTGGAATCTACAGCTTTATATCAGTGTAATACAATAGATTCCAGGACTCTCAGGGTCACACACAGTATTATAAATCAGTATAACGCTGTGCGATACGGTCAGAGGAGCAGAGAAGACCTGGACCCCTCATTGACACACGCTGCGAGTTACTCACAGTGAACTACATTGCGTGGGTCTGGCATAACTCTTTCACTGCCATAAACCACCAGGCACCCTGAAGTTAAACCCTTCATTGCCCAAGAGTCTCTTATTCCACCAGGTATACTGATTTTAACCCCTTTTCTGCCCTTGTCCACTAGGGATTCTGACATTCAAGGCTAGGTTCACACGACGACATTTGTCACGCGACATTTTGTTGCACCAATGTCGCGCTACAATTTTTATAATGGTAGTCTATGGTGTTGCACTGCAACATGCAACATGCTGCGACTGCAACACGACAATCGCAAAAAATCCATTCAAGATGGATTTTTCTGCGACTGTTGCGTCGCAGTATGTTGCATGTCGCAGTGCAACACCATAGACTACCATTATAAAAATTGTAGCGCGACATTGGTGCAACAAAATGTTGCAGTCTAGTTGTGCCCTATTTGTTGTGCGACTTATTGTCGTCGTGTGAACCTAGCCTATACCTTCTGTGCCCGAGAAAACAGGAACATATACATTAATCCCACAATGACACTTTAACTGCCATAGATAACCAGGGATGCAGACATTAACCTCTTCACTGCTCTGCACCACAAGGTACTGTATACAGACGTTAACCCCTTCACTCTCCTACACCACCAGGAACGGGGGCAATGACCTTTACCCTGCAGGCCCTGGATGCTGCTTAATACGTTTTATCTAGATATTATGTAGCTCTCTATATCTGGCTGTTTTTTTGTTAATTATTAGGACGCTGCCCATTAATATTTATTTGATGCAGTCTTCTGTTACCCGGCTTAGAGGGAACGGTGCCCAGGTTATTAGAGGGAATGCTGCCAGAGATGCAGCTGAAAGTTATGGATGGCCCGTGGCTGCGCCCGCGAGAGGAAATATTGCACCAGAGCCTGGTAACATTTATCTGGGACCCTGGACCTGACTGCTAATGTTTTCTTACCTTTCCTAACAGTCATCATCACATAGGGTACACCTTTGGATTACATTATATAGTAAATACCGTATCCATTTTATTTCGCTGGAATATATGCAATTCATTTGAGTACGGTAATTTTCTCTTTAAAGTGACCCTGAACCTGACTTCAAACGACCTCCTGCAATGGTTATTTTCATGCCTGGTTCGGAGATCCGGCAAGCTGTTACGGCACAGAGCAGCCTGCCAGATCCTCTACTTCACCGGCGGATCCCCGCTGACTGCAATCAGGTCGGCAGTGATCCGGTCGATTTTTGCCATAAATGTTGGGCACAGGGGTATTTCATCCTTTATTTGCCGAAATCCGCCATGTAGGCTCCTGCTGGAACGTCTGCCGCAGATGTGAACCTAGCCTCTGAGAAGGTGAATATAATCGTACTGAATCAGACTGGACTATTGCTGTTTATTCGATGTATGCCTTTAACAACTTAGCCCTGCAGGCTGGATAACTCTAATACAATGTAATGATCATGAGTCAGGTTTGGGATCCTCAATAATCGCACAATCTCCTTTACTGGCTCCGTCACGGAGGATGTGTGGGACGGCTGCAGCGGTTTCCATGACAGCGAACGGTCCTACAGCGAACCCCCCTATTCACAGAATGCATTGTTACTGACATTATGGAAGCAGCTCCGGGAAACTGGAGGCAGGAGGCACTCAACAACGGCATCAAAGAAGGAGGACAAGCCGCAAAAATACATCTGAAACCTCAAGAAATTATGTTTACATTTCAACATTTTTGGAAAAGTGAAGTGAGATAGATGTATATGTTCCGGTTTTAAAGGAAATGTCCACTTTACACAACTGATCGTTATATACTCTGTGATAGACGGATAGGTAGAACTGGGAACAGATGACCAATACATTGGTGCTCGAAAGTTTGTAAACCTTTCAGAATTTTCTATATTTCTGCATAAATTTGACCTAAAGCTACATCTACCTAAAGTAGATGAAAATAACCAAATCAAACAAATGAGTCAAGATATTAGAACTGGTCATTTATTTATTGAGAAAAATGTTCCAATTATCACGTCTGTGAGGGGCAAAAGTATGTGAACCCCTGCTTTCAGTGTCTGGTGTGACTGCCTTCTGCAGCTATAACTGCAACTAAACATTTCCGGTAATTGCTGATTAGTCCTCCACATCGGCCTGGAGGAATTTTAGCCCGTTCCTCCATACAAACAGCTTCAGCTCTGCTCTGTTGGGTTTCTCCCAGGAACGGCTCACTTTAGGTCCTTCCACAATTTTTTTATTGGTTTAAAATTCAGACTTTGACTTTGTCATGACTTGACTTGTGTGCTTACGTTCGTTGTCTTGCTGCATGACCCACGTTTTCTTGAGATTCTGCTCACGGACAGACGTCCTGACATTTTTCTTTAGAATTTGCTGGTATAATTCAGAATTCATTTTTCCATCAATGATGGCAAGCAGTCCTCACCCAGAGGCAGCAAAACAGGCCCAAACCATGATACTACTACTATGTTTCACAGATGAGATGAGGTTTAAACCAAACAGTTGCATTTTAGTCTCATCCGTCCACAAAACATTGTTCTAATAGCCTTCATGCTTGTGCTTTAGCAAACTGCAGACGGGCAGCAATGTTCTTTTTAGAGAGCAGCTGCTTTCTCCTTGCAATCCTGCCATGCACTCCATTGTTGTTCAGTGTCCTCCTGATGGAGGACTCATAAATGTTAACATTAGCTAATGTGAGATAGGTCTTTAGTTGCTTAGAGGTTACCTTGGGTTCCTTTGTGTCCTTCAAGACTATTAAACACCTTGCTCTCGGCGTGATCTTTGTTAATTGACCACTCATGGGAAGAATAATGTTCTAAGATTTCAATGGTCTTGAATTTCCTCCATTTGTACTCAACCTGTCTGACTGTGGACTGGTGGAGTTCAAACTCTGTAGAGATGGTTTTGTAACCTTTTCCAGCCAGATGAGCATCAACAACTCTTCTGCTGAGGTCCTCAGGAAACTCCTTTGTTCACGCCATGATACAACTCTACAAACGTTTTGTGAAGATCAGACTTTGATAGATCCCCGTTCTTTATATAAAACAAGTCGCCCACTCACACCTGATTTTTATCCCATTGATTGAAATCATCTGACTATAATGTAACCTTCAAATTATCTGCTGAACCTAAAGGTTCACATACTTTTCCACTCACAGACATGTAACACTGGACCATTTTCCTCAAAAAATAACCAGCCCAAATCTAATATTTTTAACTCATTTGGTAGATTTGATTAACTTTATCTACTTTTAAGACGTGTTTGAATATCTGATGTAGTTTTAGGTCCCAGTCAATTCTCAAGGGTTCACAAACTTTCAAGCACCACGATAGATAGATAGATAGATAGATAGATAGATTTCTAATTCTTAATAGTAGCTGATAGCAGGGTGCCCCACCATCAAGAACGCCATGATCTCAGGAGGACCCACATTATGAACAAACCAGATAACTCCTTGAAGTGACTTCATTGAAGGTCTTGGTCATGTCGTGGCCACAGCTCAGCTTCTTGATGGACCCATGCACTTCGGACTCATCCGCACTCACTTATTACAGCTTTGTACAAACTGTGGAGTTGGAAGACCCTGCAGCCTATTCATTTTAGTGATTGGCGGGGTCACAGCACATGGACCCCCTACAATTACAACTTACGGTATAAGATCGATATTTATTGCCACCTTCAGTGTCCACATGAGATGACCTACAGGTCACAGCCCCAATTCCTCCATTCAATTAAAATGGTTTACATTTTAAAGGGGTTGTCCAGAACTTCAAGACAAACCCAAGGGATCTTGTCCCCTGTGGACGGTAGCACTCGCCTTGTATTATCTGTAGGTGAGGTTTCGTCAAACGGCGTTAGACCCACTGAACAAAGCGGTCACATGACTGGGTGCGGAGACGTCACTATGGACGATACCTCACTGCCACCTGCCTCTGATTACTAGGAGACGCCCAAAGTCCCGGACAGGAGTCATGATGTATGCATGACCACCATTTATGATATAACGGGTGGTCACCGAGGTCGAGCATCTAGTCTAGGTTGGAAAAAACTATTTTTCACTCTCTTGCAAATTGTAAGAAATTTGCAAAAATGCAACTCAAGACACCTGGCCCCAGCAAGTGTATGACCCCAGCCCTGGGCAGCCTGCAGGGCATGCTGAGACGTGTAGTTCCCCCCTCCTCCCAACATCAGACCTATCAATAATCGTCCATGGTGTAACTAGGGAGTCTCTATGAGTGTAATGGCCCCCACATCTTCATCCACCCACCTGAGCGCTGCTTTCCTCCCGTGCAGGACGAACGCTCCCTCCGCTCCCTGAGCCATGGTGGCTTCTCTCTGCTTCAATCCTCCGTTACTAAGGGAGGAGTCAAACAAGACGTTGCTAAGCGAAAGCTTCCCCTCCAACAAAAGTTCGCATTTCCCACAGGTCTGCTACTTTTGTCCCCTCGCGCTTTCCGTCCACAGGAAGCCGAAAGCCGGTCGCAGGCTCAGCCAATAGCCTTCTGGCGCGGCTCCTGACGTCATCAGCCGGTCAGGTTGTATGGAAAGTGACCTTGCGCACAGGTTGATGCGCATGCGCGCTGATTCGCTGGCTGCCCCACGTGTGTATCAGTGAGAGGAGATCGGTGCTCTGACTGTCCGCTCCCCCGGTAGATTATGTCTTGGTTATTCGGCTATAACAAGGGGCAGCCGGCGCCGCCCGATGTGCCAGGCTTGCCGGTGCCCCCTCCGCCTCCTGGAGGGAGTGGAGATGGGGGAGACAAGAACAAGCCCAAGGACAAATGGAGCAACTTCGACCCCACCGGCCTTGAGAGGGCAGCCAAAGCCGCCAGGGACCTCGACCAGTCAAGTAAGTGCATGGGTATGACAGGGCGGTGTAGTAGGTGCAGAGGTGACAGGCCATGCTGGGGCTTGTAGTTCTTGCCTTGTGTGGCAGGTCTGTCTGAAATGTGGGGATATTTATAACTTAGGTAGACGTGTGACCATAGAGATGGCAGCACTCGTATATATATGGGGCATGTCTAGAAGAATAGTGACGTCCCTTATTAAAGAGAGCGCTGCGCTGTCACCTCTGCCCGACGGACATGACCACCCTGGGCGCTTATAAGGATGGAGCCATGGCTGCCGGTCCAGCGTGGTGGCCCATTGGCCATTTTCTGTATTGGCACCAGTCCCTGTTAGATGCCATGCAGACACCTGGGGCAGTTCCTGTGAGTGGCGCTCTCGTCCATGCATTAGAGCATTGATCAGCAACCTCCGGCACTCCAGCTGCTGTGAAACTACAACTCCCAGCATGCAAACTTGGTTGTTCTTGTAACTCCCGCAGAAGTGAGGGGAGCATTCTGGGAGTTGTAGTTTCAGAACAGCTGGAGTGCCGGAGGTTGCTGATCCCTGGATTAGAGCCTACCCTCTGACGATGCCAGACTATCAGATGTTTTGCGCTATGGTCACATACATTATAGTGTCACTCATATACGGTAGACACCACATTGTTGGGGGTGGCAGGTCCTCTTCTGCGCCTGTCCTGATCGCTTCTGACCCTAATATTTGCTTTCTGGACCACGTTGCGTGGGATGTACGTCGTGTCCTGTGTAATGTCCTTGCCTTGTGTCTGTGCATCCCCTGCTCGGTGCTGATGTGCTAATGTCACTGTTGACCCATGGTTGCATCATTCTCCTTGGTCTGTGGACTGTAGGTCACACGGTGGTGATGCTGCTGCCGCCTTCTGGTGGCTGCAGGATCACCCCTAGCAATATAGAAGCTTTTGTGTATTATACGTTGTTTTGCTTCCTTACCCTCTGTTTGCTGTCATTGAATGGAACAGTTCGTATTCTGGGTATCCTTGCACATAAGCTCGGCCATACAGATTGCATAGCTATTGCCTGCGCACTGCCTCTGCTCTCCTGGCTGAGGATGCATGTGTCCTAGGGCAGGGATGGGCAAACTGCGGCTCTCCAGCTGTTGCAAAACTACAACTCCCACCATGCCCTCCTGTAGGCTGACTGGGCATGCTGAGAGTTGTAGTTTTGCAACAGTTGGAGAACCGCAGTTTTCTCATCCCTGTCCTAGGGGTTCGGCTACACGACAACATGTCATGTAATGTTTGTCAATGGTGTCGCAATGAGACAGTCACAAAGAATCCAGACGTTTGTTTCACGCTTGGCTTTTACTCTATTGACTTTAATGTAAGTCCCGTGGCTCGCCTGTGTTCTCACAGCTCTAAATAGTCCTGCGACAGCATTGCACATACACCGAACCCTAAATGGTGAGAAAGTCGCTGCCAGGTGTCTCTGACCGTGGCTTTTCTCTCTCGGAACAAGAGGATCGGGCAGTTTAAAATCAACAGGTTCAATCCTTATCAATCAATTCACATTAGATAGGAGGCCAGTGTCTGACAAATCAGCAGGTTTGACCAGCGACCACACTGAAGACGGGGAGTTCAGCTGCCATGTAGCTTGTAACAAGCCTGTCAGATAGGTGAGCAGGGCTATGATGGGTCCTTACTAACCATCTGCAGAGATCTTGAAGACATTGATGAATTAAAGGGTCTGTGCAATCAAAGACACATCGCTAGAAGGAGGTGAGAAATCGTCACTTGTCATGTAGTGGGCTTGCCTTTGAAGGAACCAAGTAGAGAAAAGTGGTGAGAAACTTTCTTGGTGCCTCTGCCAAGCAACTGGGAAGGGGCCCCAGTGCTCGGACCCCCCGCAGGTTGGTAATTGGTGGCACACTGTAGCCCGGTTTGTAAGGGGAGCCGTTACTATCCATCTATGAGTCTGCACATCAGATGACTGGAGACCTGCGAGATAAAGTAGTGATCATGAGTTTACATGGTGCCTTCCCAGTCTGCAATGGCTGATGACGGAGAGCAGTGGATATAAGGAAGAACTGAAAGGCATGGATAAGGGCCCTTTCACACTTGCGTTTGGAAGATCCGGCATAGAGTTCCGTCGTCGGGGCTCTATGCCGGGAAAAAACGCTTCAGTTACAGATAATACAACCGCATGCATCCGTTTGAACAGATCCGCTTGTATGAACTATTTTTTAACATAGCCAAAACGGATCCGTCGTGAGCACCATTGAAAGTCAATGGAGGACGGATCCATTTTCTATTGTGCCAGAGAAAACGGATCCGTCCCCATTGACTTCCATTGGGGGTCATGTCGGATCTGTTTTGCTCCGCATCCCAGGACGGAAAGAATACCGCAGCATGCTTCTGTATTTTCTCCGTCCAAAAAAAAACGTTCAGTGACTGAACGGAAGACATCCTGATGCATCCTGAACGGATTTCTCTCCATTTAGAATGCATGGGGATAATCCGGCCCCGACGACGGAACTCTATGCCGGATCCTGAAAACGCAAGTGCGAAAGGACCCTAAGATAGGTCCTACTGGAAGAGAGACCCACCTTATAGCCGCCCTAAGGGCATCTTTAGAGGAGTCAGGAGCAGAAGGACTGTATTTATCTCTCTTTTCCATGTTTATTTCTTAGAATATGCCAAAGAAGCCCTCGGCCTGGCGAAGCTGCAAGAAGAGACCCTGCAAATAGAGCAGCAATCTAAATTTAAGGTACATCCGGAACGACGACTTAAAATGCTTCCATTTCATTAGGAGAGCGCTATCGCTGTGAAATCTGGAAAGAGGAGCTGCGCTAAAATGAAAAGATCGTAATTACTCACTGGGGAGCTGTTCAGACTGGAATGCATAAAGCTGCGGCCGTGATACTATGCAGCGGAGTACAGGATGAGGAGAAATCTGCTTTATTTTGTTTCACTAAGGGCTCATGTTCAGAAACGTAATTTCTTTCCATGTCCGTTCCGTTTTTTGTTTGCCGACCGTATGCGGAACCATTCATTTCAACGGGTCCACAAAAAAAAATGGAAGTTACTCCGTATACATTCCGTTTTCGTATGTCGTTCCGTAAAAGAATATAACATGTCCTATTATTGTCCACATTACGGACAAGGATAGGACTGTTCTATTAGGGGCCAAGTCTTTCGTTCAGCAAAATACGGAATTGACACGGACGTCATCTATATTTCTTGCGGACTGCAAAATACATACGGTCGTGTGCATGAGCCCTAACAGTGCCACTCTTGTGCCTTGGTTTTTTCTGGTACCGCAGTTTAGCTCTATCGAAGTGAATGGTGCTATGCTGTATTACCACACTCTGCCTATGGATAGGTGTGGCACTGTTTTTAGAAGAAATCCGCCGTGTATTGAGAATTTTTCTCTTTGTATAGTTGAGTAACTTTGTGAATACTTGACGTTATTTCTCTTGCACTAATCCTGAGCCTGTATTCTACTCCAGAGCTGCGGTTAAGATTCTGCAGTTTTCAGAATGAAAAGCTCCCATCATTGCCTGCTTGTTCAGTGTCTGCACAGAGCTTGCTCTGGTGATTTGCAGTATTTGAAACGGGTTCTGCCCAGCAATCTAATGTGGGAGTAATTAAAGGGGTTCTGCAGCTGTTTCAAGTTATGCCCTATCAACAGGATAAGGAATAACTGTGGGGGTCTGACTGCTGGGGCCACCACTGACCATTAGATCGGGACCTGAAATGAATGGAGTGGCAGGTCAAGCATGCGCAGTGCCATTCCATCCATCTCTGTGGGGCTGCTGGAGATGGCGCAGTACAAGCACCTGGCTAATTCCAGCTGGTCCCAGCAGATGAATGAAGGTGCAGTGGGCATGCTCATCCTGCTGCTCTGTTTATTTCGGGGGGCTGCCATGGATTACTAGGCTCAAGTCCTTGTGATCAGTGGGGGTCGCCGCCCAGTCTAATTGTTATAGCCTATTCTGGATAGAGGATAACTTGAAATATAAAGGGAGTCTGTCTCCAGTGACCTCCCCATCCAGCTGCTTGCATAGACCAGTGTTTCCTAACCAGTGTGCCTCCAGCTGTTGCAAAACTACAACTCCCAGCATGCCTGCACAGCCAAAGTCTGTCTGGGCATGCTGGGATTTGTAGTTTTGCAACAGCTGGAGGCACTCTGGTTGGGAAACACTGGCATAGACACATAGATGTGGCTCACCTGATTAAGACTGTTTATCTTTTGTTGGTCTGAGGCTCTTTTCCCGAATTATACCTTTTTCTTAATATACAATTTAGGTATTTTTGGACAATGAGGGCGTCACCATTGCTCTTGTTGCACCCAAGCTCAGCTCGGTTGTGTGGCTAGCCGCCTCCTCGTTGCTGTGTCCCTACTGTCAGAGCATCGGGGAGAGAGGCTCGCCACAGAAAGGAGAACAATGGTGACACTCTCGTTGCACGAAAGGCCTTATTTTCCCTATATTAGGATAAAGTATTAAAACTCGGGAACGGAGCAACAAAAGAAAAACAGCGTTTTAGTCAGGTGAGCTGCAGCTATGTGTCTATGCAAATAGCTGGATGGGGAGGGCGCTGGTGACACTCCCGGTACGTTTCCTATTGCAGGATTGCCTGACCACAAGATCGCTGCCTGTTTGCAGTAAAAACCAACTCTGCAGGCTGTAATTTAAAGAGAACCTGTCGCCACAAAATGCCTGGCTATCTGCAGGCACCAGGTTATAGAGCAGGAGGAGCTGAGCAGGCTGATGTATTGTTTTGTGGGAAAAGATTCAGTAAAACTTGTCATTTATACATTTATGTCTTGGCTTTTTCTAACTTAAAGGGGTTGTCCAGGCTTTTACTCTTGATGACCTATCCTCAGGATAGGTCATCAATATCAGATTAACAACTGAGGAGACGCAGTGCGCACTTGCCGTTCCCTTCTCTCTTCCTTTCCACTGCTGCTGTCAATAGGGAATTCACACGACCATATCCGTTCTGAGGTCCGCAGTTAGCAGACACACAAAATACGGATGTGGACCATGTACATCGCACACTTTTCGCAGAGCCCATTGTAAAAATGGCTATTCTTGTCTGCAAAACGGACATTGTTTTTTATGGTGATAGGTCCTCTTTAAAGGGGTTTTCCAGGATTTTAAGATTGATGACTTATCCTCAGGATAGGTCATCAATGTCAGATCACAACGAGCAGGTAAACAGTGAAGGTAGCGCTGGCACAGCGCGCAGCTTTCTCTTCAACCAGCTGACCGGCGGTGGTGCCCGGTGTCAGACCCCTGCCAGTCAGCTGGTTGAAGAGAGAGCCGTGCCAGCGCTACCTTCACTGTTTACCTGCAGCGGTGAGCAGGTGTAATTACAAGTCGTCCCATTCACTTCGACTTCTCCCTATTCAAGTGTATACTACAGAACCGTCCCATAGAAGTAGGACCGCTCACCGCTGCGCTGTTGATGGCGCGTACAGCACCCCGGGAGATGGGCACCCACCACTTTACTACTTGGAGTGCTGCTCGTATTGGAATTGGATTCCTTAAGGCCTCTTTCACACTTGCGTTCTGAGGATCCGGCAGGCACTTCCGTCCCCCCGGATCCGTCAGAACGCAAGTCGTCTGAAAGCATTTGAAGACTGATCAGGATCCTGATCAGTCTTCGAAATGCTTTCAGGTTACTATGGCAGCCAGGACGCTATTAAAGTCCTGGTTGCCATAGTAGTAGTGGGGAGCGGGGGAGCGGTATACTTACAGTCCGTGCGGCTCCCGGGGCGCTCCAGAATGACGTCAGAGCGCCCCATGTACATGGATCACGTGATCCATGCGTGTAGGGCGCCCCGGGAGCCGCACGGATGGTTAGTATACTGCTCCCCCGCTCCCCACTACACTTTACCATGGCAACCAGGACTTTAGCGTCCTGGCTGCCATGGTAACCATTGAGAAAAAGCTAAACAACGTTTAGCTTAAGGCCGGATCCGGATTAATGCCTTTAATGGGCATTAATTCTGGATCCGGCCCTGCGGCAAGTTTTTTCATTATTTTTGGCCGGAGCAAAAAGCGCAGCATGCTGCGGTATTTTCTCCGGCCAAACAACGTTCCGGTCCTGAACTGAAGACATCCTGATGCATCCTGAACGGGATTTCTCTCCATTCAGAATGCATTGGGATAATCCTGATCAGGATTTTTCCGGCATAGAGACCCGACGACGGAACTCTATGCCGGAAAACAAAAACGCCAGTGTGAAAGAGCCCTTAAGTAATGCAAAGCATGTTGTCCACATTCAGCAGACTCCTATCTTATGTGCATGATTAGCCAGCGATAGAAGAGCTCGACCTCTCAGCATGCCTCCTCATTTCAGTTTCCTGTACATCTTTTTTTTTTTTTCAGGAATATGAAGCCGCCGTAGAACAGCTGAAAAATGAGCAGATTCGAGTGCAAGCCGAGGAGCGCAGGAAGACCTTAAACGAGGAGACAAAGCAACACCAAGCGGTGAGTTGAGATTTCCTGATAGGACACTTCTTCCTTGGGGGAGGGTGGTATTTATCAGTGTATGTAATTAAAGGGGGCGTAAAAGGGACAGTCCATTTCAGAGGCAAGAATGTGCTGTGTGTGGTTGTCGCTTCCCTTCCCCCACTGCTCTTGGCATGTCGTGAGCAGAGAGGAATACACTGCACACACTCACTATACTGTATATGTACTACTATTACTAGTGCTAGCTGAACTTACCACAGCTCTGGATGTCATTTATTTTACATATTGAAGACCCTTCCACCTCCTGTCGGGTTAATGTGATGCATGGAGAGTTGAAGGGAAGACTCGTTAGGTGCTCTAAGATTAGGGCTTATGTAGCACACACTATTAAACTATAACTGATCCTGGGGAATAGTCACAGTTGTTTGTACTGTTGCCTTTATGAGTTTATTTTATTCCAGGTGTCAGGTCGAGCAGCAGGGTTTTAAGAAAGGAACATCCAGACTTAGGGTATGTTCAGACGACGACAATTGTCGCGCGACAAAAAGTCGCACTATTGTCGCGCGACAATTTTTATAATGGGAGTCTATGGTGTCGCAGTGCGACATGCTGCGACTGCGACACGACAGTCGACAAAAATCCATCCGGGATGGACTTCTTGCGACTGTTGTGTCGCAGTCGCAACATGTTGCATGTTGCACGTGCGACACCACCATAGACACTCATTATAAAAATTGTCGCGCGACATTAATGTGACATCAATGTCGCGCTACAAATGTTGCAGTGTAGTGGTTCCCTTGTCGCGCGACAATTGTCGTCGTCTGAACATACCCTTAAAGGCTCCTTTAAAGGGAACCTGTCACCTGCAAAACAGACATTAAACCGACCACAGTACCTTACAGTATCCCCCAGTGTGTTCCTAATCATGTTTTTCTTTTCTCCTTCTGTTCCTTCATACTTGTTAAAAACGTAGTTTTAATGGTCCGTTGGCGCCGTCTTCTGAGTCAGGCTTGAAGTCAAGGGGACAGCGGCCTCCTTGCTTCAAGTAAAGCTAAGCCCGCACCTTACCCCTCCTCTCTATAATTTGATGGAAATCCTGCCAGGATCGCGCTCTTCTTGTGCATGTGCGGTGCGCTGCCTGTTACAGCGCGATCCCGGCTCCCACACTCACCCGCCTGCAATTGGCTGACTGTGCATGCGCCCGACAGTTCTATTGCGCTCGCGCCCGGCTGTCGGTTCTATTCTGTCCATCAAATTGTAGAGAGGAGGGGTAAGAGGCTTAGCTTGACTTGAAGCAAGGAGGCCGCTGCCCCCTTGACTTCAAGCCTGACTCAGAAGACAGCGCCAACGGACAAGGAACAGAAGGAGGAAAGAACATGATTAGGAACACACTAGGGGACACTGTAAGGTACTGTGGTCGGTTTAATATGCGTTTTGTAGGTGACAGGTTCCCTTTAAGTAGTAGTTGTAAGATGTTCAGCTTCTCAGTGATGGTTCACCGTTTTCCTAATTTGCGTCCCTCTCTCTTTCTTACAGAGAGCCCAGTATCAAGACAAATTAGCAAGACAGCGGTACGAAGATCAGTTACGGCAACAGGTAAGTACTGTTCCCAGTCCATAGGTGGCCTTTCGTTGTTGTCAACCCTGCCAGTAGTCCTAGTGAGTAACCAATAATGAGGAGCTGGGATATGTAGTCAGGGGCCGAGGATTGGGACGGTAATGGGAGTGAAGATCATAGTTTGCCGGCGGCACACTGCCCTGTGTAAATGGGGATCTAATGCTGGTAAACGAGGAATCCTCATGGGGAGGAACGATCGCAGTAGCGTGTAAATGCAGCTATCCCCTCGGCACAATAATTTGGAACGGACGGGGTTCATTCCTGATAATTGCCTGTGTATCAGGTCATGTAAAAGGTTGAGAAAGAGTGTCTGTCAGCAGATCAACCCTATTAAACCAGATATACTTCCTGACAGGGTTGATCCTGCTGAACTAATAATAACTATCAGGTAGTATGTCTGGTTTAATAGGGTTGATGCTGCTGGCATTTGATCTTTAAGACTTCATCTGCTCACCTGGGTATCATCAAGGTCATAAGACAGATGTGCTGTGCAGAAGGGAGGGTTTGTTTGTTTTTAAAGAGTTTTTCTGGGTGTTTTATATTGATGCCCTCTCCTCATCAATATCTGATCGATCAGATTGGTCAGAAAATGAATTACCTATTCTGAGAATAGATCATCTGCCTTGAACACCCGGACAATATAATAATTGCTCATATCCTGGGGCTCTGACAACTATTCTCACCATTCTCTTCCCTGAGTTCTTAGTAGAATCAAGGTTTCGATAAAAGCAGCAACAAGAATCTGTCAGCATGAAATGCAATCGCCGAGAGGAGCGTCCACGTGACTACTGAGCTCAGAAAGAGCAGAGACATTTTGCTGTAACTTTTCACATTTAAAGGGAACCCATACTAACGGCAGCATAACGTACAGACAGGCGAGTTGATTTCAGCGGTCTGTCATTTAAAAGTAAGTGGTTGCTGAGAACCAACATCACAATCATCGCAGACTAGGCCTGGAAAAGAGTCCCGGCCACCGGAGAAGAGTCCTGGTGGTTCATGGATTCCTGCTCTCCCCCCACCTGCTGATGACTGACAGGCTTCTACCGAGTTTTCTCCCTTTCTCTCTAGGAGAGAACTGACACTCATCAGCAGATGGCGGGAGAGCAGGAGATTATGGATAACCAGGACTCTTCTCAGGTGGCCGTGACTCTCTTTTCGAGGCCTGGAATGATTATGATGCTGGTTCTCAGCAACCACTTACTTTTAGCTCATGAGTGACACACCGCTGAAATCAGCATTTCTGTCACTAGTTTATGCTGCCCTCAGTGAGATCAGCATAACGTTGATGACAGGTTCCCATATATCAATCTGCTCAGCTCCTCCTGCTCTATAAGATGCTGCCTGCAGATTGCACTGCATTTCTGGTGACATTTCCCCTTTAAGCATTGGTAGTTGGCTCTCCTTGATTTAGTTATAACAAGGGTGCCGCACTCCTGCACCCCAAGCATATTTTGACCGCCCCCCCTTCACATCTCCTAAAGATTCAAAAGCAAACTCAGACCCAAGAATGAATTTAGACTCCAGCATGAGACAGGTCCTGTTGTACTACCTAGTTCTTCTTCTTGGCTCCTCCAGAGTCTGACCCTCTCAGTAGACTTCCATCCCAGATGGCTCTCCCTGAAAGAAATGAAGAATGAAGTTGGTCAGGCAGAGGCCCGATGAAAGGTAGTTTCCTTTTGTGGCCACTAGGGTGCACTGCTGTCTGCATAAGAGCTGTGGAACGCCACACTGACTGCACCAAATACAGGGACCCCTTGCTGCAGTTCATATGGTTCAGCACAGGTTTCTTATGAAGGCAATGCTTAATTTTACATCCAATGTCTTATTTGTCCAGTGCATCAAAGCTAATATATTTTATATTTATATATGTTTTCAAATATGCATTAATCATTTTATTTTTATTTATTTTTCTAGCAAAATAGGCGCCTAAAGTTCAGGTGCCTGCAGTGCTTTAGAATCCGTGCTCTCGTATGCAGGAGAGCAATGTCTTACGTGAGCTCGGCCCTGCTGATCACCTGAAGACCTCGCTCTCCTGCTTGTGCCCGCTCTGCGAAAGTCTGACTTGGCACATCGGTACCAGGCTTTAGCGGAGCAGCGCCGGTATAAGTACGAGAGAAATGTACTGTACGGCCCACACGAGACAGTATATTAGAAAAAGTGTCACAACTTTTAGAACCGGTTTTAATAAAGTCAATTTGAACATTCAGGTACACTTTAAAAACGTAAAAAATCTCGTACCGTTTTTGGTACTCTGCTCCTCTGCAGATCTATGTGCCTACATATAAACACTTTGTAGTCTACTCCTGCAGTCATGCCCTCCCTTCTCTGTCCCCTTTGGTCACTTACAGGCAGGGGAAGGGGGAGGTTTGGGACTCCTCCATTGTTAATAGTCCCGTGTTCTGTTTTTAAGCAATTGCTGAATGAAGAGAATCTGCGAAAACAGGAGGAGTCTGTCCAGAAACAGGAGGCCATGCGCAAAGGTACAGAGGCTGCATTATCATCGTTTACTCCCATTTTGTCTTTTTTTTTTTTTTTTTTCCCTTTATTCACTGGTTCTTGAATGGGGATGAGCTGCAATAGAAGTAATGCTTAAAGACAATAATGGCTACCATGAGCCAGAGAATAGGGAAAGCAGCATCTGCCAAGCTGCTTGCTCCAATGAGATTAAGGATCTGTTCACACTGTTTGCATATACAATTAAAAAGTTCTGCCTAGTGTACTTTATTTGTGGGATCCGCTGTATGGAATAGCACAGCAGGCTTCGCTGTTTCATGCAGCTGAAGAAAGGATATCCTGATATATATCAGCCCAAGGGAGTGAGGCGCTCTTGGCCTCTGTAGGGTGAATAGGGGCCTGTAGGTACGTTTGACGTTTTCGCTGTGTGAACTCAGCCTAAGGGCTCATGCACACGAACTTATTTTCTTTCCGTGTCTGTTCAGTTTTTTTCACGCATCGTATGCGGAAGCACTCACTTTAATGGGTCTTCAAAAAAAACGGAACTTACTCCGTGTGCATTTAGTTTCCGTATGTCTGTATTTCCATTCCGCATTATGGACAAGGATAGGACTGTTCTATGACGGGCTAGCTGTTCCGTTACCCAAGATATGAAATGCACACGGATGTCATCAGTATTTTTTTGCATACATTTTTGAAAAATACATATGGTTGTGTGCATAAGCCCTAACTGATAGGTGTGACAGGGGTAAGCTGGTGTTGAGTTTTCAGTCTCCCTTCACACCAGGAGGACAAATTGATTCCCAAATTGGCGCTGACCCATTGTGGAAAATGTGCAGTACACGTTTTCAGACACACACAAGTGAGTTCAATGCGAGGAACTCGCAACATGTGGCACTGAGCTATGATACTGTTTCTTAACCTCTTTAGGACACAGGGCATACATGTACGTCCTGTGCCGCTGTTTAAAGATGACGCCCACTCCTGTTGGAATCGGGCGCCATAGCCACGGGTGGCTGCCTGCTTCTTGAAGCAGACACCCGCGGCTCATGTCCGCGACCGGCGGTGATGCCGATCGTAGAGATTTACCCCTCAGATCGGAGGAGCCAGAGCGTGCCTGCAGCAGCCTGGGTCTCTATGAATGAAACCCAGGCTGCTGTATAGTATTTCCTATGGAGCCATAGCCTGTAGCTCCATAGGAAATATGCGATTTTCTCATATTTTACAATGCTATTACATTGTAATATATGAGAACAGCAATCAGATGATTGCAGATTATATGTTGTTATGGTGTAAAAAAAAAAGAAATTTAAAATAACCTAAAAATTCTAATTGCCCCCCTTTGCCAAAATGAAAATAAAATAAAAAAATACACATCATGGGTGTCGCAATGTGCAAAAACACCCAAACTAATATAATATAAAAAATATTCCCCATACGGTCAACAGAAAAACTGTAAAAAGCGTCCAAATGTCCGATTCGCCATTTTTGGACGCTTCATTTCCTCAAAAAATAAATAAAAGGTGATCAAAAAGTCATACACACCCCAGAATGGTATCAATAAAAAGATCAGATTGCGCCACAAAAAATGAGCCCCCACACAGCTCCGTACACATAATTACAAAAAAGTTATAGGGGTCAAAATATGGTGAAAATGATTTTTTTCTCCCACTTTTGAAAAACTATACATATTAGGTATTGCCGGATTCATACTGACATGTAGAATAAAACTAACTGGTCAGTTGTATCGCACATCGAACGTCGGAATTTAAAAACCCGTAACCCCTGTGGTGAAATTGCTTTTTTATTTTTATTTTTTTCTGCAATTTCACTCCATTTGGAATTTATTTCCCGCTTCCCACTACATCATATGCAATAGTAAATGGTGGCATTGGAAAGTACAACTTGTCCCGCAAAAAACAAGCCCTCATATGGCCATGCAAATGGAAAACTAAAAAAGTTATAGCTCTTGGAAGGCATGGAGCGCAAAATGAACACGCAAAAAAAAAGAAAAGAAACTCTGGTCCTTAAGGGGTTAATATGCAAATTAGGATTTTGGTGCAATGGAGGCATCACTTTTGCTCTTGTTCCACCCTAATCTTTGCACCCTTCTGTGGCCAGCCCCTCATTCACTGCTTTGATAGACAGGGAAATGTAGCGGCAAAGCAGTGAGGGATGGGCTGACCACAGAAAGGAGTGGTGCTTAGGTGCACCAAGAGCAATGGGGATATCCTCATTGCACCCAATGCCTAATTTGCCTTGGATCATACTGTGGAGGAGATCGCTGCATGTAAATGCACTGTTCTCCTTCACTGAACTAGCAGCCGGCTGTTGGGAAGGAACGCTTCCTTCCCGACAATCGGCTGTTACATCGGGACGTGTAAACCTGCCTTTAGGGGGGGGGGGGGGGATCTGTTCAATGGAAAATAAAGATCGTGGTGTGAATAAGGCTTATAACATATAGTCACTTGTGCCTGAGGAGCTTTGGGCTCTTTACCTTTTGTTTTTCTGAATGACGCGAGGCCTGGTAACTCTGTGTAATCATTTCACTTACCAAGTAGCGATCAATGCGGCGAGCAGTTTCCCAGCTGTGGACGTGGCTCTCCCAGTACAGTATGACTGGTCCGGTGGTGGCAGTGCCATATAACCATATTCTCCCACCATTTTCATTTTGGGTGATCTCTCGAGTGGAGTCCAGATTGAGAAGCTGCTGTATTTGATATGCTGTCCCCGTCTTAGTGGTTAGTGGCTAGCTCTGCCGTACTCACCAGTAAGTAGTACGGACATGATTCTGTTCAGTTGGGCAGTATACCAGTATACCCAGTATTGCTGTTCCTGGAACCAGTGCAATAATGGAAGGTCTGGAGAAGGAGCAGAGCGCAGTCCTGCCCCAGCCTTATGCAGATGATTGCTGAGACATTATGGTAGGTCGGCCATGTTTGTACCTGCTGCTGATGCGCTTTGTGCTCTCTTTCCAGCCACAATCGAGCATGAGATGGAGTTACGGCACAAGAATGAAATGCTGCGGATAGAGGCGGAGGCGCGGGCACGAGCCAAGGTGGAGCGGGAAAACGCTGACATTATCCGGGAGCAGATCCGTCTGAAAGCTGCTGAGCATCGGCAAACTGTTCTGGAGTCCATCAAGTATGTAAAGGGAAACTCTCACTGTAGAGGATGATCTTGTGTGACCGACAAGCACGGGGATAACATAAGATAATGCTTCTTCCTGTAGGACGGCAGGGACCGTGTTTGGAGAAGGTTTCCGGGCCTTTGTATCAGACTGGGACAAAGTGACCGCTGCTGTGAGTACCGCTGAATTAAAGGGGTCATCCTCCCTAACCCAAAATCACTTGATCTGAACTGTTAGCTTTGTTGTCACTATGGTTTTAGATCAATGGCTTCTTGGTAGACTGGCCAGTGTCCTAAAGAGAGGAAATACAGAGGCATCTGTGTAAGCTGATTCCATCACCCCCATCTTGGCTAATGGAACCGGACACCAGGACAAGCTGAGCTAGATGGCACATTCACCTCCACCCACTGACGCCCCCCTGGGTGGAGGTGAATGTGCCATCTGAACCCCCCCTGGGTGGAGGTGAATGTGCCATCTGAACCCCCCCCTGGGTGGAGGTGAATGTGCCACCTGAACCCCCCCCCCCTGGGTGGAGGTGAATGTGCCATCTGAACCCCCCCCCCCTGGGTGGAGGTGAATGTGCCACCTGACTTCCCCCTGGGTGGAGGTGAATGTGCCACCTGACTTCCCCCTGGGTGGAGGTGAATGTGCCACCTGACTTCCCCCTGGGTGGAGGTGAATGTGCCACCTGACTTCCCCCTGGGTGGAGGTGAATGTGCCACCTGACTTCCCCCTGGGTGGAGGTGAATGTGCCACCTGACTTCCCCCTGGGTGGAGGTGAATGTGCCACCTGACTTCCCCTGGGTGGAGGTGAATGTGCCACCTGACTTCCCCCTGGGTGGAGGTGAATGTGCCACCTGACTTCCCCCTGGGTGGAGGTGAATGTGCCACCTGACTTCCCCCTGGGTGGAGGTGAATGTGCCACCTGACTTCCCCCTGGGTGGAGGTGAATGTGCCACCTGACTTCCCCCTGGGTGGAGGTGAATGTGCCATCTGAACCCCCCCCTGGGTGGAGGTGAATGTGCCACCTGAACCCCCCCAGAGGAGGTGCTAGTCACCATGCCACAAGATAGTTGAAATGACCCACTCTTGGTGATTTTTGGCATGGAACCAGAGCCAGAGTTTTGATGGCGGCTGTGTAGTTCCTTCTGACCATTATTTTCTACGGTAGGTAGCGATGAAGATCGTGGAGCGGCACTTAAAAGCCGTGGCTACACCACGTTTGTTCCTGCTGTGTTTTTTAACGCTCTGTAATCTTCAGCGCTGCCTCCCATTGAAATGAATAGGAGACTGAAACCACGTGGTCCCCGGTGAAATTTCAGCTGGCAAAAAATGCCATGTGAATGGGCCCTTACTAGTCCTTGGGTGTTAGGGCTCCAGGCAAGTATCAAGTGACCTTCCCTTCCTTTCTTTAAAGGGTCAGTGAACTTTGTAAAAAATAAAATAAATTGATACATCAAAGGTTTTGATTGTCGGGGTTCTGATCGAGAGGAGAGAGAGATCGGCTCCTCTCCTATCTTCAGGAGACTGAATCGAGACAGGACCATAAGCTTTCTGTTTGTGACACTTTTAAAGGTTTTTTTTTCCCCACCGATAGAAGGGACAGTATATCTAACATGTGGTATCACTTCCTGATGGTTGGGGTCTGAAGGAACGACTCCTTCACACTTTTTCCTGCTCATCATCCACCTTCAGTGCAGGGAAGTGTGACACAGCCCTGATGTAGAATTATCTCCTTATACCTCAGTGATATAGGTTAGATTGGTGAAGAATCACCATGGCAAAGGCGTTTAAACACATTATTCAGTCTTATCATTCTGGACATTAAAGGGTTTGTCCAGGTTTTTGCTGAAAATTTTAAAGGGGCTGTCTCACTTCAGCCAATGGTATTTATCATGTAGAAAGTTAATATAGGGCACTTACTAATGTATAGTGATTGTCCATGTTGCTTCCTCTGCTGACTTGATTCATTTTTCCATCCCATTATACACTGCTGGTTTCCAGGGACTACGGCCACTGCTGCAGCGCAGATACGATGTGGCCCGGTCACCAGAGAGACCAGTGCTTTTTCCTATAGTATGCAAGCACGGCCACTGCTGCAGGATTGCAGGGTGGTCATAACCCCTTGATACGATTAATGTATTATGTGGTGGAAAAATAAATCCAGCCAGAAAAGGAAGCAATATGGACAATCACAATACATTAGTAAGTGCCTTGTATTAACTTTCTCTACATGATAAATGCCAATTGCTGAAGGGACACAACCCCTTTAAAACCAGCTCTGATCGGTGGAAAACGATGACATGATTGATACTCTCCTTACTGGGTCCCCTCTGGTCTCTCCTGCCTGGTCCCTGTCAATACGCAGGGAGTATACTTTCTATTTTATTGTTTTTTGAGCTGGTTTAAAAAAAAAAAAAGTCAGCATTCACATCCCCTTTAATAAATCTATCCGCTTTTCACACAGTCTATCTCTTGTGGAGGTTGCTTGAGTTTTCATTGTTTGCTGCTGCTTAGGACGTGGGAGCTGAGCGTTCTTGATTTCTTATATGCAGAAAACTTGATGTACTTAAAGAGGACCTTTCACTGGTCCACAGTTTGAGGCAAATGTATATACATGCAGAGCAGCACCCAGGGATGACCCTGCACTTACTTGTATCCCTGGGTGCCGCTCTGTTCGTCCTCTGTAGGCCCCGGTACCGGCGCGCCGCTTCTCCTATTTTTGCCTGGGACGGAGACATCTTCTTTTGCCCTGGGCGTCTCCTTCTCCCAAGCCTGGAGCGCTGGCCAATCGGAGCGCTCAGCTCATATCCAGGATAAGTGCAGGGTCATCCTGGGTGCCGCTCTGCATGTATATACATTTACCCTATAAACTATGGACCAGCGAAAGGTCCTCTTTAAGAAATCAATGATCTTAGTGCACCAAGAGGCTGACCTTGTTCTCTTTGAGCATGCACATGCAATTTCTTCTTTCTGCCAGGAGATGGCGCCACAGAGTTGGAGACTGCCTCTTATCTGCAGGCAGCAGCTTTCTGCAGTTAGGGATTTGCTGGTAAACATGGCGGATTTCTGTGTTGCTGAGCGGAATTTCCCTTTTAGTGCAATGCAGAGCTCTGCTTAGGTAAGGTTAGCCTGGCGCTGTGATCACTCCAGGCATCACGACAAAACAGGAGGGAGGAGTGTGCATATATATTTGCTATATATATATATATATATATATATATATATATATATATATATATATATATATATTTTACTGAAACATCCCAGGTTTAGCTGTTATCTCATGATTTTTACAAACTGCAGCCCTAGTGCAGATTTCAGCTCTCATCTAAAGTGGAAAATGCAGAAGGGACATAGTCGGTTATTTAGTGGACATCTTCACCTCTACCTGAGCGCTGGTGTAGGCGATCATATCTCCAGTTAGTCGGTCAGGATTCGTACAATTGCCTGACACTTACTCATCATAGAGGACTGAAAATAGATGCAGCGCTTCCTAGGGTAAAAGGTGGTGCCCCTGTCCCTCTGATTCAAAGGGGTTACCCCATGACAAATGTAAAAATAAAAAATCAGACATTACATAGTACATGAAAATCTCTAACAAAGCTGGGACCAGCCCTGTACCTCACATGGATCCAGAGAGCTCCCCATTCATTGCTCTGCTAGATTTATATTAAGCTGACAGCTCAAGGGGAGTGTCTTTTCTGCTACAGTTAAGGGGGCGTGTCCATGTTCTCCCTATAACAGCTCAGGAGGCGTGTCCATGTTCTTCCTATAACAGCTCAGGAGGCAGCTGAAGGATGAAACTGAGCATGTGCGGCCATCTCAGTGAGCAGGTCAAAGAAATAAGAAAAAACAGCAGGTGGCGCGATACAGATCCATTTTATTGAATAACTCAGTGGCTATGCAAAATTTTTTATGGCATGCAATTACAAAATTACTCAGATCCAGGTGCTGGTTTAAAAACTGTAAAATATTATTCCTCGGACAACCCCTTTAAGGTGCTCCTCTTGACCTGTTGTGACACAACAACTACTGTATATCGAGCCTGTAGATCAGGCATCCTCAAACTGCCTCCCTCCAGATGTTGTAAAACTACAGCTCCCACAATGCCCTGCTGTAGGCTGATACCTGTAGGCTGCTTGGGCATGCTGGAAGTTGTAGTTTTGCAACAGCTGGAGGGCCGCAGTTTGAGGATGCCTGCTGTAGATCTTGGGTGCTGCAGCCTGCTGGAGAAAACTGCTTGGGCAGAAGAATCCCAAAACTGCACTGAAGACCTCAATGGCTGGGACAAAATGGACTCCAGACTGGTGCGCCCCACATCAAAGGGGAATTAGTTTTTTTTTAATTTATTTATAGGAAACCATAAAATTTTATATTATACATGTAAATTAAAATGCTGCATACATACCTTTCTTATATCAGGCAGTTGACCCCTATATGCAGAAGAATGATATAGCCCGTGTAATGCATCCATGGCGTAATTGAAATATGGCATCAGTCATGTGACACTCTTCACGCCCTGACATTCAGTACGTAGTGTTACATGGCATCCATGTGCTGGGTCAGCACACAGGACACATTCATGTGATAAGTAAATAGAAATAGTGGTGGAATCAGGATTTTTATTGTGGTTATTACAGTAATTATTGTGTGCTTGTCTGTAGGTGATCTGTAAAATGGCTGCCTGTCTTTAAACTTTATTAGCATTGCAGTGCAATCTGCAGGCAGCATGTTATAGAGCAGGAGGAGCTGAGCAGATTTGTAGTTTTATGGAAAAAAAATCCGTAAAACTTGTAATTGGTGTGCGCAATACTTTTTAGAAGTGTGCTCATGCGTACCCAAATTCCAGTACACACATCTCTGTGGCCACCAAGCTGACATGGATGCTTACACTCTATAAAATTGATGCGTTTCCTTGGCTTCAAACCTTTGCACTTTCTGTCCAACATATGTTGGTCTTTATAATATCAGCAGATTCCATGACATTTTTCCTGTTTATATTACTCCAAATTGCAGATTGTGAATTATACATTTGCCTTATGAACTCTGTGGTATCTGTATAGACAGGGGTGTGGAATTCCTATCGCCATATGCCTGGGACATGCAGTTTCGGGCGCCGGGCAGGTAGTTTGGGCAGGTAGCTTAGCTCTGCAGGCAAGTAGCAGGGCTAGGGTGGCGCCGGATTCTCCTCTTATACACAGCCCGGCAGCACGTCCGGGCTGCTTACTGCAGTGTGAACATCGCTCCTGTGCAGGCCGGAAGTCGTGATCAGAGGAGTGCGCCGTGGCACGGAAGTCAGCGGGCAGAAGCGCGAGTCAGGCAGTCAGCGGCTGAAGCAGTAGTGGGAGCTCCTGTCTCCTCACATGGTGGCAGCCAGTGTCCTGATAGATAGCACAACAGCAGGTAGTGTGTGTGGTGACTCCTCTGGGTGAGCTGTCGGGGGACTGCCCCATTATGGCATATACATTAAAGGCATTCACTGCCCCAGTATGCAATATAGTATATACTATACTGGGGTAGTGAATCCCTTTAATGTATATTATACATTAAAGGGATTCGCTGCCCCCATACAGTAGAACATTTCCTTGTGGCCCCCGCCCCCATACAGTAAAACGTCTCCTTGTGGCCCCATACAGTAGAACGTCACCTTGTGGCCCCCGCCCCCATACAGTAGAACGTCACCTTGTGGCCCCCGCCCCCATACAGTAGAACGTCACCTTGTGGCCCCCAGCCCCCATACAGTAGAACGTCACCTTGTGGCCCCCGCCCCCATACAGTAGAACGTCACCTTGTGGCCCCCGCCCCATACAGTAGAACGTCACCTTGTGGCCCCCGCCCCCATACAGTAGAACGTCTCCTTGCGGCCCCCGCCCCCATACAGTAGAACATCTCCTTGTGGCCCCCGCCCCCATACAGAAGAAGTTCAGGACAGGTAGATTGTCATGGGGGACAAGTAGATTGAGCCCCCGCTTTAGTCCTTCGACAAGTAGTTTTTTTTTTTTATTTCCACACCCCTGATAGAGCACAGTATCCATCTGGTGAACAGCAGGAGGAGCCTCTCAATCATAATATGGTCTTTGTCATGGTTGCGATCCAAGCCCCTCTCTGTCCCGCAATCTGAGGCGGGCACAGGCATCACGTCTCTCACCTAGCTTCTACTTAGTGTTGAGCAATATACCAGTATGTACGATATACAGTGGTATTAATGGGAACCTGTCACATGGAACATGGTGTCTGAGCTGCAGGCAGCATGTTGTAGAACAGGAGGAGCTGAGCAGATTGATGTATAGTTATGTGAAGAAAGATTCAGTAACATGTGAGAGGGGCGGAGTGTTGTGAAATCTATCTGTTAAAGGCGTGTGGTCACGCGAGCTTTAGACTGTTTTAGTACATTTGCCCCCACTTTGTCTGTCTGTGACCGAAAATGGGGGCTTATTACTCAGAAATGTGTTGCCCTGACATCATATGATCTTTATCTGCTTCATGTGGAGATCACCAACCTGGAGTCCTTTTCTTTCCTTCCATTGAGGTTTATTCTTTTGGGGTCATTTATGGAACCTGCAGCTTCTCTTCTCCTGTCTCCCCATGATAACGGTTCCTGTCACACCATATATCCAGCCTTGTTCATCTTTATCATAGAAGACATGTGAATCAGAATTAACGTTTACACGACTAGCGAGAGGCTAGCTGTAATTTTGGGTATACGCATGACCATTTTTTTGGGTTCCTTTTTTAGATTAAATGCTCGAAGTACATGGCACTTAAAGGGGGTCATCATGAAGATACAAACCATTAGAAAACGTGGTGTTAAACAGGCAGGATATGCTCAAACCCATATGCAGTTCTGCATGTATATAGGGGAGCACATCCTGCACTTGTAGTCCGTTGCTGATGGCAATCGACAGCAAAAAAATGCATACAATGGAAGATTCCAGCAACAGACTACAAGTACCACAATAACCATCCTACATAAGGGAACGATTATGTGGATGTGGAGAACAATCAAAAACTAGGGATGTCCCGATACCGATACTAGTATCGGTATCGGGACCGATACCGGCATTTTCACGAGTACTTGTACTCGTAAAAATGCCGCCGATACCACTGCCGATACCGGAAGTTCCGGTTCGGCAGCGGCTATATTGTGTTTCATTAACCCTAACTTACTGTGCCCGTGATTACAAACTATTAATGCGCAGTCCCTCCATGCTCCTGCCCCGCGCGCCTTCTGTAATCATAAAGTGGGCGGAGCGGGCAGGCAGGACATGAAGCGCATGGAGGAATCGGGCAGCTTGAGCTCTCAGTTCCTCCATGCGCCTCATGTCCCGCCTGCCCGCTCCGCCCACTTTATGATTACAGAAGGCGCAGGGCAGGAGCATGGAGGGACTGCGCATTAATAGTTAGTAATCACGGGCACAGTAAGTTAGGTTAATGAAACACAATATAGCAGCTGCAGGGCCGGTGTATGAGTCAAGCTGCACCGGCCCCGACACTAATGGGGGATCTGTGGATGACATGTATATAGCATAAGATGCTATATATGTGTCATCCACATAGCCCCTAACAGTGTCATCCACAGATCCCCCCATTACAGCCTCATCCACAGATCCCCCCATTACAGCCTCATCCACAGATCCCCCCATAACAGTGATGTCCACAGGTCCCCCCCATAACAGTGATGTCCACAGGTCCCCCCCCATAACAGTGATGTCCACAGGTCCCCCATAACAGTGATGTCCACAGGTCCCCCCATAACAGTGATGTCCACAGGTCCCCCCCATAACAGTGATGTCCACAGGTCCCCCCATAACAGTGATGTCCACAGGTCCCCCCATAACAGTGATGTCCACAGGTCCCCCCATAACAGTGATGTCCACAGGTCCCCCCATAACAGTGATGTCCACAGGTTCCCCCATAACAGTGATGTCCACAGGTTCCCCCATAACAGTAATGTCCACAGGTTCCCCCATAACAGTGATGTCCACAGGCTCCCCCATAACGGTGACGTCCACAGGTCCCCCCATAACGGTGACGCCCACAGGTCCCCCCATAACGGTGACGTCCACAGGTCCCCCATAACGGTGACGCCCACAGGTCCCCCCATAACGGTGACGCCCACAGGTCCCCCCATAACGGTGACGCCCACAGGTCCCCCCATAACGGTGACGCCCACAGGTCCCCCCATAACGGTGACGCCCACAGGTCCCCCCATAACGGTGACGTCCACAGGTCCCCCCATAACGGTGACGCCCACAGGTCCCCCCATAACGGTGACGCCCACAGGTCCCCCCCATAACGGTGACGCCCACAGGTCCCCTCATAACGGTGACGCCCACAGGTCCCCCCATAACGGTGACGCCCACAGGTCCCCCCATAACGGTGACGCCCACAGGTCCCCCTATAACGGTGACGCCCACAGGTCCCCCCATAACGGTGACGCCCACAGGTCCCCCCATAACGGTGACGCCCACAGGTCCCCCCATAACGGTGACGCCCACAGGTCCCCCCATAACGGTGACGCCCACAGGTCCCCCCATAACGGTGACGCCCACAGGTCCCCCCATAACGGTGACGCCCACAGGTCCCCCCATAACGGTGACGCCCACAGGTCCCCCCATAACGGTGACGCCCACAGGTCCCCCCATAACGGTGACGCCCACAGGTCCCCCCATAACGGTGACGCCCACAGGTCCCCCATAACGGTGACGCCCACAGGTCCCCCATAACGGTGACGCCCACAGGTCCCCCCATAACGGTGACGCCCACAGGTCCCCCCATAACGGTGACGCCCACAGGTCCCCCCATAACGGTGACGCCCACAGGTCCCCCCATAACGGTGACGCCCACAGGTCCCCCCATAACGGTGACGCCCACAGGTCCCCCCATAACGGTGACGCCCACAGGTCCCCCATAACGGTGACGCCCACAGGTCCCCCCATAACGGTGACGCCCACAGGTCCCCTCATAACGGTGACGCCCACAGGTCCCCCCATAACGGTGACGCCCACAGGTCCCCCCATAACGGTGACGCCCACAGGTCCCCCCATAACGGTGACGCCCACAGGTCCCCCCATAACGGTGACGCCCACAGGTCCCCCCATAACGGTGACGCCCACAGGTCCCCCATAACGGTGACGCCCACAGGTCCCCCCATAACGGTGACGCCCACAGGTCCCCCCATAACGGTGACGCCCACAGGTCCCCCATAACGGTGACGCCCACAGGTCCCCTCATAACGGTGACGCCCACAGGTCCCCCCATAACGGTGACGCCCACAGGTCCCCCCATAACGGTGACGCCCACAGGTCCCCCCATAACGGTGACGCCCACAGGTCCCCTCATAACGGTGACGCCCACAGGTCCCTCCATAACGGTGACGCCCACAGGTCCCCCCATAACGGTGACGCCCACAGGTCCCCCCATAACGGTGACGCCCACAGGTCCCCCCATAACGGTGACGCCCACAGGTCCCCTCATAACGGTGACGCCCACAGGTCCCCCATAACGGTGACGCCCACAGGTCCCCCCATAACGGTGACGCCCACAGGTCCCCCCATAACGGTGACGTCCACAGGTCCCCCCATAACGGTGACGCCCACAGGTCCCCCCATAACGGTGACGCCCACAGGTCCCCCCATAACGGTGACGCCCACAGGTCCCCCCATAACGGTGACGCCCACAGGTCCCCCCATAACGGTGACGCCCACAGGTCCCCCCATAACGGTGACGCCCACAGGTCCCCCCATAACGGTGACGCCCACAGGTCCCCCCATAACGGTGACGCCCACAGGTCCCCCCATAACGGTGACGCCCACAGGTCCCCCCATAACGGTGACGCCCACAGGTCCCCCCATAACGGTGACGCCCACAGGTCCCCCCATAACGGTGACGCCCACAGGTCCCCCCATAACGGTGACGCCCACAGGTCCCCCCATAACGGTGACGTCCACAGGTCCCCCCATAACGGTGACGCTCCACAGGTCCCCCATAACGGTGACGCTCCACAGGTCCCCCCATAACGGTGACGCCCACAGGTCCCCCCATAACGGTGACGCCCACAGGTCCCCCCATAACGGTGACGCCCACAGGTCCCCCCATAACGGTGACGTCCACAGGTCCCCCCATAACGGTGACGCCCACAGGTCCCCCCATAACGGTGACGCCCACAGGTCTCCCCATAACGGTGACGCCCACAGGTCCCCCCATAACGGTGACGCCCACAGGTCCCCCTATAACGGTGACGCCCACAGGTCCCTCCCATAACGGTGACGCCCACAGGTCCCCTCTATAACGGTGACGCCCACAGGTCCTCCCATAACGGTGCCGCCCACAGGTCCCCCCATAACGGTGACGTCCACAGGTCCCCCCATAACGGTGACGCCCACAGGTCCCCCCATAACGGTGCCGTCCACAGGTCCCCCATAACGGTGACTGCCCACAGGTCCCCCCTATAACGGTGCCGCCCACAGGTCCCCCATAACGGTGCCGCCCACAGGTCCCCTCATAACGGTGCCGCTCCACAGGTCCCCCCATAACGGTGCCGTCCACAGGTCCCCCCATAACGGTGCCGTCCACAGGTCCCCCCCATAACGGTGCCGTCCACAGGTCCCCCCCATAACGGTGCCGTCCACAGATCCTCCACAACAGTGTGTCCTCCACAGATCCCCCAAAAACAGATCCCCCTGGAGGCACATTGGTTTGAAAACGCTATTATATTACCATTTATAAATTTATTAACACTTGTACAAAGGAAAAGAAAAGCCGTTATTCATAGCAACCAAATTCCAGCTTTAATTTTTTTCATTGCTATCAGTAACTGCGGGGCTGTTTATACGAGGTATCGGTAATTGGTATCGGCGAGTACTTAAATAAAAGTATCGGTACTCGTACTCGGTCTTAAAAAAAATGGTATCGGGACATCCCTATCAAAAACGTAACAATAGCAAAGACAGGTGCACTCTGCGGTAATGCTAAACCTTCACACTGATGTTAAAATTGAGAGGTTAGTTCGACACATCCTACTAGGAGGACATGTCTTAAGATCGGACACCACATCAAGGTCTCTCAAGTAGCCCGAGGCCCCATTACTCACCTACCTGTGCCGTATGGGCGATACCAGGGACCGTTGGGCATTACGGGAGGATAAGGCCTGACTCACAAACAGCTTCCCAGTAACCTCCAGCATGTAGCCATGCTTGCAATGGGAGGTGCCTGTGAGCCCCACCCGAGACTGGCTGATTTAGCCCAGGGCCTAACAGGTCCACCTAAATGTAGCCTGTAGATGAAAAGCAGGCACCTTTAAATTGGAGTTTATACACCTCCAAACATAAGAATATACAAACCATTAGAAAACGTGGTGTTAAACAGGCAGGATATGCTTAAACTCATATGCAGTTGTGCATGTATATAGGGGGGCATATCCTGCACTTGTAGTGCGTTGAGTCATCATGAAGCCAGATGTTCTGAATTTGATCAATGGTAACAGCCGATCTCTTGAGGTTAGAAAAGTCCACCCTGTGGAAGTCATACGTGGTCAGATGTGCAGTATTTTATAGTTTGGTTTTTTATATCCATGGTCCAATCGGGATTATGGGAAGAGGTTGTCCTGAGACTGTCCCTCTAACCATCAAGCCGGGCAATAATGGACACAATACAAAACGAAAGTTCACCTAAGGCAAGTGATTATTTGTGGTCTTCATGACTGATAAATGATATCGCACAGCAGAGTCTTCTATAGTGCTCCGCTGCCAATGTATCGACAAAGATATTTGTGAGGTTGTGTTTGGCCTTCTCGTCAAGCCCGGAGTTTCCACCAAACAATATAGATCTCAGTCACAAATAAACCTGGACTCCAAACGTTCAGTGCTGCCTTTGAAAAGTGAGTTTAATTCCCCGCAGTTCCCTGCAGCTCATTCTGTTAATGGAGAACCTTCCAAAGCAAAGAGGACGTGAAGTTCGATTTGATGAGCACGTAATTGTCTGTTTCCTAATGCATGCACAGATGTCAGATGCGGGATAAAAGCTCCACTCCTTCCCGGCCCCCTGCCCGAGCGTAAAAAAAAGAAACGGCTTGACAAAGCAGAATGTCATTCTTGTGCCAGTGATCGAAGTGGAAATTCTTTTGATTGAAGCGAATTGAAATAATTAGTTGTTATGATGCCAGCTCACAGGTGCTCCCTGCGCAAGATGTCATACAGAGAGATGGAGGCAATACATCGAAAAAAGTGGACATTAAAATTGACTTCACAGTTAGGAAGGTGCTCCTCCGGAGTTGCCCCTCTCACCAGCAGTTGTATCACTCCATTGCATCAGTGGGGTTGGCATGGTGCCCAGGCAGTCATCTTTACTAATTTTGTGTTGGAACCCCAGTAGCTGGAGCAGCTCGCTCCTTCATGCCTCACACATTTTCCCACCATTCCTTTATTGCGTAATAATCTGTGTGACCTTGTAGGCTAGTAGTCCATGGGTTACTAAGCTACAGCTATCAAAGTGAAGGTTTGATGGACAAATCGGTTGCTGCAAGGTCAACAGGAGATGTGGACCTACTGGGTTGCTTACGGATGTGGAAGTCGAGTCTCTGATCATGAGGTCTTCTCTTCACACTTAACCCCTTAAGCCAGGGGATAGTCTCACAGAGAATGCCCAGGTCGCTGCCCTCAGAGTTTCCGCATAGATGGAGAGAAGACATCAGAACACCGTATTAGAATTGTAGTCGCGGAGGCTAGGACTTGCAGCCGATCATAGATGTGGTCAACCATGCCAGCCAGCCAGGTTGGTGCAACCAGGAGCAAACATTTTTGCAGACCGTGGGAACCAAGTGAACCTTATTGCAGAGGCCTAGAATGATGGTGGAGGGTCATTTTATAAATAATGGGACACATTAGCTGCAGTCAGGAGAGTCGTTGCATGTTAGCAGGAGGGACACCAGGAGGGACACCATCAAACGTAGATGAGATGTCAAGAAAATGGGACCATCTGCGCCTCCATATTTTTCTGGCATTGGCTTAGGGAGACACCTCTTGGAGGACTCTACATTTGTTGGCACATAGAAGAGGCTAAGCCTCACCCCCATTTCTGAAGTTTCCGGCTTTACTTTTGGAGAGGAGTATTCCTTTAAATCGGGCTTTACATTTTTGTCAACACACGTACGTGTCATAGAGACCTCACTATTGATGTCCTCCTTTCGTTTTGCACGGGTCGTTTCTTGCGCTTAGAGCTCTGAAACAACGACTAAACATAGTATTTTGTAGACCGTGTCCTGACGAAGTATGTGATGATACGTGTTGCGCAGCACATTGTCATTTGCCCGGAAGCCGTGCGTCTCACCCCAGACAGGGCTGGCGATAGACGGGACCGCGGGGACTACTGAGCCATGGCTAATGAGGAGAATTACTTTACCTGTGGTCTTCCATCACTGCACTAATGAGTCTTAACAAGGTCTGAAAAGTCATTTAGTTTTGAGCTAGGCGCAGAAGGGGCCTCATTTAACCTCCATGGTTCCAGAAGAGGCAGCAATGATTCATTGACAGGAGCGCAGGTTTTCGGACTCAATCGTTTGAGGCCTATTAACCATTTCAGCACACTTCACAGGGGCGAGGGCTTGGATCCCCATTGCCTTTCTGTTACTGCGCTTTGGTCTGTTTCAGGCAATTTGTAATGTCCGTAGCCTGTGCATATTTACAGTGTAATGGTGTCTCTGTGCCCCCATATAGATGTATTCCTCCCGTCAGTGCACCGAAAACTCGTGCAAGGGAAAAGTGGAGTAGTTGCCCATAGCAACCGGGTCACTGCTTTTATTTTCCAAAGAGCCTCTGTAAAACAAAAGCTGGAATCTGATTGGCGGCTGTTATGACCAATGTGGCCGCACTTTCTGTTGCCACTTTTGCCGAATGGCGACCACAATAAAATAAAAAGGAAAGCAACACCAGCACTGCCACATAAAAACAACCCAGTGTAGTGGCCCATCAGACAAGTGAAGCTTTGTGGTGCTCAGCCGGTCATATGTCCAAAGTTCCCATCCCCCTCCTTCTTGATGGACATTGCCAGGAGAGATGACTCTGCAGAAACCTCAATTAAGAGGGAGCGGCTGGCAGAGGAAGTAGGAGGAGCACGCGTTCACAAGGTGGCCTGGGCACGCCCTCGATGCACTTAACAGCTCATTTGCATATGCATAAAGTACTTTTTCTCCAGCAGCTGATCACTAAGTGAACTGTATCATTACATTCAGCCGAGAGAGATCTTCAAGACATTGTCCAAGAGAACAACGGAAAAAATTCCTCCAACACTTCTTAAAACACTTTACTGTCACACCCTTTAAGGGGTTTTCCAGTTTTGGTGATTTCTGTTTACGTCTGGCATTGCATGGGCATGATCACATGCTCAGCTCCAGCCAATGACTGGCTTCAGTGGTGACGTGCTGTCGGTGATTGACTGCAGCGGTACATGTAACCACGCCCATGCACCGCCGGATGTAAACAGCGTGGGGATCAGAAGATGGAGGCGCCGTGGAGCGGGTATGCAGGAATCTTCCGTCTCAGTAGGCAGGCTGCGGGTACATGCTTAAAAATTATTGTAACCAGAAAACATATTAAAAAGCCCCTTATGACATTCAAACAAGCAAATGTATGTTATTACTTGTTACTTGTTTGAAACGCGTAAGCGTCTTTTTAATGCATTTGTAATGGTTTTTAAGGATTTAAAAATGACATGTATAGAGAAATATACTGCAGAAATCCAAGACTGGGTCTTGGATTTCTGCATTGAGTTTGCTGCAGGGAAAACTGCTGCTTGCCTTTTCCCAATCCTCCGAAAAGAGTTTTTCTAATAGGCAAATTCCCCCAGGTGCAATGAGGGAGGTGCCTTTGCACCCAGAGACACCCCTCCCTGTCTTCTGTGCCTCGCACCCACTGCTGTAATGGATAGGCCAGGCAGTCCCTGAAGTCTAGAGGGACCGTGTAGATGGGCAATCTCCATCCCTTTACTGCGCATGTACAGAACGAGACTTCAGGGACTGCCTGGCCTGTCCATCACAGCGGGGAGGGCGCAGCATAGAAGACGGAGCGGAATCTCTGGGTGCAGTGAGGTGCAAAATCACCGCCCTCGTTGCACCTAGGGGATAATTTTCATATAACATTTTTTTGGGGAGGATTGTCATAACATATGGAGATGCCAGAGACATCATGAGACTCTGCTTACAAGAGCAGATGGACAGCTGCCGACCAGAGGCCTTTTAAAAGGGTTGTCTCATGAAGACATATGGGTACATGGACATCACACAGGAAGGGCTCCCCCGATCAGGACCCCTTTCTAATCCAGAATGGAGAGCGACTCCGTAGGAGAAGCTTCCGCTTTGGTTGACTTAAAGGGGTTGTGTCACTTCAGCAAATGGAATTTATCATGTAGAGAAAGTTAATACAAGGCACTTACTAATGTATTGTGATTGTCCATATTGCTTCCTTTACTGACTGGATTCATTTTCCCATCACATTTTACACTGCTTGTTTCCATGGTTACGCCCACCCTGCAATCCAGCAGCGGTGCCCGTGCTGGCACACTATAGGAAAAAGCAGCTGCTTCTCTGGTGGCCGGGACCATAGGAGCGCACATAGGCTCTTTTTCTATAGTGTGCAAGCACAACCACCGGCCATGATAAATGCAGTTTGCTGAAGTGAGACAACCCCTTTTAAGCTGAATGCCGGCCTGGTTGTTGCTTCCCTGGCAAAATCGGTGTGCCCTTTAAGATAGGAGACCCCGACTCCTTAGAGCTGCCCTACAGGTTTAGGGTCCATTCACACTTCCGCAAATTGCCGTGGCTGCGGACAAGAATAGGACACGTTCTATTTTTTTGCGGGACCGCGGAACGGAAGTGCGGATGCGGATAGCGCACTGTGTGCTGTCCGCATCTTTTGCGGCCCCATTAAAAATGAATTGTGAATGGACCCTTATACCCAGTAATATGTTCTGGCTCAGGCTCTCACTTGTGAAGTATCATTAGCTGGGGCGTAATGCTCCTGTCATGATCCCCTTCCCCCCCATTTGCATAGGGTTCTGCCATAATCAATATGTAGGCCTTATAAATATTCTATGTGGACGTTTGCCCTCTGTTACCATGGTGATACGAGGACGATCCTGCCATTTGTCTCACACATTTATGATACAGACACCCAAGCAGATCTTCGTTCAAATGAGATTTTTCTAAAAACAGATGGTTTGTACATATAAAGTTTGTGCCCCCCCCCCCCATAAACACCTGAATATAATTTATGGATTTGCATATTCCATGATATATCCCTCTTGTCAGACTCCTTCCCAGCTGCCTGTACTCCTTGTATGATGCAGTTGACACAATCGGTCATAAAACGTCCTGTCCTTGCTGCTTTATCACAATTTCCTCCACTCAGAACCGGTGTGCCCAACTTGATCCCATATGCACCAGCGTATGTCCTCCCCGATCCCGATTTGCAGCCTGCAGTATATCACCGAGCTGCATTCACTGTTATGACGGCTTCAGGGCTGAAACCTTCCCCGAATCTGCTTGCAAGCTCTGGTGGTTTGATCTGTTTCTATAGATGGAGGACCCCTTTAATGTTGCACCTGTGACGATACAGCTTTAAATTCAGTAGAAGGGATTCTCTCCTCCACTGCCCCGCCTTGCAGCAGCCGTTCAGAGAGGTTACTGTTACCGAATCTCCAGTCACCCAGGTGTCTGGTGCCACCGGTGACCTCTCGTCATGCCACCGGCTGGTGATTTACTCTGCACCCCAGGGAATATTGCGGTTTATCTGCTATGCATCCGTTCTTTTGGCTGCTGTGACACTTCCCTAATAGGAGCTGTCAGTTTCCCCCTCGTGTCTGGTGAGTGCAGGATGATTGCCGCTTGCCAAGCAGCGCTGGCGAGCGTCTGTCACAGGGAAAGTGGCCCATTTGTATTCAGCCCTTACAGAGAAATATAAAGTCATGATCTAAATTTACTTTCACATTAGCAGTTTCCAGCCCTCCGTGCTGCCGCAGGTTTGTGTGATTTCCCGCTGGCTGCTTTCATACAGCATTGGCACTTTTGCTTGGCATCTTCTTTTATAGAGCCTACATGACATCACCCGGGCCGCCACGTCATCTGCCGTTACCATAGACTGCTCCCCTGTCTTGTTGGTTGGAGTAGATGCTCGCGTCCCTATTAAATCACAAGGCAGGCGTAGTGCCCTCCTGGAAACGGGTCATTAAATAGACAGATGGGTGTTATCATTCCCCTTGTTTAATAGGGTGTATAACACCCAGTTGTCAATGCATTCACACATTTCCAAGAGGAATAATCAAAGCACCCTGCAATGCAAGATCTGGCATCCACAGGATAGAAGACTGCTTAAAGAGGCCCACCCTGCTTTTCTGAAGTGTCCGTTTTAGTAAATCTTATCCCGCGTGAAATAACACATTTGGAACATCTTTTCTTAGAACTATGTTGTTCCTCTGGTATTCCTCCTACACATTTAAAAATAAATTGATAAGTGCATGTTACTATTTGGGGGGTGTTCCTGTACAAACTGCCATTGTCCAAGCAGCACTAGCAGTGCCATCAGGGAGAATGGTAACCTCCCAGGTGTCGATGCAGTCATACATTTCTAGGAGGTATAAAAGAGTATTCTGAAAAGATGTGTCAGAAATGCAAGTATTTACTGAAAGAGACCTGTCGAGAGAGGGGACAGGTTCTCTTTAATTTTGGGCCTTTTTCATTGTTAGTTGCTGTCCGCCATCTTGGCTTGTTGTTACACCATGGCTTTAAGACGAGCAATGATGGGGCCTTTATTAACACTCTGCAGCCATGTAAAGCAATGGTGGTAGGTTCACTTGATGTCATTCACTACAGCTGGGATCAGCACCCTCCTGCCCTTCAGCTGTTCTGAGACTACAACCCCCAGGATCCTCTTTTCACTTCTGTAAGAATTACAAGAACAACTGAGTAAGTGTGCATGCTGGGAGTTGTAGTTTCACAGCAGCTGCAGTGCTGAAGGTTGCCGATCCCTGCACTAGGGCTCATTCACCTTGCTACGTGAACCCATGGTTTCCCCTGTGTCTTTTCCAGCGGTGTGTGGGCGTCATGCGGAAGGCAGATCTGTCTGCAAATGCTACCTGTCAGTGAACTGTATATCTCTGCTGTGTGCCTGACCCGTATGATGTCCTCCTTCCTGCAGGCAGCCGGGTTGACTCTCCTTGCATTAGGTGTTTACTCTGCCAAGAACGCCACTGGTGTAGCCGGTCGGTACATTGAAGCACGCCTTGGAAAGCCATCGCTGGTCAGGGACACCTCCCGTATTACAGTATTGGAGACAGCCAAGCATCCAATAAAGGTAAGTACTTGTAAGGGGGGCAGTGTGTCAGTAGTGGAATAGCGTAACCCTGAGGACCTCTATTGGAGAGCTCAGCTATGCCTGCCCTGTTCTGGCAGCGGCCCCCTACCATCTGGACATAGACATTCTTGTCTGTACCTGGTGGCTGCTCGTACGTCCGACAGAAGATGAGTGGCATGCAGTGCAAGAGCAGGGACGGGCGATAGCTAATGCTGCAGAAAGGGGTAGATAAGGCCTATGTCTGTCCGTGCATGTCTGGCCAGTGGAATTTATGGTTTGGTAGGATACCATTGTTTCATTGGGATGTATGGATTGCTTTAGAAAAAGGGTCTGCTTGATACAATCCCTCCGATTTCCCTCTTGTACCAGAACCTTACCCTATTATACCCATCTTTGCCCATCCTCCCTACACCTTTTTTTAGTGATGCAGTCAGACCGCCATCCCAGTCAGAGCCCCACTAGTAGGAACGTCCATACCAAGGGGAAATCGACCCAAGAAGGATTTATGGAAGATACTGCACACTCCTTTCCCTAAGCCAGTAAGATGCCCCTGCTGAAAGTAGATCCCAGACACTTATAACCAATTACTAGTGGTTCTCGTTCCGCGGCGTCTATCTTCCTCTCTGTGCAGTATGGGGATCAAGCTGGGTATGGGTCTGGTTTCTAAGATGCGGATTGTGCCCCGGCCGGTGACGCCATACCGTACATATAAGTTATACCTCGCGCTCTCAAGGAGCGAATAGCGAAGTCACTTCACAAACTACGGATAGTTTGTGTAGATGGCGAGTACCAAACTTCCTACCAACGTGTTTCAGACAGTACGCTGTCCTTCGTCAGGGAAATGGAATGGTATTCCATTTATTCCAAGTAAAAGGGTAAAAAAAAAACGGTCAGAACTTAAAGCAGTTATATCCTGTAGGTATATTTGACTACCTTGTACCAAGTTTTCATGTCTTTTTAATATATATTTTTAGGTCACCAAGCGCATTTTCAGCAAAGCTCAGGATGCCCTAGAAGGAGTCGTTCTTAGTGTAAGTATATCTAGTAGAGGTACCGTTCTTGGCGATAATACAATACAGCTCAGGAGATGAACACATTTCACTAATTTCTAGCCTTCATCTGTGATGTGAGGAGTGGACTATAGCAGAACCTTCCAGTCTGTGAGCCCCTGTAGACATTGGTGGGGTTAGTCTTACATTATGGCATAAGTTCACCACCTACACCATTTACACGCCATAATCCTCCTGACTGATTTACAGCCCTTTGTCATTCAGAGCTGCATTTAGAATTCTGCTGCTTTTCACCCTGAGCTCAAGGCAATCCCTCCTGGCTCAGTGTCTGTACACAATCTGTGCTCTGCTGAGTGTTTTGTAATTTCCATAACTCTCATAGAATCTTGCTTAGGCATGGTGCTGGATCTCCTTAAAAAGACCAGTAGACCAGTCCTGTATGGAGACTTACTGGAAGTACTCCATGGTATGTAGAAGAGAAGGAAGGTAATGGTTCTCTTCCTTGGGAGACGCCGCTCATAGAATCAGTATGGCGTAGCGGTGGCCATGCTCAGCCACCTTCCCTTGTAAACTCACTGGGGGGAAAGGGAGGTGTCAGCATTGTTGAACCCCGACTGTAGAATCACCTATCCAGTAGAGGTGATAAATGCTTCCAGCTGGAATACCCATTTAATGTGAACCCGCCCTTTAAATCCCACTGATGTTCGATACTAGTAACTACAACCCTCAGCCGATGATGTAGCTGATGAGGGGCACTTTTGTCCTTGAGCTCTTCTTATCTGCCTGGTCCCACACCCCTGCTTGTACCCAGTGACCAATGAGGTTATGTACTAAGCAGGTTCATCGGTTGAGTGACTCCTTCCATTAACGAGCCTGTCTATAGAAGCTCTGCCATAAAACAGACAGGGGTTTTAGTTGGCATGTGACTGCTATTGATTGACCCTCAAAGATGGGCACCACCATCCTCTTCTGGCAGTTAACCACCCTTCTATAGCTGGCATGTCTGGGTGTGGAGTAAGCAGTTTTTTTTTTGTGTTGCAGCCAAAACTGGAAGAAAGAGTCCGAGATATTGCGATTTCTACAAGGAACACGAAGCAGAACAAAGGTCTCTACAGGAATATTTTAATGTATGGTCCTCCAGGGACAGGAAAGACACTCTTTGCCAAGGTAAGGCAATTATGGGCAGTCAGTTTCCCATCATATCATGGGGTAGCTGGGTCATAGTAGAACTGTAAAGCCGGACACACAGCAATTGTAGTTAACGGACCGACTGGAAAAGACGATCTTCAGAGTGGCTTTCACAGCATCAAAATCCATACCATACCATAGTCTCGTGTTGTGGAATGTTTCCTCAGTCATTAGTGGTAGGAAAAAAAATACATGTATACATACCGCCCAACTTTTTTGAAAATGACAAGGAGGGACAATGGCAGGGGTGTAGCGGCAAATTTTATACTATACAACGCCTCTAACTCTGCCCAATACATATATGTCTATGCCCAATCCTCTCCAGTCCCCATAGTGCCCCCACACAGAAGTAATATCTACATTGTGCCCCACTTTCAGTAGATATGCCCACATCGTTCCCTCCTTTCAGTAGATATGCCCACATCGTTCCCTCCTTTCAGTAGATATGCCCACATCGTTCCCTCCTTTCAGTAGATATGCCCACATTGTTCCCTCCTTTCAGTAGATATGCCCACATCGTTCCCTCCTTTCAGTAGATATGCCCACATCGTTCCCTCCTTTCAGTAGATATGCCCACATCGTTCCCTCCTTTCAGTAGATATGCCCACATTGTTCCCTCCTTTCAGTAGATATGCCCACATCGTTCCCTCCTTTCAGTAGATATGCCCACATCGTTCCCTCCTTTCAGTAGATATGCCCACATCGTTCCCTCCTTTCAGTAGATATGCCCACATCGTTCCCTCCTTTCAGTAATTATGCCCATGTTGTCGCCCCCCCCATACACACACACATACACACTTTCAGTATTTATGGCCACATTGTGCCCTCCATTTAATAGCGCTATCTCTGTTAATAAAATAAAGCACTAAATACTTACCTAGGCATTCCCTGATGATTTCGGAGCACATACTGCGCTTTCTAGCAGACACAATGCGGTCACACACAGGTTGTGCCTGCTGGGCTGTGTAGGAGGAGCGCACAGACTGATTCCCAGGCCTCCAGCCGAAGAAGAATTAAGTGTGTAGCCTAAAATCTGTATTTTTTTTACTTATTTTTTTAGAGCATTCTAAATAATGCACATTTTCATTAGTCATCTGACGCATTTCAACCAACAAGTATCTTATATGTGTATTTGTTGTTGTGGGGTTGTTCAACTTTAATGGTCTAATTATGGTACACGTGCAATTGATCATATGTTTGCTGTAATTGGTTGAACTTTCTGTTATAAGTGTGCTTTCAATGTGTCTCAGTCTTCGATTAACACCACTTATCGGTTGAAACGTGTCAGTTAACTGCATAAAGATGTGCATTTTTTTTTTTTTTTAGAATGTTCCCAGTAAACTCCTGATTTTATTCTGAATTCTTCTTTCAACCATGACGTAGTTTCCCGATATCACGTGGACTCGTGCTGCATTGCATAATTTGATCCCCAGGCCTGCATGTTCCTCCTTACACAGCCCCGCCGTGCGATGTGTGACCGTATCGGGCCTTCTGTTTTCAATTTTGCGGGCCTTCAATTTTGCGGAATACATGCGGACCCATTGACTGTGAATGGGGCCGGGAACGATGCGGAGAGCACAGTGTGTGCTCTCTGCATCCGATTTTGCGGAGCGCGCCGCCGATTTTCCGGTCCGCGGCTCCGCAAAAAAAATAGAGCATGTCCTATTCTTGTCCGCAATTGCGGACAAGAAGAGGCATTTTCTATGGAGTTCGGGCAATGTGCGGTCCGCAAAAATGCGGAATGCACATTGCCGGTGTGTCCGTGTTTTGCGGCTCCGTGGATCCGCAAAACACAGCGGATGTGTGACTAAGGCCTAAGGCTGCAGGGACAGTTGAGAGTGGGACATACCTTGTCCACTGAAATCTGGGCTGTCCCCCTGAATCTGGGGCGGTTGGGAGGTATGTGTTTATAGTACCAGGGTACAATACCCCCCACCACCTTCATAGGTTGTGTGAGCTATTACAGTTCAACCCCATCCACTTCAATGGTGCTCAGCTGCTATAGCGGGCACAACTCATGGACAAGTGTAGGTCTGTTATCTGGAATGTAGCACCCATCTTTTTTCCAATCCTTGTTCAAGCCCTTTAATAGGTTGTCCAGCATTAGGTAGGTGGGGGGGGACTGCGCCACTTATGCTCTTGGGCAGTGTCTAATATTGCATCATATCCCAATTCACTTGAATTTAGCTGAGCTGCAGTACAATACACTGCCAGTGGACAAGACTGGCTTTGTCCAGTTGTGCCACTAATAACACTTATTCCCTTTGATCACTGGGGTCCCAGGGAGTGGATTCCTGATGATCAACTACTTGTCCTGTGGCTAGGGAGTGATTATTAGTGGCCGAACCACTTTGAAGAGAGTCTGTCAGCAGGATTGACTGCTGACAGCTCTAGGTAGAGACTGCAGAGAGAGCAGTACACATACATTTTGTGGTGCTTTTCTCATCAGGAGAAGTGTGAATATGAAGTTTTATTCTGCTCTTGCAAGTGCCCTGGGGCTGGAGCGTCACTGTGAGGTGCTCTCTGCATTGAGCTGCTTCTGAGTAGCAGCTGTAATATCCAACCAGGAGACCAGCTGTCACTTAGAGCAGAAGGGAGGGACGGCGAAGCAGGTCAGTGCAGACAGCACTTCACAGCGAAGCTCTGCCTCCAGGGCACTTGCAGGAGCAAAATCTGGCAGAATAAAAGCTCATATTCACACTATTCTGTGTGATCAAAGCTCCACAAAAGATATGTTTGTCCCACACTGCAGTCCGTAGCTAGTGCTGTCAGCAGTTTAGCATGGTAAAAATTACTGACAGATGTCATTTAACTGTAGCTGCTGAGAGCATATATACCTATATATATTCTGAGAACAGACACTGTGCACATTGTGAAAATGCTACCCAGCTCTTCACTCTCATTGGCACCGTCTTGCAGAGTAACATTTTGTACAAATGCACAAGTCTTACACAATCCCTCCTACGATGGGGGGGAAAATAAAACCTCCTAAGTCTATCTATCCTATCCTGTCTGATTGGTGAGGGGGCATGTTGATTGGATCTGAAGAATGACTTTCAGCTGAGAGGTGACCATCACATCCTTGTTAGCACCGACTACCGCATTACAACGAAACTGAGAAGCCGTGGCAGTGTTCAGCATGTTCCTCGATGGCACTGTTGCTAAGCAACAGAGTCGAAGCACAAGAGAGGAATCCAAATTAGTGAAATATGATAACATTGTTTTATGGCGCTGCCCTTAAAAAAGGAGTCGCCCAAGATACAGAAAAGCTTGAACCTCTTGTGTAACATCACATGGCCATGTGGTCCAGTCTCTGGCGCTGAGTGTCTGAAGTTAAAGTGGTTGGTCCTCGAACGACATTAATCACCTAGCCGCAGAGTAGGTGATAAACGTATGATTGCTGACCGTACGACCCCGACGCATGACGAGGATGAAAGCCCCAAGTCCCCTGTGTAATTGCACATTAATGAGCTCCTAGCATTAATCTCTATGGGGCTATCTCCGACAGTCCCATGGAAGTGAATGGAGTGGTCGTCCTTGCAAGCCCAGCGGTCAGTTCCCCCAATGATAACACATTTATTGACTATCCTGTGGATCTGGGATAAATCTCCATGGACCAACCCCTTCACGTACACTTACTGACGGTTCATTTTGTATATTTGAAAAATCGGGGAGTGGTGCACTCTTAAAAGTTGCACCCAGTGCTAATTCCAGCTTCTGTGGCACCACTTTGTTTTGGGGGTTGTCCACCAGCAGCAATGGCTGCTGTTCCAAGTGACCCCCCCCTCCATAAACTGAAAAGCTTGCAGCGATCAGCTGAAATTTGCGGAGGAACCAGACAGTAAGTTTTCAATTTCCTGGCAACGACCACCACAGGCAGAATGAAGCATTACACAGTGTCCAGTAAAAGGTCTGTCCACACATGGGCGTGCTGGGTCCTCCAGAGTGAGAGGTTTTCTTTGTAGCCGCTCTCCACTTAATCTAGTAGATAAAAGTCCTGAATTAGGACTTTAGAGGTCTTAGAGGTGGTTGAAAATTGGTTTTGTACGCCCGACAACTGTTTTAAAGGAAACCTGTTAGCAGTTTACTATATTCAACCAGTACAAATGTTGATCGGATCACAGCGAAATCATTGCTAACTTATTCAAAAATCTCTTCTATGCCATTTTGATATAAATACACTTTGTAATAGTACTTTTCCCTATGTAAATGAGGGGCCTGGAGTCATCGGGCGCCTCCTTTCACTGGCCGAGTCACGGAGTCATCTCCGCAAGCCTGCCCATCTCACTCGGATTGACATCCCCTTGCCTGCAGCATGTCACCAGCTGCATGTCTGAAATCTTGCGCATGCGCTGTACTGCTTCCCTTCGAGTTGAGTTGTATGTGCCTCGGCCTCATAAACTCGCCGCACATGTACAAAATCAGGCTGGTGCAACACATGCAGGCTAGTCCGCCCATGTCACCTAGAAATGGGGAGGGGGGGAAGTATTATGAAATAATAGGATTGTACATGGATGAGCTGTGCATGTGAGGACAGTGAGGGGTGAATAGGGCAGCCTTATGTAATGTTTGCCAACCCATCGTCTAAAGCTTGGCCCGATCATTTGACTGTGTTGTGTCTGTGTATTCCAGAAGCTGCCGCTATTGATTTGTGGGCTGACTGCTGAGCCATGTTTAAACCCAACGTTGGTCGTCGCCCTAATTGAGAAATGAGCTATATCTATGTGACATGCACACACAGCACATTGCTTGATGGGATTGAAAGTGTCATCCCTCCCCTTTCCCAAAAGAAAGATATACGAGATCGCTTCCTTGTGGGCATTAGAGAATGTTTAACAAGGTCATTGATGGAGGCAGCAATGAGAAATGAATGGCTTTCGAGATCAAAAACCTCTTCTGTCCAGGATATATGGTGCATTACCAACCACATACTGGTCTTAATGCGTCCACATTGTGCCGTTACCCCGTGCTTGCTGGTAGTGCTTTAAATCAGGTTTAATTCACTGATTTGATTTCCTTTTTCCCCCCAGAAATTAGCCATGCATTCTGGCATGGATTACGCCATCATGACAGGTGGTGATGTCGCCCCCATGGGGCGTGATGGAGTTACTGCAATGCATAAAGTTTTTGACTGGGCGAACACCAGCAAGAGAGGGTGAGTGCTGGACAATAACGTAACTAAGACAGAAAGATCTGCTTAAAATGTGGATAACATATAAAAGGAAATGTTTGGTCCTCTGCATTGATGTTTGTTCAGAATAACTCCGAATTTGAATGGAAGCCTAACCCCCTAGGACAGCCATGTGCCCTGGTAAAGTAAATGGACAGGGGTTGTCCTGTTTATCACATACGTATGCTCTAAAGGAGTGTTGTGTTTAAAGGGGTTGTCCAGCTTTATGCACTTTTAACTTCCAGTAGGAGCTTGGGGAACCCGTTGAAAAAAGAAGTCATGCACGCTGTCTTCAGAGGTCTTCAGGTCACAGTCTTGAACAGCCACCAGACGGACAGGTGCACCACTGCAACCAATGACTGCCTCGCTGGTGAAGTGGCACTTGACACAACAGTGATGTGCCACTCTGAGACACGCCACTGCTTAGGCCAGTCATTGGCTGCAGTAGCATATTTGACCCCCTTCCTTCTGGAAGTTTACAAGCCAGAAACCAGAATTCAACTGAAGTAGAACCAGGGAGTCTGAACAGAGCATGTCTCCTGTGAAAAGACTTGGAAAGCTGTACAACCCCTTTAAATGAGATTTTCTACTATAGAATATACAATGTTTGAATATCTCTGCAAATATAGAGCCTCAGAGAAAGAATATGTAAAGGAGAAAATACCTAAAAGGGTTTCTCCGGGCTTTTAATATTGACGACCTATCTTCAGGATAGGTCATCAATGTCAGATCGGCGGGGGTCCGACACACAGCACCTCTGCCAATCACCTGGATGAGGACCCCGTCTCCTATCTCTCTTCCTGCTCTTTGATGCTTTGCCATAGACATAGCAGTAGCAGGAAGGGAGACTGCACGTGTACACTACTCACGCGGTCTCCTCATACAGCTGATCGGCATAGGTGCCGAATGTCAGACCCCCGCCGATCTGACATCAATATTAAAAGCCTGGAAAACCCCTTTAAAATCATCACTGTCAGATACGAAGTTGGCCTTTATCCATTGCTGGGAGGTGGACTTGAGGGAGACCCTTCCACTGCAGAACTGGCACAAATGTTGGCCACTAGCAAAGGGAGCAGGCAAAAAACCCTAATGGAAACCTTTCTAAAGATACTTCATAGAGAATATACAGTGCCCTCTGGGCTACACTTTCTTTACCCCGTGGTCTCCCCTCTGTTTTTCGTGAATTCTATGAAGTTGGTAATACCCCACTCACATGGTGAACCTGTCCCATAGTTAGACGGTTCTGGACTAATATCCGGAGAGGATTATTTGAGGTATTCAGAAAGGATCTTTCATTGTCAACACCTTATACTTGCTGGGGCTTAAGCCCCAACATTTAATAATAAGGCCTACAAACTTCTACAGTATATCTTGATGTCTGTGAGAAAACAAAACATATAACCTCCCAGTGGAGGTCTCCTTCACTTTCTATCTCAACGGTTATCCATAGGGTTAATAGAATCATATGAGAAACTTAATGCTACTTTAAATGATACCAGAGAATGATGTCTCCTAATTTATAACCATATATGATGTCCCCTGGAGGACCTGATCATTCTGTTTCCCCTCCCTTCCCTATCCCTCACAGGAGCTTAGCCTTAATTTGTATCATACTATCCATATCTATCTTATTATTGGTTATACATTTACTGTTATGAAACAGTTCTGTTGTTTTCCTTAATGTTTGCCCAAATTCTAATTGGCTTCACTAATTGACTATTCATTTACGTATGTAACTTTTGACATACTCTGTGACCTTTTAGTCATTAAATACTTTTTGAAACCTAAATTAGTTTTCTATGTCCATAAGGCCAACGATAAACTTAGTGTAACTGTTGTTTCGGGTTAAAAAGTCTTCTTATCAAAGCTGAGCATTGCTAAGGAGAGTCTGTCTTCAGTCTTCAGTTCTACTGAGCGCTGAAGACACCTGATTGTAACAAGTCAGATAGGCAGAGTGATGGGGCACATGTACATAGTCAGAGACTAGGGTAGAGACGAGGCAGGCTGGAAGGCTCTGTATGTTACACACAGGCGCCTTCAGCGCGCAGTAGAACCCTGAAGACACTGTACTTGGTAACGTCCAGCTAGACTCTTTACACCTTGTTTTCTAGTACAAAGAACCATCTTTTTTCCTTTTTGTCTTATATTTTCAGCCTCTTGCTGTTTGTGGATGAAGCTGACGCTTTCTTGAGGAAGAGGTCCACGGTATGTAATGCCTTTTCTGTGTAAGCTAATAGAATTCAGGTGCATGGGAGAGAATCGGATCATTATGGCTGGCAGTCATGAGGTTCTCATAGGCAAAAGCATACCGGGAAATTTCCCTGTAGGGTCTATGGCCAATCTGCCCCTGGCAGAGCAGATGCTTGGAGTACTGCTCTGAGGGTAGTATTGCCCCGTCAGCAATCCATGGGCTTAAGTTGTATGAACTAATTATTTCCGTCTGGTAAGTCAGCGGCAAGGTTGAGCAGGCAGCCGACCACCTCTTGCTTAATTAAGTGACTCCGCATGCAGATTTATATTTCTGCTTTATTGGATTATTGGAAAAAGGGCGTTTCCAGCAGCTCGTCCCATTCTGCGCTCCCTGCAAGCAGTTCCATATAGGGTTTTAGAATTGTATTTTTTCATTTCGCTGTTTGCAGTATGGGATACATTTTTTTAATATTTTACGTTGGGCAGTCGGGAAGAGGTTAGGAACAGCTCAGGCAACATGGCTGCCCCTGTAATCATGTTCAGGTTATAGAATAAAAAAATAATAATCTGCAATCAGAAAATAAAAACAGATTATTTAAAAAGGATACGTGCTACTATCTGGTTTTAACTGACCGATGACATTTTTGGGGACACATTTCCTTTATTTGCTGATCTGTCGTTTTCCGTGTTCACTTACAAACCCCATTTAGAAACGACAGCTTTTCTCTTTCTCGGCTGCTGTAGTTTGCGGCCTAGCTTCTCAGTGAGGGGCTGACGTCCTAAGCCCCGCTTCCTGTCTGGAGATCTGCAGTGGGAGAGTAATAAGGTAGCCGGGGCAGGACGCTGCTGGCCATTTTTACAAGCCGTCATCGTTTAATAAAGACAGATGTGATTGGACAGCTGCCTCCTCTGCTTTATTTTACAGGAGAAAATCAGTGAAGACCTGAGAGCGACGCTAAATGCTTTTCTCTACAGGACCGGGGAGCAGAGTAACAAGTGAGTCTCGCCGCATTTCTGTATTTAAAGGGAAGTGGTCATCAGAAAACAAGTAGACCTGTTTTTTTAGTATTCAGCAACCACAATCCTGCATTGGCTCGGGGTCCTTCATATGAATACTTAAATCTAGGTGACAGCGGCGAATGTCAGGATCCAAAGCTGTCACCCGCAGGCCACGTCATGTGGCGATATTTCACTTGTGCTTGTTGGAACCACAAACGGTTAATGGAGGCTTTCAGCGCAGCCTCCGCCTGTGGAGCAGATTAATGTTGTGTGATAAAAGACTTTTTGCGCTATAATGAGTAATGCTAATGGCCCAGCTCGTTAAAATGACATGCATTCAGCGTGGGACGTGACGTACACCGGCCAAATCAAAACCTGCCGGGTCTTTTTTCCCTGCAGCTTAGATTGGTCTGGGAGCTGAATTTCTGATGTGATTCAAGAAGGTTTTTCGGATTCTTTAGGTCAGTTAAAGGGGTTGTCTCACTTCAGCAAGTGTCATCATGTAGAGAAAGTTAATGCAAGGCACTTACTAATGTATTGTGATTGTCCATATTGCTTCCTTTGCTGGCTGGATTCATTTTTCCATCACATTATACACTGCTTGTTTCCATGGTTATGACCACCCTGCAATCCATCAGCGGTGGTTGTGCTTGCACACTGTAAGACAAAGCACCAGCCTCTCTGGCGGCCGTGACTGGGATGGTATATAGGCCGGTGTTTTTCCCTGTAGTGTCCAAGCACGGCCACCTCTGCTGGATTACAGGGTGGTCGTAACCATGGAAATGAGCAGTATAAAATGTGATGGAAAAATGAATCAAACCAGGAAAGGAGGCAATATGGACAATCACAATACAATAAGTAAGTAGCTTGTATTAACTTTCTCTACACGATAAATGCCATTTGCCGAACTGAGTGCGTGGAGTGGGTGATAGTCAGTAGTTACGGTTATGAGCAGTTCTCTCAGTATACCTATTCTTTATACACACATGCATACATATATATTCCTGGAGTAGCACTCAAGTTATTTAAAGGGGTGTTTAAGGTATTCGGATGTTATCGACTGAACCCCTCACTTAGACCCACCTGTAAGAGCAAGAATGTAAATTCTGGCAAACCCAACACATTCACGTGTTACATGGCCGGCCGTTCAGTAGAATGACCAGAGTGTAATATTACAGCAGCTGCTACATGAAAAGGGTCAAGTCAGAGACGGCTTCCCCATCGAAAACAACGTATCTGCCCAATGATTTCTTTATAAAAACGGATTGTCTTAATGAGACAGCCCCTTTAAGAGTTCATGCAGCCGTTTTTTTCTGCTGGGTGGCAGTCAGTATTTATTTGAATTGTCTCAGTTTGCCCAGGCTTCTGAATGCCGCCATACTGTAGAGTGGTGCTTAAAGGTCATCCAGTTTCGTCAGTATAGGTCAGGGATGGGTAAACTGCGGCTCTCCGGCTGTTGCAAAACTACAACTACCAGCATGCCCAGTCTGACTGCAGCTATCGGCCTACAGCAGGGCATGATGGGAGTTGTAGTTTTACAACAGCTGGAGAGCCGCAGTCTGCCCATCCCTGGGATAGGTCATCAGTTTCAGATTGGTGGAACATGTTTGAAGGGGCTGCAAGGCTAGTGTTTACCTACACGCCGTCTACATTTTAGTTGTGATGGTGCGCGCCGTCTACATTGTAGTGGGGATGGTGCGAGCCGTCTTCATTGTAGTGGGGATGGTGCGAGCCGTCTTCATTGTAGTGGGGATGGTGCGAGCCGTCTTCATTGTAGTGGGGATGGTGCGAGCCATCTACATTGTAGTGGGGATGGTGCGAGCCGTCTACATTGTAGTGGGGATGGTGCGAGCCGCCTACATTGTAGTGGGGATGGTGCGAGTCGTCTACATTGTAGTGGGGATGGTGCGAGCCGTCTACATTGTAGTGGGGATGGTGCGAGCCGCCTACATTGTAGTGGGGATGGTGCGAGCCGTCTACATTGTAGTGGGGATGGTGCGAGCCGTCTACATTGTAGTGGGGATGGTGCGAGCCGCCTACATTATAGTGCGGATGGTGCGAGCCGTCTACATTGTAGTGGGGATGGTGCGAGCCGCCTACATTGTAGTGGGGATGGTGCGAGCCGCCTACATTGTAGTGGGGATGGTGCGAGCCGCCTACATTGTAGTGGGGATGGTGCGAGTCGTCTACATGGTAGTGGGGATGGTGCGAGCCGTCTACATTGTAGTGGGGATGGTGCGAGCCGCCTACATTGTAGTGGGGATGGTGCGAGCCGTCTACATTGTAGTGGGGATGGTGCGAGCCGCCTACATTGTAGTGGGGATGGTGCGAGCCGTCTACATTGTAGTGGGGATGGTGCGAGCCGCCTACATTATAGTGCGGATGGTGCGAGCCGCCTACATTGTAGTGGGGATGGTGCGAGCCGCCTACATTGTAGTGGGGATGGTGCGAGCCGCCTACATTGTAGTGGGGATGGTGCGAGCCGCCTACATTGTAGTGGGGATGGTGCGCGCCGTCTATATTGTAGTGGGGATGGTGCGCGCCGTCTATATTGTAGTGGGGATGGTGCGCGCCGTCTATATTGTAGTGGGGATGGTGCGCGCCGTCTATATTGTAGTGGGGATGGTGCGCGCCGTCTACATTGTAGTGGCGATAGTGCAGTGTAATTACAACTGTTCTTCCCATTCAAGTGAATAGGAGATGTACCAGTATTTACACCGCAGCGCTGCTACAACAATAACGAGGATGCAGCTCACATTAGTGCCGCAGCCCCTTCAAACAGCTGATCAGCTGGAGTCAGACCCCCACCGATCTCATATTAATGACCTATCCTATAGGTCATCCGTGTAACAAAACCGGAATACCTCTTTAACGTTCAGACAAGACAGATCACATACTCTGGAGTCTGGAAAGGCTGAGTGATGACAGCCATGGGAGCTGTATTGACATTTGGTTTTATTCTACTAGTCAAAGCAAAGACTGTTGGCATCTAGTTACGGTAAATCAGTGGACCCCATTGAATTTAACAGGCAGTGTGTAATACTTCAGTTCGCCCATAGAGGCACTAGAGAAGAAATAAATATTTGCATTGATGCTCTGCCATCTTGAAAGGAGTTTTCAGTCATGAGTGTCGCAGTCCTGTCTTGGGTTTTTCACTAGTGCTAGTGGGCGTATTACTCAGGTGGCCTGATCTAATAACCGGTGTATATTTCTCTCTCCAGATTCATGTTGGTGCTGGCCAGTAACCAGCCTGAACAGTTTGACTGGGCCATCAATGATCGGATAGATGAGATTGTCAACTTTGCTCTTCCGGGACTGGAGGAGAGAGAGCGCCTGGTCCGTCTCTACTTTGACAAATATGTCCTGCAGCCTGCAACCGAGGGGAAGCAGTAAGTGTCTGCAAGACTTGGGATCAAATGAGAAGAGTAAATGTTGGGGCTTCTGTGTTCGGAGCATTTTTTCATCATTGTGCTTATCAGGAGCACCACTTAGACCAGTGATGGTGAACCTTTTAGAGACTGATTGCCCAAACTGCAACCCAAAACCCACTCTTTTATTGCAAAGTGCCAACACGGCAATGTAACCTGAACACTACAGTCCAGTATAGTATATCTTCCATGTACTTTATCGTTTAGCTACAATAGCCTGCCTACACTCAATGACCTGCACTGATGAATGGCAGGAAAGGTCTAAGGCATATTGGTACACCATAGACTTTTTCAAGGGAGTGGGTGCCCACCGAGAGGGCTCCGAGTGCTGCCTCTGGCATCCGTGTCATAGGTTCGCCACCTGTGACATAGACCTTAGGTCCAAGGACCAGGGCTTTAAGGAGGAACTAGTCCATTTGTGGGTTTGTTCCATAATGTTTTGTATGTATCCTGTGTTAGGGTACAGTGGATTTTTTTTACTTCAATTCTGAAGCAAAATCAGCACATGTAAGACTACTTTCCCATCTGCGTTGTCATGTCCGGTTTTGAAATCCGGAACAGGATCTCAAAACCACAGCACAACGATTCAGTTTTGTCCACATTCATTGTCAATGGGGACAAAACTGAACAAACCGGAAGGGAGTGCACCAGAATATATTCCGTTCCGGTTTGTTGCGTTCCCATGCCAGACGCAGAGTCTTTGTGTGTGGCATGGGAAACCAGAGGAAGCTAGATCCGGCACCAAAAACCATGTAAGTCAATGGTGCCTGATCCATTTTTTTCGGACACTAAACAATCAGATCCGGCGCCTATTCATTTACAATGGTTTTTAGTGCCTGATCCGGTCGGTGTCTTCATTTTCCGGATCCGTTTTGAACGGGTACAGTCGGTTGTATTATAACAGAAGCGTTTTGCTGTGGTTTTGAGATCCCGTGTCGGATCTCAAAATTGGACAGCGAAAACGCAGATGTGAAAGTAGCCTAACTTGCGGATTTGTGGCAGATTTTCTTGCAGTTTTAACCCTATGCATTGCAAGGAGTGAAATCCACAGTAAAAATTAACATGATGGAGATTTCTTCTGCAGCATGTGGATCAGATTTTGTCATTCTCGTTCACTTTAGTGATGCTGTAGTAAAGTGTTGATTTTCTATGGCCAAAAATCCGCCTTGTGATAACATACATTTAAAAGCTCTCCTCTCCCACTGTTCCTGAGATCAGATCTAGAAGGCTAACGATAACAGAATGTAGAGCATATTTTGTGCTGTTTCATGAGCGTTGCCTCATCTCGACAACCCCTATATGCCCTATTGGGACATTAGGCCATCATCAGGACCATCTAGTATGAGACTGAACAGAGGGTTGCAGTGTAAAAGCTCTCCCTGTGGCGGACAAAGCCTGTCCATGTATTACATGTATACAAGGTTTTAATGGACAGCATGTATTAGTATTACTCCACTGCAGCAACAGCATTGACGAATCATCTGCAATTACAGCCAATTGATGTGGGTTTCAGGATGGTTGACAACTCCGCAGGATAGGAGATAAGTAGATGATCGTTGGGGGTCTGGCCGCTGGGGTCTCTACCGATCCCGAGGACAGGAATCACGTTCCCTCATTCTGATGGAGCATCAGGTCGCGATTACACACTGGCACTTCATTCATTCTCTATGGAAGCGCTGGAGATGGCGGACTACAGCGCTCGGCTGTCTCTGGCTTTATATTGCGCCAAGCCATTTTTGAGCAGATTGTACCACTCGTGGGCAGTATAGAGAGTCCTATATAGCCCTGCTGGATGTTTTTGAGCTGAAGTGTTCAAGGAATCCTTATCCCCATCTCCTTAATGAAAGCTCTGAGTTGGAAACTGACAGGAGTGGGTATGAGTGGACGTCATCCGTGACGTGTGTGTGCTGCAGAGAACGTTTTCTATGAGGATAAGCGTGCATTACGCGATGAAGTGTTTTTGACCCCCACCCTGCATCTAAATGGCTATTGTCCGTTCTCCCAGCGACTTTCTGCCGATTAATGTGTTTAAATGAGTCTGTGACGTAAGTGTGCAGATAAATGGAGTAGATGGAGAGCTTCTTCTCGTCACACGGTAAGCGCTCCTGCTATGTTTAGCTTTTACTATGCATTAGCTGACTTGAGAAGCCGTTGGACTTTCTCCCATGCTGAGAAAGGTGCACCATTAGCCATTACAATCTGGTTCCATTATTTTGTTTAGGAGGCTGAAAGTTGCACAGTTTGACTACGGCAAGAAGTGCTCCGAGCTGGCGAAACTTACCGAAGGCATGTCTGGCCGCGAGATCTCCAAGCTGGGTGTTGCCTGGCAGGTATGTTATCATTTGGCATCTACCGGCCTGTTCAAAGATCTAATGATTACGTAGGAGGGGGGATGTTAACCCATGGGGCGGGCTGCCTTAATTAAAGGGGTATTCCGGTAAAGTAACTTAATTTTTGAAAAACTGCATTAAGGTTGCAAGCTGTGACCCAAGCAGAACCCACCCCTATACCTATAACCAATGCTTCAATTTACCTTGCAAATCCATTTGTCTAGCTCCTATGTGAGCCTAAAACACACAGAGTATCATGGCGCCTGATCTTCCCTCACAAAACTACAATCCCTAGCTTCCCGCTGTGAGTTGATGTTATTGATTGGCTGCCTGATATACAGTCGCGTCACGCCCCCTCTACTCACCAATCACCAGCACACTAACACGCCCTTTGTTTCACAAGACATTTAGCTAGAGAAATGATAGCAGCACACTGAGCATGCTCAACCTGACAAAGGCTCAGAACTACAGGTCGATGCCATGGTAATTTATGAGGAAACACAGTGGGTAGCAGAGGAAGAAAACTACTTTTAGAACTACTGAACGGTAAATATGTGAAATTTACATTATATTTGGTAATTATTTATGATGAATTAGTCTAAAATATAACCGGAATACCCCTTTAAAGGGGTTGTGTCACTTCAGCAAATGGCATTTATTATGTAGAGAAAGTTAATGCAAGCCACTTACTAATGTATTGTGATTGTCCATATTGCCTCCTTTGCTGGCTGCATTCATTTTTCCATCACATTATACACTGCTCGTTTCCATGGTTACGACCAACCTGCAATCCATCAGCAGTGGTCGTGCTTGCACAATACAGGAAAAAGCACCAATCTATATGCACTCCCAGGGTCCCGGTCATCAGAGAGGCCGGCACTTTTTCCTATGGTGTGCAAGCACGGCCACTGCTGATGGACTGCATGGTGGTCATAACCATGGATACCTGCAGTGTATAATGTGATGGAAAAACGAATCCAGCCAGCAAAGGAAGCAATATGGACAATCACAATACATTAGCAATTGGTTTGTATTAGCTTTCTCTACATGATAAATGGCACTTGCTGAAGTGAGACAACCCCTTGAATTGACCTGCAGCTTTGCAACATTGGGGTCCTGAGACCCCAGGGTATCGTCTTCATGGAGTTTGTTTAATTTTCTTATGATTGTTTATTTCAGAATCTATATAAGGGTTTGAGCTTGGGCAGGGCAATTTAGCAAAAAAAAAAGAAAAAATTGTGGTAGTAATGACAATAAAAGCAGTTCAGTTTAAATGTACAGTGTTCACTGTGTCATATCGAATGTTCATTTTTAGGTGGTGGCGGGGATACTGTTACTTTGGTTTTTTACGTTGTTCATGGGGTGGTTTAAATTATCTTTATTATATGGTTTGTGGAGAACGTTACTATACCGTAGAGTTGTATGCAGTAATCAGAAAGAAGAACCACTGGCAAATTAAAATAATTCAGTAAGGGGGTACTTCTGACGGTTCCACCCAGTATCATTCAATCAGCAGTGATTTATTTCCAGCATGTAATGAGGTTGTACTAAAGTTGCCATCACTGCCCCTGTACACACTTTGACCATTACTGTCTCCGCACACACCTTGATCTTCATGGACGGCGCTCTTCGCACTGTAGGCAATCGCTAACGCAGTGTTAGACTATGTCTGGAAGACTCCAGGCAGCGCTCATTCATAATGACAGTCGCATCGGTACTGCCGACGCCTTCACAAAATACCAACTTCACCTCAGTCCATGCACAGTACCGGAGCAGCCCCTGTCCCTATACTGCCCCTGTACCTGCAGCCTTTCAGAACAGTGTGGCTCTGCTATTGCTTCACTCGTTGAGTGCAGCCCCTTTGTCCTCGGCCTGCACTTGGCCCATAGTTTTCCTGTCTCCTCTGCAGGTCCTCTTCTTCCGCTGGTTCTCCTCCTTCTCTCCAATGACTATGTGACAACTAAGCTCAAAGCTCACTCGGCAGCACTAGTCCCAGGCGCCAAACTAGCCTCCCCGATCCACCTTTCCCCCAACCTATCCCGAGCTACAACCACTTCCTCTCTGACGTCTAACCACACTTTCTTCACTGGTCACTAAAGCAGTGCTCTAAGCAAGAAGATCCAGGAAACGAAGCCGGACTTTGTAATCTACTATAATAAACTGTCTCTGAATTCACTGATCAAATCCGTACATGGAAGTCTGGGGGCTGGAGAGATTGGCTTACGGCAGACAGAGAGCAGAGAGAGACCAGACGGAGCTGCAGCTTAGGGCTCGCCCACACAAACCTTTTTTTTTTTTTTTTTTTTCGTTTACGTTCCGTTTTTTGCGTTACGTCTACGGAACTATTTATTTCGATGGATCCGGGGAAAAAAAAGTAAGGTACTCTGTATGCCTTCTGTTTTTGTTTTTCCGTCCTGTTTAAAGATAGAACATGTCCTATTATTGTCCGCATAACGGACAAGGATAGTACTGTTCTATCAGGGGCCAGCTGTTCCGTTCTGCAAAAAACAGAATGCATACGGATGTCATCCGTATTTTTTGCAGACAGCAAAATACTGAAAAAGCCATATGGTCGTGTGCATGAGGCTGTAGTGTAAATGATTTATTTCACCCCAGAGTTGGGTAAAGCCACTTTCACACAATGTTTGGTCAGTGATTTCCATCAGTGACTCCGAGTAGGGTTGAGTTAACTTGTATTTTAAGTTCGGCGTCCAAAGTTTGGGTTATCGAAGAATCCCATTATGGATTCCGCTACCACGGACCATAACGGCATTTGGAATCCATAAGGGGATTCTTCGATTAACCTGAACCTTGGACGCCGAACTTAAAAAAAACAAGTTCAACACTAAGGACCTGGGGTGATGTCACCGTCATGTGATCAGTGCAGGAGGCGTGGCTCAGTACTGGATTGGATAATAAGGGCCTGGTATAATGATCATGTGACATGAGGGGCGGAGCTCCTGTGCTCTGTGGAGGAGAAGGAAGTAGAGCAGTGAAGGACTGTTGCGCGGACTTGTTTTTTAAGTTCGGCGTTCGGGTTCATCGAAGAATCCCCTTATGGATTCCAAATTCCGTTATGGTCCGTGGTACCAGAATCCATAACGGGATTCTTTGATAACCCGAACTTTGGACGCCGAACTTAAAATACAAGTTCGCTCAACCCTAACTCAAAACCAGTTGTGGAGGTTACACTAAGACAAGGTATTATGGAAAGATCTGCATCTGTTCTGTGCTTTAGACCCGCACTTGGTTTTGGCTCCCAATCACTGATGGAAATCACTGATCAAACACTGAGTTTCTGAAAGCGGCCTAATAGTTCACCTGCTAATCCAGCTCGGGGGTGAGATAAATCGCCCAGTAGTAGCTGCAGCTGCATCTTGTCTCTACCTCTGTAGTTCTTCCTCCTTCCTTGCCTCCCCATAATCTTCAATGGGTTGTGTGCACATTTCACTTCCTCGTATGGATTTGCTCAGTCATTTTAGAGACAGTGGAGAGGTAAGGGCGAGGGTAAAAGGTAAAGAAACAGACACTTTTCATTAAAAAAAAATATTGCAGGGTTTACTATTATCGCCTATACTACTGAATTATGAAAAATAAAATAAAACTTTAGGTGTTCTTCTACCCTTTACCTAATAGGATGCCACAGTCTTAAGGGAAAACGGAGTAAACTGTATCATTGAAGAGTATATCCTATTCCTTCCAGGGATGGTAGGACCTTACAATCTGAACTCCCGTGTCTGAGTAATGTTTGCGGCGGTGGCGACTACCTCTAACATTCTTCTCTTTGGCAAGCTTGTACAAAAGGCCTGTGCGTGTCACTTTAATTAGAATCTATTTGCTGTTGGATCGCAGCTTTTCCCATTATTTCTGCATGTTTTCTTGTTTCTTGTAGAGAAATGCAGAACTAAATAATGGTATTAAAAAGGGAGAGGGAGCGCAAAACGCTGCCGCAACGCCCGATTGAGCTCAGGCAGCTGAGCCTGTGTGACAAATTGCAGAAAATGACTGCAGAGCAGTGTTTCAAGACCATTATCTCCGCTGGGTGGATAACCATTTGCATTAGCGAGGGCTAGGGAGCAGGAGTCCTCAGTGCTACTGCATTGAATGAAAGCGTTTACATTGACTCTCCCCGCAGGCCGCCTTGCCTTTTGTCAGTATTTGCTTGATTGTGAGAAGCCGTTTTTATTTTTTTCCTCCTGACATTGTAGCCTCTGCAGCAGATACGCTGTTCATGGGTGCAACTGCAGAATGAAACAAGGATGATGCTGGAGAGAAGGCCTAGTAGCGCCCCCGTATTTGCGTAGGACACTCTTTTTTTTTTTCTTAGCTTCTATCCATTTCAGTGGAGAGGCAGCATGCAGAGGTCACTCTACGTTTTTTTTTTTTTTTTTAGGAGTTAGGAGAGTAAAAATACTCCTCTTAGCATTTTGAAGGAGTGTTTTTAACCAAGGAGGAGTATAAAAGTTGCATTAATTCAAATAAATACTACATAGGCCTAGAGGCTGCTGTTCGTGCAGGGAAACCATTAATAGTCTACTCTATAACGGTCTTCAATGCATAAATGGCAAATTTAGACATTTTTACATTTATCTGACAGAAGATAAGGCCGAATCCCTATTTTTCTTGAAGCACCATATCTTTTACTCAGGAACCAGAGCAGTAGAGCGTACAAAAGCAGTGGTGGTCTGATGGCAGTGCATTGCACTGCGGCGAAGTGACATCAGTGATGGGATGGAGACAGGAGCAGACTGGGAACTTAAAGTGGCTCTGCCAAAAATTACTAAGGGGCCCTTTTGCAGTTGCCCCAACTGATGGAAGGCAGGTCCAACACAAGTAGGCTGGGCCAGCAATACCATATTGTGGCACATTATACCACCCCAACAGAGCCAAATACCACAGTCCATGACAAAATACATCCCCGAAAACTTACTTCTACTGGCCGGCAGTAAGGGGGGCTCGGGCAGCTCCCTGGGCATCGGCGCACCAGGAAATTTCATCAAGGTCTATTGCCAATCCAACCGTGGATGTAGGAACTCAGAGTACCTAATGCTATACCCCCTGCTTCTAGTCGCCTCCCCAACAAGTGTCTTTCCTGAGTGTGCACATCAGTGATTCCCGTATACATGCTGTCTGTGGTCTCCGCTGGCCGCTCACTTATCCATTGACTGTAACTTATTTTACTCGCTTATATAGCGCTGACATATTCCGCAGCGCTTTACAAGCATTATCTTCACTTACTGTCCCCAGCGGAGCTCAGTCTAAGCTCCCTATCAGTATGTCTTTGGCAGAAGCCCACGCAAACACGAGGGGAACATACAAACTCCATGCAGATGTTGTCGAACCTAGCAATGCACAATACCAGTGCTAAACACTCAGCCACCGGTGGTTTTCCACAGACCGTGATGACACCACGGAAGCACGCACTGTTTGTTCTTGATTCAGGGCCCATCACACACATTATAGTCAATGGGCCATGAAATCCACAGACACATCCATGTCTTGTCCTTGGTTTTTATGGATTGTTGCTAGAAGATGCTCTGGAACCCAGTTTTCAGCCTAGCAGTGTCTTTGGAATACGGATGATATAAAGACTGAAAATCACAGAGCCACGGATAAAACACAGATGTGTCACGGATCAAACATGGACCCTGCTGTCAGGGATGTATCACAGATGTGGACGTGTGAACGAAGCCTTACAGAAGACAGACAGTATAGTTCTTTATAGTTATAGTTGCACATGTCGACAAGTTACTTTACAACACTGAGGTAAAGAGCTGCCTCATCCTCCTATCTGTTCTGCTTGTCAGGGATTATGAATGATCCTGAATACAGATGACAGGAACTTTAGCTGAATCTCTGTGGAATTTAGTTCATGAGGAGACATGAAGTACAGAAAGGACAGGACAGGCTGTGTTAATGGAGACTGTAAACAAGTGCTGCTGCTCATTAGCCACACCTCACCCTCCTCTCATGTCCCCTCATCTTCCCCATTCCCACAGAGATTCGCCTGTTTTCAGAATCATGATTCCTGACAGGAATGGAGGATAAGGCAGCACTATAGTTCATTGTGGGGAAGTAACTTGTCCTAATCACACAGGAGGACAGGTTTTGTGTGTACTGATAGGACGGTGGCCATTTTATTTCTCCTAATGATTGCTTCCTAGCTTCATGACAAATCAGGAGTGAAATTTGATAACATAGTGCATCAGGGTTCCTGCACACGCAAACCTCCCCTGGCATATTTTGGAGCTGTCGGAATAACCCCATGCACTTTTTTTTTTTTTGCTTTTTTTAAAGGATTTTGCAGTTTGTTTGCCCACTTGTTATTTCTTCATGTTTTTTTTTTTAGAGAAGGTAGTGTGAAAATGCCAAATAAAAAAAAACCCCACCAAGAGCTCCAGCCTGCTGTGTCTTAGAAAAGACTCCTCCTAAGGAACACAAATGCCAAGAGCAAAAAGAATAAAAAGGTTGTGTCTGGTATTTCAGATTTCCCACAGACCTTCAGCTAACATTTGGAGTTGTTTTTTGTTTGTTTTTTAACACAAAAAAGCAGATGCAACAAATGCTGGTAAAAACACAAAAGTGAAGAAAAAAGCAACCTAAAAATGTGCACTTTTGTAAGTCCAAATTCTGGATTGCAGGACATGATAAATCCGTTCTGTCATTCTGAAATAGGAAAGGGCTTTCCCTTCCTTGACAATGAGGAGCCCAAGCCCCCTACCATTATCCTTCCTCCTAGTTTTACAGCATCCACTATGTAGGTAGGGATTTATAGACAGGACTTAAAATGGCGTCTTGGTATCGTAGGAAAGGATGTTGATTCTAATATTGCTAATTCAAGAGCATTAAAGGTTCAGGGTGCGAAACCTGCGGGTAATGGATTACACCAATTTATATCTCATCCACGCCGGAGAGAGCCTAGATGTGCCGCTAAATGCTGCATTATTTAGTAGCTCCTACCGAAACGCGGAACACATGGCCACCTGTGCGTCCAGCAGCGAGCGGAATCTGTCCTGGTAAACGCACGAACTCTGTCACTGTAACCTCCCTTCCTATTCCTCCGCTGAGAGGGTAACCTTGTTAAAGGGTATCTCGCCTTCCAGCTTGGCTCAAGACTTGCTTTGTCAGCCAAGTCTGCGGAAATGGGTTAACGTGTCCGCGGGGGGAGATAAAAAGTATGAATATGAATGAGGCGGGATGCTGGTTTTTAGTACGCCAGCAGCTCTCAGCAGGGACAACCGCTCGCGCTCTCTCTCCCTCTCTTCCTCCGTCATCTTTTCTCATTCCTCTTCCCATTCCCAACACCCCCTCCTCTTTTTCACCTCCCCTGACAGGCAGGGACCCCGCAGCTTGGCTATTTTTAGAAAGTCATTCAGAAAAGCAGCCAAGCGCAGAGCATCGCAGTATTCGGCGGCGAGGTGCAGGGGTTTGGTGATGACTTGTGAAGGATGAACCCTTTATAGGTATTAAGCACGGGTGTTAATGCAGCCAGACACTGCAGCACCTCCAATGAATGGAGGAATTAACCCTTTTGTTGCTGCCTGAGGGTGGATGACTACTTTCTAATCCATATCCCCCCTTCCCCCAGCTCACTAGACCTTGCCCTATCTTTGCTGACATGGAAAATTTCAAGGGCACGGTGGTGCGTGGAGAAGAAAGTCGCAGGATAACCTTGACGAGCATGGCTAAAACGCAGTGAATAATATTATTGACGAGTCTTTGCTGTATCGTGGCTATTTTTTATTTTATTTTTTTACGTTTTGATTTTTCTTGTTTTTAAACCTGCGTCGCCTTGACGTCAATCATTCGATGAAGATAAACCTCTTCACGCTTGGGCGTGTTTGAGGACATATTAAAGGCAGAGTAAATATAAGTCATTAAGGAGTTTTTGCTGAAGAGGGTTGTAGGAGATTAGAAAAAAAAAAGAGCCCGCTCCTTATACTGCCAGAAATGACACCGCTTGTCCTTGGGCTTTGTGTGGTATTGCAGCTCAGCCCTGTGGACTGAGAAGGCCCAATATGTTGGTGTTATGGAAATAAAAGATTAAGATTTTTATTAGATGGAGGTTGTCTGACTGCAGGGTTTTGTTTGTCGTCTGTTACCATGGAGATGCGTAGAAAGTTTCATCAGGTCATATTGCAGCATTTGTTGATTATAGAGGCAGTCAGGCAATTAAAAAAAATGTTGTGAAGGTATGCCTCGCCTTCAGGAATTATATTCTGTTTCAGGGAAATCTGGATGACCTCCAATATAGCAGCTATTTGTCCCGGAAGCCCAGTTTGTCATGTTATGCAGGAGCTGAAGATTTCCCTGCATTAACGAGGCAGATTGTGGATGATGATCCACTGTTAGACTAATGCTGGCCATATTGGTGGCTCAGTGGTTAGCAGCAATGGGCCCTGGGTCCAAATCCAAAAAAGGATGACGTCTCTCCCTCATCTATACAGAAAACTGCTGCCAGACAACTGGTGTTCTCTCCCTAAGAACAAAGGGATTGGACATGTTGAGATCCAACAGCCCGATCGTTATGTTCCCCAAAAGCAGAGTTGGAAGGCCCTCATAGAAATTAGATGGTTGGCTGGTCCTGCTGAAATTGCCATGTCCACCTGATACACATCTCAAGTGTAAAGTCTACGCATTTTGAGGTGTGACACAGGCTTAGTTAGCCCAACCCTTGAAACGCATTGCCTTTCTTCAGTTCCGGCCAGCTGCCATTGGTTGACCTCGCTTGATGACAGCTCATCCGGTTCCTTAAGTTTTTCTTGCACATTTCCGCCACAGTTTAGGCCCCATTCACACGTCTGTAGTGTGTTGCGGATCCACAACACACCTTGCCGCCAGCCCCATAGAGATGCCTATACTTGTCCGCAATTGCGGGCAAGAATAGGACATGCTCTATATTATTGCGGATGCGGAGAGCACAGTGTGTGCTCTCCGCATCCATCACGTCCCCATTTAAAATGAATGGGTCCGCACCCATTCCGCAGATTTGCGGAACGGGTGCGGACGAGCATTGTGGACGTGTGAATGGGGCCTTATTGAATCACCTTGGTCGACATTCAACCAATCGTACCATTAGCTGTGCAGTGAAGGTCTAGGTAAGGGTACTTTCACACTAGCGTTAAACTTTTCCGGCATTGAGTTCCGTCCTTGGGGCTCAATACCAGAAAAAAAATGCTTTAGTTATATCCTAATGCATTCTGAATGGAGAGAAATCTGTTCAGTATGCATCAGGATGTCTTCAGTTAAGTCACTGAACGGCGTTTTGGCCGGAGATAATACCGCAGCATTGCGGTATTATTTCCAACCCATATTGCGGAACACATGCCAGAATGCACGATCTGGAATTAATTTCCATTGCAATGCATTAGTGCCATTAAAAATACCGCAGTGACAGATCCGACATTCCGGTCTGCGCATTCACAGACCTTTTAACAATTGAAGAAAAAAAAAATACCGAATCTGTTTTGCTGGATGACACCGGAAAAACGGATCCGGTTTTGCAATGCATTTTTCTGACTGATCAGTCTGAAAAATGTCTTATCAGTCAGAAAAAATGACATGCGTTTGCATACAGTTTGCCTGATCAGGCAGGCAGTTCAGGCAACGGAACTGCCTGCCAGAATCAAACAACGCAAGTGTGAAAGTACCCTTAAATAGAAATACACTGTACACCTCAGAGGGGCAGCAGCTAAGGGGTTTAGACACTATTTGGTGATATTTTTGAGGTGGGAATCCTTAATACTCGGTGGGTTATGGCTCATTTGTTCTATAATCAATATTTTTTGCACTTGCATATCTTTGTGTTCTGTTTTCACCTGTCCTATAATCACTGCCTCTGTCCACTAAACAATTAGGCGATACTACTCGGGGCTGGATCAGAATAAAGCCCAGCGTCATAATGGCCGGCAGCCGTTTTAGATAAAAACATGCAGTTGTGTCTATATAATGCATGCCTTCAGCACTTCTCCTTGCCATTTGTAAATGTTTAATGGCAATTAATTTTTAAACGCGCGATTAATAATTGAGACTGAAAACACCATTTATATGCTAGGTAGTAATGAAGACTTCTGCCGGCTTTCTTATATCCCCTTGTTTTGTTCAGATATTGATTGGTTTGGTTTTGGTTGATTTTATATATTTTTTTTATATATATATATAATCTGTAGTCACCTATTACGTTTAGTAAAGGGGTGCAGTTGTTTTGTGAACTCGGATGGTTTGAGATTATTAAAGCCCCTGCTTGATGCAGCAAAACCAGACATATCATACAAATACATGTAGTCAACCAAAACATAGCCGCTTTCTTCGAAAAACGGCACCACTCTTGTCCACAGGGTGGGTCTGGTACTGCAGCTCAGCCAATACGAGCAGCCATTTTAAGGGAGCTATACTGCAGTGCCATGGACAACCCATGGACAAGTGTGTCGCAAAGAAAGCAGCCATGTTTTTCTAATCCTGTAGAAGGCCTACGCGTCATGCCTAGGGCTGGATGTCGTCGTCGTCGTCGTCCCCCCCCCCCCACCCATGTGTCTAGTGATGCACATTCAGACGCCTCTCTAAATGTCTCCAAGAGTACACTAACCTAAAAAGGAGTATTGCTGTAGGATCAGACAGTGCATGTTTTTCCGTAGTGTGTAACCAAGGAGATGGATAGGTGTGCATGGTAGCTGTGTACCCAAAACGGGTCCTTTAAAATCAAACTGCAAACGAGCTGCATGCATTCACGATGGTGTCAATGTACCCCTTGACGTTCATAACAGCCATACAGGTTATTCCCATTGCTTGAGACCCTGTCAGGGTGGAGTCGCACATAATGTTTTTTTGGGGAAATGCCTTGTTTTTTAGCTGCTTTTTTATTTTTTTTTAACAAAAATGCTATGGCCAGATGTTCACTGAAAGCCAGGGAATTGGGTAACGCACTATAAAGGTGTCTTTTTTTTCTTTTCTATCCATTGAATTATTTCGAGACGTCTATGAAAAAAAATTAATGCACGTGTGAACGAAGCCTTACTAGAGTTCGATTACTGAATAATTTCTTATTTCTTTCTTAAATGGGGTATTGCCCATAATAACCAATCCATGGCGCTAAATAATTCTGTGGTTTCTGTAGCCACCTAAGATCAGGGATAAGTCCCCCTCACTCAAGCCGGCCACAGAGGTCACACATTAGCTTCATCGAGGCAGCCAGACGCCAGTCCTCAGACCTGGAAGAAGATTCTGGCACGATCTTCCAACCAGGTTTCCTATAAAAAAATTTAAATGGTTCATTATTTGTATAAAACCACGACTCGGTGGTCCCCACGTCAGGACTCTCATCCAGATCTGGGTGCAACCGATAGTTCATTGCAAGAGTTAACTGGTCAGTGGAGTCCGCGTTCTGATCCAGTAACCTCTGGACTCGCCGTACTCCACCCCGTGTTGGGTGTTCTCGTGTTCCTTGAATGCATCACTTCGTTCCTATGACCTTCAGCCGGAGATGAGAGGAGGGAGAACTCTCCCTTTCCAGTTAATCTACATTACACAGCCGCTGTTCTGGAAAATCCCTCAAGAAGGCATTGGTGGGGAGGATGGGCATTCACCTGCCAGCTGCCGAAGTCAAACTGCTTACACAGAATTGCTGGCGAATGTGAATGCTCCAACTTCCCCGGCATTCATGAATAGAAATGGGGCTTCATTAGCTTCAGCATGTGTTCACTTTTACTGCCTGCACAGCTCATCTTTCCCTCATTAACCCTTTCAGGGTCTTCAGTATCTCAACATAGCTTGAAATGAATAATCCAAAAAAGCCCAGCTGGCCTGGGGCCCCTATATCTAATCTAGAATTATTGGGTGGGCTCTAGAGGTCTGATGTGTATTACTTCATGGTATTACCTTTCTACAGAATTCAGTAAGGTAGGACTTTATTCGATGGACGTTAGGGGAAATTCTTCTTACTATTCTAGGTCCATGTCCCATGGGTGAAATGGACATGGAACATGAACTAAAAATGCGGACAGCAGCAGCTCCCTTTGTGGTGCCCTTCCATGAACGCCATTCTTGCTCAGTGTTTTTCTCATTTTGGACACATGAACGGTCTTCGGTAGTCCCATAGAGTTAGATCTGAGCAGTAGGGTGCATGCTCGACCTGCCACCCCAACAGGTCAGGGAAACCAGACGCCCCGTTCTCTACCAGGTGTCCGACCTCCTCCAATCTGTTAGATATCCCCATGTACTAACTAACTAGACACCTTTTCTGATTTTCTTCATTTGTAGATAATTTCGTCTAACCATGGATTCATGTAGACCCTAGAGGTGTTTAGCAATGCTTTTGTAGTCTTTTCCAGCCTTTGTGTCTCCATGACAAACCTCCTGAGGTTTTCTGAAAGTTTTTTTCTTCGAGGCGTGGTTCTCACTAACCAATGTTTCTTTAGAAGACCAGATTTGACAGTAACCAGGCTTTGTGTGCCTCTATTTAACGGACAAAACTCCTGTGAAATCCATAGCTTCAATCATATCTCCTTAAAGGTATTATCTAAGATGCCGCACTGGCCGGTACTTCCAGCTTCACGGGACATACAGTCGGCACATGATCCCAGCCCGGGATTAAAACCTGCAATCTGAATCTCTCATTGACGCTTTAACATTTGCCAGTTAGCTCTTGAATACTTCATTAACACTGAGGTTCACTTAATTTTCTCCTTTCGCTGCAGATGTTTACTCTGTCCACAAGAAGACCCCAGTGCACACGACCGAATGTATTTTGTGGTCCGACAATTGTGTATCCACAAAATACGGATACCTTTCGTGTTACATCCACATTTTTTGCAGACCCATTGACTTTAGTGGGTCCGTGGACATGTATCTTTTTGCAGAACGGACATACGGATGTCCGCTAAATGTGGACCATGCACCGGTAAAGTCAGTGGGTCCACAATTTTTTTTTCCGGACGGTATACAGACCACATCTGTATTTTGTGGATACATGATTTGCGAACTGCAAAACAGATACGGTTGTGTGCATGGGTCTAATAAACTGTGGTGTTGGTAACTAGTTTTTTTGGATTGTACTTGTCTATAATTGTGACTTTGATAACATTCAGACCAGTTAATACAGAAATCCAGGTAATGCCGTAGGGTTCACTTACTTTTTAGAGTTAGAATTGATTGTAGGTCATGTAGGAGCACTATGAATTACATGCCCAATGATTGGAGAAAAGTGCTGATGGGGCACTCCTCCAGCTCAGCAACCCCACCATCTAATTCAGATGGACAGCGGACTCTTAGCACCCGGTCTAACTCTGCAGGAACCTGCAAAGTCCACATCAGGGTCTGATCACTATGTATTGTGTTTGACTGTGGCTCAGGAGGCTGAGAACCTCTGACATAGTACCTGTAGAGTTCAGTAGTCACTTAGGGTACTTTCACACTTGCGTTATTCTTTTCCGGTATTGAGTTCTGTCCTAGGGGCTCAATACCAGGAAAAAAAATGATCAGTTTTATCCCAATGCATTCTGAATGGAGATAAATCCGTTCAGTTTGCATCAGTATATCTTCAGTTCAGTCACTGTACGGTTTTTGGACGGAGAAAATACCGCAGCATGCTGTGGTATTTTCTCGGTCCAAAATTCCGGAATGGAATTTCCATTGACATGTATTAGTGCCGGATCAGGCATTAAAATTACCGCATTGCCGGATCCGGTCTTCCGGTCTGCGCATGCGCAGATCTTTAAAAATGTAAAAAAATATATACCGGATCCGTTTTTCCGGATGACAACCGGAGAGACGGATGCGTAATTGAAATGCATTTGTAAGACGGATCCGTCTACAAATGCTGTCCGTTTGCATTCAGGTTGCCGGACCCAGCAGGCAGTTCCAGCGATGCAACTGCCTGCCGGAATCCAGCAACGCAAGTGTGAAAGTACGCTCACCTGACCCCAATGTCTGAATGCAGTACGCTGCTACTTGAGCCCATTTCAGCTCCTCGGCCCTTCACCTTTTCTCATGTTCTTGCTGCACCCATTGTGAAGGGAGAGAAGATGTGCAGCCCATGAAATTGACACACATCACACCGATACACCACACTGGGTACAAACACCTATTTTCAGCTTGGAAAGACTTGTCACTTCATTTCTGTATCATTCGTGACCCGAAGCTGAATGCACAAAGTCAGCATGAGCCCCCCAATCCACTGACATTAGGAGAAGTGAAGAGAGACGCTAAGAGAATGGGAGACATATTAACGAAAAATATCCCACTGAGAGTGGAAGTGTCAGCAGACCCGCCGGAGAGTCTGTGCATGGTGATGTGACATGTTCATCATTCTGTAGATTGGCTCGCTGTATGAAGAAATGCATTATAATAGGAAATCAAGCTGAGATGTGGGTCTAATGCGGTCCTAGAGGTATCCAGCCTGACAAGCCGGGTGCGATTAACATCTATGTGTAAATGTAGGGCGGTCACCTCTCCTGACATGTCTGAGTTAGAAAATACTTGCATTTCCCATGGAAAAACCATTCTGGAGCATCTTTTCTACATCGTTCCATTCCTCTTTTATTCCTTCTGGAAATGTATGAATAAATTGCCCAGTGGGTGGTATCATTCCCATGTCCATGACATTGTCAGCAATGATTGGACAGTGTAACAATACTCCTTTACGGACCATAATGCATGGTAGCATAACATGGACGTAAATCACTCCTGGAGGGAGAAATAAATTGGGTTAAAGGGGTTGTGCCACGAAAAATAATCTACATTTTTCAACCCAGCACCTGGATCTGAATAATTTCATAGTTGCATGTAATTAAAAATTTTGTATAGCCACTGAGCTATTCAATCAAATGTCAGTATAGTGCCACCTGCTGTTTGTTCTTTTCCTTATTTCTTTGTCCACCTCACTGAGAAGGTCGCACATGCCTAGTTGAAATCTCCAGCTTACACCAGCTATATCTTCTGTAAGAAGCTGTGCCAGTTACAGCAGAAAGGACACTCCCCCTGAGCTGCCAGCCTAAAATAAATCTAGCAGAACAATTGAAGCAAAAAAAGGGCGATATCTAGTACATGTGAGGTACAGGGCTGGTTCTAGCTTTGTTAGAGATTGACAATATATAGTACGTGACAATCATAGGATAACCCCTTTAAGATGAGTAGTTTGCATTACAATGGTCATCCATACTACAACCAGTACAGCTGCCATAAGAGCTCCCAGCATATGTCACCATGCTTTTCTAGACTGCCTCACCTCGTATCACTGCTTTTCGCTTTTCCCGAAGCAGTGTAAGTAAAATGTCAAATTTGTAGGGTGCCGCAGCCTATATTTATGGTCGTTCTTTTAGATGGTTTTCCATTTGTGTTACAGAAGTACGACTCCCAGCATCTGGCTCTCAGGGCATGCTGTGAGTTGTAGTTCCATAAGATTGGAGATCTCCGTTTTAGGGTGGTCCGTGCCGTCCTGGTTCTGTTTTCTGCATTGTTTCCGCAGGCTGCGGAGGGTTGGGTGGGTGACACTTTTATTTCCATATTAAATAATAGCTTTTGACCTGGAATGATTCATGGGGGACGGGGCGAGCAGCAGGCGCTGAATCCTCCTGTGACACGGTCATTTACATGATGAAGTGAGGGGAGATCTGCACAAATCATTCCTCTCAGTTTTCTTACAGCGACTGTTATTTCAGCAAATGTGCTGCAGTTAGATACTGATTAAAGGGTCGTATGTCTCCCGTCTGGACTTCACAATGGGACTGAAGAGGGTCATCACATCCTTCTGTGGACCACACTTTTTTTGTGCCCCAGGGTTGAGTTCATGCTGCTAAGACCCCCTTTGATCAGTTGTTATCGAAATGATAACTTTGCAGCCGGAGAAAACTGTCATCATTTTAGGCTATGTTCACATTGCGGATTATTACACGCCGAGAACGGCAAGGTATCTGCGCTGAAACCATCTCCCATTGTTTTCTATGAGACTCTACACCACCATTCATGCAGCTGCGCATTATTTATGTGTGGCTTTCTAGACCGTGCCAGGAATCGACACGGACACCACGGGAAAAAACTGCAGCTGGAGCCTGCTCCTGATTGAGCTCCATTCACTTGGGGTTGACCATGAGCGGCTGTCCGGCACTGAAATAGAAAAATGAGGCAGAAGCTGTGACGCCATGTAAATGTAGCCTTAACCCTAAGTTCACACCTGAGCGTTTTACAGCGCGTTCAAACGCGCTGTAAAACGCTCAACACATGAAAGCCAATGCTTTCCTATGGCCCTGGTTCTCACTTGAGCGTTTTACAGCGCGTTTGAACGGGCTGTAAAACGCCCGACGCATAAACAAGTACTTGAGCTTTTTTTGGGGCGTTTGTCGCGCGTTTTGTGATTGACACCACAGTAGTCAATCACAAGAACGCGCGTACGAACGCGCGTTTCCTATTTGCTGAAATACGCGCGACTAAAACTCGCGTTTTTAGAACGCTCAGGTCTGAACCCAGGGTAAAGGAACCCTTCAGGAAAAACTGATACTGTGTTTTATCCGAAGTGCAGGGCCTGAGGGGCGGAGCATCACACAGAAATTCAAAAAATACCAGAGAGAAAAGACATGCGCTGCCCCTTGAAGGTCATCACTAGCTTTAAGACAATGCAGTGGCTTTTTCTGGAGTGTTTCTTTACGTTTCCGATGGTTCCCACTTACATATAATATGCAGTGTAATACAGTTGTATATAACAGTGCACTATATAGCTTCACCTACTGCAGCTGGGAAGTTCTGGATTTAAAGAGATCATCTACTTTACAAAAATAATTTTCATGCACCCTTTTAGGGAATTCTGGTTTAATAAGGGGGGTCTTTTGTTCTAGATCCTCGTCTATAGTCCAAACTAGAGAGCAGCCAAGATTGTCTCTTGCTCTGGAGGACCTGTCCTTGTCTACATTGCACAGAGAATTGATTGAGTTGAGTGGGGACTGTGTAATGCTTCATTTCCCCTATAGTGGTGCTGCAATGAAACTGAACTGCCAGGATTCCCCACAGATGACTGGAGCTTCCCGTAGGGGGGCCATTCTAACATGTAGAGATTGTCCAAATTAGCCAACCACTTTAAGGCCAAAGACGAGTATGTTCAATGCGAGAAACTTGCTACGTGTTGCAGTGTGAGTTCCTGTTCTGACCTCTGTTCCTCTGACAGAATTACGTCCCTGCCAGTCCTGTATCTACTGAATTACACCAACGGCAGAGGAGCGGAAGTCAGAATGGGATCTCACACTGCAGCTCGCAGCAAGTTTCTCGCATTGGACGTGCTCATCTGTGTCTGCCCTGCGGGTGGATTGACACATGACAGGTTTTTTGCTAAAGAAATCTCCCTCTTCTTTAGAATGGGGATTGTAGCCATCCAGTTTCTGCATCAAAACATGCTTCATTTGAATTCACCTTTAACCCTCAGATCACACTTGCGCGTTCGAACGCGCTGTAAAACGCTCAACAGGAGAAAACTCATGTTTCCCTATGGGCATGGTTCTCACCTGAGCGTTTTACAGTGCGTTTGAACGCGCTGTAAAACGCCCTACGCTCAAAGAAGTTTTTGAGCTGCTTTGGGGCGTTTTGTCGCGCGTTTGCACCCATAGACTATAATGGGAACGCGCGTAAAACGCGCGTTTAACATGCGTTAAAGTGTAGATATGCCTTTTTCAATTGGTCTCCAGAGTCACGAGCGCTTGTATGAGCTTCCTATTTGCAAAAACGCGCTGTAATACGCGCGTCTCAGAAACGCTCAGGTGTGAACCCAGGTATAAAGGGATTTTCCGAGGCACTCCTGCCGATCGGCTGTTCGAGGAGGCTATGGCTCTCCAGTGAGCGCCACCGTCTCTTCGCAGCTTACAGAGTACGACACTGTCCATTGGATAGCGGCTGTGCTTGGTATTGCAGCTCAGCCCCATTCACTTGAAGGGTACTGACTGCGCCTAGTCCATGTGACCGAGAAAGAGGCTGCGGCACTCATGGAGCACCACTGCCTCTTCAAGCAGCTGATAGGTAGGATTTGGACCCCTACAGATCAGATACTGATTGCCTTTCCTGAGGATGGGTCGTCAGTATTAAACACTCGGACAATCCTCTCAAAGTGGTGCACACAAGCGTATTACACAGTGATGCCGTGAGTCCTGTAGATCCTGCCATCTGGCCGGGGCTCTCCTCTGTGATGGCCATGCCCAAGACTATCAGCTAGGGTTCACATTGTCATTTCTGCTTTTCTGTTCCATCATAGGAAAATGATGGCGTGCTGGCGCCATCACATGTGGTCCCCGAAGGACCTCTTTGACATTTAATGGGGTCTATTTGGTTCTGTCATGATTACCGGAAAATAGGACTGCATGCAAATGTGACCGAAGCTGTGACAGGCTCAGAATACAGCATCCAATGCAGATGTGAACACAGCCTAAGGCGTCTGTCCTATATTTGTTGTCTATATGGTTATGTAACCATTTATATTGTATGTATTCCAGGCTGCAGCATACGCCTCAGAAGATGGTGTTTTGACAGAAGCCATGATCGATGCTCGCGTGGTCGATGCTATCCGTCAGCACCAACAGAAGATGGAATGGCTAAAAGCAGAGGGCAAGGAAGAGGGGAAGGAGCCTGGAAGGAATCCTCTCATTCCTCATCTGGAGGGAACACCTGTATGAAACGTCTAGGTGGCCACTCAAGGGCCTCAGCTTCGTGAGATTTGCCTATGGCTGCACATAGCCCGGTCAGCTGTGTGCCTTCCCTATATCCGCGAGGACAAAGTGGAGAAATGGCCGCCTCCTAGTCCAGGGGGTCACAGTCCGGCAGAGGCCACAGTTCTTCCATTCAGGAAATCGCCATCTTCACCATTCATTCCCTAATGAACTTGTCTTATTATTTTTTTACTTGTTTTAGGGGTACCCATAATTATTAATGTCTAAAAATGTCTGACGATCGTTTTAAACCTGAGTAAAGCTGCTGCAGAAAAGTGATCTCTTGGTGAATGTAGAGAATATGTCATTGTTACATGCGTATATATATAAAGAAGATGAACTTGGCCGTCCAGAGCGTCTCTTTATTATTCTGTGTGTGACGTGTGTGTAGTGCGCTGTCCAGTAGGACCTAAAAGCTATGTACACCATTGCAGGCATTTTACTAATTTTGGGCTAAAAATGTATTTTCAATTGATCTTTATCAAAATTATTCAGCCGTTCCATGGCAAAGAGTTAAAGGGGTTTTCAGATATTTTGATTCTGATGACCTATCCTCAATATAGGTGATCAGTATCTGATCGTTGAGGGTCCGACACCCGGGACTCCCACCGATCGGCATTTTGAGAAGGCACCAGCGCTCCTGTGAGCGCTGCAGTTTTCTCGCAGCTTACCAAGCTGACCGCCGTGCATTGTATAGCGGCTGTGCTTGGTATCGCGGTCAGACCCATTCACTTCAGTGGGGCTGAGTGCAATACCAAGCACAGCCGCTATACAATGTACGGCGCTGTGCTTGGTAAGCAGGGAGAAGGCCTGCTAACAGAAGCGCCAGTGCCTTCTCATACTGCTGATTGTCGGGGGGTCCTGGGTGTCTGACTCCCACCAATCAGACACTGATGACCTATCCTGAGGATAGATCATCAGTATAAAAATTTCAGAAAACCCCTTTAACGGTTTGTCTAGCTGTGTGAATTGTACTTTCACTTTGTGCCCGTTATGTAATAAACCTTTTCTAAATTACTAAAAGGTCATAAACACTTATTTAAGCCACATTCTTATCCGTAAGATGAGAATTGAGCTATGAGTGTTTAGAAGGACAGAGATAAGGAGCCAACGGCTAAGCTGCCTGACGGAACAAGGTAAAAATACAGTGCCAGCAACTAGAGAATCTCAAGGCTGTACAGAGAAAGGGGCCCAAAAATGTTACTAAAGACCAATTGAAAAACAGAATGCCCCCAAATGTGTACATAGGGGAGATTCCACATTTTCTTACTATGGCATAATTAGACTGATCACATTTATTGCCCAAACTCTGTAATGTACCTGCTTTTCCAATTCTGTGTCCAAGAGCTGAAGGGGTACAAAGCTATGAAAGGGTATACTTCTTATACAGAAGAATCTCATCCTTACAGACTTGCTTAAATGCAGAATTGTAAACTGCCTCCTCCATCTAATCTCTGGACAGCTTTGGCGGTACAGTGTTTGAACACTAGAGGTGTTCTGTCGGTATAGCCTTAAAGGAAGTCTATCAGTGGTTTTGATCATGCTAAACTACTGACAGAACTAGGTAGGGGCTGGGGGGAGCAGGATAAACATAACTTTTGTCGAGCTTTTCTTATCAGTAAGCAGTCTGAATATGAACTTTTATTCTACTAGGTTCTGCCTCTGCAAATCACTGGAGGCGGGGCTTCACTGTGAAGTGCTTTCTGCATTCAGCTGTTTCACAGCCCCTCGCTTCTGCTGTAACATCCAATCAGGAGAAAACTACAGCTATCAATCAGAGGAGGGGTTGTGAATGTACTCCATGCAGAGAGCACTGCACTTGCTCCAAACGATGATACGCTCCATCTAAGGTTGCAGGGATTCTAGGATGTCGCACGCTATTCACTACACTGCACATGTGCTTCGACTAGAAGGTGCTTAGCTGACCTCAAAGGATAGACCCGTGCCGTCAAAGGGGACTAAGTGGAGGAAGTCACGTCATTGGCAGATGGAGCGTTATGCCACCTGTTTAGTCTGCATGGTTGTGGTCATGTGACTGGGGGTCAACAAGGGGAGTTGGAGCCCAAAGTGGAAATACTTTATTAGTAAGTGAATTGTTTTAGGGAGACATTACATCACAGGTATATAGTTTTATATGACTGCACAACCCCTTTAAAAAGTATCACTTGGTTATACCCACTGAATCCCAGATTGAAAAGCTCATATCCTTCATCTAAACCAGGCATGCTCAACGTGCGGGCCTCCAGCTGTTGCAATACTACAACTCCCAGCATGCCCTAATAGCTGTAGGCTGTCCAGGCATGCTGGGAATTGTAGTTTTGCAACAGCTGGAGGGCTAAAGGCTGGGCATCCCTGATCAAAACTGATGATTTAACCTGCTCCTGTACAACAGAGACGGTTCTCTGATGTTCCTCATTTTGGTTCCTTAATAAACTTGTCTTCTAAAGAAGTCTTAATTTAAAGGAGACTAAAGGTTAAAACCCATTGCACACGATGGAGCTGATTGATGGCTATGGACATCACTTCTTCCCTTCATTTGTACCTTTTGTTATTAATGGCTAGTGTGCTTGGGACAACATCTGTGCTGACCTCCTTCCTATGTGTCGGCCGTCCACCATACTTGTGTTTGCATGTACATTTGTTTGAAGAAATGTCTAACCTGACTACTGTCACTTCAATAAAAAAATATATTTATATATATATATAAATCATACACTGCGTAGACAAAATATTGGGACACCTACACATTATACCTACAGGATCTTTTATGGCATGCCATTCATTCTAAATCCATAGGCAGTATTATGGAGTTGGCCTCCCCTTTGCAGATAAAACCGCTTCCAGTCTCCACTTCCTACCAGACACTGATGTTGGATGAGAGGGTCTGGCTCACAATCTCTGTTGCAGTTCATCCCAAAGGTGTTTGATGGGGTTGAGGTCAGGACTCTGTGCAGCCAGTCAAGTTCTACCACACCAGACTCTTTATGGACCTAGCTTTGTGCTCTGGGGCTCAGCCATGCTGGAACAGAAAAGGGTCTTCCCCAAACTGTTCACACAAAGTTGGAAGAGTACAATTGTCCAAAATTTCTTGGCATGCTGAAGCATTAAGTTTTTCCTTCACTAAAACTAAGGGGCCCAGGCCAACCCCTGAAAAACAACCCCCCATCATTATCCCTCCTCCACCAAAACTTACAGTTGGCACAGTGCAATCAGGCAGGTAACGTTCTCCTGACAGTCACCAAATCCAGACTCTTCCATCAAATTGCCAGATAGAGAAGTGTGATTCATCAGGACACGTTTCCAGTGCTCCAGAATCCAGTGGTCACTTGCTTTACACCACTCCATCCGAGGCTTGGCATTGTGCATGCTGATGTAAGGCTTGCATGCAGCTGCTGGGCCATGGAAACTTATGTCATGAAGCCCCCAGTTTGGAAGTCTATGAAGCCCATCATGGGAGTTTATGTTCTTCCCACCTACCTCTGCACCAGTGATGTTCAACCCCTGAAGGAAGGGATATTCTGCAGATGTCTACATGAATAGGGCGCTTATTGCATTGTGTGTATGATGCAGAAAGAACATCTGCTGCCAGATCATGGTAAATATGTGCAGCAATTGACCCAATTTCTCTTTATTGTTTATAACGCTATTCCCTCACTTTTTGATTTTTCTGAGCTTCCTATGTCAAAGACCAACAGGCATGAAAATGTTTTCAATTAAAAAAAGATTGTTCTTTAAAATATACATTCACATATTCTATCCATTTCTCTCTGGAGGACCCAACATGTGAGTGCAGCACATTGATTTCAGCAAGAACTGTGTAATGCTTCATTTGTCCTGCGGTGGTGTTGCAGAGAAATTAAACACTTACTGCCAGGACCCCCAGGGATCACAGTTGATTGCTCGGGAGGGGGCAGCAGCAGCAGGACAACCCATGTTCAAGTTATCATTAGGAGACCCTTCTAACAGTAAGTGACTGTCCAACGAGAAGAACCCCTTTAATGGTCTACTCCTCTATTTTTCCATTATATCCTGGATTCTGGAAGAGTTTGCCAACTTTCACTGTTTGCACTGGTGACGTCACAGAGCTTTTCTAGGGTCCTGAATAGCAATTGTCAATATGCAGAAATACCAGACTGAGAAAGTAGTTGAAAGTAATAGATTGCCTGGGATAGCAGGGCGACAACCCCTATGCCAACTTCAGTGGCACACACTGGGGTTGTCACCCAGCTTTCTCAGAAAAAGCTTCTTAACCACATAAAGGAATCATTTTTATTTGCTTAGTATATTTAAATTCACCTTAGAATTCACTTTTGGCTTGTGTCATCTTATGTCCTTAGTGATTTCTATAACTCGTGCCTGTATGTATACCAGATTTTCTCCGTCGGTTGCAGGAAACTCATGACTGTAATTCCCCTCCCCCACGCACTGCCCAAATACTCATCCGCATTCAGACAGCGCTGCCAAATGAAGACAAATCTCTTTATTAACACCGGTATCGGCCCTGTATTCCTGGCCTTCAAGACACATTGCTCATCTAACCCCTACACAAGTCTTTCTGGCATCTTATTTCATGCCCCAGTGGCTGGTGAGCGGCAGATCAAGTTGGTTAGGGTGACAACTAAATGAATCCGGCTCTTATTTTCAGAAAACCTTGCCAACAATTTATTTTTTTTAGTTTTTTTGTAGCGTCAGGACAGGCGTCTGTAAGGAGATGTCTACCACCAACAGAGAGCATTAGGGTATATGTACTGTATATGGATCCATCACTGCTCCTGCCTTATAGTGTTGAGGTTACATATGTGCATTTATTTCATTTTAAATGATTTGTGTTAGGCCTCCTGCACACGGCCAAGTAACTTTCCAGTGTATGGATCTGTAATTACCCATAGATGTCTCTAGGCCTATACGGCACTACCATATGCCTCCTTCATATGGAGTGTGACAGGAAAAAAACATCCCATGCTCCATTTGACACCATATTACAGACATATAGTCACTTTGTGCCGCCATACAGACTTGTACCCATTGACTGGAGTCCTAATACACTCCTAATACACTAATATGTCTAACTTGAGGCTGAGAATTATCGCTTTGCAAGAAAGCGTGTATACGTGTTGGAAACGGAAACAGTGGCTGTCGGGCCTGGTCTGAGAGCGCTATCTTGACTGGCCGCAGGAGTGGGGGGTGCCCCATTAAAAAAATGGCTTTGGCCATACAAACCTACAAAACCGCGCGTTCATTAACCATGAACACAATACAAAATCCGCTTCTAGTACGCTAGTAGAATACCATCGTGGCTGCACAGTTTGCCAGCTCATCATAGCTGCCACGTGTGGATGCACTTTATTGTAGGTAAACACAATGGTGGTCATTTACGAACATTTCTGTGTCAGTTTTTGGTGTAAAAATAGTTGCAAGACATCTTTTTGCTACTTTTTTAACGTTTGTGTCTAGTTGCGCAGTGCTCACTACTTGGGAGTGGCGAGGGCATGTAAGGGGCCAGGACATCAGCTCTGGCAAATTTACTAATGTTTACTCCTGGAACCGGATAAATGCTGGAGAAAAACTACTCCAGTCAAGAGCTGTAGTAGGCTTTACTCCTGGCGAATGGACTGTCGGCACACACCTTGTCTTAAATTAGGTAAATCCTTCGGCAGAACAGAGGGGAAACAAAGAACGGCGTAAAAAGACACCACTGATAAAGGGACACTGCTTGGTCCTGAAACGCGTTTGGTTCCGGAGGAGACCCCAGAAGTAGTAAGAGACCATTCACATACGGAGCGCTCCATCCATTTGACTCAAGAAGGGACTCTATCTATTTATACATCGCGCGGCAGAGGAGGAGGAACTAACCATCTTCGTCACCACAGACCGTGAACATCCCAGTGCACGAGACTCACAGGAACGCCGACCAGGGGGATAAGATCCCTCTGCACAACGCTCTGGCACGTGGGACGCCGCGGCCAGTATCAGAGGTGGATCCCCCGATACAAAGAAGGTAATATAAATACCTGTCAGTGTGCATGAAAAGGATTATATTACAGTCATCTGGCGCATAAATGGTATATACAGGTCAGTGAACTGCCGCACACACCGATATTTATACATCCAGAACTAAATCCCTACTGCTTTATTACTTTACCGCAGTGTGCTCATTAGACTTAAACACTCAAGCACTTTATGGATACCCTTTAGGGAATAAGGGATCTGGACAGTATGCAAAATAAGAGAGACATTTTGAATGTAACATAAGGAGACCGATTATGAATTGGAATACTAATTTATTTATGAATTAAAACTTAATAGATATTCTGTGCCGGGGGCAGAAATATCCCCCAAGCCCCACAGACTTTCAACAAGCTTTTTTTCTATATGTTTGCTTGTATGCTTTACCAGTGCTTTATGTCTTATTAGGACTTTGTACTGGTTAATTTTAATTATGTATGGATTGGAGTGCTCCGTACAGTATTAGAATGTATTGGCTCCGATGAGCCGAAGTTATTACTTCGCGAAGTCTCGTGAGACTTTGCATAATAACTTCAGAAACTGATTTATACTGTAAAAAACTATTTCCTGAACCCGTACAGTATTGAAACGAAGTTTTATGCAAATCGACTTCGGATGTTTCATCCGAAGTCGATTCGCTCATCCCCAGTGGCTGCCTTCCCTGTTAGCCTGTGAGATCCAGCCATCTGGATCTCACAGGCAGGAAGCTGTAAGTGTATTACTGTGAGTAATCCTCCGGTTCCTCTGCTGCGGTCCCCAACCTTAGAAGACCTCTGGCGGCGATCCTCCACTGCACTCCATCGCTTCAGTGCGGCCTTCCGCAGAAGACCCCAGCCTGCACCGCGCTAGAGGTAGGCCCGCACGTACGGTGCGCCCAGCTCGGCTCTCCAGACCCAGCCTCTGACCCAGTGAAGCGGTCGCTCCTCTCCCCATTAGCGGAGGAGTTTCACCTGGGCCCCCGATCCACTGCAAAGCCCACACCATTGGCCCTCCATTCGCCCAGCCTATTGCGGGCGCATCAGCCTCAATAATGCCTCCCAAAATGGCGCCAAAGCGCAGCAGCACCCAGGCTACGCCAGCACAACGCAGGAGGGAGAGGGATAATTCCCCTGGGGACACTGGGGATTATTTTAGGCCCTCTGAGAGTACTGGAGGCGACCCTAATGCGTGGGGACATATGTCAGATACTGTGGAGGATGCAGATGAGGGCTCCTTGCCTCCCTCACAAGAATCCATGGCACTGTACAAGTCCCTGCAACACCTGCCCACTAGAGAGGACTTTAAAGCTCTTGTTGCTGAGGTACGAAACACTTGTAAAGCTGAAATTTCATCTTTGAGGCAGGATTTCAAGCAAATTGCGACGCGGGTGGATGCCCTTGAAAATGAACATGATGCTACCCGCAGATATATTGCCCGGTTACAATCTACTGTAGCCTGTTACTCCCAAACCATTAAGGAGAACACTAGACACTTAGAAGATTTGGATAACAGAGGTCGCCGAAATAATATAAGAATTCGCGGTTTACCGGAAACCAACAAAGAGGAGAACCTACATGACCTATTGGGGGACTTGTTCAATTCAATTCTGGGCTCCGCAACACCGCAACCCATCAAGTTAGATCGTGCCCATAGGGCCCTGAGACCTAAACTTTCGTCTGGCCAACCTCTGGATGTTATCTGCTGTGTCCACGACTTCCAGCTCAAGGAGTCCATTATGTCCAAAGCTCGCGCCCTGCGGACTGTGAATTATGGAGGCAATCCGTGCAATTGTACCAGGACCTTTCCTGGGTGACGCTTCAAAAAAAGAGAGTTTTGCAACCCTCCTGTCATCACTTCGAGATAGGAAGATTCCCTACCGCTGGGGATACCCGTTCGCTTTTATAGCTAACCGTAATGGCAAGACTGTCTCTCTGAGATCACACGAGGACCCTCCATCTTTCTGCTCCACCTTGGACATTCCACTGCTTACACTGGACGACTGGGAGGTACCTGACCCCCCTCCTGCTCTTTCTCCAGTCTGGAGTCCAGTCCGCAACAAGAGGCACTGTGGTTCCCATGTAGAGGACTCGCTTGGAGGACTGCCTGGGGACACTCTTACCTGAATTTCCTGCCCATGGGATGATTCTTTCTATTTGTTCTCGGTTCTCATTATCAGCGTGAAGGGACGGTTTTGTCTTCTCCCTGCATAGTTTTTCTCGTTTCTTTTTTTTTAACTAGCGAGAGTGCGTGTGGATCTGTTCCATATTTTCTCCACGGACTCGCTTGTTCAGTATTGTCATTGGAAGCGATAGGATGTCACTTTGGTTCCTTTTATATGTTACGTGCTTTTCTTCAGCTGTGTCTCTACGTGACTCGCCCAGTCATGTCTCCGCTTTGGGGTGGTCTTTTTTTGCTCCCTTCCTCTATCCCATTTCCTCGGGAATGGGGGAGATGAGATGGAGCTCGACAGCCCTTTTCTGGGTCTTCTTATTTCCCCCCCCCATCTGGACTTATTGGTCCAATGATTGGATTATTCCGTTCTGTGTTCAATGTTTGTTGTCTTTTGTCTTTCCCTCTTACCTGATGTCCTCATTTATGATTCACTACTATCTTGAATGTTATAACTCACCCATTTTATTTTGCAGATTTCGAGGCAGATCTTCTCTGGCCTGTGCCTCGGACATGTTACTTGTGAGCTCTCCTGTAGCAATAGCGAGGTTACTTTTTTTTGATGTACCATGATTAAGTGCATGTCTTTAAATGTAAAGGGTTGAACTCTAACGTCAAACGGAGGCTAGCCCTAGCTGAATGTCGAGCCCAGAAGGCCGACGTTTTTTTGCAAGAAACCCACTTTGATACTAGTGGAACCTTTAAGTTCGCCACTAGATATTACCCTCGGGCGTATTTGGCGTCTTTGGGTAAAAAGTCAGCAGTGGTGGCGGTATTACTATCAGCTTCATGTCCCATCCAAGTGGTCTCGTGTACGACGGACCCGCAGGGCAGGTTTGTTATACTCAAGGCAACCCTACAGGGTAACCCCCTTATTCTGTGTAATCTATATGCCCCAAACTCAGAGCAGATCCCTTTCCTGAGGAAGGTGTTTGTGAAATTGTCTAAGCTACTGCCAGCGGCACTGTTGGTGGGAGGTGACTTTAATGTTTCTTTTTCCGAAACCTTGGATAGACTGTCCCTGAAGGGAAATCCTCCCTCCAGGGTCCAAAGCAGGCATCCTCAAACTGCGGCCCTCCAGCTGTTGCAAAACTACAACTCCCAGCATGCCTGAACAGCCTACAGGTATCAGCCTACAGCAGTGCATTCTGGGAGTTGTAGTTTTACAACATCTGGAGGGCCGCAGTTTGAGGATGCCTGGTCCAAAGTAAACTTTCCCGCTAATTTTGATGTCTGGTAAGGCGGTTTGTGCCGTATAAATTATCCCACATCTAAAACGTTCACCTTTTACTCCCACCCTCACAGCACTCATTCTCGCATAGACTATTTCTCATACTGCAAATGTTGTCCTCCGCTGATGTGGGTTCTATATCGTGGTCGGACCATGCCCCGATCTTCATTGAATTCCAGTTGGCACATGCGCATACTAGGGTCTGCCACTGGCGACATAATGACACTCTATTGTCTAGACCAGAGACTTCCAGGGAGTTGCAAGATAATTTGACTGAATATTTTCGACTTAACCAGCCTACTGCGCCATCGCTATCTACTTTGTGGGAGGCCCATAAGGCTGTGTTCAGGGGATGTTGTATTGCCCTGGGCTCCAAACTGAAACGAGACCGTAACGTGCAAATGACCATGCTTGGGAATCAGTTGCGGACCTTGGAGGAAAAATTACAGTCTCGTAGCTCGCGCCACTTGCTGAGACGCATAGTCGTTCTCCGTGCTAGGTTGCGGGATCTAGCTATGGCAAAAACGGAGAAACTGCTGCTCTATTCCCATCAACGCTATTATGCGTGGGGCAATAAATCACACACGCTACTTGCGCGCCAGTTGCGAGACTCTAATGTTCTTAGTGCCCCAACTGTTCTGAGACGACCTGAGTAGTACTTATGACCCTACTGAAATCTCTAATCTTTTTCAGAATTACTATGAGGCCTTGTACTCCCTACCCCAATGGCTGCCCTCAAATCCAGGGTATCGCCATACCTTATGTTCATCCTTTTTGGACCCTTGCCGACTTCCTAAGTTATCGCCAGAAGCTACGGCCTCCCTTAACGCTCAAATCACTGCTGAGGAAACCCTAGAGGTGATTAAACAGCTCCCTAGCCGGAAGGCTCCGGGACCAGATGGTCTGCCTTACTGCTATTATAAGATGTTTGCACCCACTCTTCTCCCTTACATGGTGAGCTTGTTTAATGCATTTCTACAAGGTACACCTATCCCCCCATCCATGCTGCAGTCATACATCAGCCTTTTGCCCAAACCTGGTAAAGATCACCTAGATTGTTCTAACTTTGGCCCCATAGCCCTCCTTAACTCGGATTTAAAGATTTTTACCAAACTCCTGGCCAATAGATTGGCCTACTGGCTGCCATCTTTGATCCACAAGGATCAAGTGGGCTTTGTTTTGAATAGACAGGGGGGTGATAACACAAGGAGAACCATAGACTTGGTGGATATCGTCAGTAGGCGGGGACAACAGGCTTTGCTTCTAAGCTTGGATGCTGAAAAAGCCTTTGATCGCTTGAGTTGGCCTTTTATGTTTTCCACCCTACAGCACTTTGGTTTTGGAGGCCCGTTTCTGACTGCCCTCCATTCTCTGTATACTAGGCCCTCTGCCATTATCAAGATGCCCCATGTCTACTCTCGAACATTAAACATTCAGAATGGTACGAGGCAAGGGTGTCCGCTCTCTCCTCTCCTCTTCATACTTTGTATTGAACCACTAGCGGCTGCAATTAGAACGCATCCTGACATACATGGCATAACGGTCAATAGGGTGGAATTCAAACTGTCCCTGTTTGCCGACGATGTTCTTTTGACCCTGTCTGATCCCCATATCACACTGCTCAATTTATTTCACCTTTTAGAAAGTTATGGTCGGCTGTCAGGATACAAAGTAAATACATCTAAAACAGAGGCTTTGCCACTAAATATTCCCCAAGATATACTTTCTAGACTGCGAGCCAATTTCCATTTTAGATGGAATGAGGATTCTCTGAAATACTTAGGGGTCTATATAACTAAGACTTATGCCTCCCTATACGCTTATAATTTCCCCCCTCTCATTCGTGAACTTAGAACTCTACTGAATAAATGGATGCCCCTACCCATCTCCCTGTTGGGACGAGTGGCGGCGGTCAAAATGTCTATTTTACCTAAGCTTTTATACGCCCTGGAGACCCTTCCGGTCCCTATCCCTATAGGCGAGTTGAGAGCCATGCAGTCGTCTATTCTGCGATTCATCTGGAGTGGTAAGAGTAATCGTATCTCATGCAGGACAGTTACCGCTCTTAACCACTTCAGCCCCCCTAGCTTAAACACCCTTAATGACCAGGCCACTTTTTACAATTCCGCACTACACTACTTTCACTGTTTATTGCTCCGTCATGCAACTTACCACCCAAATGAATTTTAGCTCCTTTTCTTCTCACTAATAGAGCTTTCATTTGGTGGTATTTCATTCTTGCTGACATTTTTACTTTTTTTTGCCATTAATACAAATTTAACGAAATATTTGCAAAAAAATGACATTTTTCACTTTCTGTTGTAAAATTTTTTTAAAAAAACTACATTTCTATATAAATTTTTCTCTAAATTTATTGTTCTACATGTCTTTGATAAAAAAAAGTCCAATAAGTGTATATTTATTGGTTTGGGTAAAAGTTATAGCGTTTACAAACTATGGTGCAAAAAAGTGAATTTCCGCATTTTGAAGCAGCTCTGACTTTCTGAGCGCCTGTCATGTTTCTTCAGGTGCTAGAATGTTAGGATAGTATAAATTCCCCCTAAATCACACCATTTTAGAAAGAAGACACCCCAAAGTATTCGCGGAGGGGCATGGTGAGTTCATGTATCATTTCATTTTTTTTCACAAGTTAGCGGAAAATGACATTTTCTGAGAAAAAAAAAATATATATAAGTTTCAATTTCTGCTAACTTCTGGCAAAAAAAAAAATAATCTCAGACGGACTCACTATGCCCCTCAGTGAATACCTCGGGGTGTCTACTTTCCGAAATGGGGTCATTTGTGGGGTGTGTTTACTGTTCTGGCATTTTGGGCGGGGCTAAATTGTGAGCCGCCATGTAAAACCTAAAGGTACTCGTTGGAATTTGGGCCCCTTTGCGCACCCAGGCTGCAAAAAAGTGTCACTTATGTGGTATCGCCGTACTCAGGAGAAGTAGGGCAATGTGTTTTGGGGTGTATTTTTACATATACCCATGTTGGGTGAGAGAAATATCTCTGTAAATTGTCATCTTTGTATAAAAAATTTTAAGAGTTGTCGTTTACAGAGATATTTTTCACACAAAGTATGGGTATATATAAAAATACACCCTAAAACACATTGCCCTACTCTCCTGAGTACGGCGATACCACATGTGCCACTTTTTGCAGCCTGAAGCAAAGAGCCCTAAAACCAATGAGTACCTTTAGGATTTCACAGGGCATTTTTACGCATTTGGATTCCAGACTTCTTCTCACGCTTTAGGGGCCCCTAAAATGCCAGGACAGTATAAATACCCCACATGTGACCCCATTTTGGAAAGACTGACACCCCAAGGTATTCCATGAGGGGTATGGTGAGTTCATGTAAAATTTTATTTTTTGTCACAAGTTAGTGGAATATGAGACTTTGTAAAAAACAAAATAAAAAAAAAAAATATCCATTTCCGCTAACTTGTGTCAAAAAAATAAAAATTCTGTGAACTCGCCATGCCCCTCACGGAATACCTTGGGGTGTCTTCTTTCCAAAATGGGGTCACATGTGGGGTATGGCCTGCCATTTTAGGGGCCCCTAAAGCGTAAGAATCCAAATGCGTAAAAATGGCCTGTGAAATCCTAAAGGTACTCATTGGTTTTAGGGCCCCTTTGCGCACCCAGGCTGCAAAAAAGTGTCACTCATGTGGTATCCCCATACTCAGGAGAAGTAGGGCAATGTGTTTTGGGGTGTATTTTTACATATACCCATGCTGCGTGTGAGAAATATCGCTGTAAACGACAACTTTTTAAATTTTTTTATTCAAAGTTGTCAATTTACAGAGATATTTCTCTCACCCAGCATGGGTATATGTAAAAATACACCCCAAAACACATTGCCCTACTTCTCCTGAGTACGGCGATACCACATGACTGACACTTTTTTGCAGCCAAGATGCGCAAAGGGGCCCTAAATTCCAACGAGTACCTTTTAGGAGGGCATTTTTACACATTTTTCTTCTCACGCTTTAGGGCCCCTAAAATGCCAGGGCAGTAGAAATGCCCCACATGTGACCCCATTTTGGAAAGAAGACACCCCAAGGTATTCCATGAGGGGCATAATGAGTCCATGAAAAATTAAACTTTTTGTCAAATAGGGATCCAGGGGGACTAATGACCTCCCCCCCTCTGAGGTCATTAGGCACCCATATATGTCTAAATGGGAAGCGTACTTAGGGAGGACTATTTCAGTAGCGGATTGGAAGCTCATTTGGCAACGCACTGCAGCTACCTCCACTTGTGTTACTCATAAAGAGAATTCGTACAAAATACTAATGTTCTGGTACCATACGCCCCAGTTACTCAGACATCTCAATCCCACTATATCTGATAGGTGTTGGAGATGTGGGTCAGGGCTGGGATCCCTATTCCACATCTATTGGGACTGTTATGCTTTATTCCCATTTTGGAGGGAGGTTCAGTATCTCCTAACGCAGTTGATTGGAACAAGAGTCCCTCTGGATCCCTATTTTTTCCTACTCAACATGCCTCCTTTTCCTTTAAAGAAGGTAACCCTACAGTTGGCGCTTTATGTCCTAACTGCAGCTAGACGTCTCATTGCTGGTTTTTGGAAGCAGCAAAGCAGGCCGACCAGAGAGGATCTGATCTCTAGTGTCCTCAATGTACGCACAATGGAGCGTATTTCAGCAACCATTGAGGATCGAATAGAGAAGTTTAATAAAAGTCCAACATTTTACTTGACAACGAACATTATTATCCTTTTGTGTCTAGTCCTGTCACCCCTGTCTTTGTCCCTTGGTCAATGTACAGAACTTTGAGGTCACTGTTCCAGCAATAATCCGGGATGTTGCAAATGTGATAGTCTGTTTTTTATTACACAAGGTTTCCTTTATGTTCCTTCTTTGATGCTTTACATTACTGCACCTGAGAGGTGTTTACCCTGTAACATCTACCAAATATTCTGTACTCTTGGCTGAACAAAAATGTACACAGTATTATCTTTGTTCTTATATGTCTTTATTGAACAAAATAAACAGTCAATTGGAAAAAAAAAAAAATAGGGAAAAAAAAGAAAAGTAGACATATTAGGTATCGACCGGCTCTATAAAAATATCACATATTCACCCCGTCAGGTGAACAAACAAAAACACCTTCCCTTGCAAAAAAATGTAATACCAAGCGATCAAAAATGTACGCCAAAATGGTACCAATCAAATCGTCACCTCATCCCGCAAAAAATGAGACCCTACGTAAGACAATCGCTCAAAAAATAAAAAAAATATGGCTCTCAAAAAAAGTGACACAAAAACATATTTTTCTTTTGAAAAATGCTTTTACTGAGAAAACTTAACAAAAATAAAAAAATAGACACATTAGGGATAGCCGCGCCTGTAACAACCTGCTCTATAAAAAATATCACATAATCTACCACCACGTAAATGCTGTAAAAACATAAAAGTAAAAACTTTGCCAAAACAGCCATTTTTTTGTCACCATGCCGCACAAAAAGTGTAATACCAAGTGAGCAAAGCCATATGTCTCCCAAAATGGTACCAATCAAACTGTCATCTGATCCCGCAAAAAATGAGACCCTTCCTAAGACAAACACTCAAAAAAAAAAAAAAAAAGGCACAAAAGCAAGATTTTATTAAAAAAAATAAAAATGCTTTTACTGTGTAAAACTTAACAAAATTAAAATTATAAACACATTAGGTACGGTCGTGTTCGTAACAACCGGCTCTATAAAAACATCAAATGATATGCCCCCTCAGGTGAATGCTGTAAAAAATACAAATAAAAACTATGACAAAACAGTCATTTTTTGTCACATTGCTCACAAAAAGTGTAATACCACACTATCCAAAAGTCATATGTCTCTCAAAATGGTACAAATCAAACTATCATCTCATCCTGCAAAAAATGAGAACCTACCTAAGACCATCGCTCAAAAAGTAAAAAAAATGTCTCTCAGAAAATGGCAACAAAAAAAATGATATTTTTCTTGTCAAAAATGCTTTTACTGTGTACAACTTAACGATAATAAAAAAATAATAGGCCTATTAGGTATCGCTGCATCTGAAACAAACTTCCCTATAAAAATATCACATGACCTACCCAGTCAGGAGAACGCTGTAAAAATAAATAAATAAACACTGTGCCAGAACAGTCATTTTTTGTCACCTCGTCTTACAAAATGCGTAATATTGAGTGATCAAAAAGTCTTAAGTACCCCAAAATGGTTCCAATTAAAACGTCACCTCATCCCACAAAAATTGAATCCTGACATAAGACAATCGTTTAAAAAATAAATCAATGGCGCCCGTAAACCATTCTATCAAAATCTGTGTTGCAAAAGCCATGTGGCACTCCTTCCGCTCTGAATCCTGCCATGTGCCCCCACAGCGGTTTACCAACACATATGGGGTGTTGCCGTATTGAGTAGAATATGGGTAACAAATTATGGGGTGCTTTTTCTCCTGTTGCTCCTTGTTAAAATAAAAAATTTGGGGCTAAAGCAACATTTTATTGGAAGAAAATATACTTTTCATTTTTACAGCCAAGTGTTTCCAAATTCTGTAAAACGCTTATGGGTTCAAAGTCTCAGTACCCCCATAATACCTTCTTTGAGGGGTGTAGTTTCCAAAATGGGGTCACTGTTTGAGGGTTTCCACTGTAGGGGGCACGTCAGGGTCTCTTCAAATACAAAATGGTGCCTAAAAACCATTCTAGCAAAATCTGCCTCCAAAATGGATATGGCGCTCCTGGCCTGTGGCAGAAAGGGTTAAGTGTCTCCTGTTGCATACTGTTTATTGGCAGGACTGAGACAGAGACTGTAGACCTCTGTCCGCTGCTCGACAACACTCATGTCCAAAAAAAAGAGCAAAAAAGTGAAAAACCTCACTATAAGAGCTGATGCACACGGCTGTTGTGCGGTCATTTCATGCATTGGGCCCGTGATCTGTCCGCACCGCAAAAAAATAGAACATGTTCTATTTGTTTGAGCACTCCGTGGGCTTCCGATCCGTGCTTTCGTTCCGCACCGCATCTCCAGGATGGCGGACGCATTCAAGTGAATGGGTTCACATCCGTGATGTGGGGTGCACATAGCTGGTGCCCGTGTATTGGGGACCCGCTGTATGCGGGCCGCAATACGGCCACGGCCCTGTGCATGAGCCCTAAGGTCTCATGAACACGACCGTTGTTTTAGTCCGCATCCGATCTGCATTTTGTGTGGGTCAGATGTGGATCCATTCACTTCAATGAGGCCGCAAAAGATGCAAACAGCACACCGTGCCGGTAGTTTTACAACAGCTGGAGGGCCGTAGGTTGAGCATCCCTGTCTTAACCTAACCCCTTCCCTTCAACCCATGGCCCTTCAGCTGCCCCTCTCTTGCCCCTACCTGGTGCTAGCTGAGGTGCTTGCCTCACCTGGCCTCATTGGTGGTGCACCCCTGATTGCTATGTCCAATTAAGACAGTGATGACTGAATTTCTAGAATTATGAATACAGTAAAATCATATTTTACACTGTATTAATAAACACTTCAAATGATATTCCAGCTGCATGAATATTTTTCATAACCCAATTTATAGAGTTTACTAAAGCAAACTTAACACTTCAATGATAAAATATTCATGGTTTTAAGCTGATTAAATGTTATATGTTCTCTACAGAGCCCTATGACGTCTAAATTGAATCAGCTTCTTAAAGGGCTGTGCAGGATTGGAAAAACAGCGCCACACTTGTCCACAGGTCATATGTGGTATTACAGCTCAGCCACCGTCACTTCAGTGGAACTAAGGTGCAATACCAGACACAACCCATGGACAGGAGTGGCGCTGATTCTAGAAGAAAGCAGCCTTGTTTTTCTGATCCTGCACCACCTCTCCGATCTGTTGCTCTCCAGCTGCTGTGAGACTACAACTCCCAGCATGCCCTGATAGGTATACAGTCACAATTTGAAGACCAGTGGTGTAATGATTGTCTAGATAAAGTGAAAGTGTGGTAAAGTGTCCCATAAACCTTTATACTTTCCTCTTTTAATATAATAAACCACAAGTAACAATAAAACCACAGACATCCAAAGAGCAAAAACCTCTTTTTATTACGGTCACATTTCCACGTGGTTTTGTTTGAACAATAGTTTGTTTCGGGCAAGTTCTTACAGCATTGAGGTTATTCCTATCACACGTCTTCCTGCGCCCACGTCCTTTCCACATGTGGGGCGCCGCTGGATTCAGAAGAGAAGGACAGACATGATCATCAGTAACTTTAGAGGGACAATAAAGTTCAATGAACAAGAAGAGTCACACTTTCCATTCCTGCCATAAAACGATGCGTTCTTCCACCATTTGTAAAGTGCTGTTCTGGGAAATCCCTGTTCGTGTTGGTTCCCCTTTAACCCTATATTTTTCACATGGGATTAACCAAAATAACAGTTGGGTATAAAAACATGCAGGTTAATCAATGGGACCTTAGCTTCTATTCCATTCACGTGGACTAACCAGTATCAGGGCCTACTTTACATTAGGGCTGTTTGCACCAGATCATTACATTTATTCACATCCATTTCCCAGTAAAGGGCGTGAAACTAATGGGATTATTAGGACACGGCAACATTAATTTCTTATTTCCCATGAAGGAAATTAATAAAGTCTATTAAATTGATTTAAGTGGATTAAAGCAGGGAAGACCAACCTGCGGTCCTCAAGCTGTTGCAAAACTACAACTCCCAACATGCCCTGAGAGCTGTAGGCTGTCCCAGTATGCTGGGAGTTGTAGTTTTGCAACAGCTGGAGGGCCGCAGGTTGTGCATCCCTGGCTTAAAGGAACACTGCAGGTACAACCAGCTGATGCATTGTGTCATGCCTAGGGCAGGGCCTGAGGGGGCGGAGCATGACACCATTTCCGTTCTTTAAGTCCCAGCATCCTGCACCACCTCCTTGGGCCCTGCTCTAGGCATAATATAACATATCACTTTTTCCTTTAAGGGTGAAGTAATTGCTGGATTTTTTGTTAGATCCGTCTCTCTCTATCTGACATCATTCCTATTTGTTCTAACGCGGTGACTGTCTTCAGATCTTCTCAGTGATGCCCTAAAATCATTCATCCCCTTCCAAGATCATCAAAGGTATACATTTTTGGTGGCTCCATCTCTCTTCCTTAGGGCTCATACACACAAACATATTTTTGTCACTGTCCATTTTTTTTTTTTGCGGTGCATATGCAGAACTATTCATTTCAACGGGGCTGCAAAAAAAACGGAAATGATTCCCTTTCCATGTGTCCCCAAGTCCGTTCCGCAAAAGAAAAGAACATGCCTTATTCTTGTCCATTTTGTAGACAAGGACACGCATTGTTACAATGGAACCCACCCCAAAACACGGATGTAACGCGGACGTCACACACATGTCCTCTGTTTTTTTTTGCGGATCCGTGTTTTGCAGACCACAAAATACATACGGTCATGTGTATGAGCCCTTAGGCATCTCTTATACATAATTCTATGGAACAATGGAGGGGAGACCAGGCCAAGGGTTACCTAACCCTTCTCTTCTATACAGAGGAGTGAGGTATGAGAGGAAGCAGAGGCGCAGCCCCTTCAGGAGGTCTTATTTTTGTTTTAGCTGTGGTGCATAGTAAAAATACTAAATATTACTCGCTAAACCCCTTATGAAAAATTGTCTAGAAGAAAAACTGTCTTTGTTGCTCATAGCAACCAATGGCAATTCAGCTTTCATTTTTTAGGAGTACAATTGGAAATGAAAGCTGTGCTGCGATTGGTTACTATGAAAAACAGACAGCTTTTCTTTTAGGCCCTGTTCACACTGTGGATTTTACAAAGGCAACATTGGCCATGTATTTCGCAGCAGAAACCCATTTGTTTTCTATCACTGTTTTTCACGGACTTACTTCCATTGAATGGAGCTAAGTCGCGAGCAGACACCTACCCCAGTTTCCAGCGATGTCCGTCCAGACGCCGCACCAACAAAGGACATGTCCTTTATTGACTCAATCAGACCTATAAACCATGGCCACATAAACTGCAACAGGCCCCGGCTGTCCATAGAAACCAATCAGATCGATCCTTTCATTTTCCAAAGGAGCTCTGAAGAATGAAAGGTGGAATTTAATTGGTTGCCATGGGCAACTAAGCCAGTTTTTCTGTACACCAGTTTTGATAAATCTCCTCCTCTGTGTGAACAAGGCCTTAGACAGTTTTCATACATCTTCCCTATCAATGCATTCACAAAAGCTCAGCAGTTGATCCGTACAGGGATGACCAAGAACAGTATGCAAAAACAAAACCATCCATAACTAAAGGAAATCCCCACCCATACGTCTGATCTCCTTCTTCCCAGGATCTCTCATCCGAGGCCATATCGGCTAATTAGAAGTGACATGTAATAGCGTTACATGCATCCCATCCATGGACCACCAACAAGAGTATCTAAACAGTCTTCGGTTATGGGGTGGAGTTTTGCTTTAAACCGTATATCATAAATGAGGATGATATATATGACTCCCAAACACTATAATGAGTAATATAATGCTATAATCATCGGTGAGGGATACGCTATCCGCTGGCTTTTGTACCATTTGTCTCACAGTATTTTCCTTTAATAAACATAATATCTTATATAAAGTAATAAAAACCTAAAAGTAAATTATATAAAAAGTTTTATTCTACAAAGTGCCATTATGCTCATGCCACAGAGCGTTCTCGATTTTTTTCAAGCTAAAATATAGGAATTTAGGTGACCGGTGGTTCTCACGTTCCCTCCAAGATGCCAAATGCAGTAGCAAAACTAAAGAAACCTGCTTTGCTTTATTTTGGACATCCCATGGAATATCTGATCCTGATGAAATATAATTATGGGAACTTGTCATCATACTGACGGGCTCCGCCAATGGACTGTGTTTTCATGTAAACACTTGGCCATTTCAGAGAATAAATTTCAGGGGGAAAACTGGCACCTCTCCTCCTATACGCAAATAGGGAGAGACCTGTCAACCAAGCCGAGCCAGGAGAAGCTGGATGGGAGCGGCCAATGAACCTGCATGGGGAAGAACAATCACAGTAGCGATTGTTTGTCCCCAGGAGGGATAATGGCTGCATGGAAATGTAGTGCTCCTCTCGTCTGACGAGCAGGCAATGATCAGGAAGGAACGGTTCGTTCCCAATAATTGCCAGAGCATCAGCCCAGGTAAAAGGACCTTCCGATCAAGTTCTATATATAAGATTGGAGGGACCAAAAGCTGATGTATCCAGTGTCGGACTGGGGTACCTAGGGCCCACCAGTGAAATTTATTTTGGGGGCCCACCGTACTGATACATTAAAATATAATAAATAATCTAACAAGATTTTTTTTTTACGAAAATAGGCTGGTTGAGGTGCTGTACATTGAATATATGTATATAGTGCAGTAAGTCTACTGTGTTATGTGCCACTTGTGCAGGGGGTGGGTACTAGGGGCCCACCTTTCTCAGGGGCCCACCGGGGGATTCCCCTGTACCCCTGCGAGCCTGGATATATCTAATGGACGACCAATGATCAGCTATTGTATCTACCATACCTAGGGTAATATCTAATTCCCACAACTGCTCTATTCCAGGTCACTCCGCCAGCTAACTGGAGCAGTCCTATTAATAACTTTAAATTAGGAATTTGCTATTTAGGGAAAACTCCATATTCGAGCAACTTGAAACTCAACATTAAATGTCCAGTAATCTGGTATTTGGTTTATATTTTCCTTATGTCGCACTGATATCAAGTTACATCTTCTGCTTCACTCATGTCTAAGGTTGGCCATACACATCAGATGTCGGCCAAACGCTCATTCAGAGGACAGCTTTCTCTCTCGACCCCCGACTCCCTCGTCTGATCATGCATGCAGAGTCAGACTGGCCCATCAGGATACCAGAGGATCCTCTACTGGGCCCAGGCACTTATACCATAGTGGGCCCAAAAGGTCCAGGAGAAAAAAAAAACCTTTGCAGCTGCCTTTGGAACTAATCACTTGCCACTAGGGTCTATTTCTTTGAATCACAACTTATTAGACTTTATTGATTTAAGGGGTTGGGCCCGGGAATAATTTTCTCTCGTGGGCTCAAGGAACCCCAGTCCAGCACTGCATGCATGTATTTTCAAAAGATAGATCAGATCAAGCCAGATTCCTCTGGTGATGGCTTACCTGCCGAGAAAAAGGCTCAGGCATGTTGAATTCAAATAGTCTGATCCTTCCCTCCCCAGCCATCTGCCATTTGGGGGAAGTTGGGAAGCCACCATCCATACACATGAGATATTTGGCTAGTCCTGCCGAAAACATCAGAGTCGGTCAATATACCTTGAATTTGTATGGCCAACTTAAAGCTAAAATCAGAATTCTGCTGGTTTCCTGTTTCCAGAGAGCAGTGCATTATGGGAGACAAGATGTCAGTACCAATCCTGAGGATAGGTCATCAATATCAGATCGCTAGGGGTCCAACATCCGGGAATCCTGCCAATCAGCTGTTAGAAGAGATTGGGCCTTCCCTAAGCACCGCTTCCTAGGCCTTGTGACGTCACCGAAAATCGGCCACATGGCCTACTTGCAGCTCAGTACCATTGAAGTGAATGGGGCTGAGCTGCAATACCAAGCAGAACCACTGCACAATATATGGCGCTGTGCTTGGAGAGCTGCTGGGAGTCCCCTGCACTCATTAGAGCGCTGGTGAGCACGGCGGCTTCCTGTAACAGCTGATCAGCAGGGGTGCCGGGACTCACACCTCCGCCAATCTGATGACCTATCCTGGCTTGTGATTTCTGCTGCCTTATCTGACAGCTGAATACGATATTGGGAGCAATGCTGAGCTCTGTGGTATATAGGGTTATATGACTGACAGCCTCCTCAGTACACACTCTGATACAGGGAGATCTGTCAATCATCCTGTGTGTGGGAGGGGTAATCAGGACTCTCACTGTTTCTCCTAGGAGTCCTGTTAGGATTTACTCTTTTTTCTACTCAGAAATTCTTCTCCAAACTATATAAACCAAACCACTTCTTTGTAACAGAGTCAAATAGTTTTCTTGCAGCTGCCACTACAGGAAGCTCACTGCATAGAGATTTATACAGGTCCTATTGAATTCTATTGTGGCAGCATAAAGTCATATTTACTGAGCTCCCTCTAGTGGTGGCCGCAGGCAGCCATGTTCTTTACAATGGGGTATGGAGCACACTGGGGGAGATTAATCAGTGTATTTATGTCAATTTTATAGCATAAACACACAGAAAAATATAACAATTGTGTCGCACAGAATGTTAAGAAATTCTGTCCCTGTAATGGTGGTTTAACACAGCATTTCTTTTTTTTTTTAAAGCCAGCATTTTCATATTTTTTTTTCTAGAACAGCTGTGGTCATATATTAGCTTCAAGTCAACAGGGAAATATAAAATGCATGACAAACAGCGTTTTGATCAGTTTTTGTTTCAAAATGCAGCATGCTCGGAGGAGGGAGCGTGCATTCCAAATTTTGCTATGGGGCCCTTTGATTTGTGTGTGTACGTCCCTGATTACAGAGCTCAGCTTCTCTGCCTCTCTCATATGCTGCTCTCATAAAGGGCAGCAGAAATCACAGGACAGGTTACTCTATAAAGAAATCCAGAAAACGAATACCCTACTATGGATAGAAACATGTATTCTCTTCATTAATGGATCAGGAAATTATTAAATGACGTTACATGAAGCTAGTGTAGGCCGATTGTGTTGTTTCCCTGGGGGACCTGTCCTGTTGAAAGTTTTTTAAAGGGGTTATCTCATGAAGACCTCTTCTGAAAAGACGGCAATCCTGCCAATCAGTGGATTCATGTGGGTCTGGCTCCTGATCGGCTAAGATTGCCTAAGGAAAGCTGCTGCTGGCTACACATTTTCCCTACAGCGCACCTGCAGGAGAAATGTGGTATCGCGACGATTTGAATTAATAGATGACCATAGAATTATGGACAGGCCAAGACTGCCAGAGTTGGCGCTACTTTTACTTAGAGGTTCTGTGCTCTGGCTCATAGGTGTTCTAGAGATAGAGAACCACCACTTTCTGATTTAATAGGGCACACAGAAAGGGGGTGTCTTGTGCTGGCAACCCTTATGAAGGTTCGAGCCCTTTGCTTTATAAATTGTATTTGTAAAGGTATAACTAATGCAGGTTCTGGTGGACAGAAGAGATCTTCGCCTTCATGAACTGAAGTTTTCCTTTCTTTAGAACTTGCGTCAGTCAACCCAGAATTATATTAGATCTAATCCATTATATAATTGGCCACCAAATTCTACTAATTAGTGAGTAATTACCTGACTGTAGACAGCTGCACTACCCTATGGCAATTCTGCTCTGAGCCAAACAGGGATAAAGCAAGTGCAGCAGAATTCGAAAATGTTATGTTGCTGCCCTAAAATGGCACAACGTACATAGGGGGAGATGTCTCTTTTTAAAGTAATCAGAGATTGATAATAGAAAAGAGAATATCTACTGAAAATTACCAATAGTCTATCAAACTTGGGACCATTGAGAAACCAGAATACGGGATTTACTTAACCATCTACATGGGCTTCGCCATCTGACCTCACAACCTATTTCTTTACATTTCTGCATTCAGGTCCTCAAAATGGGTCATCAGGCACATTTCTGGGAGCATTTACCCAGCATAGGTAATCTGGGCCAAATGATACCTATCTGAACAAAAATTTTACAAAATCTGGAACAATCAGCAATAAAAAGTTATGTAGGCAAGATATTAGACTATTTTAGAGATGACCAGATAGCCTTAGGTGAAAATGTAGTTTATTCCTCAGGTACACGCTCCCTAAGCAGCCAGCTTGAAATAAAACTAGTATACTAACTGGAGCAATGAACTGGGAGATCTCTGGATCCATGTGAGGCACAGGGCTGGTTCTAGCTTCGTTAGAAAGAAGTTGTCATGTCCTATACCATGTCTGATTTTCATTATTTTTTTATTTTTACATGAATCATGGGATAACCCCTTTAAATCTTCTGTGAACCCTCGCAACAACGAGGATATGGGTCACATGGACCATATGGACCACCACTAACAGGCAGATTTGTTTCTTCTGTGATCATTATTAGCCCTATCTTGGCTATTTTTGGGTACACTTGTACCATCTGGTTCAGCTTTTATACGGCATCTTTCAGATACCCCAATATAAAGAAAAAAATTTCCAGTGATAGGGGCCCTTTAAATGGTCAATCAGTGGATTACAGATAATACTATAGTGAGAGGTAAACCATTTCAGCAAAAAACATGTTACATTTTGGACTGGAAGACAAAGGTAGATATGTGACCAGTTCAGGAGTAGGTTCTTCTGGGACAACCTATCACGATATGCAACTTTATCACAGTGATATCAGAGAACCCGGCCTCAAAAGCTGACGCCATTCACTTCATGAGGTTCTCATAGTGCAAAGAATACTAATGCGTACATTTCCCAGTTATAACATTTCTACACACAAAATCTCCACAATTAGTCAATCATCACATGATCCCTCAAGTCTCATGTGAAAAAAATGCAGACAAAATTTTATTGTTATACAGTACATGGGAACAAAGCAAGTGGGATTCATTTAAAGGGGAACTCAAGTGCAAAATGTAGACGCTTTAATAAATAGTTCTCCTGCTGGGCAGTACTAGCAATACGCCCGAGCAAAGGGTGACCACCCAATCTCCACCCTGTATAGTCATCAAGCATGGGCACTCAGCACAAGGGCTGGTGGCATGCACTAATAAGAACTCCCAACACTTCTTCTTCTTATACTGGAGCAAGAGTTTAAGCACCACTCCCACTCAGACCAGGATTACACACTTAGGCCTCGTTGACATTTCCGTGTCAGTGTCACGTCCGTGAAAAAAAGCGTACGTGTTTCTTCCGTGAAGGAACCGTGGTTGGTCCATGTGTCCGTTTTTACCATCTGTGTGTCATCCGTAATTTACTGACGTTGCTCAGCTGAAAATTAATTTCCCAAAAATCTCCTAATACTGCTTGGTGGGCATCACGGATCAAAGTAGTGCATGTCCCCGTGATTTTTTTACTGACCCATGGTCAGTAAAAAATACGCTGAAATGTGAACAGACACATTTAAATCAATGCGTACTTGTGCTGTCCGCAGAAAATGCAGACAGCACACATCAGTGAAAAACGGCTCCAGAAAACAACTGTGGTTTTTGTCCGCATCCAATCCGCATTTTTTGAGGAACGGATGCGGACCTGTTCCCTTCAAAGGGGCCCAAAAGACGCGTCCGTTCCATGCATCACGTCCGCTCCGTGCTATCCGCAAAAATGACAGAACTCGTACACTTCTTGTTCGTTTTGCAGACAAGGACAGAACAGTTGTACAGAGGACATAAATGTCCATTAGGCTGGGTTCAGACTTGAGCGTTTTACAGCGTGTTCCTACGCGCTGTAAAACGCTCAACAGGCGAAAACCCATGTTTCCCTATGGGCATGGTTCTCACCTGAGCGTTTTACAGTGCGTACGAACGCGCTGTAAAACGCCCTACGCCCAAAGAATTACAGGAGCTTCTTTGGGGCGTATTGTCACGCGTCCCCCATAGGGATATATAGCGCAAACGCGCGCACGACGCGCGATTTTTACTTTCATTTTCACGGTGCGAAAATAAAAGTAAAGATAGAGCGTCGTACGCGTGAATCGGGACGCGCAGGTGTGAACCCTGCCTTAGGGTTGGGTCCCAACTCCATCAGGGGCCAACTCATATCTCAAAAAGAGGGCCCCAACATGAATGGAGAAGTGGGAACAAATTTGAATACTGTCTCAGCTATTTTTGGAAGTCCCATAACGGTGAGTGGAGGGGAATGCGAAACTTGCTTTGTGTCCTCTCCACTATGGGAATGATGATAACAACTAAGCACGCTCGTTTGGCTATTTTTGGAAGTCGTATAGCAGTGAATGAAAAAGATGCCGCACATACGCGGTGTGCACAGTGGGGCCCTGATTTTTTAGATAACAGCACACCTATTGAACATTTATGGCACGTGCCATAAATATCCAGATGGAACAACTTCTTTAACCATGAAGTGATATCTGCGCTGTTACTGGGCTGTCTACTTTGGAAATCTCTTTTTTTTTAGATGCCTTTGAGGATAAACTTAGGGGGTCATTTATTAAACTGGTGTAAAGTAGAACTGGTTTAGTTGCCCATAGCAACCAATCAGATTCCACCTTTCATTTTGGACAGCTCTTTTGGAAAATGAAAGGAGGAATCTGATTGGTTGCTATGGACAACTAAGCCAGTTCTACTTTACACCAGTTTGATAAAGGACCCCCTAAATCCTGCTAGCTGTCAGCTGTAATCTGAGGTGAAAACTGGCAGCAAATGCTCAATTTGCCCACAGCACCACCACAGGAGAGATTAAGTATTACACAGCTGAAAGTGATCCATGTAATGGACATGCTGGGTCCTCCAGAGTGAGAGACACTGGCGCACATTTACTAAAGTGTCGCCACCTGTTTTCATGAGTAAGAAACCTATTTTTAAAGTCTCATTTGCCAACTGTTTTTGCACCTGTTTTGGAGGAATTTGTACCTGTTGCATCTAATTTGAGTTTTAAGACAAAATCAGAAGCTTTCTAACTTTTGCTCCTAATTTCTGTCCTATTTATGTAGGTGTGCCTTATTTTGCGCCAGATTTTTTTGTAAAAAAAGTCTAGTTTCTACGTGGCCCAGGTCTAGCGTACTTTTTGGTCTCTATTTTGAGTGGTGAGTTGCTCCACAATTTGTCTACTTTCATGGAGATGTGTGCCAAAATTCCGCTCACTTGCGCCACATTTTCATGCGCATACTATTTAGACCAGTTTAGTGAATTTGAAGCTGTCTTACAAGAAAATGACCACTAGAGGTCAGACTTAAACCAAAAAAGACAAACCAGATTTATGAAAGGATAATAAATTAAGGGCAAATTGAAGACAGATTTAGCCAATAAGCCATTATTTTTTTGTTTTTTTTACTCCAAAAAAAAGGCAAGCTTAGTAAGTGTGTCCCACTTTTTGTAGCCACCCTCTGATATGACTATGAGGGTCCTGTGAGGGATCCAGATATTTCAGGCACAGACATACACGGTCTAAGAACATACAAATCGGCACAGTATAAATATATATGGATATGAACATCCACATGGAATACAACTGTAAAGAAATAACAGTCCCTGAGGTGAAACAAAGTGTCCAAAAACGAATGCCCATAAATATCAGTGTCGGCCCACTAAAGGGTTACTACACAAGATAAAACTGCCATATGTGTGAAAACTAGTTCAGACAAACACTGGAGATGTACCCAGAAGCAGCAAATCAGACTGCAGATTTAATTTTTCCAGTACAGGTTAGGACATAAATGTAGCGATCAATTTGGTTGTTAAAGGGGTCATCTCATTTATAAAATCCATTTAGAGTCCGTTCAAACTTTAGGGTTTTTTGACGCTGATTTTGGCGTGTTTTCCATATAAAAATTATCCCCACAAAAAGCACTAGAAGCAACCTGCCATTCAATGGCAGGCAGAATTAGCTTTTTTTTTCCAGGTGTAGTTCATACCATACCAGTATGCCCTATCTCGGCGTGAAAACCAAGCTGAACCTCCCATTGAAATTAATAGGAAATGGCAAAAAAAAACAACGTGTCATTGGGGTCCGTAGGGGTGTTTGTCCGAAAATGTAGGTTTCCATTGAAGTAAAAACCCCAAATTCTGTGCTGATTTTTCAATGCAGATTTTTGAAATCCATCACATTAAGGTACACTTAGGCCTCTTTCACACGGGCGTCCTGGACTGAAGTGAATGGGTCAGGATTCAGTGCGGGTGCAATGCGTGCACGTTACGTATTGCACCCGTGCGGAAAACTCGCCCGTGTGAAAGGGGCCTAACTATAAAATCTTATCCAGAGAGCAGCTACAAAGAGGACCCAGCAGCTTTGGAGGACCCAGAACATTGGCAGCCAATTTATAAAAATTTATAAAAATTACTTTTTAACTGATGACCTTAGCTCACCAGTATCTGATCGGTGGGGTCCGACACCTGGGACCCCTAATCAGCTGTTTGAGAAGGCAGTTTCCTGTTTTTCTCTGTGCCGTACATATAGCGGCTGTTATTGGTATGGCATCTCAGCCACGGGCGTAGGAAGCAGGGGGAAGGGGGGGGTCGGATCCCCCCCAGGAAATAATGCGGGGGGGCACAGTTATGATAAAATCCCCGCCAGCGGCAGCGGGACAATGTGTGCGGCGGTGGCGGGGCACAGGGAGATGAACGCTTCCATTGTGGAAACGTTAATCTCCATAGTCATCTGTATCGCCGTCCTCAGGACAGCAATACAGATGGCTGTGCTGCGGAGCAGGAGAGGGAGAGGCGTCTCCCTTCCCTGCTCCTCTGATAGGCTGCCGGCACTAGGCCTGCAGCCTATCAAATGTTGGTACAGGCGGTGCGATGACGTCATCGCGCCATCTGTGAGCCGTACAGCGCGGGACACAGACCGGAAGGGGCCTGCATCTCATCGCTGTGATGTATGGATGTAAGTATGTGTCTTGTTTTGTGTGTGTGTGTTTTTTTGTTTTTTTAAACGGACCCACTGGCCCAGAAGGGGGAGGAGGGAGTGGGGGGAAGAGATTTTGGCACTGGGGCGGGGCGGAGAGATATGTGGGTGTGGCTTAAGGGTGTGCGGGGACACAGGGGCCCCATAAGTGCTGTCCCCCCCAGATTTTTGGGGCTTCCTATGCCCATGATCTCAGCCCCAATTCACTTCAATGGGGCTGAGCTGCGCCTAGGCCACTTGACAGATGAAAGTGATGTCACTGGTAGAGATGAGCGAATCGACTTCGGATGAAACATCCGAAGTCAATTCGCATAATACTTCATTTAAATACTGTACGGAGCAAGCGCTCCGTACAGTATTAGAATGTATTAGCTCCTATGAGCCGAAGTTATTACTTTGCGAAGTCTCACGAGACTTTGCATAATAACTTCAGAAATGGATTTATACTGTAAAAAACCATTTCCTGAACTCGGGTTAGGTTCCAGTGGAACCGAACCCGAGTTCGGGAAATGAGTTTTTGCAGTAGAAATTTTAGTAATAACTTCGGCTTATAGGAGCCAATACATTCTAATACTGTACGGAGCGCTCGCTGCGTACAGTATTCAAACGAAGTATTATGTGAATTGATTTCGGATGTTTCATCCAAAGTCGATTCGCTCCTCCCTAGTCACTGGCCTAGGGAAAGCTGCGACAAACAGAGAGTTAATACGTTTTGGAAAACCCCTCTCAATAGGGTGGTGTGTAATGCTTCATTTCTCCTGTGGTGGCGCTGCAGGGAAATTGAACTCTTTCTGATGGTTTACCTCACAGATAACAGATGAGAGATTTGTGATCCCCTTATCACCAAGCATCATTATAACAAAAAGAGATTGTCCAAAAAGGTTAACGGAAAATGATGGCTGATCATAACCAATTCTACATTGACTTGAAAAGGACAGAGTTGGGGGAGATGTTTTGATGCTTTTTCTTTTTCAGAAAAGTTTTGTGAATTTGAGGTCACACTTCAGTTATGGTCAGTTATTTCCATCAGTTAAAGCATCTTGCACATGACCGTATGGCTTTTTCTGTGATTTGCGGTCCGTTTTTAACGGATCCGTTGTTCCTTTTTTGTTTCCGTTTTGTTTCCGTTCTGTAGTTCAGCAAAAAATCTCCGTATGGTTTCTGTACGCGATCCGTTTTTTGCAAACAGAAACATAAAATTTTTAATCATTAATGTAATGTACAGTAATTTGTTTTAACAGTAAACACATGGGCAAAGTGGTCATGGATCCGCAAAAAACGGAAGACATACTGATGTGTTCCGTATGCATTCTGTATTTTTTGCGGACCTATTGACTTTAATGGAGCCACGGATGGTTATTTGATGGTTCTATCCTTCAGCGGAACGGATATACGGAAATAGAATGCATATGGAGTACATTACGTTTTTTTGCGGAACCATTGAAATGAATGGTTCCGCATACGGACCGCAAACAGAATCCACAAAAACGGAATGGAAATGGAAACAAAAAGCGTTTGTGTGCACGAGGCCTAAGGGTACTTTCACACTTGCGTTGGTGCGGATCCGTCTGTTTATTTGCACAGACGGATCCGCACCTATAATGCAAACTTTTGTATCCGTTCAGAACGGATCCGTTTGCATTAGTTAAAAGAAAAATGACAAAGTCCAAAACGGATCTGTTTTGAATTACATTGAAAGTCAATGGGGAACGGATCCGTTTTCAAATGCACCATATTGTGTCATTAAAAACGGATCCGTCCCCATTGACTTACATTGTAATTAAAAATTGATCCGTTAGGCTCCGCCTCTGCAGACGGACACCAAAATGCTGCAAGCTGCGTTTTGGTGTCCGCTCCCAAAACAGAATAGAGGCGGAACAGAGCCGAACTGATGCATTCTGAACGGATCCTTAGCCATTCAGAATGCATTGGGGCCTAAGGCCTCTTTCACACGAGCGTGTCCGGATTAGGTCCGGATGCGTTGCGGATGCGTTCAGTGAAAACTGTGCGATTTCACAGGCAAAGCCATTCAGTTTTGCCTGCGATTGCGTTCAGTTGTTCAGTTTTTTCCGCGCGGGTGCAATGCGTTTTGATGCGTTTTTCACGCGCGTGATAAAAAACTGAAGGTTTACAAACAACATCTCCTAGCAACCATCAGTGAAAAACGCAACGCACCCGCACTTGCTTGCGGATGCAATTCGTTTTTCACGCAGCCCCATTCCCTTCTATGGGGCTAGGGCTGCGTGAAAAACGCAGAATATAGAACATGCTGCGATTTTCACGCAACGCACAAGTGATGCGTGAAAAAAAACGCTCATGTACATAGCCCCATTGAAATGAATGGGTCAGGATTCAGTGCGGATGCTATGCGTTCACATCACGCATTGCACCCGCGCGGAAAACTCGCTCGTGTGAAAGGGGCCTAACTGATCCGTTTTGCACCGTTTGTGAGAGCCCTGTCACGGATCTCACAAACGGAATCCAAAACGCTAGTGTGAAAGTACCCTAAGCCTCATTCACACGTCCGTGTTTCACGGACGTGTGCTGTCCGTGTTCTGCACGGACAGCACACGTCCCCATTCATGTTAATGTGTGTACTAAGACATCAGTGTTTTAGCAAGGTCCGTGGGTCCGTGTTTTTAGCATGGATGCATGCTCTATTTTGTCTGTGTTCACGGATCCATCACGTCCATTATAGTCTATGGGTCTGTGAAAACCACGTATGCAACACGGATGCCATCTGTGTTTCACGGATCATTAGGAAAAGATGCTTTGAAAATTATTTTTCAGCTGTTCAGTGTCAGTGAAACACGGATGCAAAACGGACAGTAAAAAACGGACACACAGACCCAACAAGGATCCTTCACGGACAGCTTCACGGATGCATCACTGACCACCTGCTCACGGATTTGAGCACCGATGTGTGAATGAGGCTTAAAATGGTCCCGCATCCGTTCCGCAACATTACAAATATGTCTATATGCCCATAGACAAGGGTGGCGCTGTTTATGAAAAAAAACAAAAAACAATACCCAAGAGCGCCACCTTGGCCTATAGACTATGGCTAGCATTGCATCTCAGCTACATGTAAGGGACGGGAGCTGAGCTGCAATTCCAGGCATGGCCCATGAACAAGAGTGGCGCTGTTACCCTTTTTTGTAATCTACGTCCTCTTTTATAGGATCGGTCATGATTCGTTTTTCTTAATACTCTGATTATAAAGGGCTGCAGCATATGTGGTTATGTAAGTACACAGAGAAGCTGTAAAGCGTGTTGTGTATGAATGTACCGTTAAATGTGCCGCGGAAAAAAAAAAAATTATCTGGCCTTTGAAAAACCAATTATAGTTTCATTGGAATGCAGCAAAACTGCCTTCTCATTGAGGAGTGTGACTGGCGATCTGGATGCAGTGTGCAGTTCCTTACGTTGCACATGAGATGCGTATCATGATTGGCGGATACTGTTGTCATGGCAACACTGGCCCTGCTTCCTCTGCAGCTTGTGAAACATCCCTGGTGTTTTCTCGGAATATGCATTTTTAACTATAAGTGCTTTTGTGTACCTACCTAAAGCATATTCCATCGTATTTGTATCATGTTGCTGTGACCTATTAAATGTATGCATGTCTGATGTATGTATGTTTTCATATGTAAAGAGATTTAGCAGTACTGAATTTGTTTCCTAAAGGAGTAGTCCCATCTTATGCTGTCAAGGACCCATTCACACGACCATAGTTTCGGTCCACATCCGATCCTCATTTTTCGCAGATCGGATGCGGTCCCGTTCATTTCAATGGGGCAGCAAAAGATGTGGACAGCACACCGTGTGCCATCCACATTCGTATGTTCGTTCTGTGGCCCAGTTTTGCGGACAAGGAAAGGACATTTTAGTGGAATTTGAAAAAAAAAAAAAATGCTGCTGGACATTTAAGGAGGAAAGAAAGACAGAGACATGGGTCAAAAGTAGGGATTGTCCATCCACAAGAGGGACACTTGGGAGGTCTGCTCCAGGACTCCTTCGATCCCAACCACCCATTGTGTTGCATGGGTGGATGGCTGCACACTATGTAAAGAAACACTGCAAAGATGCAGCAGAGCTTAAAGGGGTTGCCCAGAGGCTGAAAATGCTTTTTAAAGCTTGCCCAGATCAGCTTAAAGGGGTTGTCTGGGTTCAAAACTGAACCCGGACATATCCCCATTTTCACCCCTCCAGCGCCTCTAACATGAGCATCGGAGCATTTCATGCTCCAATGCTCTCCCTTGCCCTGCACTGGATCGCGCAGGGCAAGGGCTTCTTTGATGGGCAGCGCTAAAGCCTGCCCATCAGTGCCGGCAGAAGCCTCCGCCTAGCTTACCCTATGAAGGGCCCGGTACGTTACTGGATCTCCATAAAAAGCCTTTGTCCTGCGTGATTCAGCGCAGGGCAAAGGAAGATTGGGGCATGAAATGCTCTGATGCTCATATCAGGGGGGTTGCCTGGGTGAAAATAGGGATATATAGTAAGACTGGCAAATTGAAGGATTGACATAAGCAGTTAGTCCAAGTCCTACAAGTGAAGTGGCGAGGGATTATTACATGTGTCTCCTAGCAAACATACTCAACATTGAAGTAGTGGAGGCCTCACCATAGATTATGGAAATGGTTTTAATTCCCCCAAAGAGTGGGGGAAAACCACCAGCATAATCACGGTGGTAGCCATCATAAAGGTTGTCACCATGACTTTCAGACTACTGTTTGTTCTTAATGACAGTATAGTGGAAAGAAGTAGGTTGAGACTATGATGACAACTGTAAGTAGACATCAGCACAACCTAACTGAATGAGAGAAAGCAAGGAGTGTCACTCACCAGCGTCTGCTCACAAGCCCCATACGTAAGTCATAAGCCAGAAGAATAGCCATGGGACCCAGAAACTGATGCTGAGATATGGAAAAATGTCCTTGGGAGCTGTTTTAGCTCTCCCTGTGCCCCTTTGTCCTCAACCATATTTCTTTTCATAGCACAGGAAAAGCTATGGTAGCTCTACAGTTTTTGGATCCCACCAAACCATGCCTCATAAAAGACCATCAGAAAAAATCTAGGGGTGAGTACTGACTTTCCAGAAACTTCTGGATTAGGAAGACTATTAAAGGACTAGAGAAAATCTGAGAACATTTTTAAAGAATCATACATAACAGCTAGAAACTCCACTCGAAAAACCCCCAAAAACTACAGTATCTCATTAATGGTAACAAAAAGCTTCATTGTATGCCGATAAAATAAGATTGTTCCATTAATGTAAGAGCCATGTAGCAGTCTAACAAGTACCAACAAAATTTTGCGAAGCCCAGTAAACACAATCAAGGTCTAAGCTTTGGTTTTCTGTCAATCTTGAGGACCTTTCATACCATGTGTGATCACCTGAGCTTCTTAAGGAGGGAAAAGCCTGAACTAAAACATGCTAGAACCTGATTTCAGGATACTTCCTCTAAATAATGGGCAGAGTAAGGATACGGCTGTGGTTTATTAAGCTTGAGATTCCCTACTATTTGGAGCTAAAAATTCAAGCTAAGATCAGTTGGAACCTCATGGGACTAAATTCCTATTTGCTAATAGGTAACAGCTTGGGTATAGGGCATAGGCTGAGCATACTTGAAGGCATTCAACACCATGCATGGCTGACCAGCTTTTTCCAATACTGAGTGCTTTCCTAAATTCATGCTTTGGTACAAATGTGATGACTTGTAATGTATCATATAGTCGTTCTTAATTTGGTCAAAATCTTGATTCCTCCTTTTGTAAAAGTCCAATATCCATTATCAAGAGTTAAGTTCAGGGTCCTCTACATCAATGTCATATCAGAGGTGTGAAAATAAAGTGCTTTTAATGAAAAATAGCTTAAACCTCTGCCTTGGCTAGGACTAAAATGCAATTATGTAAAAATTCTAGATTAGCAAATCTAAATATGGCTTCAGCTTTCAACCACAAAAAATATATATATATGTTTTTTAGGACAGTTATAAGCAAACAATAAACCAGTTGATGTGCTCTAGGTCTATGCAATGGGACTACACAAATAAATATACATGTACGTACATACAACGACAGCACGCCCAGTAGATGCAACCACAAGTAAACCTTTCAAAAAATCTGAGCGCAATTATATACCCAGCTAAATGACACCAACAAAACAGGAACTCGTGAGGGATACCAAAATCAAAGACAAAAGTTCTAAAAGAATGATCAGAATGTCAGAGAACTTTCATGCAAATCCTAGGGAGTTCTGCTACATTCTCATGCAGGTCCATTAACACCACCAATTCAGCATCATCTTCAGACCATTTTATGTCCTCACAGGAAACAAATGCAAGAAACATACGTAAGGAATGAACACAAAATGTTGAAATTCACGTTTCCATTCAGATTTAATTATCGCTGCATAGTTATGGATGGCACCCTATACTTTCTGTGGAGAGAGGCCTGTGGGGTCCACTAACTGATGCAGAAGCCAAATGAACGCCAAAGTTTCTGCTAAAGTGATAAACCATAGTGGCAGCCATAGCAGATAACAGTTTTAAAGATGCAGTCCACTTCCTCAAAATATGTAAAATAAGATAGTCAAATTCATAAAAGTGCCAAAAATAAAAGAGTAATTATAGACACTACCAATATTGGGATTGGTGGGGCAGGAGAATGGGATCTTTATGCCTTAGGCATACAAATATCATAGAGTCGGAACTTGAGCATGGGAACCGCTCTGTCAGCCAGAAGAGAGGCTACATCTGCTCTAGCAGACCAAGTCCATCCATGGATCACCATTTAATTGAAAGGCTGCCATGTGAGATCTGTCTACAGATGGTGGTTGAAAAGCTGGACCTGTAAAAAAAAGGAGTTGTCCCATTTCAAGTCAAGCCTAAAAAGCTAAGGATAATGTCCTTATTCTGTCAGTAATAATTGCCCATTATGGACAAAAATATCGATCTAAAATATATCTGACTGGAATTATTTCTTGAAGGCTCACACAAGTAAAAAACCTCGTTTGAATAGAATATCATAAGTAAAAAAAAATTCCAAAAAGTCTTAAATCCATTGTAATCAGTTGAAATGTTATTCTATATTATGGTACCGTTGAGCGTAGCGTATTAACAAATGTTAGAGGCCTATAAAGCTTCCTGTGTGCCATAGATATGGCCTTGTTTTTTGCTAATTGACCTTTTAATATCGCTTTTATTTATGATTTTCTATTTCATTGAATTTTCAGTTTTATGTTACATTATACCTATCCACGGATTGATTTTCATATGAAAGTCTGGTGTCAAATCCACTAAATTTGTGTATGTGACTGTATAAAATGAGTTGTGATGCTATTTCTATAGAAATATTAGAACAAACGCATATTTTGATGTCCACATAAAAAATCCTGCCTACATTTTACCAAAATTCCCAAAATTTTGAAAAAAAAAAAAGTATTTTTTTTTTACATATTTGTGAATTTGGCCATATATGTGTTTTGACTATCTGTCCACTTTTGTGATTTCAACTCAAAATTAACTTAAGAACAGAAAAGTTGAATACTTTGTGCTGCTGTTTTAGGATTTGGAAAATGACCCTCACGATAACAAAGACCACAGATAGTTGAAACTGTCAGACACTTTTAACATTGTCCACAAAGATAATTTTTTACACAGAGATTTTTAAAACATAGAAAACTAGTTGATTCCACAACTTAGAATGTGCTCAGGGACAAAATAAGTGTGATTTGTAAAAAATACGACTTTCATATTTTAAGATCAGTGGAGCTGCACTTTTAAAAAGCTGCTTTAGGTTCTGCTCACACGCAAACAGTAGGACAAGGTCTACAGGAACTAACAGGTCAATGAGGACCATAGTGTTACTTGGTACTATTGTCCTCACTGGACGTTCCTTGATTTGGCACAAAAATAGACACATTAATTTACCTACAAACCAGTGACTGTAAAGACAACTTATGGTTTTTCCTCGTAGTATCCATACCAGATCTTACAATTAATGACAATTAGCAATAAATGACACTCAACTCCTCCACTCCTCCAACACTACAGACACACACAAAAGATAGAGAAAGTCTTGAAGTTTCCACACCTTGCACTTTTGAAAGTATTAATGACACGTCCTTTTATCATTTCTGTTTTTCTTGTCTTTACATATTTACAGAAGTTCAACGCTAAAATCAGATGCCCCAAGACATGTACCAAGGTCCGAGTTTTCCCTTGCACTCTTACGTTGAGTCCTTCCCCTACCAGATAAAGGTAGGAGCAGAAGGCGTGAAGGAAATAAAATTTGTTTCCTACTGTCTTCCCGTTTCGGAAAAATGAATTCACTGGTTTTTGCTTTTCTTTTTCCTCAATAGGAAAGAAGAGTTCTACATCCCCTGTCTGTAGAGGATACTGTCTGTAGATAGCCCCTCAGAGATGCCGAGGACTTGGATGGCCATTATGATACAGCTTTTGCTTGATGTGAACCATGTTTCCACTGGTGTCATCATACTGCCGCGGGTGACGTTTTCGAAAATCCCTTAAGTTACAAAACTTGGGAATCCACGACCAAGAGTTGTCTGTGAAAAAAAATGAAATATCTTAGTCATTATCATTAATCAGAACAAGCCTAAATAAAATAAAAAAGAAATAGGTAATTTTGTTTGGGAAAGGAAAGTGCAATGGAAAAAAAAATGAGGCCTAAAAGTGTTGAAAGGAAGAGGGGGCAACCAGAGGGGACCTCCATCACCAAGGATTTGGATCACAGAAGTAGGTCTCTGCTCTATGATGTCTATATGTCCTAATAGAGGATATCCACATGTGACAACCTCTTGGGATAAAACACAAAATGGCTGCATATTTCAGCCAGAATAATGGGAAAATGATATACTGAAGGGAACCAAAGGGATCTGATACAGTAATGTTCTAAACACAAAAGAAAAGGACAAATTATCTTCAGTTACTTCCAGGACTATACAAAACAAAATTTCCTTGGACAGGTGAGGCAGGTCCTGGAGCACTAGTGATGTCGAAAGTCTCCATTCTGTCTTTCCCGCGAAATCAATTCTGACTCTTACAAGGCTTCCATGATTTGGTGTTTCAAAGATATCTGTTTAAAGATCAGAAGCCTTCGGACCAACAATTTACTTCCAGAGTAATAAGAATAAATGTCATTCTTCTAAGCTTAAAGTGGTTTTAAAGCAATTATCCTTATCTCAGAAGAAGAATAATGGAGATTCCTCCTTGGAAATTGTAGAGGTTAATGACCTTGACATAAGATCTGTTATTTCATCGTCTAGATACTTCGTTTTTGTTAAATGAAAAACTGCAGGTAAATCAAAGAAGATTAACAATGTACAGTATATTCCACATGGAACATATATAACGAGATGTTTTATATATACACTTTGGGCCATCTTAGGCCATCTCTTATTCTGTGGGGTCCAGGTACAACAGCCAGAGGTGATGAACTGTATACTGGAATATATAGGAAAGAGGGAAACCCATTGTCAAAATGTTGGTACCCCTTTATGGCACTGGGTTTTGATACCCAAAAACTAAAGGGCAGCTCCCTTCTCTTTACACAACCTTTGGACCAATTTACTATGCCCTTGTTAGCAAAAAAACGCAACTCCTTCTTGGAGAGTGATCCTGCACAAGTACTCACCACCTAGTGTGAAAGGAGATGGGCCTAACCAAAGCTGGGCTTCTCTCTCCAAGAACCCTATAATTGGAGCATGGTCTGCCTTTATCACAGGTTCACTCCTGAATGCTGCAGAATTACACAATAATATAATTTTTGAGAATTAGATTTACAGGAGTTATCCGAATATTTTTTTTGTTTCATCTCATCTCGGCCACAGTGGCAAGGCTTACAAGAATAGCATGACCATCATTTTTTATACTTGCTGGGCTCCTGGTGTATTTCAGTAGCGGGCACTTCCAGGATCATGTGCCGTACATTGGGCACGTGATCCTAACCTAGTTTTAACCCACAACAACTCATACTGTGGACCCCCACTCAATGAGCAGCCAGTTGTCAGGAAGGAAGCTCCTCGAGCCGTGTAAACCCGCCATAAGTATTCAATTCTCCTGCAGCATCACCATAGAAGAAACTAAGTATCACATGGTAGCCATTAATATCAAAGGACTTGGAGTGCGCCGGAAGCTCAGTGCACTGAACATAGGGGAAATGCATCCTGGGAACTTGTGGTCTTGGTGCAAGTAGGATTGAAGCTTCGATTTCTTGGTCAGGCATCTTCTGGGGATGTCTGCACTGCTTTCCCTATATAGTCCTGTTAGCAGTTTGGAGGGGTCAAAACTGCTGACAGACTTAAAGTTTGCAAGAATACTAAATATTCCCTAAAGTAAATTTCATAATTATGGAAACTCCATCTATCCTCACCAAAATGATGGTGAAATAAAGTATACACTGCCCGTAGCAGAATTGTTCCTCTGAGCCTTTGTCAGATCTTCATACACCCAAGGCTGGTTTTATAAAACGTGGTCACTTACAACATTTTCTCATAATTGGATCTCATGTAATGCCACCATATAGTGTTCTTCTTTGTCCCTAGGCTTCCCATCCACAAACACCCTAGTAAATGGTGGTCCTACTCGATTGCCCAGTTTGTCACCCCATCCCCCCAAACTTCAGTTGTGCATACAGCAGTCTGAACCACCTTGGTGTCCAGATCATGCCATATGAAAACATATTTCCAATTGTGTCTTTGTAACAAGCACTGCAAAATATTTTTATTCTAAATTTTTACTCAGAAAGTAACATGGACATTTACTAGACATTTACCCTCCTTGTTTTGTGCGGCAGCCATACTTTTTCATTCTTGAGAAAATGGAATAGGAAAAACACCTGACTACACAATTAGCCGCAGGGATTGTTTGTAGTCTGTAACCATAGAGACCTATAGGTCTGTATAAGAGCTATGTAGACAACACAGCAGGATATCTTTTTCAATCTGGACTGTGTGCCAAATTCCTTCATTTTTATTTCAGAAGCACTGGAGCAATAAACCAATGGCTGCTAAGGTGGACATATACAAAATTCAAAGCATAGGTAGGACACGGTTAAACAAATGTATTGATATGTTGCAAGAACACTTCTCCTATCTACAACTGCAATCTACTCTAAAACAAACTAATGAGAAAAGTACATGTAATGTCAACCGTCTTCAGCCTAGAGCCCTCGCAGGGCGACATCTGTGATTTAATCTTGTTGCAAACCCTATTTAGAAAAACAGGGACAGGAGGTTAACGTTATCTCAGCAACAGGGGTCTCGTCTGTTGTTCCTTTCTAACAACTTAATTTGTTTTAATCTTATGTTTTCTTATAATTACTAAGCACCAGAACGCTGCAAAGGGTCTTCACATCTGTGACTGCATTGCATGGTACTATCCATTCCAATTGGTTAGATCTACCTGGGGCCCCCCCCCCCCCCCAAGGATAGCCTCAAAATCAGATAGATCTTAATATGAATTTTACCGCATTATTATTTAGGCACTGTATATCACTGTATGAAGGTTGTACACAGCCGTGTCCCATTATTATGACTACTTTCTTCTTTCAATGTCAGCAACTTGTAGCTCAAGAAGGAAGCCACGTGTTGTCAGCTGGCTTGGTGGGTATATAAGGTGTGTATTAAGTTGTCTGCACACATATCGCTCATTGCTGTCATGGGTGAAAGGGGCAATTTATCAGAGTTGTAAAAAGGAATGATTATTGGATAAGGGGCAGAGAAGCACCTAGCCTTTCTGCTGCCTAAAGCAAAAACTGAAAGGCACCCCCACACCCCACACCACCCCAGACCAAATTCTTGACCTTACCACTTCATCCAGCCAGAGGTGTAACCTGACCAGCATGCACTTTCTATAATACTAGTGTATGTGGCACAAGGGTCTTTGGGCCCCCTCAGGCTCCTGGGCCCAGTAGCGACTGCTACCTCTGTACCCCCTATAGTTACACCCCTGAAGAGACCAGTTCTGTATGGAGACTTACTAGAAATACCAAGGACAACATCTGCATGGAGTTAGTACGTTCTTCCCATGTTTGGTGGGTTTCTTCCAGGTAATCTTCTCCCACTTCAAGTACATACTAATAGGATCATTTGCTTTTTATGAAATTGTCCCTAGTGTGTGTGGCAAATTAGGTTGTGACCCTTATTAGGCATAGGGACTGATGTGAATGGTGAGAATTTCTGCTGCACTGCGCAGCAGAATATATTGGGGATATGCAATCAATGGAAATAAAGCAATAACATCTGGCTGCTGTTCTACTTTACGTGTAAACCACCGAATGGCCTCATAATGTACATTTGCCTTTACACATGCAGCACTGACAAGCTTTGCTACTGGAGGCATTTGCCTATAGGAAGAGAAGCAATAGTTAATTCAGCAGAAAGTGCAGCTCTCGAGGCCCTGTACCCAAATATGCCCCCTCGTTTATCTGCATTGTCAAGAATGTTTTCATCTCAAATCTGAAATGCCGTCATAACAAGAGACATTATCTGCTTGATGTGCCTGCCAATGTGAGCAGCGGTGGGCGCAGATGTGCACAAACAGCTCCTCCTATCAGCTGCAGCCATACACTACATCCACACTATAGCAGAGCTAGGAAGCTGATGATGGGAGATATAGTTGCATCGGCCACCTGTCTGTACTGGAATTCACCAGGGCGACCTCTCATAAAAGCTAATGAGAAACTAATAGACTTTTAATGGAATTTAAAAAAAATAAGGAAGAAAACGAGGTAACAAGAGCCAACAAGTGTCCTATAATTGTAACTATTGTCAGCTTGCGTGTTAATGCTCTCATTAAAATCAGCTGCGGCAGTACGGTGATTTATACTTCCTTTCATTTATTCTTATCATCTTGAGGAAGTAAAATTAGAAATGATTATCTGCTTTTTTTTCCCAAGGTGGTGTTGTCTCAAAAGAGAAAAGTCTCCTCCTCCAAGTCAGAAATAACATGTTCCCTAATATAAAATTTGCAGACATTTTTTTAGAATGTACGGTGGTGATTGAAAGTTTGTGAATCCTTCTGAATTTTCTATATTTCTGCTTAAATTTGACCTAAAAATAAAGTATTAAAAGTAGAGAAAAGAAAACCAAATCAAATGAGTCAAAAATGTTAAGATTGATCACCAGTGTTGAGCGAACCCGATCTCTGAGTAGTGCAGGGACAGGAAGCAGACAGCTGAAGTAAGGGAGAGTGTTAGGAATCTCATCTGGCTGTTAATTCTGTGGGTGACCTACAGCAATTTTTTTGTGGGTGCAATGTAACATCTTTGTACCCCTGACACACAAATATATTAGTTAACCTGTCTGTTAGTTAGGTGGGCGGCATATACCTATTTACTGTGTGAAGTATGCCTGCACTGCATACTTGACACGGAAATAAATATAGTTAATCCATCTGTTAGTTAGGTGGGCGGCATATACCCATTTATTGTGTGAAGTAAGCCTGCACTGCATACGTGACAGGGAAATAAATATAGTTAATCTGTCTGTTAGCTAGATGGGCGAAATATATCTATTTATTGTGTGAAGTACACCTGCACTGCATACGTGACAGGGAAATAAATATAGTTAATCCATCTGTTAGTTAGGTGGGCGACATATACCCATTTATTGTGTGAAGTACACCTTCACATTGTCTCCCACCCGGTCCCCTGCTGAAAGCGCAGAGTTGGCACCTGCAGCCCATGGGCATCTGTTTTTCACCTCACCCCCTTGCTAATCAGCCAAACAGTCTAAGCCCCAAATCATGCAGCAGTCTTTTATGCTTTTTGATGACTCTGCTTGCAGGGTTTCAGTGGGTCGTCTACATAGCCCTGCCCCAGAAGTCGAAGAGATTGAGTGCACTGATGCCCAACCTCTTATGTTTCAGGATGTGGACATGGGAGGACCACCGCAGCACATCTCTGATGATGACGAAACACAGGTGCCAACTGCTGCAGCTTTCTGCAGTGTGCAGACCGGCAAGGAGGGCAGGGGTGAAGAGTGGGTGGAAGATGATGTGGAGGATGATGAGGTCTTAGACCCCACATGGAATTAAGGTCATGCGAGTGACGTCTGCAGTTCGGAGCAAGAGGTGGTGGTCACACAGCGCCAGCCGCACAGCAAAAGAGGGAGCAGTGTGCAAAAGTAGAGTGGCCGTCCCCTAGCCAGTATGCCTGCTACTGCCTACCGCAGCCAGGGACTGAGCACACCAAAGTCAGCTCCAAGGAGTTCCCTGGCGTGGCAGTTCTTCAGACAATGTGCTGACAAAAAGACACGAGTGGTTTGCACGCTGTGCAATCACAGCCTGAAGAGAGGAATAAATGTTCTAAACCTGAGCACCACCTGCATGACCAGGCATCTAAATGCAAAGCACGAGCTGCAGTGGAGTAAACACCTCAAAAACCAAGAAAGATCTCAGGCTCCTCCTGCTTCCTCTTCTGCTGCGGTCTCAGTCTCTTCCTCCCCCTCTGGAGTGACAGTGGCACTTGCCATCCCGCAAACAGAGGATGTGGCAGCAACGCCACCACCTCCGTCACCAAGCATCTCCATAATGTCCCATGGAAGCGTTTAGCTGTCCATTTCCCAAACACTGGAGAGAAAGAGCAAGTGTCCCCTATACCCACCCGCGGACCCCGGCCCTGAATGCCAACATTTTGAAATTCCTGGCCTTTGATATGCTGTAATTCCGTCTGGTGTTGACGGAGACTTTTAAAAAGCCTATGGTAGTGGCTGTACCACAGTACGTGGTTCCCAGCCGCCACTACTTTTCCAGGCAAGCCATCCCTGCCCTGCACAACCAAGTGGCGGACAAAATTAGGTGTGCACTGCGCAACGCCATCTGTGGCAAATACCACATAATCACCACTACGTGGACCAGTAATCATGGGCAGGGACATTATATCTCCCTAACTGCACACTGGGTAAATGCAGTGGCGGCTGGGCCTGAGGTGGATAGCAGTTTTGCAGGACGTTTCTCTTTGCCTCCTGTTGCCTCCTCCTCCTACTCCGCTTCCTCCTCTACCGCCTCCTCATCTGGTCAGCGTAACACCTGTACCACCAACAGCCAGGGGGAAACGACAGCAGGCTGTTTTGAAACTCATCTGTTTGGGGGAAAAACCCATACCGTGCAGGAGCTGTGGACAGGCATGGTACAATGCGCTTTCGGCATTCTTACCCTGCTGCTTGCCTGTTTGTGCTGCAGCGTAACTTCGGCCTTCTCACTCACCCCCTCATATGCGACGTTCCCACATTGTGGAACTCCGCCTTGCACATGCTGGAGAGCAGGCGATAGTGGAGTTTCAGCTGCAGCACGCACAGGTGAGTTGCTCTGCGGAACAGCACCACTTCACCACCATGCAGGACGTGAGTGCTGTGTTGTGCTGTTTCGAGTACTCCACCAACATGGGCAGTGCCTATGATGCCGTCCTCAGCGTTACTATTCCACTCCTATGTCTCCTTGAAAAACGCTTCAGGCGATGATGCAAGAGGATGTTGCAGAGGAGGAAGAGGGAAAAATAAAATAAAAATAAAAAAGCTACAAAAACAGTGTTGGCTACCTCCTCCTCCTCCTCCACCACCGCTTCCATCTACGCCTCCACGTCCACCGCCTCCTCAACCTGACTTCAATGGGGTTCGGGTCAAGTTTGGGTCCCGAATTCGTACTTTGCGGCTAAGTTCGGCCAAACCTGGCGAACCCGAACTTCCAGGTGTTTGCTCAACCCTATTGATCATTTATTTATTAAGGAAAATAATCCAATATCACATGTCTGTTACTGGCACAAATATGTGAACCTTTAGGATTAGCATATAATTTTAAGGTGACATAAAGCCCGTATTAGACGGAGCGAATATCTTGCCGAATGTCATTAATGCGAACGAAACTGAACAACTCTCGCGAGATGTAATAAGTATCGGTGATTGAATGACGAGCAAGGAATCCTGTGTTTCTGTCCAATTGAGATCTTTCATCCTGCTAAAAAATTATCGCTCGGTCACAGATCTGTTCGTTTAATATGGCATTGCCTAATCACGCTTACAAATCACATAGAGGTGTGGCACTTTGTAGTGAACAATTAACGAGCAAAAGTACAAACGGACATCGCTCTGTAATATGCACAATTTTGGTCGCTAATGAGTCGCAAAATCTTCGATCTATAATTATTATCTGCAAGACTTCTGCTGTTCTAATATAAGCCTTAAGGGCCCTTTACATGAGCAAAGAATCCCTCAGATAATCGCTAACGAGCATTCATAAAAACGCTTGTTAGCGATTATCTGCCAGTGTAAATGTACTGCCAATTACCCAATGAACGAGCGAAACGCTCGATCATCGGGTAATAAATCATTTGTGCAGTCACAAAAATTAGTGTTTGCCGGCAGCAGATCGTGCTGTGTAAACGGCATCTGCTTCCGGCAAACAACTAGTCAGTATGGGAATGAGAGATGGCAATAGCGATGACTGCTCCCCATACTGAGGAGGAGATCGCTTCATGTAAATGCAGAAATCTTCTCCTCCAGCGAGCAGCAGATTGTCAGAAAGCAACGCTTCCTTCCCAACAATCTGCTGCTGTATCGTCCCGTGTAAAGGGACCTTTAGGTCTCTTTCACACGGGCGTCACGTTTGACGCCCGAATAAAAGGCGGGCGTGTTGCGGGAAAATGCGCGATTTGTCCGCGCGAGTGCAAAGCGCTTTAATGAGTTTTGCACGTCCGTGGGAAAAATCGTCATGTTTGGTACCCAGACCCGAACCTGGACTTCATTACTGAAGTTCGGGTTTGGGTTGAGTATTCTGTAGATTTTATTATTTTCCCTTATAACATGGTTATAAGGGAAAATAATAGCGATTGGACAATGTGATGTAACGTCACCACAGATCCTTTAGATGGCAGCTAATGCTTGAGGAAGACAGAAGAGATCGGCAACTACGCGATCAAGTGGCTAAGGTGAGTTAATTTTTTTTATTTTTAACCCCTTAATCCACATTTTACAAAGTATTCTGTATTGATAATGCTATTATTTTCCCTTATAACCATGTTATAAGGGAAAATAATAAAGGTCGGGTCCCGTCTCTTAGCAACCATGCGGGAAAATCGCACTGCATCCGCACTTGCTTGCGGATGCTTGTGATTTTCCCGCGGCCCCATTCACTTCTATGCGTTGCGTGAAAAACGCACAATATAGAGCATGCTGTGATTTTCACGCAACGCAGAAGTGATGTGTGAAAATCACCGCTCATGTGCATAGCCCCATAGAAATGAATGGGTCCGGATTCAGTGCGGGTGCAATGCGTTCACCTCACGCATTGCACCCGTGCGGAAATCACGCCCGTGTGAAAGGGGCCTTAGAGTCAGATCTTTTGAAATCAGTGGGATGACAATCAGGTGTGAGTGTGCAAACTGTTTTATTTAAAGAACAAGGATCTATCAAAGTCTGAGCTTCACAACACATTTGTAGAACTCTATCATGGCACAAACAAAGTAGATTTCTGAGGACCTCAGAAGAAGAGTTTGTGTTGCTCATCAGGCTGGAAAAGGTTTTATAAGGTTACTTATATTGACTTTTAGGACTTTTGTGAAAATCATGTAGTTTTATGTCAAATGTATGCAGAACTATAGAAAATTCCTAAAGGGTTCACAAACTTTCATGCAGTAGATTTTTGGAAGCACAATGAGGAAAATTATCAAGCTTCTTTGACAGTTTTTCAAGTACTGGTTTGCGCCACCAAAGTCTCCAAATTTTTGCTTGTTTTTGATACTCTTGCTAATTTTGTAAAAGTAGGCAAGGTATGGTTGGGAGGGGTGGCTGAGGGCAGGACCTACAAGACCCAACACATTTATCAAGTTAACATGTGTGCTGGAAAACTTCCGCATTTAACACCTTAAATCTACTTTAGCTCCTGGCTGAAGTAGATTTCAGTACTGGCGCATGTGTAGCCTGGGATACACCACAACTATTTATATGTGTTAAATAATAGGGTCACAATTAGAGCTCTCGTATGGGTTTTCATAGAGGCATAAAACTCAGAACTGCAGGGGAAAATGTAACAATGCTTAAGTATCGGTGGCAACCATGTGCAGGGTTGGCCTGGTCCAACAAATTACTTCTGGAGAGCTCAGGCTCTGACACTATAATGGTCCCCCAAAATCTACCAGATGATACCCCTATTTGAAACTAACTTTGAAGCCAATCACAGTCAAGCAGATGAGATCTATTACAGACTGAGGATCCTGGAGTGGATCAAGTCTCTCACAAAATACACAAAACTTGAAGCTCCTGGGTGCCAATGCAAAATCTGTATCATCTACCATGTATTATTTACCAGGGGGCTTTTAGGCCTCCTCAAGCACCAGGGCCCAACAATTGCGGCTGCTACCTGTGCACAACCTAATAGAGCTATGCTCCTGTCTATTGCTATGAGCCAAAGAGGAAAAGACATACCATTGGTGCAGCCTGTTCAGCTGGGGTCGATAGGCAAGGAAGGAGGGTGGTTGCAATTTTAAAAAAGGGCACAAAGGTTTCCTTATACTGATAGATTCTGATCCATTAGATGAAGGTCTATATCCACCCCTGAGCAGAGGGTAATTCAGCAGCTCTTGTTGATCAAAGCTCATCCTTGAGGTTTATAGAAGCCAGACCAGCAGTGATCAGTTGGAAACCCTCAATATAAGAAGGCGTTGTCAACATGGGACAACCATTTTACCACACCCATGTGGTCCTGCAGAAAAATATCTCCATTCTCCTGCAATCCCAGTCTTGCATGGGGACCAGAAATGTTCACAGCTCACAAGTAACCAGGAATTATAAAATATGGCTGCTCCGATTTTGTTGCAGTGCATTCACTTAAACTAAAGTTTCATTGCTGTCAGACAAAGTAAGTGCCATGGTTGATTCCAGATACTTTTCAGACATTTGTGGCCTCAAGAAACGAGACCCATCATGACATCTTCAAGAAACACTTGATGACAAGTCCTCCTGGGCACAGTCTGATTCATTGAAGTAGTTTTAGAGATTATCATATGAACAGGGAAATCCTTACATAATGATATGAGAATGTTGGAATCAAAGAGATGTTGTCCACAGTACATTTATATATTTTGTGAAATTTATATGCATCTTCTTAATGCATAGTGAAGCAATACTAAGGCCTCTTTCCAACGGGCGTCCCGGATTCACTCCAGATGCGTCCCGGGTGCATTGCGGGAAACCCGCGCGAGTGCGCACGCAATTTCAGTCAGTTTTGACTGCGACTGCGTTGTTCAGTTTTTTCCACGCGAGTACAATGCATTTTGCACGCGCATGTAAAAAACTTAATGTGGTACCCAGACCCGAACTTCTTCACTGAAGTTCGGGTTTGGGTTCAGTGTTGTGTAGATTTTATTATTTTCCCTTATAACATAATTATGAAAATAATAGCATTGTTAATACAGAATGCTTACTAAAATCTGGATTGAGGGGTTAAAAAATAAAAAAAATTAACTCATTGCGCTCACCACGTGGTGAGCATGGTGACGTCAGCGCAGGCCCTGCTGAATGAAAGGTCCTTTTGCAGGTCCTGAAAGAAGAAGAATGAAGATGATGCTGAATGCTCGATCAAGTGAATGAGGTGAGTTATTTTTTCTTATTTTTTAACCCCTCAATTCACATTTTAGTATTTAGTATTCTGTATTAAGAATGCTATTATTTTCCCTTATAACCATGTTATAAGGGAAAATAAATTGACTTTAATCAATTTACTTACATCTTCTTGCTTGCGGATGCTATGCGATTTTCACGCAGCCCCATTTATTTCTATAGGGCCTAAATGCAGAACATAGAACCTGCTGTGATTTTCACACAACGCACAAGTGATGTGTGAAAATCACACCCCATTGAAGTGAATGGGTCAGGATTGCACCCGCGCGAAAAAACTGAAATTGTTTTTTTAAACGCACAATCTGCCATTTTTTAGTCACCTTGTCCCCCCCAAAAAATAGGATCGGACTGTTCGATTATGGGCCAGACGTTCCATAAAATGCAGAATGCACTCTGCTTTTTTGGTGTTTTATTTTTTTTCGCGTGGTATTGAATGGTATCGAGTATTGCAATACTTTTTTATTCTCGATTTTCAGGCAGATTAGCGGGAACGAATGTTACTACGGATGGGATAGGCTGCTTGATAGGCTGTCTAGACCAGCACCAGATTTATCACAGTGGCCCAGGCTAGATAATAAATAGGGGTCCAGTAGGGATAGACGCTTTTGTCTAACTCTATGCCAACTACTGTCTGGCTTATTCTGAGAGAATTTTACACCAGAATTGTGGCACAATTTGGAGAAAAAAGCACTTCTCCGATCACACCCTGTTCCAGTGATTCTCCAGCCTTGTCACTAAGCCCCATTCCCTTTTTTAACAAGTTGGAAAAAGGTGTAGAAACCCTAACTGTGCCAAACTGCACCAAAATTAAGACAATTTGTGCCACTTTTTAGACAGATTCTAGGCCATAGTTTTATTGTTTGCAGCGCTCTCCTTAAGTTTCTCATTTTTTATGGCATTTTCTTAAAAAAAAAAAAAAAACACTGCATTCAGATATTCAGATATAGAGGAAGCAATTGAGACTATATTGGAGTGTGCCAGCCATTTAGAGGAGGTGTGTGCTAAAAAGTCTTTGGAGGTACCATACATACAATTCATTTGCATAGCAAAGAGGAATAGGAACTCATATTTGGCATATTTTGAAGACAGACTGGCCATTTGCCCAAAAAAATTCCACCCCTCAGTTGGGTACTTGTAATATAGAGAGAGATGTATATGTATTGCACCCCTGTGGCCGAATCAGATAAATAAAAGACAGATATTGGAACATTGAGAGGAAACAACTAGGGCTGTCTACCACCTTTGCAGCCTTTAGAACTGTAGGAACTGTAGAAATTGCAAGACATGTAAGATCTGCCAGTCTATGTACAATCAGATGCTGCAAGGACATGTAGTTAAACTTTGCACCATTGCTGCAGTATTGACTTGCCCTGCAAATCTTCCACAGGGACCTTGCCTTGCACCCTAAAACCTACCTACATCAAGGGCACCCCAAGCCATCACCAGGTAGAAGAAACCCTCAATACCATTGTGTGTTTCAAGGGGAAGAAAGGGTTGTGTTCCTCCCTTCACTGTAGTGCACAGTCCCTGGGAAAGCTGGAGAAGGATTGCCACTATGAGTACTACAGCCACCATCCTCACTGCGGCCATCACATTAAAGTCGGAGTATGAAGTGCCAGTCTTAACCACTTGCCTACCACCACATGGCTGTTATCTGCAACCCAATGTTCTGCCAGTACGATGCCATAGAACCAGCAATAGAATAACAGGCCACCAAAATGCGCTCCACTCCTTTGAAGTCTTGCAGGGAAAAACAAACAAGATGTAAAGGGCACATTAGGGGAATCATTCCAAATGGCAGACATATCTGAACGTGTGGTAAAGTGCATTTTTTTCAAAGCCATATGTAAAGAAAATAGGCCACTGGATCAAAGCATTTTAGGAAAAAATGCAATTTTCATTTTCTCCACCTATTTTCATTCAGTTTTCCTAAGAAAGCCAAACGTTCAAAATTACCCAATTTTCTCAAGATGAATACAAACTTTAAAAATAAATTTTTGTGAACTTTAAAAAGTTTTTGCTTTGTGGGTGTGATGATTTAGTACTGTACAATCACTGGCAATATAGTCTCATTTAAGCAGCAATGGAATAGAATAGGCCTCCAAAATATGCTCTAGTCCTTTAAAGTGTAACTGCTGTTTTAATTTTGTATACCCTAATGGTATAGTACACCCTGCCGTATAAATACTTTTCTGCTTTCCTATTCTGTAGCCCTCTTCTCACAGCGTGGTCACGTGCAGCCATCTTTTCTGTATTATAAACAAGAGATGGGAGAGCACTGGGAGGAGGAGCACAGCCCTGAAATCGAGTCGGAAATAATCGAGGATAAAATCTGCTTTTATTTACACTTTCATCTTCATTCACAGCATCACGATTTCTATCAGTGATATCTTCCCCTGTACTAAACATATTGCTGTCATTCTGGTATTGTCTGAAAGCTTGGAATGTCAGCTTTCAAACAATATCTCTAGCTGGTACCAAACCAGAGATATGAGCAGCTAAAGCAACCCCCCCCCCTCCCCTGTCCGTGTGGAGGAGAATGAGGGAGCAGCTGCAGAGCTGACAGGTGACTATTAAGAGGCTAAAACAAATGCTTACTGATTTCATGTAATTACAGGGCTTGTCTCTGGTTAGCTGTATGTGAGAGGATACACACTGCATAGTTATCTGCATTCTGATTGGTCCTGTTAGTTAATGTGAGGAGAGCAAGGGCTTATGGGAAGTGATGGAAATACAGGTTGGCCGCAAGGACATGACCACAGGAGGCCATCTTAGGAAGATGCTGAAATAGAGGCACAGAGAAATAGGGTTGCTAAGGGCTGAATACAGACATTAGAAAGGTAAAATTAACTTAAAAATAAAGCTTCATGAATATGTTCCCTTTAGCATCACATTAGGAATTTTATTTTTTATTTTTTGGTAGTGAAATACACTTTAAAGTCTTCCAGTGAGCATCAAATATATGCAAAAAGCACATATTGGGTATCATTCTAAACTGCAGGATTATATGAACGTGTGATAATGTGTTTTTTCAAGGCCACCCAATTTTGTCAAAATGTCCAAATTTCAACATTAAACAAAATAGTCACTTTGAAGGTGCTTCTAATGTTTTGGCACTGTCCAACAACAAAACTGGCAGTACGCTGCCAAAGAACCAGCAATAAAAAAATAGGCAGCCAAAATCTAGAATGCGCTCCAGTCATTTCAGGTCTTGCAGTGAGTTAGTCAGTGGTTAAAGTACATTTTCACAGTAACATTCATTTTTACAGTACAAATGTACGGTAATGGTTTCAGAAATGTTTGTTTTGAAATCTTTTGCAACAGTTATAAAAAAAAATATAAAAAAGGAAACATTTACATTTTTTCATAATTTTCAGTTTCTCTTTAAAAAATATATATTATAACTATTATATTTGCCATCTAGTGGCACAAAAGAAAGGTCTAATGTCTCCTGTGAAAATTAAAATCAAATACATGTAGGTTAGATCAGTTTGGGGCCTCCATCGGAGATTCCATTAAAAAGACCAGACAAAAAACTTCTGCATGCAGGACTTTTTTGGCTGGTTTAAAAACCATTTTAGTCAATGTAGTCTGTTCAGCTCCATTCAGGCCAGTTATGTGTCCTATCCAGTGTTTCCATTATTTCCGGAGTTGTGCTCCTCTAATGGGGAAGAACAACCGAAAAAATAGATAGGCCCAATGCTAAAGTAGAAAAACGGGCCTGGTAAGGAAGAGGGACAAACTCTGGTAATGAAGTAGTTAATAAATTTCTCTCCATGTTTCTAAACTAACACTATGGTCTACATTTAATCAGGCATTTGCGGCTTTCCTCTGGCACATTATGCTCCAAAATCGTGTCTTATCTGTTTTGGGCACATAAATCACAGAAAAAAAGTGCACCACAAAAATCAGTGATTTTTGTGTTATATGTATTGAATGTTCCATTGCGTATGGCTGGTAACATTCTGTTGCAGCCTGTGTCACAGCCTGGGAGCCTGTGTCACATGGTCTGTTATAGTTGTGGCTTGCGGCCTCACTTACCTCCCATTGCATTAGTGGTCCTACAGTGCAGGTAAGTGGAAGTTAGGCTGTGAGCTGGATCTCGGCACCTCTTAGACCCTGTTCACACACCATAGGTAGTCTAGTGGTAGGACCCCATGCCATGCTGAGAGACCTTGGCGTGGTGCATGAAGGGGCTCCGATATGTTCCTGACTGGAAGATATTGGCGAAAGTCTCAGCTTTTAGCATCAGCTTGAGGGATTAGCCAGTGTTGTCAGGTGCTTATCCTTGTGGTGCGCTTTTTTTCAGTGATTTATGTGTTGATATATTTTCATCCGCACATTGTTTTATTTTGTGTAGGATGTTTGTGTGGTGCATGTGGTTCTCGCTGGCATCCTCCATTGTATGCATTTTTTGCTGGGGACTGCCGCTTGCTGCGAACCACATGCGGAGGAGCTGCTCCCCCAAGTTAGAAACACGCAACAGTGTTAGGGGTTTGAGCAGTTTTTCCCATTTAGGCCACGTTTATTTCTGTGATTTTTATGTTATGGGACACATTCTTTTAAACATTTGCCTCTGAAATTAGAGCCATAAAAGAGGAGCAGAAGCATTTTAACCCTTTTCCGGTGTTCCCCAGGTCATAAGTGGGTGCCATAGTCAGCAATGTTTGTTATTGGATGATTGGAGGCAACTCAATTGCGACCATGGCATCTGAGTGGTCATTTACTGAAAGACCGATGATTGAATGCCCACTTCACTCGACTCCAGATGTCTGATGCTAGTGTGAAACTAGCCTAAGTGTAGTGACCTACAGAATAAAGTTAACATGTAATTTTTATCATAGTGAACACCGTAAAAATAAAACAATGGAATTGCAGTTTTTGCCAATCCCACAAAGTTTCGGCTTTACACTACATTGCATGAAAACGAAATATTAAATGATGCCGTTAGGAAGTACTAACTTGTCTCTCGAAAAACAAGTCTGCATGCGGCTATGTGAATGAAAAAATAAGAAAGTTATTGAGCTTGGACGACAGGGAGTAAAAAAAACAAACGGAAAATGGCTGCATCAGGAAGGGGTTGAAATGATTTGACCACTTTATCAGCACAGTGCAATATTTTGATAAATCTGACTTTTAAAAATATCGCACCAATAAATTCCCCACTATGTAGCCCATTGGGTCTTGTATCAACGCTATTTATATAATTTACATATTCGAGTGTTCGAGTGTACAGGTTAAAATGTCCAGTGTACTACCTGTAATCTTAAAGGGGTATTCCCATTTCAGGCATTGGTAGCATATTGCTAGGCTATGTCATCAATATCAGAGAGGTGAGACCCGCTCCTATCTCCAGAACGGGCCCCCGAAGTGAAGGAGGGCGCTCTACACAAGAGTGCCTACCCTCCATCCACTGCTATGGGAATTCTGAAAATAGCCAAGCATTAGCTCAGCTAATTTCATGATGCGCTCTATATTCACCACTATGGGACTTCTGAAATTAGCCGAGTGCGCTTGCTTGGCTATTTTCAGAACTCCCACAGCAGTGAATGGAGAGCACGCCATACATGCACGGTGTGCTTTCGTTTACTTCTAGGGGGGCCCGTTCTGGAGATCTGCATCTATCTGATACTGACGGCATATCCTAAGATAGGGAATAAGTGTCTGATTGGTGGGAGTCCAACTGCTAGGGTCCCTGCTAATCACAAGCATGGTAGCTCATGCTCCCGAATGTAAATGAAGCGGCAGTCACGCATCCACACTGCTGCTCCATTCAGCTCTATAGGGTTGCTGGAGATAGCTGACGGCTTGTACTCAGCTACCTCCAGCTGTCCTATTGAGTTGAATGGAGCAGTGGACACATGTCTGCTGCTCCATTCAAATGGGGAGCACAGGTTCCTGCTCTTGCACTCGGTCGGCGTCCCCTGTGAATAGGGGATAAGTTGTCTTAATGGGAAGTTTTCACTAATGTGATTGTTCCTAGATGTAGTCATAAAATGCTCCAAAATTTGGCACAGTTCTGGCACATATTTCGGACATTAGAGGCACTCACTGAAAGTAAAATCCATCATTTATATTTAGCATTGCAGTGGTGGTCTGCCTCAGGTCAAGTGGTTATGTGATGCAAGGGGGCCAGGTCACTGCTGCAGCCAGTCATGGGCTGTAGCAGTGTCAAAGCGGATGTTGACCATGGGCGACCTGAGCAAGGCAAAGGCAGTAGGGGGCAGTAAGCTGGGACCCAGCAGCAGAGCACAGGTAAGTGTGATTCCCTTTGCAGGTCTGCTCAAACTCCCCCACAAGGTGAACAACCCCTTTAAATTCATGGTGATCTATTGGGCTCCTATTTAACTGCATTATAACTGTCCTTTAAAATGTCAGCTTTATGTAACAAGTGTTTTGTATTTGGTTTTAGTGTTGATTTGGTGGCATTTTTTATTTACTGTTATTTTGTACATATCTTTGGGAAAATGCCATAGCATGAGGGTTTTAAAAAAAAAAGGCCTCCAACCCAAAAAATGCCACCAAAACCCTGCAAGCTATAATACTGGTAACGCTCACATCACTAACTACTGGACAGCACTTAGACTTGCAGTTTGGAACACTGGTGAGTCCAGATGCAGACATCCGTCTGTGATAACGGGCACATCCATGTATTGGCACACTTGGGTTTTTGGTCTTGGAATACACAATTTACTGAGTTACGTATACATCAACTGGGATTTGAACCTCATAAACATACATTTTTTTTTTCAACCCACTGTTTAATTTTTTTTGCCTTTTTTTGGATCAACATGGATTTGTACCTCAAAAAATGTAGATTTTTATTCCAACGTTGCCCATTTTCCCATATTCTCTCTTTCTAATGTCATACTGTCTTCTGTGTGCTCTCTTCTAAAGGTAGCAATTCAATCAATACTATGCACAAACAATTTAAAGGGGTTGTCCCATGCTACCCTGTTTGCATAGCTCTCATTCACTACAATAGGAGTTATAGAAGCAGCATAGCACTGGCCTGCTCGGCTGTTTCCATAAGCCCAGCCTCCTAGGAACAGTCCCACCTCTCCGTCGAAACAGCGAGATGGGAGAACCCCCTTAAAGTGGTGGTCCAGGATTACAAAACCATCGCTACTTTCTGCCAGAAACAGTACCACACATGTCCGAGGGTTGCATCTGGTTTTGAAGATTAGCTCCATCCAAGTGAAAGGGACTGAGTTGCAATACTAAACACAAACTGTGGACAGATGAGGCACTATTTTAGAAAGCAGCCATGCTTTATAATAATGGACCTCACCTTTAATCAATGATACTTAGTCACATTTTGCAGTTCAGTTGCTGCTTTTGCTTTGCTAAAACCACAAGTGAATAAAGCCTTATAAGTCTAGCTTACATTTAAATAAATCAACAACTAGCTCAAAAGGAATGTATTGTGCTTCTTCTGGATCAACACAGCAGGAAAATGCTATAGCTTGTTCTTGATGGATTAGTGTTTTAAATATGTGTAACTGTGACCCACACATTGAATGCAACCAAATCACTCTGACACAAGAAAGTGAGATGTTATGCTAGAAAATGTGAAGGTGTAAGGGATTATAATGGCTAAATATAAATTATGTAGAACATTGTACCATGTCATGGGGCCTCTAGTCTCACTCGCTTTGGTGATGGTAGTCCAGTCTACTAAATGGCTGCCAGAGGGTCAGTTCATAGATAACATGTGTTTTTGGAAACAATGTGTAAACCATGCACTTACCGTATCGTCTACTGGTCCTCCATGCTCTTACAGCATAATGTAGAACCCCATCCATCCAGACCAAGAACCAGCTTATACAAAATCCTAACAAGAGTCCCAGCATCAGGTCAATCTCCTGCTTAGTTACATTGTCGGTGACAAAGTAATTCTCGGATGAGTCCACCACTGACTGGTCTCCGTCGTATGGGATGACATAGTGAACGTGGTACCTGAGAGAGTGGTTGAGGTGACAAAGAAAAGTCCATAGTTAGAACAGGATATAATGAAACGTGTCCTATTACGCAATGAGCTAAATGAGAAGAACTTGGAAATGGGTTTTCCCATGAAAAACTTTTAAATCATTTCAATAGGAGATGACGTTTGGGTTATGTTGAGGGGTTCCGTGGTTAAGATCTCAACTAGACCCAAAGACTTTGGTTCTATTACAAATATGATCAGTTTTTAGCCGCCCATCACTGAAATCAATGGGAAAAGTTACTGACTCATAAAGGCATAACTAGCCTGTTGTGAGAAATTCCACTTAACCCTCAAGCTACTTACCCAATAGAAGATAACACTGACATGCAGAAAAGTATGGCACTAGTTCTCAAAAACTAGAAAGACAAGAGTAAAGCGTACAAGGTGGCATTAATGATGCAGGTACATTAAAACCTCTCCAAAAGACCAATTATTTGAGAAGACCGTCCCTTGTCCTGACTAGATTTCCTGTGACAGATTTTCAGTTCCCAGAAGAACTTTGAAAAAATCGCAGCACTCCCAATCTTGAATCCAATCGTTGTGTTTATTGGCACCGAACGACAAGCAACGTTTCGACACAACAGGTCTTGTCGTTTGGTGCCAATAACCACAAAGATTGGATTCAAGATTGGGAGTGCTGCAATTTTTTTCAAAGTTCTTCTGGTAATTGAGGGGTCCCTGAGGCCGGGGCCTGACACCGCGAGCACCGCCGCCAAAGTATGAACTAATATATTCCAGTAAGTGGTGCAGTCCTTTATCTAGATTTTGAGTTCCAACATATATTATGCATAGAGGGCTATCTTCTTTGAGAAGACCACCGCTCCTAGAAGATAACTTTTAATAAAATTTGGGTTGTCCTCTCAACACTGTATTGCGATCAAGGACTTATAAATAATTTCTGAGCAGGGTATCTTGGCCACCAATGATTACTGTACTGACTTCCACAACACAGAACAGCTGATTAGTGGGGGTGCAGGGTAACGGACCCCCGCCGATCCTGAGGATAGGCCATCACTGGAAAGGGGCTGGACAACCCCTTTAATATTACTTCACAGAGACTGCATTAGACCGTATATGGCCTATAACTATGTTTCTGGCAAGTTTGGATTACACATACACACCCATTGATGTATTTAACACTACTTAAGGTGGGATACGGCATTGTTAAAACATACGTTTTAATGAAAAGAATGAGAATAAATGGTGCAACATTACAAAGCAGGGTTCTAAACAAAAATCACAATAGTAATTGCCAGCAGTATGGGAGAGATCAATTGCATATTAGCAGTCCCGTAGTGTTGACCTGTAGAGGCAGTCAATAGACAAGGTTTTTGATAGAATATAATCAATTCCACAGTATGGTCACAAAATAGGGGTGCACTTAGCGGGTGAAGCTGCCGATGATGAGAGCAGGTGTTGACAATTTCCCAGTTATACCCTAAAATGATAGTGAGGGATAGGGTCTAGTCTGCCTGAAAAACACAGAGCACCAGCCCTGATAGGGCCAACCCTTCTGGAACCTGACCCTAGAACGGCCAAGTCCCTAAGTTGTCCGTAATTACACCTCTCCCAACACACAGTGTTTCATCCCATGAATTTGGAATCATCCGGGGAAGAAAATAAGGCGACTGCCTGCAACTACCACTAGTACCACCAATGGTGAGAGGGTATTAACATTACTTCGCCTTATTACCAGCCTTGCCCATTGTCCTTAGGTGATCTAGGTGATACGCATTTCATGCCCTGCAGTTTCTTTTTTCATTAGCCTGGCCCACTGGCTTTGAGTTCTCTAATGAACCCTATATATGTCCTTTTGGGAGGGTTCTAATGGTCTCTCTGAGCATCTACATGAGAGTCCCATTGTCCCTGTCTTTTAAGTACTTTTTGTAGGTTAGGCGCCTTTTCTTCCGCTGATTATTCCCAATTCATGGGATGAAACACTGTGTGTTGGGAGAGATGTAATACAGTCACTTTGGGGGTACTAGAAAGACCGCATTATAAGTCAATGGGTCTGACAGGAGTCACTGGTGTGGCCAGGGCCTACATACATCAGCCCAGAACCTTCTCTCTTACTACTCTGCCTTTATGTCAGTGTTCACTGTGGTTCTTGCATCCCGCTAACAAGCCGGCAAGACCAGGAAGAATGCCATCCAGATCTCGCACATATTTCATATGGGAATACAAGTATTTACTAAAACAAACAAGAAATGCTGACAGGTTCTCTTTAAAAAATGTAACCCTTTCACTACCAAGGACGTAATTGTCACATTCTGATAATGGGGAGTTAAAGGCGATCAAATGTTAAATGTTTTTTTTTACTTTGATTGTGACCGACACCATACCTCTAGGAGGGAGATCCCAGATTCATTATTGAGATCATCTATACAACGGGTGACACAGCTCCCCTAGTGGTAGACCATGTGTGTACATGACATCTATGTCTACTATACAGCACCAAAGTGTTATAAACCGTAAACAGTAATATAAAATAATAAAGGGAAGATTTATCTATTACCCAGAGGCGTAACTATAGGGGATGCAGCAGGCGCCGTTGTGAATAGGCGACCCATAGTCCCCAAGAGAAGCTGGGGGTGAGGAGAGGTAAGGTAATGCCTTTCTCTGTCTGATCCCGGGGGAGAGGAAGGACATTTTTGGAGCATAATTGGCACTTGTAATCATGCCAGCGATCAACCGCTCGTTTGTCAGCTGGTTTCATTTTTTATTCGGAATGAAAGACGCACACTTACCGGCAGTACCTCTCCTTGTGTGACCTCCTCCATAAACTTTGCATCGGCCTGTGTAATAGGTCAAAGCAAATGAGCGCCGATCAACTCGTTCATCGTTGATCAGTGCTCGACCGCCCTAAAAGTCAGGCAACGTTATAGCCTTACATGGGCTAAGAATCGGTGCAATTATCAGGATGGAGCATTCCTAGGAATATTCTACCTAAAATCATGGGGCCATGAGCAATCACTCTGAAAATCATGTCTCCTACATGTGGGGGGTATTCTTTGGTCCACATGCTGTCTCCACTGTGTGGAACCGTGCTCTTAATAGAAATTGTATAGCCAATGGAAAGTTTGGTATTTTTGTTCCACCCTGGAGAAACACTTTTTTGAATGACAATTGGAAGGTTATTACTTTATGGTCACTATTTCCTAGGTGTCCCCCAACCTGCACATCTGTTGTTCTATCAGGTCTATTGGTTAATACTAAGTCCAGTATGGCCGTCCCTCTAGTCGGGTCCTGAACCAGTTGGGAAAGGTAATTGTCTTTGGTTTCCATTATTAGATACAATGGCTAAATTCATACAGTGCTCAAATACCATCATGCCGTAACATGCTTAAATACCAACATACAGTGACCAAACAACAGTTCCATACACAAAGTAATCTAATCTTTTTCTTTTTTTTGCCTTTCTCTGGATCAACTTGCAGCTTAACAGGCTGAACTGGATGGACAGATGTCTTTTTCAGCCTTATAAACTATGTTACTGTTACTAATATTAACTATATTATAAGTACAATATATCTAATAACTATAAAACCTGTAATATTATTACCCTCCAGAAATACCTCCAGGCCCCTCTTGAATTCCTTTATTGTATTCACCATCACCACCTCCTCAGGCAGAGAGTCCCATAGTCTCACTGCTCTTACAGTGAAGAATTCTCTTCTATGTGTGTGTAGAAACCTTCTTTCCTCCAGACGCAGAGGATGTCCCCTCGTCACAGTCACAGTCCTGGGGATACATAGATGATGGGAGGGATCTCTGTACTGACCCCTGATATATTTATACAGTTATTAGATCTCCCCTCAGTCGTCTTTTTTTAAAGTGAATAACCCTAATTTTGATACTGTAGTTGCCCCATTCCAGTTATTACTTTAGTTGCCCTCCTCTGAACCCTCTCCAGCTCTGCTATGTCTGCCTTGTTCACAGGAGCCCAGAACTGTACACAGTACTCCATGTGTGGTCTGACTAGTGATTTGTAAAGTGGTAGGACTATGTTCTCATCACGGGCATCTATGCCCCTTTTGATGCAACCCATTATCTTAATGGCCTTGGCAGCAGCTGCCTGACACTGGTTTCTACAGCTTAGTTTGCTGTTCACTAAAATTCCTAAGTCCTTTTCAGTATTAAGCCTCATTCACACATCCGTGCTTAAATCTGTGAAAAGGTGGTCAATGATGCCCCCGTGAAGCTGTCCATGATGGATCCGTGTTGGGTCTGTGTGTCTATTTTTTGCTGTCCGTGTGCCATCCGTGTTGCACTGAACAGTTGAAAAATCATTTTTAAAGCATATCTTCCTAATGGTCCGTGAAACACAGACGAAACATGTATGGCATTCGTGTTGCATCTGTGGTTTTCACAGACCCATAGACTGACTACTTTGTGTATGGAGCTACTATTTGGTCACTGTATGTTGGTATTTTATTATTTTACTGTATGTCGGTATTTAAGCACTGTCCGGTAGCATGTACTTATTTATCCATTATACAGTTATTAGATTACTTTGTGTATGGAGCTGTTTTGGTCACTGTATATTTGAGCACCGTATGGTTGTATGTACTTATTCATCCATTATATAGTTATTCGATTACTTTATATATGAATCTGTTATTTGGTTACTGTATGTTGATACTTGAGCACCGTTTAATAGTATGTACGTATTTGAACATTGCAGCGTATGGTAGCAGGAGTACAGCCGTATAGTACGATTTTTACTGGACTTCCCCTTTAACAATGGTTTGTGTGACAAATGTTTCATGATCCGTGCTGTAGCACTGTCTGGCGGTGTATTTCTATAGGCGAAGTCTCTGTTTCCATTGCAGTGTCTCTCCGCAGCTGCTCAGCAGGGGATTAATGGCACAGAGTGCTGCATCCATGGCTGCAACCTCCCCGCCACAATGCAGCAAGATCACTGCACAGGTAGCGAGGGCTATGCGGAGATAGCAGGGCTGTCAATCAGACGGGGATTAGTATTAGGTCTTGGCAGAAATGCTGGGAACATACAAATGTTTGCTGTAAACAAAGAGCTGCACGGCTGAGCACATCCGCAAGCAGACACCATTTAGAAATGACTGAATGTGACACACCTGCACAGGCAGAAGCCTCTGTTTAACTAGAGACTAGAAGCGCAGCGCACACAGCGGGCCGACAGATTGCAGAGACGGGGCTGCTACACTGGCAAAGCATCCTTGAAGGAGCGGAAGCAGGTGTTCAATATAGATCCTGTTCTGAATGCACCCTCTACTAAATATTAGATGTGGTCCAGTAACTGGAAGTGCTGAAGACAGACCAGCCAGATAATACGAAATCACAGCTCCAGAGAAGGCGTTCACTACGGGGATCTGTGCTACACCAGTGGACATTCACTCTGCTGTCATTGGGGGTTTTAAAGGATCAGCTTTAATGGGGTTGGAAAAGTAATTGGGGTTCTTTTTAGCAATCTCCCTCTCCCTAGCTGCCCTGCAAATTTTTATTTTTGACAACCCCTTTAACAGGGGCGTAGTTATAGGGGGTACAGAGGAAGCAGAGGCTTGAGGGGGCCCAAAGATCCTTCTGTTGCAAGAGAAGACACCGGCATTATAGAAAGAGCATGCTGGTCAAGTTACACCTCTGGCTGGAGGGAAGGGGTTAGGTCAAGAATTTGGCATGGGCAGGGGGGGGGGGTGTAATATTAATTTTTACCTCAGGCAGCTCGAAGGCTACTATGTGCTTCCCTGCCCCTAGCTGCAAAGCAATGAGGAAAGGGGGCCCCAAGCTAAACTCTTGTGCTTTATCTACGCCCCTGTCCTATAAGGTAAGACCTCATGTCCTCATGATGTCATGGCAATACTTTGGCTCTGCAAAATCTCCATATAATGTGGTGCCCACCGCATCCAGCGCCCCACAAGCCTCTACACGCGCCAGAACCAGGGGCGTAGGAAGCCCCAAAAATCTGTGGGGGACAGCACTTATCGGGCCCCTGTGTCCCCGCCCACCCTCAAGCCACACCCACATTTCTCCCCCCCCCCCTCCTTATGGGCCAGTGGGTCCGGTTAAAAAAAAAAAACACACACACACAAAACAAGACACTTATACTTACCTCCATCCGTCACAGCGATGCGATCTTCCGGCCTGTGTCCCGCGCTGTACGGCTCACAGACGGCGCGATGACGTCATCTCGCCGCCTGTACCAACATCTGTACCAACATCTGATAGGCTGCTGGCCTAGTGCCGGCAGCCTATCAGAGGAGAAGGGAAGGGAGACGCCTCTCCTGCTCCGCAGCACAGCCATCTGTATCGCTGCCCTGGGGACGGCGATACAGATGACTATGGAGATGAACGCTTCCACAATGGAAGCGTTCATCTCCCTGTGCCCCGCCACCGCTGCACACATTGCGCTGCCGCTGGGGGGGGATTTTTGCATATCCGTCCCCCCCGCATTATTTCTTGGGGGGGATCCGACCCCCCTGTCCCCCCCGCTTCCTACGCCCGTGGCCAGAACAGATAAAAATGTGACCGCAGATGAAGGTCTAGGGTGACTGAAACGTCCGGTCCTAAAATACTGTTTATACTTATCAAATATAAATATTGGGCTAGTGGATGAAACCACTGTATGGATTGAATGAATAAATCCTTTTGAAAATTGCAACACTCAAAACTGTGTGCCTCAACTTTATTATATGTATATTGGCTGTACGCAGCCCTTGATTGGCACCAGAATCTGGAAAAGAGTGCGGTTCTCCATTTTTCAAAAAAAAAAAAAAGTGCCCACAGTGTTAGGCCTCATACACACAAACATAAATTAGCATTTTATTTCTATTGGATTATATTATGGAAGCAATAATGATTTCTCCATTGTTTTTTGTGTTGTTTTCACGCCTTTATGATCTTCATAAATAATATGTTGTGTTTTGTCCTGGGGTTGTCCAGTACTTTGATACTGATTTCAGGGGTCTGAAACCCAGTACCTACTTAGTTGTATCCAGGGTGTAGTGGACAGAGCTGGTTACTGCCGTGTAGCTCATATTCATTACAATAGAAGAAGCGCTGCAGTAACCAGGAGCTGGAGCAGCCACTACACAGTGGATGGAGCTGAGCAGTTCCTGCATCAGAGATCCTACAGAACAGCTGATCAGCGGGGTGTGGGTGTAGGACGCCTGAAATCCTAAGGATAATCCATCAATATAAAAGTACTGGACAACCCCTTTTATTTCAATAGTTATGACTATTGTCTTATGTTTGCATGTTTTAACAATTATTTTTGTTACTTTTTTTATTTTACATATTTTTACATATTTTTTACATATTTAAGATCAAAATTAGAAATGCCTTATTTTAATATACCGCCATATGGCTTTATGTTTATAGATAAGCCTATGTATAATAAAATCCATAGGCTTCTGCTAGGGAATACTGATAACATTATCAGTGCGCAATCTCATTAAAGGGGTATTGCCATCTCAGACAATGGGGTCACATCGCTAAGATATGCCCCCATTGTTTGATAGGTGCGGGTCCCACCTCTGGAACCCGCACCTATCTTGTGAACGGCGCTTTGAAAGTCACGGAGGGCGCGTTGGGCTTGTGCAGCCAACGCTCCTATTAATTTCTATGGAAGTAGCCGAGCCAGCACTCAAAAATAGCAAAAAGGCAGAACTCTCACATATAAAAAGGAAAAAAGATGAATTCACCCACGCAGGACGCAACATTACAGCTCAACACTAGAGCCTTTCTCAATCCAGCGCTCAGCTATTTTTGGTCCTATAGAAATGAATGGAGGGCTCATGCGGGGTACACCCTCCGTGACTTTCAAGGCTCCGTTTACAACATAGGTGTGGTGTTGGTCCCGCTCCTATCAGACAATGGGGGCATATCCTGTCAATATGCCCCTATTGTCTGAGATGGGAATACCCCTTTAATGCTCATGAGGCGGTGTGAATATCTGCAGTCAGGTTGAACTATCAGGAAGCAAGTCTTCCCGGAAGAGCAGAGGGCTAGAGGCTGTTACAGGAGATGCTTCGGTGTGTATGCACTTATCATCATCATCATCAGTGACGACTACTTTCATATTCAAGCAACCTTAGGCCTCTTTCAGACGACCGTGGCAGATTCAGTCTGGATGCGTTGCGGCGGGTTCAGGGAAACCCGCGCAAGTTCGCATGCAATTTGTCTGCAATTGCGTTGTTCAGTTTTTTCCGCGCGAGTGCATAGCGTTTTAATGCGTTTTACAAGCGCGTGATAAAAAACTGACTGTTGGTACCCAGACCTGAACCCGGACTTCTTCACTGAAGTTCGGGTTTGGGTTCGGTGTTCTGTAGATTTTATAATTTTCCAATAATAGCATTGTTCAATACAGAATAAGTAAAATGTCCATTGAGTTAAAAAATAATACAAAAAATTATTCACCTCATCCACTTGATCGCGCAGCCGTAAACGTCTTCTTTCTTCTTCTTTAAGACCTGCAAAAGGACCTGTGCTGATGTCATCACGCTCACCACGTGGTGAGTGCGATGACATCAGTGCAGGTCCTTTTGCAGGTCCTGCAAGAAGAAGAAAAAAGACGATAATGGCTGCGCGATCAAGTGAATGAGGTGAGTCATTTTTTATTATTTTTTAACCCTCAATGGACATTTTACTTTGCATTCTGTATTAAGAATGCTATTATTTTCCATTATAACCAAGTTATAATAGAAAATAATAAAGTAAATGGACTTTAATGGGGTCCCGGGGCTCATCCCTATTTATTAACATCATGTCCATAACAACAATCCGTGAAAATCGCATTGCATCCGCACTTGCTTACGGATGCAATGCGATTTTCACACGAACGCACAAGTGATACGTAAAAAACATCGCTCAGGTACATAGCCCCATTGAAATTAATAGGTCAGGATTCAGTGCGGGTGCAATGTGTTCATGTCACGCATTGCACCCGCGCGGAAAACTCGTGTGAAAGGGGCCTTAGTGTTCTCCAAATTTCTGCAGGTATGGGGTTCAGGTGGCTAAGCTGTCTCTGACCAAACATGCTGTGGCCACTGCATGGGGAAATGTAGTCTTACAAGATGGCCATTCAGACGCATAGCCGTCCATGTACTACGTGGATACTGGAGTCCGCCAAAGAAAGATAGCGAGTCCCTTGCTATATTGATGCAGGAGTCAAAAGGATATTTGGCTCCAGCATTATTCAACTATAGAAATCCATGGCCCACACCATGGTTGGGCCCATTAACGTTAGAGTGGATGTAAATAAGGATGAAGACTTTCTATTTCACTATTAATACTGAACAATTGATATTTTCCCTATATGCCTTATATCCTCTAATGGTGTCTAGGCAGGGTACCCGCTCTCCTTAAAGAGACCAGTCCTGTATGGAGACTTACTGGAAGAACTGCATGGTACGGAGGCTTATTGACAATGTTCTATGGGATGGCAAAGAAGTATCTCCCAAGGAAAACGTGAAGATTTTGACTCATTGGGAGGCACTTCCAAAAGGTGGAGCTAGTGAGATAGTTCTCCTCTTTGCGTATTTGTGCCTTGTCTGGTGGCTTTATTAATTCATACCTTTACCTGTAAGCTGGGGATCATTACTTCTTTCTTTTCCTGATAAACAGTGAAAGGGACCCTCTATAGAAAGCATTGCCAAGTGGCATCAACAGACTTTGAGGGGCCCCGATCAGTGCATGGTTAGTAGATATGGGTTCAGGGTCAATGAAAGCTCTTGGCTTTGCCTAGGCCGTGGTTCAGTGCCGGATGCATCAACACCAGTGCTGAACACTACTGGTGTCTCCTGGAGATAAGAGCGTGACCCGGCCTGCGGCATGGCAGACTTTATCCTCAGAGAGGACACTGCTACAGAAAGTAATGCATAATGTAATTGTAAAGGGACAGACGGTCCCAAAGCAGCCTAGTAGTCATGTTATCCATCGATGGCACACGAAACGTCATTACTGCACACGAGGCTGGTAATGAGAGATTTTATCTAAACCCCAGAGCTACCGAGTCCTACAAGAAAATATGTGCAATGGAGGAGATCCTTTTAAAGAGGATCTGTTCTCTCCTGACGTGTATTTTAGAGAACACTGGTATTCTTAAAAAAAAATGGAACATTTTCTCTTAGAGCTCTATATTGTTCGGTTCCTCTTTTATTCCTCCTAGAAATGGATGTGTGTTACCAGGTGTACCAGGTGTTACCAGTTTAAAGGTGTGCCTCTACACTGTCCAATCCATCTCTGTGATTTTCCAATCAGTGCTGACAATGTCAGACCGAGTAGGCAAAGAGGACTGGTAATGTCCAGTTGCCAATGATTCACAGATGTCTCAGAGGAATAACAGAGGAAGGGAAACACAAAGAGTTCTAAGGAATGATAAACCCAAATGATGGGGAAAAGTCTTTACTACAGTAATTTGTTTGCTGACGCAAATGCTAATAAGGCTCAGTTCAATGGTGTAGCTACAGTGGAAGCAGGGGAAACGGCTGCTGCCAGGCCCGATCTCAGAAAGGGCCCGCCCAGGAGGAAGACTAATCGATTTTATTGTCAGGGCTCCTGTAACAGTATTATGCAATGACATTATTTTCCGTGACAGTATATACAGTGACATGACATACAGTATATATGTTTAGGAAATGGACAGAGCTGCTGCTGGGCCTGGTCTGAATGAGCGGACTGCAGGAATGGGGGTGGCATGGGAGGCAGGGGTTGAAAAGTAGTTGCTTGGGGAAGGGGGACCGTTCAAAAATTTGCTGTGGGGCCCAGTTGGTTCTACTTACGCCACTGGCTCTGTTCATACTGTATTCGGGATATATGCTTGATGTTTACATTTGAAGCGTGCCAACAAACATACTATTTCCAGACATATGCAGCTTCATCCCTATACAGCTTCACACATCTGCCACTGATTCCCATTGTAAAATAAATGCATACAGAATTATTTATTGCACCGTGCCCATGTTCTTCCAAACCTTTATCCCTGGGCTCTTCCTGGTGTGGAGCTGAAGCGCTTTGTTCTGTGCACTACTCATTTATTCATTCCTGCTGCTCCTGCTCCCCTCTCACAGCACAAGTCTCAGACACAGAATGAGGCAGAGAGACTGCAGCTTCATTCCCTCCTCCTTCCTCTCCTATCTCTGTGTTACTAAGTTTGAGCCTTTTAGTGGCTGAAATGGTTTCTGAACATTTACATAGAATCTGCAGACAGGAAAAGGCTACATGTACCAAAGACAGAGGAGACAAAGCAGATCAGATACATCTTAAAGGGGAAGTTCAGACACATCTGTCATGAGAGTCATGGTGAAGGACTCACTGATAAAACCCCAACAATCAGGTGAACAAGGGGGTTACTTCTCGTTTTTTCAATGATTATTCATACTAATACTCACATTAAACTTTCTATGCAATAGTAACATAGTACATAAGGCCGAAAAAAGACATCTGTCCATCCAGTTCGGCCTGTCATCCTGCATGATGATGTATGTAAATGATTACTATATTTGAGTGAAAGGATACGTTTATTGGGGAAAAGGATAATGAAATGAGGCTCCAGTGCCCTGTTGTGCCGCCTCTAGTCTGGATACAAGATATAGTGGTTGGGCATGGAGGAGGCATACAGGTTCTGTATGGTATCCTGCAGCACATTTGCCCATAGATGCTGCAGCTGGGCCTGTTGATCCTGCACGCTCATAGGTTGCAGAAGCTGGCATTATAGAAGCATGTCTATGATCAATGATCTCTCACCAAGAGGCATACTATCCAAAAGTGGTCTCTGAGAGTCTTAGAGCAGCAAGGGCAGCACTTTTACGCCCTCTTGTGGCCAGACCAAGTGTCTAATCACACCACTCTTGTAATCATTTACATATCTGCCTGAGACATAACTGCATGCTGAGTTTAGCAGCAATTCGACATTTCTAGGGGCGTTATTTTTTTCGGCAATGAATGTATGTTGTTAGTTTATTCCATTTTCCCAATGATTAATGGATTAAGGGAGCATGGTGAAGGCAAAGTACGAGAGCCCCTTCAAAGTTTTCTTTCTGTGCACGCCACTGCTCCTGACTTGGCTCCGTGCAGATATGGCACCTCTGTCCCATTCAGTGGCAGTTTTCTTCCCAGCACCGGGTCTGAGCGGCATCATGCAGAGAAAATGCTGAAGATGCCACAACATCCATGTCAGGGGGGATGGGCCCCTTATGGTATATCCTGAGAATGTGCTATTTGTGACTAAGATATTACATTGGGTTTGATCTATTGAAAACTCAAGCACCTTCTTGCAGAACGTTTAGAACAAACCCAAGGTCTGTAATTATAATCAGTTTTGCAGGCATGGTCGTGTTAAATGCCAAGCCATAATCAATCTCTGTGCTCTGGATGCTGCAGTCCAATGTGCAACGCCAAACCAGTAACTCTTCTACATGGATCATAAGAAGAGTCCAAGCATCTATGTATAACAAACTATGCAGGTAGGTCAGCATCATACTTAGTAATTGGTTAACTCGGGCCACCCTAAAACTACCCCAAACCTACTTGGGGCCGCTCACTTATGGGCGGAGCCTCCATAAACCCTGACCATTTTCGATCCAGGAGAGCCCAATTTGCTGGGATCGTCTCTGAAAATGAGGGGCAGCCCCTGCAAATTTGGGAATGTTGGCAACTACACAGAGCAGGACATTTATCAAGACCGGTGTTCTCATACACCAGTCTTCATCAGAGATGCCTCTTAATAAATTAGGCGCATCTATGACACTCTGTGCGCCAGAAACTAATGTCTACGCCAGCCGGGGGCTGACGTATGCGTCAGCTGTAACGTACACCAGTCCAGCAGGACTGTACTAAGCCCCACCCCTCCAACTAAGCCTCGCCCCTTTGTCGCCACTTTAGAAAAATGGTGAGAAGCTTGAAAAATTACAAATTATTGTGCACACATGATGTTCGCCATAATTTGCGTCTTATTTATGCCATACTACCCTCTATGCAGTCTTACAGGATATATCAAACATTTACTATATCTAATAGGTAATATCCAACTATAGAATCACAGCTCTACATGACCCGACTATTCGACATGACCATGATACATATATTATATATTATACTCTTTACAGACTTTACAGAACTACCCCACCCCAAGAAAAAAGCTGAACGGCATGTTGTAGATCTAACAGAACCTATCTTCACCCTATCGATTCCTGCTGTTGAGGTGGATCGCCAGGGCAGCCATGAATTGCTGAGCGGCATCCACAGACATTTCCTGCCATGTCGAGAGCACAGCGAGGACCCCTGCACTGTTGGAAAGGCAGCAGCCGAGGATCAGTGAGTAAAAGTTCTGTTATTTGTTGCAGCATGTGCAACGCGGGGGAAAGAGTTTCTCTTGCACTCGAACACCCTTTTAAGAAATGTAGTGATTTTGGGCTCTCGCCAAAGGTATGGTTGAAAAAGCAGAGATGCATTTAAAGATATAGACCCTAGTGACTCCAAAATCATCTGCAAATGGCTCTGCCTTTTGCTTGAAATTTGGAGTCTGTTATTGTGTCAGAGCCTGGGCCAACAGGAGTATCCCCTGTGCCCATGTCTGAGATAGATAGATAGATAGATAGATAGATAGATAGATAGATAGATAGATAGATAGATAAAGTTAGTGAGAGAGATAGATAGATAGATAGATAGATAGATAGATAGATAGATAAAGATAGTGATTGAAGCATGTACAGCTTAATAGTTTTATAATTAAAATATTCTCATGACAGATAGATAGATAGATAGATAGATAGATAGATAGATAGTGTAAGGGGTTGCTCTCTCAAGCAGGGTGGCGGTGACAGATTCCTTTGCAGACAACAGGATTAAAGTCCAAATTGATGCTTTATTTTATGATACTCCGGCAATTTACAGGCGAATCCGGTTATAATTCACTAGGTACGGTGAAGTTCCAACACCACAAAACAAAAACCAAACAAAATAAACTGTCCGTCTGGGCTCTAACTAACACAGATTAGTTTCTAGCTCATCTATTGAGCGCAGGTAACACACAGAAAATCTGGCGTCTCTAGCCAGCAAGGCAGCCAGCTTCCTAGACTTCTCCAGGAATATGACCTCATGCACACAACCAGATGTGTTTTGCGGTACGCAAACCGTGGATCCGCAAAACACTTAAGCTGCTCCGCGTTCCGTTCCGCAATTTGTGGAACGGAATGTGGCCCATTGTAAAAAAGCCTATTCTTGTCCGCAAAACGGAGAAGAATAGGACATGCTCTATTTTTTTTGCGGGGCCACGGAACGGAGCAACGGATGCGGACAGCACACGGAGTGCTCTCCACATCTTTTGCGACACATTGAAGTGAATGGGTCCGTGCCCGACTCGGCTCGGACGCGGACCAAAACAACGGTCGTGTGCATGAGGCCTAACTCTGGGATGTCTGGGATGTGCTTTTATTTCCCCCTAACGATCCCAGCTGGCTACACCTGGGGATCCCTCAGGCTAGTCGGAAACCTGCCCTGGAATGGGGGTGGACTGGGGAGGTCCCACTACCAAACCCACCTTCCCAGTCCAAATAAAATCCAGCCCCTAAACTTTTAATAAAACTGTCTCAGCAACCTACACCTTGCTGAAACCACTTTAGCTTTTCTGGATTTTACTTACTTCACACAGTTGAGGAACCTGGGTGAGATATACACCCCTTCCAAGACTTTTCCATACACTTTACCACAATAGATAGATAGATAGATAAAGCGAGAGAGAGAGATAGATAGATAGAAAGATAAAGATAGTGAGCGATAGATAGATAAAGATAGTAAGATAGATAGATACTATAGCTAGATATAGATAGATAGACAGATATGAGATAGATAGATAGATAGATAGATAGATAGATAGATCAGAGATAGATCAGATAGAAAAGAAAGAAAGAAAGAAAGAAAGTAAGTTTCTTTCTAACTAGTGGTGGAGATGGTGGAAATCGATTAGGACTGTCATACTGTTGTCCCTTCAGCACCTCCACACAACCCTACACGTTGTCTACCAGCTATGAGTGGCAGTTTCATGGTCTCGGGTCTATAGTACCGTATAACTGCTTCTATGTGAAGATTTCAAATCTTAAAGAATTTTGCTAAGTTTAACCGCTACAGGACCGCCGCACGCAGGATTGCGTCCTGGCGGCGGCCCTGTAGCTCTGATCGGATGCATCGGCGCGTCATCTCGCGAGACGCGAGATGACGCGAGGACGCGCCCGCACATGCGCAATGCGCGCCATCGGCGCGCTCGCATGTAGTTATACTACAGCCTGCCAGCGCCGATCGTGCGCTGGCAGGCTGTATATGGCAGAAAAATCGCAGATCAGACGTTGTTCTGTGAACAGCGTCTGATCTGCTTGCTGCCCGCTTCTCTGGTGGTCCCTTTGCTTGGGACCACCAGAGAAAAATATCAAAGTGCACCAATCACCACACAACCCCCCACCGCCCCCACCCACCCACCACCCCCTGTCACTGATTAACCCCTGATCTCCCATGTCACCCCCTGATCACCCCCTGTCACCCCCTGTCACTGATCACCCCCTGTAAGGCTCATTCAGATGTCCGCATGTGTTTTGCGGATCCACGGATCCGCAAATCCGCAAAACACGGACACCAGCAATGTGCTTTCCGCATTTTGCGGATCCGCACATTGCCAGAACTATATAGAAAATGCCTTTTCTTGTCCGCAATTGCGGACAAGAATAGGACATGTTCTATACTTTTGCGGATCTCCAATTACGGATCCGCAATTACGGATCCGAGCGGGACAAAGTCTGTCCCCATAGAATTGAATGTATCCACATTTCTGTTCCGCAAAATTTTGCGGAACAGAATTGCGGACGCTTGAATGAGGCCTTAGGGTCCCTTAGCGATCGCAGCTTTATAGCTTTTCCTCTTTTTTTGCACATTTTTAGAGATTTTTTCATCCACATTGATCAATGTGAATGGAAAAATCTGTGACGTTCATTTTTTTCTTTCAGCGCAGAGGCTGAACGGAAAAAAATTCTCATTACCCGTATGGTCAATATAAGGAGAATAGCAAAAACTCCTAATTCTGGCCATACGTGTAATGATTGCGGAGACCCCTAAAATGCCAGGGCAGTACAAACACCGCACAAGTGACTCCATTTTAGAAAGAAGACACCCCAAGGTATTCTGTGAGGGGTATGGTGAGTTCATGCAAAATTTTATTTTTTGTCACAAGTTAGTGGAATGTGAGACTGTAAAAAAAAAAAAAAAAATACCATTTCCGCTAACTTGTGCCAAATTTTTTTTTCTGTGAACTCGCCATGCCCCTCACGGAATACCTCGGGGTGTCTTCTTTCCACAATGGGGTCACATGTGGGGTATTTATACTGCCCTGGCATTTTAGGGGTCCTAAAGCGTGAAAATCCAAATGCGTAAAAATGTCCTGTGAAATCCTAAAGGTACTCATTGGTTTTAGGGCCCCTTTGCGCATCTTGGCTGCAAAAGTGTCACTCATGTGGTATCGCCGTACTCAGGAGAAGTAGGGCAATGTGTTTTGGGGTGTATTTTATATATACCCATGCTGTGTGTGAGAAATATCGCTGTAAACGACAACTTTTTAAATTTTTTTATTCAAAGTTGTCAATTTACAGAGATATTTCTCTCACCCAGCATGGGTATATGTAAAAATACACCCCAAAACACATTGCCCTACTCTCCTGAGTACGGCGATACCAAATGAGTGACACTTTTGCAGCCAAGATGCGCAAGAGGCCCTAAAACCAATGAGTACCTTTAGGAGGGCATTTTTACGCATTTTTCTTCTCACGCTTTAGGGCCCCTAAAATGCCAGGGCAGTATAAATACCCCACATGTGACCCCATTTTGGAAAGAAGACACCTCAAGGTATTCGCTGAGGGGCATAATGAGTCCATGAAAATTAAACTTTTGTCAAAAGTTAGCGGAAAGGGAGACTTTGTGAGAAAAACAATAAAAATCAATTTCCACTAACTTGTGCCAAAAAAAATCTTCTATGAACTCGCCATGCCCCTCACGGATTACCTTGGGGTGTCTTCTTTCCAAAATGGGGTCACATGTGGGGTATTTATACTGCCCTGGCATTTTAGGGGCCCTAAAGCGTGAGAAGAAAATGCGTAAAATGCCCTCCTAAAAGGTACTCATTGGAATTAGGGCCCCTTTGCGCATCTTGGCTGCAAAAAGTGTCACTCATGTGGTATCGCCGTACTCAGGAGAAGTAGGGCAATGTGTTTTGGGGTGTATTTTTACATATACCCATACTGGGTGAGAGAAATATCTCTGTAAATTGACAACTTTGAATAAAAAAATTTAAAAAGTTGTCGTTTACAGCGATATTTCTCACACGCAGCATGGGTATATGTAAAAATACACCACAAAACACATTGCCCTACTTCTCCTGAGTACGGCGATACCACATGTGTGACACTTTTTGCAGCCTGAGTGCGCAAAGGGCCCTAAAACCAATGAGTACCTTTAGGATTTCACAGGCCATTTTTATGCATTTGGATTCTCACACTTTAGGGGCCCCTAAAATGCCAGGTGAGTATAAATACCCCACATGTGACCCCATTTTGGAAAGAAGACACCCGTAGGTATTCTGTGAGGGGCATGGTGAGTCCACAGAATTTTTATTTTTGGCATAAGTCAGCGGAAATTGTTTTTTTGTTTTTTTAATTTTGTTTTTACAAAGTCTCATATTCCACTAACTTGTGACAAAAATAAAATTTTACATGAACTCACCATACCCCTCACAGAATACCTTGGGGTGTCTTCTTTCCAAAATGGGGTCACATGTGGGGTATTTATACTGCCCTGGCATTTTAGGGGCCCCTAAAGCGTGAGAAGAAGTCTGGAATCCAAATGCGTAAAAATGCCCTGTGAAATCCTAAAGGTACTCATTGGTTTTAGGGCCCCTTTGCGCACTCAAGCTGCAAAAGTGGCACACATGTGGTATCGCCGTACTCAGGAGAAGTAGGGCAATGTGTTTTGGGGTGTATTTTTATATATACCCATACTTTGTGTGAAAAATATCTCTGTAAACGACAACTTTTAAAAATTTTTATACAAAGTTGACAATTTACAGAGATATTTCTCTCACCCAACATGGGTGTATGTAAAAATACACCCCAAAACACATTGCCCTACTTCTCCTGAGTACGGCGATACCACATGAGTGACACTTTTTGCAGCCTGGGTGCGCAAAGGGGCCCAAATTCCAACGAGTACCTTTAGGTTTTACATGGCGGCTCACAATTTAGCCCCGCCCAAAATGCCAGAACAGTAAACACACCCCACAAATGACCCCATTTCGGAAAGTAGACACCCCAAGGTATTCACTGAGGGGCATAGTGAGTCCGTCTGAGATTTCTTTTTTTTGCCAGAAGTTATCAGAAATTGAAACTTTTTTTTTTTTTTTTCTCAGAAAGTGTCATTTTCCGCTAACTTGTGAAAAAATGAAATGATACATGAACTCACCAAGCCCCTCCGCGAATACTTTGGGGTGTCTTCTTTCTAAAATGGTGTAATTTGGGGGTATTTATACTTTCCTGACATTCTAGCACCTGAAGAAACATGACAGGCGCTCAGAAAGTCAGAGCTGCTTCAAAATGCAGAAATTCACTTTTTGCACCATAGTTTGTAAACGCTATAACTTTTACCCAAACCAATAAATATACACTTATTGGATTTTTTTTTTATCAAAGACATGTAGAACAATAAATTTAGAGAAAAATTTATATAGAAATGTAGTTTTTTTTGAAAAATTTTACAACAGAGAGTGAAAAATATCATTTTTTTGCAAAAATTTCGGTAATTTTTGATTAATAGCAAAAAAAGTAAAAATGTCAGCAGCAATGAAATACCACCAAATGAAAGCTCTATTAGTGAGAAGAAAAGGAGGTAAAATTCATTTGGGTGGTAAGTTGCATGACGGAGCAATAAACGGTGAAAGTAGTGTAGTGCGGAATTGTAAAAAGTGGCCTGGTCATTAAGGGTGTTTAAGCTAGGGGGGCTGAAGTGGTTAAACACAAATCCGTCATACGGCCACTAGTCTGTCTCCCTCGTTCATTCCCAGTGACCTTGACGTATACACTAGAAGGGCTTTTCATATTTTAGAGGTAGTCATAATACCCAGCAATGCTAATGAAATAGATCAATGTGAGTAGAAACCTGCGCGGCTTTAGACATCTATTGATCTGATAGTTAAATACTATCAAGCCTCTACTTGCTTTTAATGTATAGTTTTCCCTGGAGATCCGGCTCTGTTTGTGGCTGAACCCTCTAACCTCATGAGTGAATGTACGAGATTCACTATTAAAAAGAACAATCGCTTGGTGGTTAAGCCCCTCGGAAACAGAAAGACATAAAACACCATCTGGAACCAAAAGGTTAATTCCTTGGGGCCAAATAATTCTGGAAGACAGCACTGAAAATAAATGAACACAAACACACGACTGGATTTACAGTGGGACCTGTAGACACACACCCTATGGTACATTACAGGGGGTGTCTAATGAAAACAGACACCTTCTATAGGCTCTTTCGGCATAAAGGCATGATAGAGAGGGATCCCCAGTTTCATAGCCCCCTCTGTAAACATAGCCCCTAACAAGGAGTTCACCCGGCCTGCGGCCGCCCATGTGTTACATCCTTGGCCATTCCTTTTAAAAGGTTGACGACTAGGCGCTCTCCATAAGGAGTAATGGCACCCACTGAATCTTGAAGAAGGCCTATCCCATGATTAATGCTAAAAATGAAAATCAGACAACATAAAGTACATGACAATCTCTTTCTAACAAAACTAGAACCAGCCCTGTACCTCACATGGATCCAGACATCTTCACATTCATTTTAGGCTGGCAGCTCTCTCCCTATCACAGCTCAGGGGCACGTCCTTTCTGCTGCAGCTCTCTTCCTATAACTGGCACAGCTTCTAATAGTAGATCCAGCTGCTGCCAGTTAAAAGATGGAACTAAGTATGAGCGACCACCTCATCAAGGTAGACAGAAATAGGGAAAACAACAGACAGCAGGTGGTGTTATTCACATGGTAATGCACATAGGCGCGCACCATGACCTGCCACTTTGCGACATCAGGACGCAGTCCACCACTGGTGCCAGGACACAGGCAGTGCTGAAGAGCCAGAGTGGTGGAGGTGCCAGGAGGAGGAGAGGAGAAGTGAGTATTTTTATTTTTTGTCTACTCTAAGGTCTGCATTTTGGGGACGGATAGGTTGGGTGGGGGTTATAGGTAGGGGCAGTGGTCTAATTGTGGGTCTGTTTGAATTTGAGGTCTGCATGAATTTTGGTTCTGATGTGGGGTCTGTATGAATTTGGGGGCTTTGAGTAATGCACTTCACCACTGTGTATCGGCCCGTATATCTGGCCGAGACCCCTGATCTAGCTTATGTTACAGGCTACAAAAAAAGGGGTATACAATGCAGAAGAAGCCTGGGAGTGAAACATACGTTGTGGTCGCCGATGCTCTGCTTTGGTCGGTATTTACCTATAATACGTCTAGCGATGTATTGTGTCCTTTTTTTTGTAGCCTGTAATATAAGGTAGATTTTTTTGCCTGTTATTACTCTTGCCATATTTGGCTTTTTTGGTAGTGATTAGGCGCATTTAATTTGTAGACCATGTTATTCATACCATAGAATCACTGCTGCGGTGTAGTTCTGTCCCTGTATATGGCGTTGCTTTTATGCAATTTTACGCATTTTATGTTCAATAAAGATGTATATGATTTTTTTAACATGTCTTTCCTGTGAGATTTTTGGAGGTTTTTATTATATTGACATGGTGCAGAATGATTTATATTGTTTATTATTATTTAATCCCGAGCTTTGCCAAAATACCAAGTATAAGTGAGCTTATCTGGTGTCTTGGCTTCCATTTATACCAGACACCATGATGTTGTGCCAGATCCATCATACAATAACTGGCAGACCCAACTGACTCATGATGGGGTCCATTGGGTTACCCTTAAAAGTTTCGGAACTTGTGAGATGGAGAAAGTCCCATTTACTTCTATGGGGGCTAGGGAAAAAGTGCAGCACAGCACAGTGAGCTCGGCTATTTCCATCAAACTAGCCACCCTTTGCTACTTGCATGCAGCGGCCAGTCAGATATGGTGAGGCAGGTGGGTGCGGGATCCAAGATAGGGGACTTACATCTATTAGATATTTATGATTTTTCGTGTGGTCAGGCCATAAATGTCTCAGATAAAAATACCTTTTCAAGGAGTTTTCTGGTTTTATAAGATAAAGACGTTATCAGCTTCAGAAAATCCATTTTCCAATGCTCTTATGGAATTCTGAGTTAATACAGCCTCCTCATCTAGTAGCCAGAACGAATTGCCACTACAAAGAGCACCCCTCTCTGAAGGACCCAGCATGCCCATGTTTTATATGACTAGCTTAAAAATTTCAAAACACTCTGCCGGCAGCTTACTGCTATTTGCTGGGCCGCAGCTGGAAGTTCAACCTGAACCAATGGCGAGTCCAGACGCAGCTGGAAATTCTAGGTAAATCGTGAGCACTCGCTACGGCTGCCAACATGCACTTGTAATGGCACCATCATTCTGTCGATTTAAAGGCAATGCACACCTTCAGAGAATTTATTTTTTATAAATGCATTTTACTCATTTTTGGCTAAAAATCTTATTTTTAATTGGCTTTTATAATTAAAATATTGAGCCATTCTGTCACAAAGGGTTAACTGTTTTTCTAGCTGTGTGACTGGTACTTTTACTTTTACTTACTTTGGGCCATCATCTAATAAACCTTATCTCTAAATTACTATAAGGTCATAAACACTTATTTAGACTCCATTCTTAGGCTACATGCACACAAACGTTGTTTGTTTCCGTGTCATTCCGTTTTTTTGCGGATAGGATGCGGACCCGTTTATTTCAATGGGTCCGCAAAGAATGCGGACAGCACACTGTGTGCTGTGCGCATCAGTATGTCCGTTCTGTAGCCCTACAAAAAAATAGAACATGTCCAATTCTTGTCCGTTTTAGGCATTGTTACAATGGATCCGCAAAAAAAACTAATGGCATACGGATGTCATCAGTTTTTTTTGCAGATCCGCAATTTGCGGACCGCAAAACACATACGGTCATGTACATGTAGCCTTATCAGTAAGATAAAAGCTGAGCTATAATGAGTGTATATAATGTCAGAGAGCAGAGATAAGGAGTCAGTCTGCTCCTCAGATGACAGAAAATCCACAGGATGCTACTACAGCATCTCAGCTCCGAACAGAAAAAAGGATTCCATATTTTTAGTAAAGACCAATTGAAAAAAATTATATTTTTTTATCTCAAAATGAGTATAATGCAATAATAAAAGAAACCCCCAAAGGTGTACATAGCCTTTAACTCTCAGATCATATAGATTGGATGCAAATGTAACAAAACCTCATTTGTGATCTATGGGCAGACTCTGAATGGAAACTCAAATGTTTCCATTCACTGACAAGATGAAACTAGAACATGATGAATTGAAGCACAATCAACCAGGCTACTGCCGAGGACATGAGACCTATAATCTAAAAACCATATCTCTCTTTACGTCTGCACATACATGTGATCGTGGATAATTATATATAAGGCTTTGGTTGTCTATAAAACACAGTCAGGTTCTGGAAGTATGGAGGCTCCTAGCTCAATAATACCATTTTTTGGTTTTGTTATAGTCTTTATCTATGGAGAGACGCAGGGTGATTCGCTTCATTAGAGCCACTGTAAATATTTCAAGGGTAAATTGCAGAAATATAAATTCCATAACATAATGTTCGAATTATTATCGTTTCCCTGAAAAAATCCTGAAGATGGGTCATCAGTATTATAATCATCGGAAAACCCCTTTAAATTAATTATCCAAATCTTTCATACAGGATAGATGATCACTGCAATGCATCAAATGTGATTTTTATTACAGATTTTGGACCATATGGCTTCTGCAGCCTGCGTGTATTTGAATACATAGCAAGCTGCAGAACGTCGCTTACTGTCTAAAGGTACTTTCACACTAGCGTTTTGGATTCCGTTTGTGAGATCCGTTTCAGGGCTCTCACAAACGGTCCAAAACGGATCAGTTCAGCCCCAATGCATTCTGAATGGATAAGGATCCATTCAGAATGCATCAGTTAGGCTCCGTTCCGCCTCTATTCCGTTTTGGAGGCGGACACCAAAACGCAGCATGCAGCATTTTGGTGTCCGTCTGAAGAGGCGGAGCCTAACGGATCCGTTTTTTTTTACAATGTAAGTCAATGGGGACGGATCCGTTGTCAGTGACACAATATGGTGCATTTGAAAATGGATCCGTTCCCCATTGACTTTCAATGTAAGTCAAAACGGATCCGTTTTGGACTTTGTCATTTTTCTTTAAAGCTAATGCAAACGGATCCGTTCTGAACGGATACAAACGTTTGCATTAGAGGTGCGGATCCGTCTGTACAAATAAACAGACGGATCCGCACCAACGCTAGTGTGAAAGTACCCTAAAGCTCAAAACATGAAAGTAGTGGCAGCCAAATAGTCCAAAATGTGCAAGAACTCACTGAAAATGCTTTTTTATTACATATTTGACACAGTGCACTAAAAAAAGTGATTAAAGGTATCCATAGCCTTTAAAGGAAACCTGTCACCTTGAGAATGCAAATTATTCTGCAGGCAGCTTTTATTATTTTGTATTATTATTATAATTTGAAAGTGCCATTAATTCCATGGCATTGTACATCCAGACTGGGTTACACAAATATAAAAATGCAATAAACAAGAAACTATTAACAGACTGGTACAGAGGGGCAGAGGACCCTGCCCGCAAGAGCTTACAATCTACAATAAAGAGCAGGAGGAGCTGAGCAGATTAATATATCGTTTTCTGGGAAAAGATTCATTAAACTTGTAGTTTATACATTTAAATCCCTGCTCATTCTAGGCTTTGACGTCCAGGAGGCGGTCCTATCAGTGATTGACAGCTCTCTCTGTACACACAGTCATAGAGGGAAAGCTGTCAATCACTGCTAGGACCGCCTCCTGGACTTCAAAGCCCAGAAATATAACTTATACTGAATATTTTCCCATAAAACTATACATCAATCTGCTCAGCTCCTCCTGCTCTATAACATGCTGCCTGCAGCTCAGACACCATAGTCAACGTGACAGGTTCCCTTTAAGCTAAAAGACAGGGTCAGACAATAGTCTTCATGTTACCAGCATCTAATCTTGGGGGAAGCGTTGAAGGGTAACCCTATTATACTAGGCCTGACCTGTCTTGCTCTGTTCTATTCTTCAACATGTCTAGACATCATACCTCCCAAAATTTTAATCTTTGATTGCCGGACATTTAAAGCTCTGCCCGTTCCATGTAAGACGATTACAACTTCTAGAATTCCACCCTTTAAGCAAATCAACCCTGTTCCATCCCATCCAACATAAAAAATGAAGTAAAAAAAAAAAATGAATAAAATAAAAATGAATACAAAATAAAGAAAATTTACTAATAGTTTTGAATAATATATCTTTAGTGTTTACAGCTCTGATGCTGAGCTGTGGGTCTCCATGGTTACCAAAATCCCGGGTGGTATGATCCTGCAGTTATGTGTTACTCTCACAGCTAACCTACAGTAAAAGAGGCAGGAATGGAAAAGTACTAGAAGCACTGGCAATGATGCACTGCTCTGTATTGATCGTTTTCATTCCCATTGAAACGGAAAGGTAGAAAAATAAAGAAAATTTATAGTTATCACTAGGTAGCCTAGGAGGCAGCCACTTTACCTCCGGTTCTACGATATGAGAAACAGCATTCATGGGAAAGATGCGGGGATGCACTACTCTGACAAAAAGACCAGGTCAACTAAACCCATCCCCTTAATCCGGCCCATGAAGAAAAGAAAGGGACCAGAAGGGGAAGGATCCCTATTTACTCTGGTAGATTCCATCAGAGATATCTTGAAGGAACTTGTCTACAATCTTGAAGAAAGATCAATTCATTTAATTGTTGTCTCATTAATTATGTCTTTAGTATAGCAAATAATTTTTTTTTTAATTCCCTGGGGCTGGTCATAATGGAGGCACACACTTCATTCCTGTATAGGAATTACATCAGCGTATGCGTGCCTTATGACAGCTTTAAAGAATGGAAGTTAATGGACAGAGAAGTCCATCAATACATCCCCCTCCCCCAGAGACCAGGGAGCTGCATACAGAATCTTATATGTGGATATAATTATAGAATTGCTATACTACCTTAGTAGTAATAAATACTCCAGTAATAAAAAACAGATCTGTCATCTCGCATTCCCCCCTCTAATGATAATGACTCTGCTTATGCTGTCCCAATCTAAACAGCAAAGCTGATAGGTGAGCTGCAGAGAACAAGATGTGTCAGTTTATGGTGGGCTCTCTGGTGGCCAGTATGGCCTCCTACACATATGTCAGAACTGATGCCATAATTTTCTATGGGTTTGAGAAAATACATCGAGTGCATCAGCTGTAATGCTGGATGCCAAATAGCGCCAGACACAAAAAAAACGCTGCGTGTCCAGTTTTTCAGTGTACAGACGCCGGATCTGTGCACTGAAGTGCTGTGCACATATATCAGTTGTGTCTGGCTCCAGCATAAAACAATTGGCCAGGGACAACTGATATATGTGAAAGTCACCTATGAAAACTGGATTATTTTAGGAGTACTTTTTATATGGGTAGTCACATGAAAAAATAAAAATGATTAAAGGGTTTGTCCCACGAATAATACTGTACAGTTTTAAAACCTGCACCTGCATCTGAGTACTTCTGTAATTGCATGTAATTAAACATTTTGCAAAGCCACTGAGTTATTCAATAAAATGTATCCGTATAGCGCCACCCGCTGTTTGTTTTTTTTCTTATTTCTTTGACCTGCTCACTGAGATGGCCGCACATGCTCAGTTTCATCCTTCACCTGCCTCCTGAGCTGTGATAGGGAGAGCTGAGACACGCCCCCTGAGCTGTGATAGGAAAAGCTGAGACACGCCCCCTGAGCTGTGATAGGTAGAGCATGGACACGCCCCCTGAGCTGTGATAGGGAGAGCATGGACACGCCCCCTGAGCTGCAGCAGAAAAGACGCTGCCCTTGAGCTGTCAGCTTGATATAAATCTAGCAGAGCAATGAATGTGGAGATCTCTGGATCCATGGGAGGTACAGGGCTGGTTCTAGCTTTGTTAGAGAGAGATTGTCATGTCCTATATGTGTGATGTCATTTTTTACATTAGTCATGGGATAACCTCTTTACATTATATTTGGATTATAATCCTGGTTTAAATGATGTCACATCCTGGTTCCCATTAAACCCATTAGTGGGTATTTATAGTGCCTCAGGATGGGCATATAGGGGGAGATCTATCAAAACTGGTGTAAAGTAGAACTGGCTTAGTTGCCCATAGTAACCAATCAGATTTCACCTTTCATTTTTGAGAGCTCCTTTGAAAAATAAAAGGAGCAATCTGGTTGCTATGGGCAACTAAACCAGTTTTCAACTTTCCAGTTTTCTTAAATCTCCCCCATAGCTCCCAACATGAAAACTGGTAAATATTTAACTGATAGAACATCTTAGCGCAGCCTATAACCTGCTTGTATGCGCTCATTATTAGGGGCCAGTTCACACAGAGTTTTTCGCAGTGATTTTGGCGCAATTCTGATCCAAAAAAACCGCCTTAAAACAGCCTCCCATTAATTTCAATAGGAAGCAGCACTTGCTTTTTATTAGGCTACATGTACACGACTGTTGTGTGTTTTGCGGTCCGCAAATTGCGGATCCGAAAAACATGGATGGCGTCCGTGTGCATTCCGCAATTTCCATAACGGACCGGGCGGCCTATTCTAGAGATGCCTATTCTTGTTCGCAGAACAGACAATAATAGGACATGTTATATTTTTTTTGCGGGGCTACGGAACAGAGCAACGGATGCGGACAGCACACGGAGTGCTGTCCGCATCTCTTTGGCCCCATTGAAGTGAATAGGTCCGCAACTGAGCTGCAAAAACTGTGGCTCGGATGCGGACCAGAACAACGGTCGTGTGCATGAGGCCTTACACATGTAAAAAAGAAGCGTGTAAAACAAAAAGCAGCATGTCCTATCTTGGGGCAGAATCAGTGCTGAATCTTCGTGAAAGTCCATCCATGTACGCTTTTTTTTCGCGCTGAAAAAAGACACGTGTATTACGCGTTGATTTTTTTTGCAAGCGTGAACTGGCCCTTACAGTAACAACAACACCAATCTAACTTTATTTATAACACAGCGGTGAACATCGAGCAGCTTCATTATGACCCCCGTACGCTGCATATTGCTTAGGCCATGTAACCGTCCGTATAGTGATGAGTTATTCTTTCACGTGTCCTACATTATCACTCCATTACTAAAATCATTTTTTTTCTCCTCCCGCAGATATTGGAGTGATCCAGATTTAGTTGATGGGCAGCCAACTGCACTGTATCTACGTTTTCCACATCAATACTCATTTATGGCTTGGTAATTGCAGAACCGCATCCCCTGCCCTTATCTATCACAGCGACCCAAGGAATTATAGTTACATTAAAGCTGTGTCATTTCTTCTCCAAGACCATGTATCATCTGCAGCCTGTTCTGTTGGGGCCAAGTGTGAACACGTGAAAATAGCGGGCATACTGGCAAATATGGATTTGGGGAATGCATACGATATAAGCCAATGCAGGAAGCCCATATATAGTCTGTATGAACCGTACATTACGTGCTCTAAGGGTACGACCCCACGGTGCTGATGGCTACATGCGGCCAAGTCACGCCCACCCGTGGCAGCCAATGGCAGCAGGACTTTGCAGTAAAATCATGAGGTCTGTGGCTGCCGCGGTTGTGCGTGACATGGCCGCATGCATCCAGCCGCGGTGTAATTTGTAATTATTATATCTATAAGGGCTCATGCACACGACTGTATGTATCTTGTGGTCCGCAAAAAATAGGAATGACGTCCGTGTGAATTCTATATATTTTGCAGAACGGAACAGCTGGCCCCTAACAGAGCAGTACTATCCTTGTCCGTAATGTGGAGTAACTTCCGTTTTTTTGCGGACCCATTGAAATGAATGGTTCTGGTTTAGGAGTAGAAAATTGGCTAAATATAAGCCAGCAAGAGAGCTGTCTTACATTTAGAAGCGGCGGACGATCCGCCGAAGTTATGGAGAGGCCGGCGCCCTTTTCATAACTTTCGCGGAACCACTGCTAGATATAGGGGTTATTAAAGCTACTTTCACATTTGCGGCAGAGTGATCCGGCAAGCAGTTCCGTCGCCGGAATTGCCTGCCGGATTCGTCAATCTGCATGCAAACTGAAAGCATTTGAAGACGGATCTTTGGTATTTTGATTGCGGACACTAATACATCCAATGGGAAAAAATGCCGGATGCAATAGTAAACCTCCCACATTGTTGTTATCTGTGTAAGAAAAAAGGAACGCCGCATCCAAAAATTTTAAAATGTCAAAAAGACTGAACTGAAGACATCCTGATGATCCTGAACGGATTTCTCTCCATTCAAAATGCATGGGGATGCGACTGAAGCGTGAAAGAATAACGCTAGTGTGAAAGTACTCTAAGACAGGCATCTAAAACGCTGGTCTTAATAAACGTGCCCCGTAGTCTTTATAGATTCCACTGTATCGCACTTAGCCAGAATCCTACACCGTACTGATGAGGGGCAAGCACCCCGAAACAGCTGTCTATGGATGGACATTTGGCTGGCTATTTTCCCTTGTCATGTCCCTTGTTAAAAAGTCGGACATTGACTCACAGGGAGCCACTTCCAAAAGGTGGCGCTAGCGAGCCGATTCTCTTTCCCTGGTAGATGACTCTTTGTATATTATTTTCCCATGGAGCATTTCCAATAAGTCTCCATACACAGTTGGTCTCCATAAGGGGAGCCAGCATCCCCTAAGCTGGATTCCAACCCTGTGAGTGACAATATGGCTGGTGTCTTGGGGACGTGGGCATTGGCAAGCTCAAGGTCCTCATATCTGCCTGAGCGATTCTCCAATAGAATACAGGTGGGAGTGAGAAAAGTTCAATCAACTGTGTGATAGACGGAAAACCTGAGAAATAATGGAACCTACTGAACTACTATGTCGTGCAAAGTGCAACGTTCACAAAGCCACATTTTGCGCAAAACTGTGAAACTTTTTGTACTTTTCTGCCTTATTTAAAACATGTAGGTGAATAGTGGAAAGGACAATGTCTGAAGCAAGACAGATTTACTATAATTTACATATAATGGCTTAAATTGTAGCACAAATCTATGCCATCCACTTCATGTGCTTGGTGCACCTTATTCCAGCGCACTTTTGATTAAGATGGGTGAAGGAAACACCATTCCCCCCTTAGTGTATTCAAAGTGGCCCCTGTACACCCACTGGTCTAATGCAGTGACCTGCAACCTCTGGTTTAACCCCTTATTGACGTTTTTCTTCCTTTTTTCATCGTCGAGTTCCAAGAGCTATAACTTTCTAAATTTTCCGTCTATATAGCTTTATGAGGGCTTGTTTTTGGCGGGACAAGTTGTAGTTTTTAATGGCACCATTTTGGGGTACACATAACTTTCTGATTAACTTTTATTAACTCTTTCTGGGAGGGAGATGGGAAAAACAGCAATACTGCCACTGCGTTTTTACGCTATAAATTTTACGGCGTTCATTTTTTGGCATAAATAACATAAAATCTTTATTCTCTGGGTCAGTACAATTACAGTGATACCAAATACATATTTTACTACTTTTTTGCAATAAACCCCCTTTTTTTTAAAAGAAAAAAATGTTATTGCATTGCAGCTTCCCAAGACCCATAACTTTTTTATTTTTCTTTCTATGGAGTTGTGTGAGGGCTTGATTTTTGAGGGATGACTTGTATTTTTCATTGGTATCATTTTGGAGTAAATGGTGCTTTTTGATCGCTTGTTATTACGTTTTTCCGGTGACAACTAAGAATAAATGAGCAATTCTGAGCAATGAGCAATTTTTTTTTACGGCGTTCACTGTAAGGGATAATTTATGTGATATTTATGTAGTCCGGGTTGTTAAGGATGCGGCAATACAAAACATATGGGGGAGATTTTTTTGGGAATTTTTTTACATTGAAAAGTGTATTTTTTTTAATGGATTTTTTTTATTTTATAAATGTGCTTTTTTTTCCTTTTTTTTTACCACTTAATAGTCCCACAAGAGGACTATAACAGACAGTAATTGAATTGCTTTTAAAATGCAATGCATTATCCCTATTGTGCATTGCATTTTAATGGAAATTCTATTCTAACATTGACCGGCAGGCTGCACCAGAGAGGCGCAGCCTGCACCAGAGAGGCGCAGCCTGCTGAAAATTACTGAAGGCTGGTCTGGGCCCTACATCAGACCCCTACCAGCCTTCACACACATCGGCACGCCGCGATCGCACTTGCGGGGTGCTGATGGGAGACAGAGGGAGTCCGCTCCCTCTGTCAGCACTTTACATGCGGCGGGCGCCATTGCCCGCGGTATGTAAAGTGTTAAACACCTGCTTGTCCTGGCTGTTAGAGCAGGGCCGTGGCTCTCATGTGAGACCCGTGCAGCGCTTAGACCGGGCTGCCATACGGCAGCCCAGCCTAAGGCCCCTTAGTGACTGCCGTATGGGTGGTCACTAAGGGGTTAAAGGGGTAATCCAGGAATAAATATTGATGACCTATCCTTAGGATAGGTCATCAATATCAGATCAGCGAGTGTCTGACTCCTGGGACCCCATGATCAGCTGTTAGAATGGGCAGAGCTCATGAGCGCCACAGTCTCTTCCCAGGCCATGTGATGTCACCGTACATCGGTCACATGGCCTAATTGCAGCTCAGCCCCATTTAAGTCAACGGGGCTTAGCTGCAATACCAAGCATTGCCACTATACAATGTATGGCGCTGTGCTTAGAGAGATGACGGGAGTCGGCTGTGCTCAACAGAGCTCCGGTGAGCGCCGCTGCTCCCTGAAACAGCTGATCAGCCGGGGGTGCTGGGACTCGGACCCCTGCCGATCCTGGGGATAGATCGTCATTATCAATTCCTGGATAACCCATTTTAATTAACAGTTAGAAGACTGATGAATGGAGAGCACTGCATCAGACCAGTAGATGCCTTATATTACCCTGGGGAGATTTATCATAGCATGTGTAAAGGAAAACTGGTTTAGTTGCCCATAGCAACCAATCAGATTCCACCTTTCATTTTCCAAAGGAGCTCTGAAAAAAAAGGTGAAATCTGATTGGTTGCTATGGCCATCTAAGCCAGTTCTACTTTACACCAGTTTTGATAAATTTCCCCCAATATATTATAATATTTGCATTCGCCAAATGGAAATTTCTTGGAAGACTGTCACTACTGAAATGTATCTGCTAACGTTTCTATCTGTAGCGAACCATCAAATTAGCATTATGTTACCACTGACAACCCTGACTACCTGGTGACCTATATTTCATCTTTTCCCCTGCAGATCACCACTTCTCAGACTACCTGATGCACACTGTACATTGGCAGTCAGTGACACTCCCTGCTTGTCCGGCCCTGCTCTTCGATTGGCCAGCACTGCTCACATGGCCTTGGATTGTCCCGCTAGCCAATCCAAGGGCAGCAGGAAGTGTCAAGGACTGATTTATTTTTCTAGAACCGAAGGGTCACTTTAACTTTAGCATTAAAGAGATAATGTCATGATTAATGTAAAAAATGAAAATCAGACATCATATAGTACATGACAATCTCTTACTAAAAAATCTAGAACCAGCCTTGTACTCACATGGATCCATTCATTGCTGCAATTGCTCTGCTATATTCTCTTGTATGGCATGTCCTTTCTCAGGCGGTGTGTCCTTTCTGTTGCAGCCATCTCCCTGTCAGTGCTCAGGGGGGTGTATATTTTCTGTTACAGCCCTTTCCCTGTCAAAGCTAAGAGGGGTGCATCCTTTCTCAGAGGGCATGTCCTTTCTGTTGCAGATCTCTTCCTGGAACTGTCACAGCTTCTAAGAGTAGATATGGTTGGTGGCAACTGAAGTATAAAGCTGAGCATGTGCAACCACCTCAGTAGGCGGACATGCCCCTACTATACACATTAAACACCAGGGGCTGCTTTATAATGAAGTAAAGAGAAGATCTCATAACTGGAGCATTTTTGTAGCAGGAAGTAAATTACAATAATAAGTCGTTTTTCAAGCTGAATTATATCAAAATAACAGTTAATGGTGGCACAAGCCCGTTAATTATCAGTCATGTCAGTACACTTATGGCCAGCTTAAGGGCTCATGCACACGACCGTATGTATTTTGCGGTCCGCAAAACACGGATCCGCAAAAAATACGGATGACGTGTGTATGCGTTCCATATTTTTCCAGAATGGAACAGCTGGCCCCTAATAGAACAGTCCTATCCTATGCGGACAATAATAGGAGATGTTTTCTATTTTTTGCGGAACGGACATGCGGAAATGGAATACACATGGAGTAACTTCAGTTTTTTTTCGGACCCATTGAAATGAATGGTTCCGCATACTGTCCACAAAAAAAACGGAACAGACACGGAAAGAAAATACGTTTGTGTGTATGAGCCCTAAAGTGGAGATCAGCTCCACTACGTGAACAGCCCATTGATTTCAATGGGATCTATGTAAAGCTTCATTTCCTCTGTGGTGCAAGGAAATTAAATACTTACTGACGCTTTCGTCCCAAGATCCCAGCTGACTGCTGGGAGTCCTAGCAGCGGGACCCCCTATGATCACTAGTGACCCTTTTAAAATATATGCTCATTGACTCTAAGGCCTCATGCACACGACCGTTGTTTGATTCCGTGTCCGTTGCTCCGTTTTTCGTGATTTTCTGCGGACCCATTGGTTTTCAATGGGTCCGTGAAAACCTCGGCAAATGCACCGTTTGTCCTCCGCGTCCGTGGTCCGTGATTCCAGTCCGTCAAAAAAATATAACCTGTCCTATTCTTGTCCGTGAAAAACGGTTCACGGACCCATTCAAGTCAATGGGTCCGTGAAAAAATGCGGATGGCCATCCGTGTGTCATCCGTGTTCCGTGTCCGTTTTTTTGCGGATCCCTTGGCGAGCACTTGGGAAAAATTGTCAGCCTGTCTTTTGGTAAAATCTTTTGGGTCATGTCCGCTAAAAAAAACGGAAGACACACGGAAACACAACGGAAGGCAAAAACGGACACGGATCACTGAACAACGGAACCCCTTTTTGCGGACAGCATAAAAAAACGGTCGTGTGCATGAGGCCTAACAATGAGAAGTAATTAACAGCAGATAATAAAATGAGCAATTGGGATTTTTTGGGATTGGGAGGATTGAGGCCTGTTCATAGTTTAGGTGTTTTTTAGGCTTTGACCAAAAATTTAAATAAAAAAAATTGAATATGCATTTTATTTCATGTGGTACGAAACACAAAGCTTTGCAACACAGGTAACACCAAGCCAAATATACAAATATAACAAAAATACACAAAAGAAAATATGTGGAATGTTGTGTACAAACACAAAAGATATATATATATATATATCATAGTGCAGAGAGAGAATTGCATCTAGCACTAATATACAGTAAGTGCCCCCATCAGTCTGGAGTGAAATACATGGTCCAATCAGCTCTTGATGTATTTACTGCACCGCTGCAAATAAATCCTGATGTCCTCCTTTGCTTTCTATGTAGACCGAGGATTCTGGTTTTTATTTGTCGAATTGCAACCTCTTTACTGGGTGACAGCTCTACAACGCATTGCCTCCGTCAATATTATCGATGGATTTGTGCACATAACCTACAACTGGGCGTCTGACCTGTGACTCCAGTTAAGTAAATGTCCCCCCCATAAAATGCTCCATAAACTCCTCATCTGATCAACCCATCGGACTTATCCATAGTCTTAGAATAAAGAGATTACATGTGATCCAATTAGTTAAATGTAGATTGCTACATGTCTTTAAGACATGGGCAACTGCTGCTGATGCTGACATCTCCAAGCACAAGTGATATGAGAGGCCACCAAATGGCAGAATCTATGATGTATGGCAGTAGTCTCCAAAGCATTGCTCTCCTGAGGCTATAAAACTACAAATGATGGGGGTGAAAGGTTGGAGAGTGGAGACAACTGATTTACAGAATAATCAAGCAAATGTGTGGAAACAGATGAAAAAAATCTATGGCACAAAGTATCATCTTTAATGGATGTCTATACCTTGAGTAGGACACTACTCTGAGAAGCTAAGACCAGGTGGTTGCAAACTATCTACCCTGATTATAATTGCCAGTTGCCAATTCTATTCAATTTATGTTCGGTACAACATTGGTAAATCCAGTTTGGGTGGTTGCGGGGTGAATGGGCAGTTTTATTTCAGAATAAAGGTCTACAGGAACTATACCATGCAGATGAACCTGGCGAGCTAGAGGAGTTGAACAAGTTTTCTCCACTTGAGTGTCAGCACAGCCATAGGTCATCATGCTCCAAACCAAAAGCCATCATGAGTCCAAGGTAAATTTACTGCAGCATCCATCAGCATTCAGACACAAATGTTAGCAACCAAGCTTGGGATTCCCCTGATTCCCAATCCAGTTGAGGCATTGGTATTGCATTTTCTGTTTAAAATGGATTCCATGCAGAATAACCTTAGCGGTAACATAAAAGAATGATGCATCAGAGTTAACCTTTAGTGCATCGCTACACATCCAGACTTCAAGGTCCCGGTGTGAAAGTGATGAGAAATAAATTAAATGAACTGCACTGTGAGCATGCAAACAGGACATAAGAAAGAGGGTGGTGGAAAGAGGCTGCTTCAGAATGCACACAGCACAACAGGCAACGTTCAGACTCAGAAACCAACATTTGTCAATGGTTCTGAACCTAACAAAAGTGTGACCACGCCATGGTACAGAAAACATCACACATGGAATCTATCAATGGTGCTAAGAGTTACTCAAGTGTGATCTGTCACAGGAGCTGAATCTTACACAACTGTGATGTCTATAGAGCTGGACCCAACACCAGCATGAAGTGTACATAGTGCTGAAATCAACTCAAGTGTTATCTTAACTGTACACAAGTGTAAGGTGTCAATAGTACTAAACCAACTCAAGTGTCATCTAGAACATACACACGTATAAGGTGTCCATAGTACTAAACCAACTCAAGTGTCATCTAGAACATACACAAGTATAAGGTGTCCATAGTACTAAACCAATTCAAGTGTCATCTAGACCATACACAAGTATAAGGTGTCCGTAGTACTAAACCAACTCAAGTGTCATCTAGACCATACACACGTATAAGGTGTCCATAGTACTAAACCAACTCAAGTGTCATCTAGAACATACACACGTATAAGGTGTCCATAGTACTAAACCAATTCAAGTGTCATCTGGACAATACACAAGAATAAGGTGTCCGTAGTACTAAACCAACTCAAGTGTCATCTAGACCATACACAAGTATAAGGTGTCCATAGTACTAAACCAATTCAAGTGTCATCTGGACCATACACAAGTATAAGGTGTCCGTAGTACTAAACCAACTCAAGTGTCATCTGGACTGTACAAAAGTGTAAGGTGTCCAGAGTACTAAACCAACTCAAGTGTCATATAGACCATACACAAGTATAAGGTGTCCATAGTACTAAACCAATTCAAGTGTCATCTAGACCATACACAAGTATAAGGTGTCCATAGTACTAAACCAACTCAAGTGTCATCTGGAATGTACACAAGTGTAAGGAGTCCATAGTACTAAACAAACTCTAGTGTCATCTGGACCATACACAAGTATAAGGTGTCCATAGTACTAAACCAACTCAAGTGTCATCTGGACTGTACACAAGTATAAGGTGTCCATAGTACTAAACCAACTCAAGTGTCATCTGGACCATACACAAGTATAAAGTGTCCATAGTACTAAACCAACTCAAGTGTCATCTGGACTGTACACTAGTGTAAGGTGTACATAGTACTAAACCAACTCAAGTGTCATCTGGACTGTACAGAAGTGTAAAGTGTCTATAGTATTAACCAACTGAAGTGTCACCTAGACTGTACACAAATGTAAGGTGTCCATAGTACTAAACCAACTCAAGTGTCGTCTGGACCATACACAAGTATAAGGTGCCCATAGTACTATACCAATTCAAGTGTCATCTGGACCATACACAAGTATAAGGTGTCCATAGTACTAAACCAATTCAAGTGTCATCTGGACCATACACAAGTATAAGGTGTCCATAGTACTAAACCAACTGAAATGTCATCTGGACTGTAAAAAAGTTCAAGGTGTCCATAGAACTAAACAAACTCAAGTGTCATCTGGACCGTACACAAGTATAAGGTGTCCATAGTACTAAACTAAGTCAAGTGTCATCTGGACCATAGTCCATAGTACTAAACTAACCTACATGAGTGACATCTGTCCATGGTGCTGAACCGTGAGATCTCTCTGTATTACTGAATCTTACACAAGTATAAGGTGTCCACAGTACTAGGCCAAGGATCAGCATCCACAGGCACTCCAGCTGTTTGGAAACTGTAACTTCCACAATGCTCCATCCATACACCTCTATGGGAATTACCAAATCCGCTGAGCAATGCACATGCTGGGAGTTATAGTTTTACTACAGCTGGAGTATGAAAGGTTGCTAACCCCTGTACAAGAACAAATAAGTGTCATCTATACATGGTTCTGAACCTTACAAAAGTGTGATCTCCAAACTACTGAACCTTCCACAAGTGTGAATTCTCCACAGTACTGAACTTTACACAAGTCTGATCTCACCCCATAACTGAACCTTACACAAGTGTAAGATATCTATAGTGTTTGACCAGCCTGAGTGTGATCTGTCCATTGGGCTGAACTTTACACAATTGTGCTCCATCCATGCTGCATAACCTTAGAGTGTGGTGTGATCTGTCCATGGTGCTGGAAGCTGGTGCATCACCCATTCATTCCTAGGTGGACTGTTACAGACAGGCAGCCTCAGATGCGAGAGAGAGAGAGAAAGAGATAAAATGCAAGAGGCACTCACCTTCCACAGTTGCAGTGACAGACCCGGTCTTCCCCTCTTAAATGCGGTAAGATGTAATTGTGAAATCGGTCCAAAAGAGCGTTCATGTCCATCAAGCAAGCTATTGCCTGTAAGAGCCCATAACCAAGGCATCTGGTCAACTCTAGATGGAATAAAACATTGACTCTAGTTTGCTGGCTAAAAAGACTGGAGCAGTCTTCACAATGCTGACACTAAAGGACACACAATGCACAGTGACACACAGTGACAGAAACACAGTGACAGACACACACATAGTGACAGACAGACACACAGTGACAGACAGACACATGGACAGAAACACACACAGTGACACACAAACAGCGACACACACACACAGTGAAACACACACAGCAACACACACTGTGACACACACACAGCAACACACAGTGACAGACACACAGCGAGACACACTGTGACACACACAGCGACACACACTGTGACATACACAGCGACACACTGTGACACACACACAGTGACAGACACACTGTGATACACACAGCGACACACTGTGACACACACACAGTGACAGACACAGCGACACACACTGTGACACACACACAGTGACAGACACACTGTGACACACACAGCGACACACACTGTGACATACACAGCGACACACACTGTGACACACACACAGCGAGACACACTGTGACACACACAGCGACACACACTGTGACATACACAGCGACACACACTGTGACACACACACAGTGACACACACAGCGAGACACACTGTGACACACACAGCGACACACACTGTGACACACACAGCGACACACACTGTGACACACAAACAGTGACACACACACAGTGACAGACACACAGCAACACACACTGTGACACACACAGCGACACACACTGTGGCACACACAGCGACACACATTGTGACACACACACAGTGACACACACACACAGCGACACACACAGCAGCACACACTGTGACACATACAGTGACACACACAGCGACACACACAGCGGCAGACACACAGCGACACGCACAGCGACACACACTGTGACACACAGTGACAGACACACACAGTGACAGACAGACACACACAGCGACACACACAGTGACAGACACACAGCGACACACAGTGACACACACACTGTGACACACAGGCAGAAACACACTGACAGACACACACACACACAGTGAAAGACACACACAGTGACACACACACAGATGGAGTCACTATGACATTGCTACAGATACATGAAGTGAGCAGAGTTCCTCTTACCATGACAATGGACGCCCCCAGCACCATAAAGATCATGGTGTTCGCGCTCATGTACATATATAGGATATTGACCAGGTTGTCTCTGTTTCCCCTAAAAAAGCCGGTTCTCTTCTTCTCTTTCCTCCCTCTTCTCCGCAAAGGTCAGAATTGGTCATCTCCCCTCCCCCCCAAAAAAAGCTGCAATCCTTGATGTTGAAGAAGAAGCCGAGGATCCAGTAGTCACATATGGCTGTATACAGTCATGTTGGGAAAGTGCTGCACCCCCTGAAGGATTAGTGAAGCCCCCTCCCTCCCTTTCTTAGGGAAGTGTGGGGGTCGTCTCAGTCTTGATCGCCCTTCCTTCACTCCCCCCTATTATAAAACAAGGTGTCAGGCTTCTTCCTTCCGCCTCCCAGTTTTTAGGGCTGCCAGGACGGCGAACCCCCCTTCTCTGCATCAATGGATAAGCGAAGGATCGCGGCTGAGGAGGCAGGGGAGGCTGGGCAGAGGATCGCGGCTGAGGGGGTACAGGAGGCTGGGCAGAGGATCGCGGCTGAGGGGGTATAGGAGGCTGGGCAGAGGATCGCGGCTGAGGGGGTACAGGAGGCTGGGTAGAGGATCGAGGCTGAGGGGGTACAGGAGGCTGGGCAGAGGGGCAGCGCTCCCCCGGGCTTCATGAAGGCTGATCACTTCTTAATCGCTGCTCCCCCCCCAAAACAAGCATCTATGGGCGCCCAGAGACGGCTGGAGAGCGGAAGTGGGGGGGCCGGGGAGGGGGACGTGATGCAGCCTGCACGCCCTGCTCCCTCTTGGTGACATTGCAGCCACAATTGATATTCTGCACCATGCAGTCCCAGCCACTGGGCTTCCACCTACTAAAATATGCTAATGCCACCAGCCATTGTTTTAAGTGCACAGCAGGTAGGGAAGGTGGCACCCCCACACAAGCTGGTGCCCCATACCTGGGCACTGCTGCAAGGGGATAAAACTGCAACACTGGGAGTGACAGATAGATACAGATCAGACCTTCCATGGACTGCTAGGGAGCTACAACTTGCACACAAAGGGGTTAAGCGTGGACTTTAGCTTCCTCTAGTGTGGGTATAGGTACAGTGCATTGGGGAAGTGCAGTAGTCAGATGTGCCAGGGAACTCTGTGCAGGAAGGGGGTTGTAGTAGCTGTCAGTGCACTAAGGTGAATCCAGCAGGCAGAGAGGTGTATGCTGCATGGAGGTTACCCGCTGGGGCCATCTACTGGTGATCTGGGGATTATACAGCTGTAGCTGCTGCACCATATCAAATCTGGATTACCAGAACAGGGGTATCCTGGCCCCCATGCCTGGCAGAGTGGTGACTCTGCGTAGTTTTCACCCATTCACTGTCATTTCTTTTTGTGGCCACTGGATTAAGGACCAGTCACCCGTCCTTGGGATTGCTGGGTTTCCCAGCTGTCAGAGCCCAACGACTACATCAGGATGACCTGCAGCCAGATTTAGCAACCCGTCTCTTTGATGCTTTTCTTGGACCTGTCCACTAGGATATGGTGGTTTTATAAGGATAGGTGCACCTAGCCTTTCTGCTGCTTGAGGCGAAAAATGAAATGGCACCCCCCCCCCTTATGCCAATTTTCTAACCTAACCCCTTTGCCACATGGCGCTTCTGCTGCGCCCCTCTTGCTCTTCCTGGTGCTGCCTGAGGCGATCGCCTCACCTAGCCTCATCGGTGGGGCACCCCTGTGTGGCCTTTTACTTTTTTGGGCACTGCTGTTGGTGGCAGTTTTTGCAAAAGTTTAATATATTGTAGCTGTTTGATTACCATTTTTCCCCTGGATCCAAAGCAGGGAGGGGGTCTCACAATGTATTTTTGAGGCCTCCACAACCTTTATAGGAAAAGAGTATGAAAATCAATAAAAAGAATTATAAAAGAAAAAAAAAAAGCAAAAGAGTTTTACAGCATGATCATCACAGAGGAGGTTAGATTCTGAGGGTGAGAAGCACACATTGGTGATGCGGTGGTGGACCTGGGGTCTCCTATTTGATCACATATGGGTGAGTATACTACCGTCAGTGGGTACACCGCTCTAATGTGTTTTTACACCCTATGCAGGGGGTTATAGAGGCCATTATACAGAGATTGCCCCAGCTGGGGGCATTTCTGCTGCAGTGGGGCACATAGAGGCCATACACAGTTAACTACAATGTAATGAACCCACAAAGCAATTGTGGCGGACATAGGACACTTGCTGCTGTTCGAACATGTGAAACACTGACTGGACAGTGTCAGCATAAGGAGCCCACCTCACTGACGAGTAAATGTTTTTTGTTGGTTAGCAATTTATTCATACATTTACAGGAGGAATAATAGAGGAATCGCCCAATGCAGAGTTCGAGTGTTGCTATGGGCAATACAAACATTTGCTAAAACAGAGATGCCAGGAGCGGTGACACGTCCTCTAACATAGAAAGCTCAGTGAAAGAGTGCCCACAAGACCGACCCGATCTCCTCTCCCGTAGGTCACATCATTTTCATTGGCAGGCCATGCCAGTAATGTGGCCTATAGGGCTGTGCAGGTCATGCTTGTGACACGATTATTCTCTTCGCCCGGTATACTGGACCTATCCACCCCCATATGTCCAAGGCTTTTCTCCTTTTGTAGGAAAAGATTCAATAAAACTTGTAATTTATACATTTATATCTCTGCTCTTTCTGATTTCAGCTGTACACAGAGGCTTATCAGAGACTGATTGTAGACACTATGTCAGAGCTATCTGAGATTAGGAGTCTGATAAAAGAACCGCTTCTACACTGCTTTTGTTATGATCATCACAGGAGCCTTCTGTGTGTCTTGTAAGTGTAATTACCCCCTGCTTCTGAGTGAAATGCATCTAGCTGTGCAGCTGAAACAGAATAATGTGGCTAAGGAAGACTTTAGGGAAGCCCGAAAAGACCTTTTTTTTCCCCATCTGAAGTCATGATTCCTCCCTGCTTAAGTTGCTTTTGGACCAATGACTGTTCACATTAAATTGGAGAAAATGACGATTATTCTAAAAAACTAATATATAGCACTATATTCTATAGTGCTATTTATTCGTGTTTTAGAATAGTCGCATTATGCGAATATTACATTGCCGATTTTTCGCAATCAATAGAATAATCTCGAATACGAATATTCTCAAATATATGAAATATTCTAACAAATATCTGCAAATTCGAATATTGCCCCTGGCGCTCATCAATAATATTGATGACTGAGATAGATCATCAGTATCAGAATGGCGGAGGTCTGACTCCCGGCAAGCAAACTGTTCTGCCACTGGAACTAGCAGAGCTCCGTACACCGAGTGTCGGGAGCTGGACCCCTACTGAACTGATATTGATGAAATAGTCTATAAATACATTTTTATACTATGTTCCTATTGAACCATAAGGTATCCCTGGTCAGGCGACAGCTCCACACGAGGAGAGAGAAGGTATCGGTTTGGCTCATAAAATGTTTTTTGATCAAACAAATATAATTTAGATTCCGTCCTTCATATGGAAAATACTTTAATAAAAAATAAGGACTAAAGAACAGTAATGGGATAGGTCAGAGGTCCACATACTTGCAGTGATTACCATCTTGTCATCAGGCACATGCAAGACTGATCACTGCATAGAAATGTCCTATGAACTGTATGGTTAACATGGTTAATTTACCCAAATGTCCCAACCATTAGGGTCTTTTACAGCAACGCACTTAACAGGCAAATGGCAAGATTAATATCCCGGTCACACAAGCTGTACCACAGTTGGCCTGCATGGTCCTTAGGTCAGGGGTACGAAGCAGTCACTGTGATTTATCTGTGGACTTCTTGCATTTCCAGCCTCGTTATCGGAGGCCTAGCACATTGACGAGATTCTACAATGTGGCAGCTCCAAAAGCCAGTCACTATCTGAATCAGTCAGGGAACCAGAAGATACCAGGACAACCTGAGGTGACGCGATGGCCACGTTTGTCCAGACAAAAATGTCCAACTAGTTACCCATACACAAGATTGTTTAGGCCGACAGCTCTCTCCCCCAATCATCCCATACGTGTTCACGCTTGGCCGAGGCACCATACCTAGTGAATGGGGAGAATGCTGCTGTCAGACACCTCTGGAAGAGGTTTATCTCATGGGAACGAAAATATTGGGCAGCTGAAACCCAATGTGCCTGATCCTTATCTCCTCCAACATCAGCTATCAGGGGGGGGGGGGGGGGGGTCAGAAGACCACCATACACATTAGATGGTCATGAAGCCCACCAAAAGCAACAGATTCAGTAGATACACATCTAATCTGGATGGCCAGTTTAAAGGGTCACTAACTTATCAAAAGTTTAGATCAGTGGGGGGCTGAGCGCCGAGACCCCCATCGATCTCTAGAATGAGGGTAGTGAAGCACACGCAGATCACGCTCTCTCTTATTGAGACAGCCCCAGAGACTTAGAGCCAGTCCCGTGCAGCAAGGAGGGAGCGCGCGATGTGAGCGATTCTCTACCCTCGTTCTAGAGATTGTAGGGGTGTTAGCACTCCGATCCCCACCGATCTAAATTTTTGATATGTCTCTAGGACAGGGATTCTCAACCTGCGGCCCTCTCCAGGTTGGGCATCCCTGCTCTATGACATATTAAATGTTTTTTGAAAAGTGACTTTTATAAACATATTGGATGAGATTTCTTACCAAACACGTTTTCGTATTCGATCCAATAATTTTTTTTTATCTGGGCCACATCTACACTTTTCTGTGAGTTGTACACAGATACCAATTAGTAATATTAATGGCCATATATACAGACTAAGGTAACTTATGGGTTTGTGGCGTACAACCAATTCCATTTAGTCTTGGTCAGGGGTGTTCACAGACATCAGAGCCCCACATCAAAATGCAGAAGGGGGTCCATCACCAACTGAGACCAGGTCTATGCCAATTCATTTCCATGTACTGTATATTGGCATAGCTGTTATTTCAGACTTCATCAATGATATGGGTGCTTACAGCCACCACTAGGGGGAGCCAAGTGGGTATGGATTTATATACCTTTTATTGAACTCCATGGGAGCTTTGCGGTTCTGGATGCCAGTGAGCTCTCCCCTAGGGAGGCTGCAGGTAGAGTCAGGGCAGGCAGTTCTGTGCAGCCTGCATCTATAGTAGACAAGAACGTCGTTACACAGTCCTATAACAATGTTTCGTAATAATCGCTCAGACATAAGCCAGTTTTCACACACTAAAGACAAACCACACGACTTAGAGTACATTTCCAATTTATTACCTATTATTTTACAGATATTAATATTCATATTTGTAGATCTGGCATCACAACCATATACGTCAGTATTAACCCATCTACTGACAAGTGGGTCCATCAAAGTCTCTTTCCCTTCTGACAGTGAAGGGTTACAAAGTAACTAGAACCAGATTCCTCATCGGGAAGGAATATACTGTATATATAAAAAGATTAAAATAATACTCATCCAGCACAAATTTTAGGCAATCCTGATTTTTTTTTTTTTTTTAGATCTCTTTCATAGTCTATCATATTTCCAATATATACACAAACGTTTGTACATCCCTGTCCTTTGGGACAAAATACCTGAAGGGAAAACACTTTTTTGGGGAAAAATAAATTTCAAAGAAAATAAAAAAAAAATCCCAGGAAATGCAATATAATAACATAATCATAGAATAAGGCCTGAGTGGATCTGCGTCAATAGAAGCAGACAGTATGGAGAAAGGTCCGACCACTTTTGTCTTCAAACTCCTGTAGTAGCTCATCTATCTCATTCTCCATGTCGTCTGTGTGTTGTATCTGAAAGAGAGAGCAGACGTTCTTAGACATAATACAGATGCTCACTGCTACGCGAAGCAGCCATATATTATAATTTCACATATTAGTGGTTACTTTGAGTAAAAATAAAATTAAACTAAGTTTCCGTCTGTAATCTTCATTACTTCACTCATTTTCAGACCTTCTGAGATTCAATTTAGAACCTGCCCCAAGTTTCAGACTTTTCTCATGTGGATATGTCCCCCCTAGTACATGAGGTCTGTGTGTCCAGGATACTACCATCTTCACTAGCTCATGTATCAGAACTGATTCATTCTTGGACCGATTTTCCCTTCTAGATCCTATGAGGGGTCTCTTCTCGCTTGTATGGACAGCCCCTGATGGATGGTGAGGGTTGTGCGATTCCCTCCCCCCTGCAGAGTCTGTGGTGGACTTTATGCTTTCTTTCTACTGCTATTCTCCCCCTGCAAAATGTCTTGTGTGCTTCTCTTCCCATGTAAAGCCTGCGTAATGTGTGCTCCTTGGATGCTTTCCCTTCTCCACTATTTGATCTGCCATGTATCTCCTCCCCTTCCCTAATGCTATCTCTACCATCAAGAGAAGGGAGGCAAAAGCTGTCAGAAACAGAAGCAGTGCTCACAGATTTATTGACTGACATACACACCGCAGATAAAAAATTGTAGAAAATACTTAATGAGGGTTATTTAGAACGTTGCTTAATTTTGCATTTAGAAAGTAACTGAGAAATTAAAAAAAATATACGTGTCCATAGCATTTAGAGCTAACCTTCCTACACCGGTGTCCTGGGGGTGCATATTTACACATGAATCCTCATGATTTTCAAGTAATTTGTTTCATAATGTGAATTCATGGACTGAAAGGGAAACTAAATGAGTGATTGACAGAAAACATGAAACTTAGGGTACTTTCACGCTTGCGTTGTTTGATTGCGGCAGGCAGTTCCGTTGCCTGAACTGCCTACCTGATCAGGCAAACTGTATGCAAACGCTTGTCATTTTTTCTGACTGATCAGTCATTTTTCAGACTGAAAAAGGTCTAAAAAATGCCTGATCAGTCAGAAAAATGCATTGCAATACCAGATCAGTTTTTTCCGGCGTCATCCGGCAAAACAGATCCGGTATTTATTTTTTTCACATTTTTAAAGGTCTGCGCCTGCGCAGACAGGAATGCCGGATCAGTCATTGCGGTATTTTTAATGCCAGATCCGGCACTAATGCATTGCTATGGAAATTAATGCCGGATCCGGCATGTGTTCCGGAACTTTGGACGGAGATAATACCGCAGCATGCTGTGGTATCATCTCGGCCAAAACGTCGTTCAGTGACTGAACTGAAGACATCCTGATGCATCCGGAACGTATTTCTCTCCATTCAGAATGCATTAGGATATAACTGAAGCATTTTTTTTATGGTATTGAGCCTCGAGGACGGAACTCAATGTCGGAAAAGTTTAACGCTAGTGTGAAAGTAGCCTTAGCCTGCCTCCTGTGTAGAAACAGTCAACTGTATCATTCCGAACAGGTCAGTCTCCATTATGAGGGTTTTGTCGTCATGACATCCACAGGACACAGGCCGGGCTATACAGTCCCCAGGGATAGCACAGGGGAAAGCGATGTCTGACCATACATTTAGTGTTTAAATAAATGTGGCTCCAAGCGATGGGTCCTCGATGGGGATCCCATCTAAGAGGTCCATACAGCCAGGGCTGGTCATAATGAGACAACCCCTCTAATTACGTCCTGAATGGATGGATCTAAGGCTGGGTGCCCACTACTGCTAATATCACCTATAAACAAGAGCCTCTGGTAGAGAAATGGTGTCCTTGAGTAGAGGACAGCAGATTAATAGACTGTCCCAGTTCATAAATTAAGATAGGAAGGCGTTTTGGAAAGAGTAGCTGTCCAGGCTGTGCTGCCAAGTGTCCTGCAGTCTCCTCATGGTACGTACAGTAAAGGCGGACAAGTATACAGTGTGATTTCTACTCTGCATTGTAATAAAGTATTACAGGCAGGACAGGCGAGTGCAGTATTATACCACTACTTGTCAAACCTTTTCACACAATCACACAGGGTATATGTCTACCGCCTCTTCCCCATTCACATGATTGGGACCGTATTACAGTCTGCAAACCACAGATCCGCTAAATACGGACACCTTCCGTGTCCAGTCCGCATTTTTCTCACTCCCATTACTATAAATGACTATTCTTGATTGCAATACGGAAAGGAATTAGACATTTCTATAATTTTCAGAATGAACATACGGATAGCACACAGATGACATCGGCGCTGTCTTTTTTTTTTTTTATGGGTCCAGGTACAAGCTGCAAAAAAATGCAGATCGGACATGGATGCAAAATACAGTCGCGTGCATGAGGTCCAAGTGTATTTCTTGGCTACGTCTCCTTTCATGAATGTGAGCCAGGCTGACGTGCGGTGTTACGTCTCTTGTGCGGAGATGAAGGGCTGCCATAGAGAAGTCTGACGCTTCCACTGCACCTCCATATGCCTCACATTTCATAAAATGTAACAATCTCCCAATGCTGAATTGGACTCTACATGTACACAGGGATGCCATCAGGGGGGTACAGCCCATACCCCAGTAAGGGGCCCGGACCCTGGGGTGCCCGGCCGGTCCCAAGCCTTTTTTTTTTCTATGTGGCCGCCGGCCCTGGGGCCCAGTGCTCCTCCCCTTCTTCCTTCCGCGGCCCGGCGCCCGGCCCTTGCCTCCCCGGCCCGTCCGCCACTCAGCTGATCGATGTCAGGCAGGCTTTCCACTGCGCGTCCTGTGCAGCGCAGCCTTTCAGCCTGCTCTCGGCGATCTCCCCCGGTCACTGCTGCAGTGACCGAAGGAGAATGCCAAGCGGAGTGGAAATCCTGATGGCTGCACAGAGACCAGGGTACCTCCAGGCAGTGCTGGGGAGAGAGCTGGCCGGGATCAGCGACACAAGTACAGGGGGGTCAATAATGGAGGGCTGTCTGGGGGCAAAATTAACTTGTGTGGGGGCAAATTACATAATGCAGGGCTGTCTGGGGGCAAAATTAACTTGGAGAGGGCAGTGCAGCGGGCGAACTACATAATGGAGGGCCGGGTGGGAGACGTCCCTGGATGTAAGAGGTATGGGCGTGATATATGGGTGGGGCTGTGTGTGGGTGTGGCTTGAGGGTGGACGGGGACACAGGGGCCCCATGATCTCCTATTCCTGGGGGAAGTGCGCCTCCAAAGACCAGGCTTTGGATCCACCACTGGGGCAGTGTTGGGGAGGGGGTGACGGCTAGGCCTTGGGCTGTGTAAGGGGCCCCAAAATTTCTGATGGCAGCCCTGCATGCACCAGATATTGTCCCCTATAAGTTTTGCATCTAATATCTTGATGTGCACAGTGCCGATAAAGCCTGTACGGCTCTGCTGTGTGTGCAGCGATTTCAAACCTGAACTAAAATCAATTGTAAAATACAAGACACATTGGAGACAACTAGTTGCAAGTACACAGTTTTAGGGCAGACACTTCACGGCACTTTAATGAACACCTTTCAGGCATGAACACTAGTTCAGACATCTCCATTTGGGGGGGAGGCCGCAAGTGGCAAGCATCGGATGGCATATTACAGCTGCATTCTCCCCAGAGGACCCATGCATACGGCTCTGCAGTAGACAAGGGGTCTAAAGCTATGGTTTTCTTCTCATCTTATTCGGCTATTCCAGGGCAGATGAAGAACACCACAGATCACAGACACTTACACATTGGCAAAGTTCACATATTAAGAAAGCTCCTAGTGTGGCCTCTTCGTGATTGTCCTGAATGTCGACATTGATGACGTGCACGGGCTGACAGGTTTCCTGCTCTCTGGAGTTCAAGTCTGTGGAAGAAATGACCCAAAAATAACACGATAAGCATTTCCTGGTCAATCAAGGTTAATAAAGCAGGTAAACTGTGAATTCACTATATGCAAAGCAATGCCTTTAATCAGGAGTCTGATAATCCAGAAATACCGGCCAACTCCATGTAAAATTACGTCTCATGCACTTGAGCTGTGCGGCACGGTAATTATATCCTATCGATTGATCCTCCATTGCTTCATGGGGCTACATATTGAGCAAGAAAGAAAGAAGTTTTCTATGCTTCACTAGATGCGTGAATGGGGCGTGAATCCTATATTTAATAGGCTCCTAATTCCATGCCGATTCAGTCTCGGTGTAGTTTATAAAGCCTCATGCACACAACACAAAATACAGACATGGACGTCATCTGAGTGCTGGCCGCATTCATGTGGCCATCCTGCACGTTCAGGCCTGTTTTGGGCAGTTAATAGCCATATCTATAAGGAAACAGTGGCATGGACAGGGTCTGGATTTTACAGATCCATGGCTTGGAGACCACAAAACGGATAAAGTTGTATGCGCAGGGGCGGATTGGCCATAGACATTACAGGGAAATTTCCCAGGGGGCCGCCAGAGCCCTCCTCACAGCCGCCATTGGGAGTTTTTAGGATGTATTTTGTGCTGCTGGCAGTATTTTGTGATGCACTGTGGTATTTGGCCCTGTTGGGGTGGTATAATGTGCCACAATATAGTATTGCTGGCTCTGCCTTCCATCAATTTGGACCAGACAACAAAACAGGGCCACTTTTAGTATTTTTTCCAGGGCCACTTTAAGTTCCTAATCCGCCCCCATGTATGCAAGAAGCCTTAAAAAAAAAAAAACTGTCATCACCTTTATGCTGCCCATACCAACGGCAGTATACAGTAGAGACAGGTGAGTCGATTTCAGCGGTCTGTCATTCATAAGTTAAAAGCAAGTGGTTGCCGAGAACCAACATCACAATCATTGCAGACTAGGCCTGGAAAAGAGTCCCGGCCTCCTGAGAAGAGTCCTGGTTATTCATGAATTCCTGCTCTCCCGCCCACCCGATGATGACTGACAGGCTTCTACCGAGTTTTCTCCCTTTCTCTCATAGGAGAGAACTGACAATCATCAGCAGATGAGCGGGAGAGCAGGAGATTATAATAACCAGGACTCTTCTCAGGTAGATTTGACTCTTTCAAGGCCTGGGCTGCAATGATTATGATTCTGGTTCTCAGCAACCACCTACTATTAGTTCATGAGTGACACACCGCTGACATCAGCATTTCTGTCACTAACTTATGCTGCCCTCAGTGAGATCAGTATAAAGTTGATGACAGGTTCCCTTTAAGCCTCATTCACACGTCAGTGTTTTGGTCAGTGATTGATTTTGGCTGAAAAAAAATTAATAAAAAATCACTGATGGAAATCGCTGACCAAACACTGACATGTGAATGAGGCATTAGAGTGGTTAAAGCTCAGTTTTTTCAGGTCCAAAACTGCGGCATAGACTTAGGCGACTTTCACACTTTTCGCGTTTAACTTTTCCGGTATTGAGATCCATCAGAGGATCTCAATACCGGAGAAAAAAAAAAAAAGCTTCCGTTTGTCCCCATTCATTGTCAATGGGGACAAAACTGAACTGAAAGGAACGGAGCACGCCAAAATGCATTTCGTTCCGTTTGGTTGTGTTCCCATATTGGACTGTCCAGCATGGGATGCGGAGTGAAACAATGGTGCCGGATCCGTTTTCTCAGACACAATAGAACAGTGTTTACCAACCAGTGTGATGTTGCAAAACTACAACTCCCAGCATACCGGGACAGCCTTTGACTGTTCAGGCATGCTGGGAGTTGTTGTTTTGTAACAGCTGGAGGCACACTAGTTGGGAAACACTGCAATAGAAAACGGATCTGTCATTGCTATTTTGAAGAAAATACAACCAGTTCATAACGGATGCAGTCGGTTGTATTATCAAAAATGGACGTGTTTTTGCTAATCCCTGCTGGATCAGGCAAAAACGCAAGTGTGAAAGTAGCCTTATATGGAAAGGAGAACAAGCTGCCTGCATCCAACACGACAGGACTGAGCTCACTGCACACAATCACACTAAACGCCCTCTAGTGGTGGCTGCAGGTCAACGCAGGAGGTGCAGAGCCAGATATCAGAAAAAACAGAACTCCTCTATCTATCTTTTAAATAAAAAAACTATTATAAATCTCTAATTAACACAGAATTTGGGACCTAAAATCAGAATTATGTTAAACGGTGGACAATCGCTTAAAAGAGTAAATTGATAAAAAATAAACAGCAAAACGGAATTTCCCAATTGTAATTTAACAAGTATCTGATCGGAAAGTCTGCACAATGAGTCCTACTTGAATAAATTACCCTACTGCCGGTAGATGTAGCTCAGGGGTTAGCAACCTTCAGCTGCTGTGAAACCACAACTCTCAGCATGCACACTTTATTAGCTGCTCTTGTAACTTCTATAGAAGTGAAAGGAGGATTCTGGGAGTTGTAGTTCAACAGCTGGCATGCCGGAGGTTGCTGATCCTTGATATAGATAGACCCTTTGGCTGGATACCCAATGGGGAAGATTTGCTAAAATGACATTGGCTATCTAGACACGCCCCTCTTTGTCATGCCACTCCCCTTTGGCAAGCTAGGCACTGTGGATTTTCGTAAAGCTCGATGCGCTTAGTTTTGGCACGGCGTATAATAGGGTTTAGGTGCACTCATTATTAAGCGGGAGCCGACGTGCTCTTACCTTCCACCACCTGGTCATAGACCCTCTCCTCGCAGGTAATCACCAGGTCGAAGTGGTCCTTGCAGTTCTGAAACCTCTCGGGCCGGGGTTTGATCCTCTTGTTTCTATCCAACATGTGTAGAATACCGTTCTGTGTATATCTGAATTTTCTCCAATTAAGGAACGGTGTCGGTAACAGTGTACACGTCTATACACCCCACATACAGGCCATATTCTAGTCCGTATAATACATCAGGACAGTGTGCTGGATTTACACGGCTGTCAGAGACATCTTACAGTCTGGTGGAGGAGGCGGACGGCATATTTCAAGGCTTGGAGAAATCTTAAATTGCAAGATTCAATTTATGGGTCTTTTCATTAGAGTGCATTAACTATTAGCAGCTGAGAATGGCCAATCTAGTGAATTGCACTCCTCAATCAATAGGAGAAAGGCTTCCAGCAAGATCTGCGTCCATCTGCTGGAATATGAAATGCGGCCTGAGCCTGGCCTGCATGGAAATTTTATGCCGTGTGCTAATTTTATCAGCCGCTACACTCATCCACCTAATTCTTTTACTAAGGAAGAGGAGCGGGTTTAAAGGGGAAAGCAAGGGATCTCGGGCACACTGTGGGGCCAGGCATTATAATATGCTACAATATAATACTTGTTAAGGGGCACCTCCACCTCAAACCAAACAGATTATTATATCTGACTTGCCTTCTATGCAAGTCGATAAAAAATACATTCAGCCCTTTCTTAAAGGGGATTTTCCATCAGGGACATCCATTTTCAGACTGTGGCCCTAGAGACGACCAGCTGATCACCCTGGGTTGCGTTCCTTGCACCCCTGACAAACAGCCGATACAGTCAGGAGAAGCTGCAGCCGGCCAAGCATTTCCCTGCGGCGGCCACTTTGGTATTACCCTGGGTTCACACCTGAGCGTTTTACAGCACGTTCAAACGCGCTGTAAAACGCACAACATGTGAAAAGCCATGCTTCCCTATGGGCATGGTTCACATTTGGGCGTTTTACAGCGCGTTTGAACGCACTGAAAAACGCCAAACGCTGTCGCTTCAGCATGAGCTTCTTTGGGGCGTTTTAACGCGCCTATGGGCCATGCTAAAATAGTGGTGAATCACTGAATCGCGCGTATGATGCGCGTTTCTTAATTGCAAAAACGCGCATCCAAAAACGCGCGATTCAGAAACGCTTAGGTGTGTTCCCAGCCTTAGGGTACTTTCACACTTGCGTTATTTTGAGTTCCGTCAAAAGGGCTCTATACCGGAAAAGAACTGATCAGGCATATCCCAATGTATTCTGAATGGATAGAAATCCGTTCAGTTTGCATCAGTATGCCTTCCGTTCAGTCACTGTCAGGCGTTTTGGCCGGACATAATACCACAGCATGCTGCAGTATTATGTCCATCAAAAAATGCCTGATCAGTCGCCGGAATGCCAGATCTGGCATTAATTTACATTGACTTGTATTAGTGCCGGATGCGGCATTGCGAAGCAACCGAAGGACGGATCCGTCCTTCCGGTCTGCGCATGCGCAGACCGGGAAAACTGAAAAAGAGTGCAGGACGGATCCGTCCATCTGCATGACAAGCGGAGGGATGGATCCGTTCTTGCAATGCATTTGTAGACGGATCCGCACCCGGATCCGTCTACAAATGCTGTCAGTTGTCACACTGATTGGCAGATCCGGCAGGCAGATCCGACGACGGAACTGCCTGCTGGATCACACGAACGCAAGTGTGAAAGTACCCTTATATAGAGACATTCAAGTGAATGGCCAACCTTGTAACACATTGCTGGCTCAAATCCCCCAAAACGGAAGAAGCTCCGACAGAATGGCACTCCGTTCTCTCAGGGAACCCCCCATATGTCCTAAGAGGACACACCAACAGAAGTGGTCTTCATGACAATGGGTTAGAAACCAGCGCTGCCATTGCAACTCCATCCCAGGTAGTCCCCCCAGCCTCCCGAGACTTCTGACAACCCTGTAAGGCCATGCTGCGATATGCCTTCTTACCTCTGCTGCACTGCATAACTAGTGATAACTAGAATTTCCATTTAGGACCATTAGAAAAACTGATATGACAACCTCTGGCACCGTAATGACATCTATTAGTGGTTGTCAGTATTGAAAAGCAGAGCATAAATCTACATATAAGCAAGAAACTAAAACAGGCTGCAGGAAATTGACAGGGGCGACTTATCTTTAGGCGGTATTCATACATGCAAGAACTGTTGCGTGTTTTTTTTTCCCTCAAGGTTTGTGCATTTTTCCCACGGATCTGTAAATCTATCTGCAACTATTCGTGTTCAGGGACTGACCTGCAGACGTCTAGTAAGAAATTATATACAGAAAAGGTTACTCAAATCACAGAAATAACAGTTTGGGGATGTGTCCCTGCACAGTCTGACACTGTCCAATCAGTGCAGTCAGTGTTAGACTTTGCAGGGACACACCCCCAACTGGTAACATCCATCTGGATTTTCCACGTAATGTAACCTGCGGTAGAGAAATTGTAATGACTGTGATAAAATCTGCATGGGTTACATGCGGATTCGCCATGGATTTCACCTTATGAATTGCAAAGAGTAAAGTCTTCAGCATAAACGGATAATCTGCAGTGCAGGTCAATCTCCGTGGCAGACTTTTTCTGCAGTCCGTGGATTAGATTTCTCTAAATACAATTCACTTTGCTGCCGCTATAAAAATAATGCAGATTTTGTGCCTGAAATTTCACAATGAGAAATCTGCAGCATCTCTGTCCTGTGGGAACATACCCCCACGGCCAGGCAGATTATCTGGAACAAAGCAGACGTTCCCCATAATTGCCTGATCATCAGTGGAGATGAGGGATGCATGGATGAGCGATCACTACAGTGATCATTTATCCCCACAGAAAGTCATGGTTCCTGGGCAGCAGATCCCGTCCGCCACCTTTTACACAGGCCAATTATCAGGAACAAGCGTTTATACAAACTCTCATCCTCAATAATTTGATTATCTGATCATCAGTCCTTGTAGACGTGCCCTAAAAGTGCCTCCAAAATCACATATTCCTGCCCCCCGGAGGTTGTACAGCTCCTATGGCGTTCTATAGAAACCTACTGGATTTCTGTATATTAATGATCCTCCACCCCCATACTGTGTGATGATTAGAGATGACCGAATCGACTTCGGATGGTAAATCCGAAGAACGGCATTAGAATGTATTGGCTCTGATGAATAGAAGTTATTACTTTGTTAAAGAGGACCTTTCACCGGTCCAAAGTTTGTTAGGTAATGCCATGTACATGCAGAGCGGCACCCAGGGATGTCCCTGCACTTGTATCCCTGGGTGCCGCTCCGTTCGCCCCCCGCTGTAGCCCCCGGTAACGGCGCACGTGCTGCTGATAATTTTGCTGTGGGAGGAGACATCATCTTTTGCCCTGGGCGTCTCCTTCTCCCAGGCTGGAGCGCTGGCTGATCGCAGAGCTCAGATCTTCATCTGAGCCAATACATTATGATACTGTACGGAGCAGGATCGCCGTACAGCATTACAACAACGTTTTTTTGTGAATCAACTATGGATGTACCATCCAAAGTCGATTCGCTAATCCCTAGTGACGATAGCCCCATGTAAATAGCAATTAATGAGTGTACTCCTGTAAAAGGAATGTTAGGACAGGCCAGCAATATCAGGTGGATGGGGCTCCGACCCGTGGGTCCAGGCCAAGCAGCTGACTGGAATAGGTCATGTCTAGAATTGAGCGAACTTGTGTTTTAAGTTCGGCATCCAAAGTTCGGGTTCAGGTTTTCCAAGCATCCCATTATGGATTCCGCTACCACGGACCATAACGGCATGTGGAACACGGGGTGAAGGACCTGAGGTGACGTCACCATCATGTGATCAGTGCAGGGGCGTGGCTCAGTACTGGATTGGATAAGAGGTCGTAGGCTACCACCTCTTATCTAATCCAGTACTGAGCCACGCCCCCTGCACTGATCACATGACTGACGTCACCCCAGGTCCTTAGTGTTGTCCAAGGTTCGGGTTCATTGAAGAATCCCCTTATGGATTCCAAATGCCGTTATGGTCCGTGGTAGCGGAATCCATAACGGGATGCTTCGATAACCCGAACTTTGGATGCCGAACTTAAAACACAAGTTCGCTCAACTCTAGTCATGTCCCCACCATGGTCTACCAGGCACAGCTCCATCCTTCTACTAGTAACCGCCTGGCATTGGAGCTCATTGCAGCTTGGTCCCATTCAGGTGAAGCAGCTCCAATACAAGATGGAGCATGGAGCTGTGCGTGGTAAAGCAGACGCGTTGGCCAGAAGCTGCCGTTTTCACATTAGACATGCACCATGTTAAGGGAGCACGTTACGGCTTCATACCAAAGGTCGTATTGCGCTACATCGGCAGCCCGATCGTCGGACATCACAGGACAAGCTGCTGGATGGAAAGTTTCATGTTTTAATGCATTGAGAAATGAGTGAACAGGGAGAAAGCCTCTCCACCCGCACAGGAACGAAGGCCAACACATTCACCCTGTTAAAGAGGCTTACAAGGATACTGTTCACACCACAGATTGCCACCATCTACTGCACCCTAGGAATAAACGTCTGTGCCTTATTCTGCTGAAACCTCAACAGTTTCTGCCATTTCCATGTATTTGGCAGTGCACAGTCACTGAAATATCTCTTCACTATGATTGTATGAGGAACGGGCACTTGCGCCCCCTGATCTAGTGACCATGGGGTTCCTGGCAATCCTATGTCTATCACCCATCCAGCCCATGGGCGCTAAATGTAACCAGGCAAATCCGTAAAGAAAAGCTGTGTAACTTTCTAATAAACTCTGCACTTCAATTTTGCCAAGTTCACAATCTGTGCTTGCTGTTAGTGAATGGGCTCTTTCTTACTTGCATAAAGACTGAAATCCTTTACCCTGGGTTCACACCTGAGCGTTTCTGAGACGTATTACAGCGCGTTTTGGCAAATAGGAAACGCACGTCATACGCGCGTTCGTGACTCTGGAGACCAATTGAAAAAGGCATATCTACACTTTAACGCGTGTTAAACGCGCGTTTTACACGCGTTCCCATTGAAGTCTATGGGTGCAAACGTGCGACAAAACGCCCCAAAGAAGCTCAAGAACTTCTTTGAGCGTAGGGCGTTTTACAGCGCGTTCAAACGCGCTGTAAAACGCTCAGGTGAGAACCATGCCCATAGGGAAACATGAGTTTTCTCCTGTTGAGCGTTTTACAGCGCATTTGAACGCGCTGTAAAACGCGCAAGTGTGAACTGAGGGTCAAGGTCAGGTCCATCTGACACAGGTCTACGGCTTGTATTACATTTTGTGTGTTAGTAAAATGTCTCAAGTTCAGAGGACTAGACTCTACTCACTGGTAACGACCAGTTGCAGCTGTAATACATTAAGGCCTCATGCACACAACTGTATTTTTGGTCAACGTCCGATCCGCATTTCTTGCGGTTCAAATGCGGATCCATTCATTTTCTATGGGACCGCAAAAACGTGGACTGCACACAATACATTCGGTAGTGTAGTAGGGGGTTTCTGGGAGACAATATTAATGACCTATCCTCAGGATAGGTCATCAATATCTGATCGGTGGGGGGGGTCCGACACCCAGCACCGCTGATCAGCTGTTTGAAGAGGCTGTGGTGCCCCCCAGTGAGTGCTTTGGCCTCCTCACAGGATATCAAGCACAGCGCTGAACACTGTATAGCAGTCCAGGAATAACCACAAAAATGGCACCGAGCAGCACATAGGCCACGTGACCGAGGAACATGATATCACTGGTCTAGAAATAGCTGATTGGTTGGGGTGCCAGGAGTCAGAACACTACTGATCAGAAACCGGTGACCTGCCCTGAAGATAGGTCATCAGTATTATATTCCTGGAACACCCCTTTAAGGCTGCGTCTTGTGCAATGGCTTCTGTTATGACCGTTGGCTTAGTGATTATTTTATTAGACAGAATAGCGCCAAAAGCTTTCGTTATTACGACTGTTACAAGCCAATGGGAAAGAAGTGACAAGTGTGAACAGAACCTGAGGCTGAAGTCTGTACTATGGATCTGTTCTGTACCTAGCTGGCAGACAGGATGAACGTTCTCTCCTGAGCACTCCATACACATGCATGCCTGGGCTTGGCCAAGTGTGCATGTGGCCTGAATGGAAAGAAGAAAAGCACTGCCAGACTTATCTTGCAGTGGCTGATCTTCCCAAGAACCAAAAGTGCGGCCACTTGAAAGCCCAGTCTTGGGGGGTAAGAGTTAGGAGACCCCCATGCAGCATATTTAAGGGACTGTTATAATGTTCAGCCTTCTTCGGGGAGCTCCCCCTTGTGGCGGCTGCAGGCAGTAAGAATTTTACAATTCAATTCTAAAGCTGTGAGAGGTGAAGTGAAGCTCTGCCCCGACTATTATAAGATATTCTACAACTAAACTCCTAAAAACGAAACAGCGTTCAAAAGACGCGCTTACAATTTCAGTTTATAGGAGCTCTTTCCAGTCTACTCCTGTGAGCCAACCTAGAGAAACTCCAGGAGAGGAGTCAAACAAGAAGGTTTTCATTTACTGACAGCAAGCAGAAATCTTGGGAATCGAGATGTGAAACAAAGTACAAATGGTAGGCACAAACTCAACTAAGGCTACATTCACGGGACTGTCTTAAGACCAATGGTAGCCTATGGGTTTATTCACATGGCAGTTTTTCCTGGTGATATGCCACCATTGTCTGAGATGGGAATACCCCTTTAAATCCACAGCATTTCAGTTCTCATCGTGGATATTATCCTTTGCAATGCATAGGGTGAAGGCCATGGTAAAACTGTGGCACTCTCCGAATGCGAGACATGCACATTCTGTGGAGAACTGATAACTCAATTTTTTTGTTCAATTTATGGTACGTGTGAACGTAGCCCAACCGTGCCATCTTAATGGAGAGCGCCTAATCAATATGAGGAGACTTGTAGGCTAGAGAATGCTCCTCTGCAATTAGCTCTTAATCTCTGCCTCTGATGCCACCAGATGTAAGGCAGCTATTCTATAGTCAATGTTCAACCCTTTAAACAGGCCTTGAGACATGACTGATATTAAATAAGCCAGCACCTCACCTGCAGACAGCTGTTTCAGGGCGATTGCCCCTCATCAGAGCGGAGTACTTAAAGTCAAACACCAACTTATAGGATAGCTGCCTTACATCTGGTGGCATTAGAGGCAGAGCTTTTAAGGAGCTGATCTTCATCCGTTTCTTCTCAGAATTCTAGAGGAGCATGTATGCCCTATAAGACTCCTCATGTCTATTAGACGTTCTCCATAATGAGATATAGAATCCCCCAAGACGGTTACTCTCCCCCCAGAGTCATGCTACACCTCCAGGGCCCTGCACATCAGTTTTCTCCAGACCATGCCTTTCCACTAAATAATGTGAAAGCTTTTCACAAGATGTATGCAGTTGTAAATGGCTATTCAACTTCCCCACCATGTTCTGCTCCAATACTGGAGTAGCTCCTGCTTGGAATAGGGAACAGATCCATTAACATTACATATTTGATAAAATTCTGCATGATGAAATTCTCTAATGTAAGAATCAAAGTTAAAGGCGTTGGCCCCCTTCTGGTTACTGCTGACTAATGTTTGTGAGATAATTATATGGCACTTACTAATGTAGCCTTTGTTGAAATTCTGCACCATTTTCTATATTTCATAAGGTATGTCCTCTTGTTTACAAAGTCCTTGGTGTTGTCCACACAGAGGTCCTGTCCATAAAATGGCTGCTGATGGAGGGTCATGTGACCAGGCAAACCACCTCCATGTGATGTTTCCACCAAACACACAGCACCTGCACTAAACTCCCAACAGAACACGTACAGATGGCCGGTGCAGTGTCTGAATGGAGGAGGCAAGTAGTCTCATCGGCAGCCATTTTATGGATGGGACCTCTGTGTGGACAGCACAAAAGTCTTGGCAAACCTGGAGACATACCTTAGGAAATATAGAAAATGGTGCAGAATTCCAACAAAGGCTACATTAGTAATTGTCACATAATCATCTCACAAACACAATGGTCAACAGTAACCAGAAAGTGGACAACCCTTTTAAGTTCAGGTCACAGCAAGTTATTGCAATTACTTTGTCGTGATGAATTCTTGTGGCTCAGAATTGTAGAAAGTTTGATGCCAATTTGGGCAGCACACTTAGTCTGGGGTGGCTACCCTCCATCTAAGTTTGTTCTTGGAAACAGATGAGTAAAACTACTGGATGTGGGGACAGTTCTTGCTGCACTCCAGTTTCAGCAATGACCTGGCTATTAAACCATGGCTTTGACCATGGAAAACTGCCGACAGCACTCGCTAGGAAAGAGCCATACAGATACCTTTTGCAGAGCTTGCAATATCAGGAGTAGAGTGGATATGAACTACCCAGTGCTATCCTTCACAGCCCCTCCCCTCTGAGTGACAGCTGCAGCATCCAACCAGGAGACCAGTACAGCATTTCACAGTGGAGCTCCACTTCCTGGGCACTTGAAGGAGCAGGACCTGGCAGAGGCAGAATAAAAGTTCATATTCCCACTGCTCCTATTGAACTCCTAAATGAGCTGCAAAAAGGCATATTTGTCCTGCTCACTATAATCCCTACCTAGTGGAAGGTCAAAACTGCCGACAGACTCCCTTTAAAGGTGCTGTCCCATTACAAGAACTATGTACAAGATAGGGGACAAGTGTCCGACCACTCCATTCAACTCTCTGGGAACGCTGGAGTGCTTGGGCCCACCCTCAGTGCACCCAACTGCTTATTTGCATATGGATAACAAGTGCTTTTTCTCCTGAATGAAGCCACACATCACCACGTTAAATGTGTCACTGCAGTCAGCTGAGCTAGATCTACAAGGAATTGTGCCTCTACCATCAGTGAATTTCTGGTGATAGAAATCCTTTAACTATTCTGTGGCCAGGAGTACCCAAAATGGAGATCTGGGGTATTTCATAACAGGGATGCTGCAGGGTTAGGATTAAAATTCATTTGGACTTTGCATGGAAGTTTTTTATTTTTCAGAATGTAAAAAGAAAAAAATTATCCCCACAGTGATCCTTATCAGACCCGACTGGGATGTCATGTACAACTGAATCTGTATTTCTTAGACTGAAGTGGGCACTCACCTGTGGCTGGTGAGGTGCAACCAAGATGGTAGGTTTTAGGTTAGAGCTACATGGTCAAGATCAACATTTAGCCCTGGTCTAATAACAGTAAAGATGCGTTGCAGATACCTCTGGCTGCATCAAATACAAAGAGAAGACTTAGGGCTCATTCACAAAATTGTACAGTTGCCGTGCCCATGTGGTGGACCACAAATAGCGGTCTGCAATGCATGGGGCACCGGCCGCGTGAATTGTGTATTGTGGTGCGGACCCATTGACTTCCATGGATCTGCAAAATACGGCAAAAGATAGGTATGTCCCATGTTTTATGGTGCAGAATCACGGACCTGAGAGCCCATGGAAGCACTTCTAGGTGCTTCCGTGGGCTTCCAATCCATTCCTCCGTTCCACAAAAAATAGGACAGGTCTTATCCTTTGCCGTATTTTGCAGATCACGGATCCATTTCGTCAATAGGTCCACAGCGTGGAGTTCACATGGCCGGTGCCCGTGTATTGTGGAATGCAATTTGCGGTCCGCAGTACGGGCACTACAGTCATATGGATTCACTTCTGACTTTGAAAAAAAATAAAATAAGTGTGTGAACCCACCCTAAGGGTACAGCCACATGAGGTGGATTTTCCAGTGGAAATTCCACTGAATTTGTCAGATTGTGCTGCAGATTTGCAGTGCACTGTAAAAGGGTGAAATCCACCCCATAGAGTGACCAAGCTCCACATTATAAATCTGCACTGGTCAATTTACACTGCAGATTTTATTTTTGTGCCGCATGTTGATGAGAGTTCTTCAAATCTCATCCACTTTGTTAGTACTGTAAAATGCTGAAAATCTGCCACATCCAGTGTGTCCATCTACCCTAAGGCTACATTCACACGACCATACATTTTTTTTTTCCGCGTCCGATTCGCATTTATTCTGCAGAATAAATGCGGACCCATTCATTCCTATGGGTGAATAAAATATGCGGACAACATTCAGTATGTTGTCCGTATCCGTGGTTCCGCATTTATACTCCGCAAAAATATGAAGCATGTCCCATCATTGTCCGCAGAAATCGTTCCGCAGCCCCATAGAAGTGAATGGATCTGCAAATTGCGGATGACATACGGAATGGTTTCCGTATGTCATCCACAATTTGCGGATCCGTTTCCGTATTTTTATTATAATATTTTATTCTCTCTCCTTTTTTTTTTTCCTCATCCGTTTTTTGCCGACCATTTTTTGCAGATGACATACGGAAGACACTCTTCAGTATTTTGCGGACATGCGGATCCGCAAATACATACGGTCATGTGAATGCAGCCTAAGGGTACGTCTTCATTGGGAATAAACGGAGCATAAAACAGGCAGGTTTGTTAAGGATTTTGCTGTGGATTTCACCCAAAGGGTTGCCAAGAGTGAATACTGGAGTGAAGACAACAACATTAACCAATTGGCTGTAATTTAAAATCCACACTGCAGGTCTATTTGTACAGCATATGAATGAAATTTGCTAAAATATCATGGGGGACCATTTAGAAACATTTTTTTTTTACACCAATTTTTGGCATTCGAAAAGTTGCAATACCCTTTTACCCAACTGTTTAAACACCCTTGTGACAATATTTTGCGTTTGTAGACCATCCTTCCTACTTAGTAAATTTTCCTGAGCCCCTGCCATTCCCATCATATACACCTGAAACCGGGCATAAAAGAGTAAAAAGTACTCCAGTCAGGGACTGCCAGAGGTGCACATGCCTTGTCATAAATTATGTGAGGCTTCTGGCAGTGCAGGAGGGAAAAGACGGTCTTTCTAAGTGACCCCTGTTCACTTTGCTACTACGGAGATTTGCTGCAGAATTTCGGCCTACGAGATTTGGGCAGAAAGTCTACAGCATAACTACCCCAGATGATGGAAAAGAGAGAAAATCCTCAGGCAGCTAGTAGAGCATCTCAGCTCTGTACAGAAAAAAGTATTCTATAATTTTAATAAAGACCGATTTAAAAAAAGATTTCTAGCTCAAAATAAGTACAATGCAATAATAAAAAATTGCCCCCAAAAGGTAGACATAGCCTTTGAGGATGCGGACAGCGCAGTGTGCTGCCCGTATCTCTTGCGGCCCCATTGAGATGAAGGGGTGTATATATGATCCGCAAAGAAAATGCAGATCTAATGGACCAAAACTACGTCCGTGTACATGAGCCCTAAGGCAGATTCCCACCTATAAGGCATTCATGGCATATCTGGAGGCTGTGAAACAAGTGTTCAGATATTGTTACCTTTAAGGAGATAAGTCTGTTAACGTGCACTGTGGCTCTGTTCACACTGCCATTAGGGTCCAGTTTATGTTGTCATTCGATGGCCAGAATAGCACCACCAGCTGAACTTTCCTGTAAGAAAGGCAAAAAGGGGAACCCGGCAGCCCCACTGTGGCTCCAATAACAACCTACCCCATGATGTTAGTGTGAATAGCGCCTTAGCAATCATTATGTTTATAGATGGAGAAACTACCCAGTGTCACAAGATACCTTCCACTAGTCTAGAGAACATGTTCCTCTGCCTTTGGAAATGCTCATCTCAGGTTCCTAAATCCAAGGGGGAGCATAAAGCTCCATTGAGCTGCTCAATGAAAGTGACACTGAACCAGACGTTTGTAAGAGGGCATTTTATTGGCCCAAAGCAATATACAGACAGTGAGATTATTTGGTAGGCACTACTGTAGATCAGCACATATACATGGCAATGCAGAAGTAAAACTTACACAGGTGTATATGTTCCATAGGCCTACAGAGGTCAGAAAACTAACATTACATGCAGACGGGTAAGGGCGAGATTATTAAACCAAAATTAATTCATTTTATTATACTATGTATTGCTAACAAGTCCGTGAGCACATAACTGCACCCCCACCCAAAAAAAAAAAAGTGAAATATATTAGAATTCTCATAAAAAAGCAGCAATTACCAATTCAGCTTTAATAGATATACGAGCCATGGAATACAGCTCGCAAAAAGAAAGCAGTTGGGCCGGTGGAGAGCACGAAACACAAGACGCAGGAACGTCACTTTGTAAATGAACACTACTGATCATACCACAGTCAGCACTCTGGATGGAAAAAATCTGCAGCGTGAACACTCGGTGTGAACATACCCAAACAGTCTCTAGCGCTAAATCCCTGAGCTGCTTGTTTAGAAAAGCCCTATGATCGGAACACAGCGGAGAAGCAGAACCTAGCCCCTAAACCTAAGATATGGCTATGGAGAAATGGTGGAACCGCAGATAATGAAGCTTCTCTGCTCCTCAGTCTGCGACCACTCAAAAAGAAAATGTCCTTTCTTGGCGCAGTGTTTGGTCGGGCGCTGCTGGAAGCCACAGCGGGTGTCTGTTCGCGGTTTAGCTCCATTAAAATGGGGGTTAAACGGTGAATAGGTTTGGGGCATTCGAAGTGAAAGTCGCACATACTGTACCATACTGGATTTTGCCTTTGCAAAATCCGCCATGTGAACGGGGCCTTAGGGTGGAGGTTCACGACTGTTTTTGTTCAAATTTTTCAGCACTTTTGCGGTTCTAGTGATTTTAATTTTTTTTTTACTGCAAAAAAACAACAGCTTCAGATGTTAGCTGCATGTTTATGAGAAACATGAAATCCGCAGCTCATGGTAGTTTGCCCTCCGCCCCCCCCTTTTAGCGGCTTCTGTATCTCCTATATAGGGGGAAAATGCCAACAAGAAAACCTTAGTGGTAAGACAATGGGGGTCATTTACTAAAACCAACATTTTACACACCAGTCTTAGGCCTCTTTCACACTTGCGTTCTGAGGATCCGGCGGGCACTTCCGTCCCGCCGGATCCATCAGAACTCAAGTCACCTGAAAGCATTAGAAGACTGATCAGGATCCTGATCAGTCTTCTAATGCTTTCAGGTTACTATGGCAGCCAGGACGCTATTAAAGTCCTCGTTGCCATAGTAGGAGCGGGGAGCGGTATACTTACAGTCCGTGCGGCTCCCGGGGCGCTCCTGAATGACGTCAGAGCGCCCCATGCCCATGGATCACGTGATCCATGTGTGTGGGCGCCCTGACGTCACTCTGAGCGCCCGGAGCCGCACGGATGGCAAGTATACTGCTCCCCGCTCCCCACTCATTTACCATGGCAACCAGGACTTTAGCGTCCTGGCTGCCATGGTAACAGCTGAGAAAAAGCTAAACGTCGGATCCGGCGATGCGCCGAAACGACGTTTAGCTTAAGGCCGGATCCGGATTAATGCACTTCAATAGGCATTAATTCCGGATCCGGCGTTACGGCATGTCTTCCGAATTTTTGGACGGAGACAAATCTGCAGCATGCTGCGCTTTTGTCAACGTCCAAAAAACGTTCACATACTGAACGGAAGACATCCTGATGCATCCTGAACGGATTTCTCTCCATTCAGAATGCATTGGGATAATCCTGATCAGTATCTTTCCGTCCTAGAGCCCCGAGGACGGAACTCTAGGACGGAAAGCAAAAACGCAGATGTGAAAGAGCCCTTAGTGGTCCTGCACACTAATGTGGTTTTGGTCTGCACCCAATCCGCATTTTTTGCGGAGCGGATGCAGACCTATTCACTTCTATGGGGCTGCAAAAGATGTGGATGCTTGGGACATTTCTGCAGGAGAGAAACAATGCTTGAAGATCCACAAATGTATTAGAAGGCAGTTTTTGAGCCAGAAATGGATCCAGCCGGAATTAGACCAAGTCGATCCTACTCTTTAAATCCACTTCTGGCTTAAAAAGGCGGATGGGGTTTGAAGAGGAAAAAAAAAGGTTTAAGAGGAATGAGACTTCAGAAAAGGACCTATTGCTTAAATCACATTTTTATATTTAAAAAGGACCTTTCAACCAAAAAATGCAGTGCAGTCTGAAAGTACCATGTTGGAAGCGGAGCAGATCGATATACATTTTTCTAAGAAAAGAGTCAGTAAAACTCTATCTGCAGCCCTGTGAAGTGCTATCGGTACATGGAGGAGGAGTTACCAGTCACTGACGGCTATCTATCTGCACTCTACACACAGCGCTGTCAGTCACTAATAACCCCTCCTCTCTGTACCAATAGCTGTTCACAGAAGGGTGAAAAATGCAGAGATATAAATGTATACTAAGTCTTTTCCCACAAAACTATATATCAATCTGCTCAGCCTCTCCTGCTCTATAACATGGTGTGGGCAGATCGCACTGCATTGTTTGGTGAAACGTCCTCAAACATAATTTTAAAGAAGCAGATGAGGCAGTCGACTGTCGGGAAGGAAGTGTTCAATTTTTGCGGGGACAGGGTGGATAAGAAATTGGAAAATCATGGATAACCCCCCACCACCATTATGGCAATCATTGTGCAGGAAAAATGTTGTGCATTTGGAGATGTGGCGATACCCATTATATTTCTTTTTTTATTATTTATTTTTATATGTAAAATCAGAAAAAGGGTGATTTAACCCCTTCAGGACCCTGGCATTTTTCACCTTAAGGAACAGGCCATTTTTTGCAAATCTGACTTGTGTCACTTTATGTGGTAATAACTTTAAAACACTTTTACTTATCCAGGCCATTCTGAGAGTGTTTTCTCCTCACATATTGTACTTCATAAAAAGTTTGGAAAAATTAGCAATTTCTCTGCTTTTTAAACAGATCGTAATTTCTCCTAAAATAGTTATTGCTTTACATTTCCCATATGTCTACTTCATGTTTGGATCATTTTGTAAAGGACCTTTTCTTGGGACGTTACAAGGCTTAGAAGTTTAGAGGCAAATCTTTTTAAAAGACCAGTTCAGGTCTGAAGTCACTTTGTGAGGCTTACATAGTAGAAACCAACCATAAATGGCCCCATGTTAGAAACTACACTCGTCAAGGTATTTAAAACTGATTTGACAAACTTTGGTAACCCTTTAGCTGTTCCACAAGAATGAAAGGAAAATGGAGATGAAATTTCTGAATTTCCCTTTTTTGGCAGATTTTCCATTTTAATAAAAAAATTTCTGCTAACAAAGCAAGATTTAACAGCCAAACAAAACTCAATATTTATTACCCTGATTCTGTAGTTTACAGAAACACCCCATATATGGTCGTAAACTGCTGTATGGGCACACGGCCGGGCGCAGAAGGAAAGGAGCGCCATATGGTTTTTGGAAGGCAGATTTCACTGGGATAATTTTAAGTTGCCATGTCACATTTGAAGACCCCCTGATGCACCCCTAGAGTAGAAACTCCAAAAAATGTCCCCATTTTGGAAACTACGGGATAAGCTGGCAGTTTTGTTGGTACTATTTTAGGGTACATATGATTTTTGGTTGCTCTATATTACACTTTGTGTATGAGATGACGTTTTGATTGGTACTATTTTAGGGTGCATATGACTTTTTGATCGCATGGTATTATACTTTTTGTGATTTAAGGTGACAAAAAAAAAAATTTGACTTTTACGGTGTTCATGTGATATTTTTATAGAGCAGGTCCTTACGGACGTGGCAATACCTAATATGTATACTTTTTTTATTTTGTACACAATATTTTTGAAACAAAAAAAATGTTTTATTGTCTCCATAGTCTGAGAGCCAAAGTTTTTTTTCTTTTTTGTTGATCGTCTTAGGTAGGGGCTCATTTTTGGCGGGATGAGGTGACAGATTGGTACCACTTTTTTTTTTGGGTTGTCATACGCCTTTTTGATCGCTTGGTGTTGCCCTTTTAGTGATGTACGGTGACAAAGATAAATGTCTTTTAGCAGTTTTAATTTTTTGGACGGTGTTCACCTGAGCAGTTAGGTCATGTGATATTTTTTAAAAGACGGTCGATACGGACGCCCGCCGTACATGTACAGCACTGGTCCTTATGGGGTTAAATTATCATCGTCATGATTTATTTATTATTTTTTTTGCTTCTTACACAGAACATGTGGCCTTCTAATCGCTTGTCCCATAGATCACAATAAAATACTATTGCAGACTATGGGATTCTAAGACACTGCCTGCTGAACTGTGCCTTGTGCACAGATTTACAGGCAGTTAACCATGACACACATAGGAATCTTCAGAACTCGCCAAGATATCGGAACCATGTGGTTTTGCTTCAGGGCTCCAATCGGAAGGCAGTTGCTAGTAACATTGGTTATAGGACCACGTTTGGCATCATCCCTGATCCTGGTCACTATGGCCGGGTGGTGCTACATTATACAATCAGCACTCACCATGTATGGAACAAGCTCAGCATGCGAGATCACTCCATACAACCCCTTAAAGGGGTTCTCCAGGATCAGAAAAATATTGCTAATGGAAAAGAGCTGCAATACCGCACACAACCTGTGGACTTGTGTGGTGCTGTTTTTAGAAGATGGCCATATTTGTGTTGTAATGGACAACTCCTTTAAGTATTGGGTTCGATTCTATTTTATCTTTATGACCTTTATAATAGGTGGAAAAGTAAATGTCTGTTTTAGCTGATTATACAAAATGAAGTAGAAACCTCACTTAGCAAGAGCCAGAAAATACGGCAAGATAAGGACTGTGATATGACAGATTTTAGTATCTGGGTTACAACTTCAAGGCAAAAAAATATCTATAGCTCTAGACAGAAAAAAAAAAAAAAAAATGGAAGTAATCTCATCAGATATCAGCACCACCTAGGATCTATAAGGATTAGGCATATGATCACTCCTATAAACGTGGACTACACTAAGGTGCCTCTCCAGCAGGATGTCCCCTGTTGTAGAGGAAAGCCCCAAGCACAAGTTGTACAGTCCTTATGGATTTGTACTACAAACCAGTTATCACATACGATGTCAGTGTCAAACACTGCGTTAAAGGGCATCTGTCAGCAGATCTGTACCTATGACACTGGCTGACCTGTTCCATGTGCACTTGGCAGCTGAAGGCATCCGTGTTGGTCCCATGTAGGGATGAGTGAATCAACTTTGGATGAAACATCTGAAGTCGATTTGCATAAAACTTTGTTTGAATACTGTACGGAGTGAGCGCTCTGTACAATACTAGAATGTATTGGCTCCGATGAGCCGAAGTTATTACTTTGTGAAGTCTCGAGAGACGTCGGGTAATAACTTCAAAAATGAAATTCTACTTTTTCCTGAACTCTGTACCACTTGGGATCGAAACAGAGTTCGGAAAAAGGTTTTTAACAGTAGAAATTCATTTTTGACGTTATTACCTGAAGTCTCTCGAGACTGCAAACATACATTCTAATACTGTACAGTATTCAAGTGAAGTTTTATGCAAATCGACTTCAGAAGTTTCATCCGAAGTTGAATCGCACATCCCTAGTCCCATGTTCATGTGTGTCTGTGTTGCTGAGAAAAATGATGTTTTAATATAAGCAAATGAGCCTCTAGGAGCAATGGGGGCGTTACCATTACACCTAGAGGCTCCGCTCCCTCTGCAACTTGAATGACAGGGCCAGGCAGGTGTAATCACATTTACACTGCCTGTCCCTGTCAAATTCCAGATGGCGCAGCAGCTGCAGAGAGAGCAGAGCCTCTAGGTAGGACTGCCCCAATTGCTCCTAGAGGCTCATTAGCATGTATTAAGACATCAGCTGCTGAGTGTACATGAAACAGGTCATAGGTACAAAACTGCTGACAGACGCAGTATGTTACAATAGTAGGACAAGGGTGAATTATGGAACCCTTGTACCCAGGGAAATTATCAGACGGCCAGGAAGAGTCTGGAAGCACACGCCCTACTACCACTGCCAGAAATTAGTCAGGAGGTTTTGCTGGACCAAGGGGCTAACACAAGAGATTAAATCTACATAATTCAACACTTGATTACTTTGTTGGAGCTGGACAACCCCTTTAAGTATTTTTTATTTCTGTTTGACAACACACATTTGGAAGATAAAGGAAAATGATAGCGCCTATGATTAAATATCTAAACCTATGTAAAAAGGCATCAAGGGGAATGTATCATCCCAAAATTATGTCACAGGTTTTTATTCCAACCTTTTTTGGAGTTTCTGCCCATTGATTTAAAAAAATAAAAAAAGTTACTGAAATATTGCAGTGCAGACACTGGGCAGTAGAGAACACGCAATAGGCTGACATTTCCCATTTTCTACAGCTCATTCGTCAGCCTGGCTGTGTAGACTGGGACAGAATTAGCAGAGGGCGGCAAGTTAAACAGCAGCTGCTGGAGGCCTAGATACCACAGGATAGTAACACTGTACACGACGCACTGTAGGCAACGTTGCTGCTACTAGGTCTCCGTGGGACGTGTTGCCATCACTTCACGGAAACTAAAGGTGGGTTTAGATGCTGAAATGTGCAGCCAGTTATAAAGGAGGAAACGTTCCTTCCCGACAGTCGGCTTCTCGTTCAGTATGAGGACAAAGGATCACCATTGCAATCACTTGTCCTCATACGGCTGCATTGTTTCTGCTGCCCAGAAATGATAATCATGCGCCTGCACAAATAAGGCTACTTTCACATCTGAGCTTTCCCTTTCCGCTATTGGGGGTTTGTGGCGCTTCCGTTCTGTTCCCATTCATTGTCAATGGGGACAAAGCAGAACTGAATGAAACAGAAGGCACCAGAATGCATTCCATTCTGTCCCCATCGCAGACAGACAGTCTGCGGTGCTGTGCAAGACGGACGGACACACAATGTAAGTAAACGAAGACGGATCCGTTTTCTCTGACTCAAAAGAAAAAACTGATCCGTCCCCCAATCGATTTTAGAGGCAGATCCATCTTGGCTGTTTTAGAGATAATACAACCGGATCTGTTCAGAACGTATTAGGCCACATGCACACGACCGTTGTTTGATTCCGTGTCCGTTATTTTCTGCAGACCCATTGGTTTTCAATGGGTCCGTGGAAAACTCGGCAAATGCACCATTTGTCCTCTGCGTCTGTGATTCCAGTCCGTCAAAAAAATATAACCTGTCCTATTCTTGTCCGCGAAAAACAGTTCGCGGACCCATTCAAGTCAATAGGACCATGAAAAAATGCGGATGGCCATCCGTGTTCCGCCTCTTTTTGCGGATCCCTTGGCAGGCACTTGGCAAAAATTGCCAGCCTGTCTTTTGGTAAAATCTTTTGTGTCATGTCCGCAAAAAAAAAACGGACGACACACGAAAAAAAAATGGACACGTATCACGGAACCCGGTTTTGCGGACCGCAAAAAACAACTGTCGTGTGCATGTAGCCTTCTAATGACAGAAGTGTTTTTGCTGATCCATGATGGATCCAGCAAAAACGCTAGTGTGAATATAGCCTAACAGGAACACCCACTGAACGAGTGAAACGCTTGTTTATCAGGTGATCGGCGGCACATTTAGACGGGCGGTATAAATCCATCTTAACAGTTTGTAACATTTCTCTGTCACTTGGCTCCCAAAAAGCAACTTAAAACATTTTGACCGAGGCATGCACACGACTAATTTTCTTCGGTGAGTTATTCGTTGTTTTTCACAGATAGCACACCGACCAATTTCTTTCTATGGGGCCACGCACACATCCATTTTTTGTCGTCTACGGATTAGTGTGCACGATCTGTAAATCTCCCAGCCGACTCATTTATGGATAAGAACAGTCCTTTCCATCAATGGATGAAAAAAAACCATATCCATTTGGATATTTGAAAAGGATCTGTGCCACAGAAGTTTCCACAGTAGATCTAATATGTACTTTTGGATTATCAGATTCTCATGGGTATGGATCACTTTTTATGATTGATTGATTTAAGAGTAAAAAAAAAAAAAAAAATAGGCAGAGCTTGGTATTCCTGCCGCATCGAACAGGTTGGGGGAAGGCTTCTTCTGCAGCCATTTGCCTTACAGCTAGAGACAGGCGATGTGGGACAGACTAATTAGGCCGGGTTCACATCACCGTTTAGTTTTCCGTTCTTCTGATCGATCAGAACAGAAAAAAAAAATAATCTTATTATGAGAATGCGTTGTGCTTATTTTGCATCTGTTTTAGCCATTTCCGTTTGAGACCCTGTGTTTTTGATGGGAGGAAGGATCAGTAGAATGGAAAACTAAACAGTGATCGGAAATACATCCGTGAGGCCGGTTCAACATCAGTTTTTCTTCCGTACAGGAACGAAAGAAGGGATTAAAGGAGGAAGTGCCGAACTTTAGCCAGTTTACAACATTACTTATGTTGGCATTATGTGAAGGACGCAAAAAATAAAAATAAAATACAGGTTATAAAATGTTGGGTTTGGGCAGCAAATTTAAAGTTGCAACTTTCGGCTTCGACACTTTTCCGAAGTTCAGAGAACGGGTGGGGCATTGAAAAGAAGGGGCTGGGCTACACACCATCCACCACATTTACTATCTTTTGTTAGAAAGTGGCGGAAGTTATAGCTGGTTTCTACACCAGCCTATAGCGGGCACAGACTTCAGTTTCCAGAGCATGGCAGGGCACAGCACATGATTTGTTACAAGGCATCAGCCTCTTAATAAATTAGGCGCATCTCATGCCAGTGCAGGGAGATCAAGAGTGGCGTATATATACACCGGAGGGGCGTGCTGCTTTGCTACATAGACGGAGGTCATGGGGAGTAACCTCTATGACATCCGTATAACATAAGGGGGTGTATGGGCTGGCAGTAAGCCCTGGCAGCCCCCTGTTGGTAAGCAGACGGTGGTTAGCTACCCCTCAGTACTCGTCTATAAGCACTCATCTGATCCACCCGAGTGCCCATGATATGCATTCTACAATTACGAGAGAAACTCTCACACCTTTTCAAGACCCTGGGATTAATTATTTATTTTTTTACTCCCGTCTTTCCAGAAGTCATAACATTTTATTTTTCTATTCACATAACTGTATGAGGGATTGTTTTTTGCAGGACAAGATGCACTTTCTAATGGCATTCCATTTAACCCCTTAAAAACGGGGCCTATTTAGTTTGCATTTTTGCCTTCCCACGTTCCAATAGCCATAACTTATTTTATTTTTCAGTCCATAGCGCCATATGAGGGCTTATTTTGAGATGCATTTTTTAATGCCACCATTTACTGTAATTTACCATGTCTTGGAAAAAAATAATTTAGGGGTAAAATTGAAAAAAAAAAAAAAGAAAAAAAAAATTTCCGCCAAGGTTTTTGAAATCATGAGGTTCACTGTAAAGTGATACAACATCCTTAGTCTGCAGCTCAATACTATTACGGCAATACCAAACTTGTATCGTATTATTTTTTTAACCATTTTTGTGGCGTGTACGACTTTTCGATCACTGTTCAATTTCGGTGGTGGGGGGACAAAACGGCTTCTCCCATTATGGCATTCACTGCACAGGAAATTATTTTCATATTTTAATACTTCAGAACTTTTCAGAGGCAGCAATTCTAATATGTATAATTTTTTATATATTTTATGTAAAATTCTGAAAGGGGGCAATTTAAACGTTTAATATTTTGGGGGTTTTTGTTCCCAGTGCACAGCTCAGCAGGGAGGCTACTATGACAGTGACGGTAACCAGAGCCCAGCGGTCTCACTGCATGGGAAGGCAGAGGGAGCCACATCACTCTGTAGTTTTCAATGATACCTAAATGTTGAGTCAGCCATTTTGATTCTTTTTCCATTATGGTGTTCAATGTATGGTATAAATACGTTTATATTTTAATAGATCTGATGTTTTGGGACATGGCGGTAAACATGTGATTAGGAACCATTGCTGTGGTAGCCTCTGATCCTGCAGTAGGACAGAGGCCACCACAAGGAATTAGCTCCCCCGATCACCTCGGGAAGTGAAGTGATTACAGCCCCAGGAGCACAGTGCTCCCAGGGAAACCTGCCTCAGGTGCTGTGGTCACAAATGGTTAGGGCATTTGAGGGGTTAAATGTCTAAAAATCGGTGTTATCCCCATGTGTCGCCAACGTGCTTGTAACTAATTATTCCTGCTTGACTTTATGAATTAATCCCTGGGTGTTGATGGGTGTTAACAGTTGGGGGAGGAAGGGGGGGGGGGGCTGTCCTGCACAGGCCAAAACAGACATGTCAGGAGAGGATACAGGTCCTTTACAATGGGCTACTTTCTTCAGACAGCCTAAGGTGGTCAGATCTGTGGTGGGAATTATATGTACCTGATCTATGCTGCTGTATTTTGACTCCTTCGTCACACCCTATGGGGTCATATCACAATGACTCACACCTATCCTTATAACAGAGCCTGCAAAGTGTAGGAGTGCCCACCACCCGGGGCTCATGCATGACCACCCTCCTTTTATTAATACGGGACTGCTGAAAATGGCTAACCGGAGTGCTTGGCTTTTTTCGAAAGTCCCACTGATATAAAAACAGAAGCGCACCACTACTCCACTGACTTCTATGGGGCTTACAGAAATGGCGGAGCCAACTCAGAAATTTTTGGCAGTCCCATAGAAATGAATGAAGGGCGGCTGCGTGGGCATGGTACACCCTCCTGCCCTTTGCGGGTTCCGTCCTTAGGATAGGTGTGGGTCCCACCTAGTAATATGCCCCCCCAATGTCCAATATGAGAAAACTCCTTTAGGGCATGGCCTTACACTGAACCTGTTTGAGCCTTCAGAGGGTGTTGAGAAATAACTGGTATAAAATCAGCCAATTTTTTCTCATGTCCACGGTCAGCTAGACTGGGAGGAGAGAAAAAAAAAGCTAAGTTACAAAGCTAAGTGTACACATTAGCAAAACCTACAAATGTCTGCAGGCTCAGCAGTCTAATGAGAAAGGTGGGAGCTGGGGGCCTGGCCTAGCACAGCATGTGAGGAGACGCTAAAGCTCGTTCTACCGGGCAAGTATTCTGAGAATCCTCCTGCATCCACAACGACCTCCAAAGCAGCGCTACAAGGCACCAGAGGTCGGACATGCCAACCACCGTCAGTAAGAAGGAGAGGGAGGGGAAAGAGAACGGGCTGGCAATCAGCACCAAGCAAGATGGCGCAGGAGAAAGCGGCAGAGATTGCAGCACGGCTGGAGAAATTTTCTAGACTGGCTCCTACAAGCACCGTAACAGTCCATGAGGAGACACAGAGGGAGGAAGCTGGGCAATGGGTGCACTCACCTCTTGGTACGACCGCAGGCAGCATAGAAGATCGGGGAGCAGTTGTGGCAAGCATGGCAGATGGAGAGGGAGAAAGCAGTGGAAAGCCTGCACAGGAAGCTACTGAACCCAGTCACAGATGTGTTTAAAGCACTTATCTCCCTTAATACACAAATGGGGAGCTTGCAAGAAAAAAAATGTCTTTCGTTAGGCACGATCTCAGGAAGGTCTCAGAGAGAATTAAAGAAGTGGAAGATCGGTTCAGCTGCTTGGAAGATTAAGTGTCTCCTTTAAGAAAAGACCTAGGAAAAGTCACGCATGATGTCTCCAATCTACTGAACAAGGCGGATGATTAACAGACTCCGAAGAAATAATTTGCGGGTGTACCAGAAAAAGTGGAAGGAACAGATGCCACAGTCTTCTTTGAGCAGTGGCTGATTAAGAAATTTGGAAAAAGCACTCTAAGCCTGTCTAATGTGTTTGCTATTGGAAGAGCTCACAGAGTGCCCTTCCGCTCACCACCACCAGGGGTCCCTCCAAGACCTATCCTAATGAAGTTGCTGCATTTCAAAGACAGACGCCATCTTAAAAGCAAGAAAACATGTGGATTTCCCAATAAATGGCAATGTTATTTCCTTCCAAGCTGAGAATAGTGGCAGAAGGAAAGGTTCCCATCTTTGATACGGCTAATGCAGCGGTGCAATGGCTGGAAGCTACAAATCTACCAACAAACCCTTAACCATCTTCGGGATGATCTCCAGATGCAGAGAGGAAGAAAGGAACCAGATCTGGCGTCAGATGTGCAGATACCTTGGACGATGGGTATACAAAGGACACTGTGACATCAGTTTAAAGGGTGCCAGGGAAACATGGGACTCAGAGTTTATAATATACTAGCTAAGGAGCCTTTATGGGGAAGGAACTACAGCAAAAAGTACTGTAATATGTTATTATTGCACCAAGTTAAGAAAATGGGATGCATATCCGTTTTCTATGCAAGATAAGTCCGTGGGGAGATTGTAATAAGAGCAGGAGTAGTCGGGAAGTTTTATTCTGTATCTCAGGTAGTATATACACTCACGTTGCCTACAGTCGTTGGGTATATTTTTTATAGCCCAAAATCCCTGCGTTACAGAGGGGAATGTGTTTATGGAGATTCATTATGTTTGTCAGTTTCGGGGAACCGCACCATGACCGCAATACTATCTCTCGTTGCACTAAAAAAATTTCAATAGAGGTAATTTAGAAGGGGTGAAACTTATGTGCAATGGGGAGGGAGTCCAGGGAGTGATATCTATGGGGTTTGATGTTGGGGTTAATATAATAGCCTGGAACGTGAGGGGGTCTCGGGGACGTATCCAAAAGATACGCAGTATTCAACTCCTTAAGACAATTCCAACCAGCCATTGTATGCTTATCAGAAACACATCTAACTGCGTACCACTCGGTGTACTCTAGCCATGCTAGAGGGGTCAGTGTACTTCTACACAAGCAGATCCCGTTTCAGTGTACCAAGACAAACAGACCCCAATGGTCGCTGTATACCTGCAAGACACGGTATTTCAATTAACACTTCTAATAGTGCCGATATATATACCACCCCCATATGCGGGAGGTACTGAAACAAGTACTGGCGTTTGTGGCTGCGTCTCCAGATGTCCCCACACTTATTGTTGGAGACTTTAATATGGTGCTCGATTATAACATGAGGTCGCTAATCCGAGGAGAGTACTATTTTCCAATATGGCAAAGGCATTTATGGAAGCAGCACTCGGTGACATTTGGAGAATTCGCAACCCTAAAGTTAGACTATTCTCCTGCCATTCTAGCTCTCATAATACATTATCACGAATCGACCTAGCAGTGGGTAACCAACAGATACTAAGACTTGTACGGACAGTGGAGAATGTGCCCAGAAGGCTTTCCGAGCACTCCCCCATTAGGGTTGAATTGAGCTTGGATTCTGCATCTAGGAGCGATAGAGGTCTGTGGAGGCTAAACCCTTCCTGGCTGACTATATTACAGGATGAGGTGGGAATACTGATAGATGCAGGAGCTCATGGAAATTAACATCAGGTCAACATCGATGGGGGTAGTGTGGGACACATGCAAGGCTTTTGTTAAGAGGGATGTTCATTAAATGTATTCAAAAGGCATAAGACCAAAAATAGGGAATTGTCATAAGAATTGCAGTCTAGAGTCACTGACACTGAATGCAAGTATGTAGAAAATCCCACGGATGTGAATGTTTTAATTGGATCGAGGCACAGCAGACATATAGGGATCATCAGCTGTAAGTAGCGGAGCTGTAAGTAGCGGACCGTAAAAGGTTTTTCTGGAAACAGAAGTACTTTGAAGAGGGAGAGAGTGTAGGACACATGCTAGTCACTGTCATTAAGGCTCAACAGGGTCCTTCCTTTATAGGATGTATGCAAGACGCAACAGGTGACTTGGCAACGGAAACTCCAGACATTATGAAGGTATTTAGTGAGTACTATGGACAACTGTATTCCACCAGATTACAGCGTAGGGACAGCGAGATCCAGAACTTTCTCACCTACATTCGGCTGTCAGTACTGACGGCGGAACAAATAGCGAGTCTCGAAGAACTTGAGGAGGCAGTGAGGCGGCTTTCAAATGAGAAAGCACCGGGTTCAGACGGAATACCGGGGGAGCTATTGAAAAAAAATATAAAGATTTTCTGCTGACGCAACTTTAATCAGTCTTTGAGCAAGCAGAAAAGTTAGGCGGAGACCATGGAAGACGCAATAATAATAATAGTGCTGCTCAAGCCTGGAGTCCTATCGGCCTATATCTTTATGTACAGATGTCAAGTTGACGACCAAAGTTAGGTTGGCAAAGGTAATCCTTAGCTTGGTCCATGGGGACCACACTGGCTTTATGCCGGATAAATCTACTGCCATCAATATTAGACAGATTTACCTTAATTTGCAGGTGTCTAGGGGAGGGACGGGAAGCCATACAATTCTTTCACTCTATGCTGCAAAGGTTTTCGACAGCGCCGACTGGAAGTTCCTATGGGGAGTAGATGCTATGGGGTTCGGCCCTAAATTCATGTCATGAGTAAAACGAATATATGGAAGACAGAGGGCTCGTATACAGACAAATGGGCTACTATCTGATGCATTTACCTTAAACAGAGGTATGAGCCAGGGTTGTCCCCCATCGCCGATGCTTTTCGCTCTGGCTGTGGAACCCCTGGCACAGATAATACGTACTGATCCCAAAGTGACAGGTCTAGTATATGGAAGCATAGAAGAGAAAATCGCACTCTATGCTGATCTTTTTGGACAAAATAGACCAGTCTATACCTCATGTAATGAAGCCAATTGAAGATTGTGGTACCTATTCAGGTCTAACCATAAATTGGGACAAATCAGCCATGCTTCCTTTGGACTCTGTACAGATATCGCTCCAGGATAAGACAGCCCCTCTACAAATAGCCACAACTTTTAAATACCTAGGAATACCGGTGTCGTATACAGCACAAGACTACATCAATTTAAACATGACCCCATTACTTGACAGGAGTACTAAGAAAGTGACTGGTGTAAGCTACCGTATCAATTATTGGAAGAGCTAATTTAGTTAAAATAGTACTAATGCCACAATTTCTCTATATATTACACAACAGCCCAGTGTGGATACCAGTGCGACACTTCTATAATATCAGGTCCCTGATATGGAATAAGCAGTCTCCAAGAATCCGTTTAGAAACCCTACAAAGGGAAAAGGATAATGGACGACTGGCGATCCTCAACCCATGGTTGTACTTTCTGGAGGCACAGACCCAGCAGTGCAAAATATGGGGCACAACGGGCAGCTAGGGTGCAGTGGGCACGCTGAAGTCTTATTTGATGGGAGGGAGGCCACCAGGGTATATACTGGAACTTGGATCAGTCATTCATCCCCGAGACTATGTCCCGAGCATAAATTTATTCTGTAAAAGCAGGCATCCTCAAACTGCAGCCCTCCAGCCGTTTCAAAACTACAACACCCAGCATGCCCGAACAGCCTACAGGTATCAGCCTACAGTAGGGCATTGTGGGAGTTGTAGTTTTACAACAGCTGGAGGGTCGCAGTTTGAGGATGCCTGCTGTAAAGTATGGAAGAAACTGAAAGATATCACCAAAATAGTGGGGTGTAGTGCCCTTACCCCTCTCTGGAACAATCCTAATCTCTCTGAACTAAATAAGTTAAGGCTTTGGTACTTGGGGGGCGGGGGCGGGGGGGGGGGAATGGGACTATACTGGATGTCACAACTAACGGGACTTTAAAAAGCTTGAACAATTGAAGGAAGAGCCTAACCTCACCAATACATACTTCTACCAATATTTACAGCTACGTCACGCCTTGGCAGTGCAGGGAAAGGCAATGGATTTGACCATAAAAGTGTCTATGATAGCGGAGCAAATTAGAAAGGAGGGGCGGGGGGGATACTAAGGGAGTGATTTCTGTATTCTATAAGCTATTGCTCTCATTCTATCAGGAATGTTTTCCATTGAACGTTAGGGAGAAGTGGTAGGCCCCTTACTTGATACACAGTGGTCGGAGGTACCGTCTAAGGGTCCCTTGCTAGAACTGTTAATATGCATACTGGGCCTATTAGAAGATGGTTCCACAGAGGATATTAGTATTAGGGGGGTTTGGGGGCTGAGAGAGAAGAAAAAAACGTTCCAGTCTTCAGAGCAGCACTCTGGGAAATGAATAATGAGCACACTGTAGTTTAGTGGACGGGCGTTTTAAAAGGAATATAAGAAGGGTGTGCCTCAATGTCCTATTCTCCACTGCATGCTGGCTGGTGTATGTTCACATTGGCATCATGGCTTCTATTTACACTGGAAAGCAGAACGCAGAAGCACCTGACAGATCCCACTGACTTAGAGCTCATGCAGACGGCCGTTACTATTTTTGTGTTCTGCATTTTGCAGAACGGAAGGTCCTGCCCTCTGTAGAAGTATCATATCCTTGTCCGGAAAACGGACAAGAAAAGGACATGTTCTATTTTTTTGCGGGGCCATGGAACGGACGTAAGGTTTCGCGGGCACCACATGGTGTGCTGTCTTGCCTCTTTTGCGGCCCAATTGAAGTGAATGTGTCGCATCCAATCGGCATTTTTTGACTAAACCACGACCAAGTGCATGAGCTTTTATAATGGACTTTACTAAGAGCGCCAACCAAGCAATAATTTTGGCAGGAAAAAAAAAAAACCTGCATGCAGAGCCTTTCCCAGCTGCCTGTAAGCGAACAGAGGCCGCACAGCCGTGAATACAGTCTGTGCCTACCACAATTTCTTCATGTCAGTTTTGCACTGAAACTGACAAAATACTCTGTATGGAATGAGACACATACAGAAACACAGAGGCACTCACCTTAATGGCAGCCTTATACTATGACCACTATGGCTCAGTGATTAGCACTGGTGTCGTGCTTTGCCGAGGTCCTAGGTTCGAATCCAACCAAGGACAACATCTGCATGGTCTTTGTATGTTCACCCCAGTGTTTGCGTGGGTTTCCTCCGGGTACTTTGGTTTCCTCCCACACTCCAAAGACAGTGATAGGGAGCCCCATTGAAGACAGGAGTTACCATCTGATGCAGCAAGTGGAAGTCTAAGCATGGCCAACACCCTACCAAAAAAATCTGCGAGTGTGTAATATGGGCTTGATTAAAGAGGTTCTGGCAATAATATTGATGACTTGTGTTTTCAAGTTCAGCATACAAGGTTTGGGTTATGTATGGATTCTGCTACCACGGACCATGAGCATCAGAATCCATAACAGAATTCTTAGATATCTCGAACCTTGTACACTGAACTTGAAAACACAAGTTTGTCGAAAACCATTGATGACCTATCCTCAGGATAGGTCATCAATATTAGATTGGAAGAGGTCTGACCGCCGGGACCCCCCACAGATTAGCTGTTAGAAGAGGCCAGCGTTGGCATGGTAACCAACAAACGAGACAAGTTGCAGCTCAACCCTATTGACGTGAATGAGGCACAGCTGCAATACCAAGCACTGCCGCTATACAATGTATGGTGCTGTGCTCAGCAGAGCCCCGGTGAGCGTGGCTCACTGAAACTTATCAATCCCCAGATAACCCCTTTAAAAGATTGTTGTGATGTGAATGGCGATTTTGTTTAATACATCCCCTTCAGCTAAGTTAACCAAAAGGGACAAGTAGTGTTAGGGTACATTCACACGTCCGCAATTCTGTTCCGCATTTTGCGGAAAGGAATTGCGGACCCATTAGTTTCAATGGGGACAGACGATGTCCCGGCCGAGTCCGCAATCGCGTTCCCGAAAAAAACAGAACATGTCCTATTCTTGTCCGCAATTGCGGATAAGAAAAGGCATTTTCTATGAGAGTGCCGGCGATGTGCGGTCCGCAAATTGTGGAACGCACATCGCCGATGTCCGTGTTTTGCGTATCCGCAAAACACACACTGACGTGTGAATGGACCCTTAAGCCGAGGCCTTTACCCGTCCTTTGTCCATGGCTTTCATATACAGTAGAGCTCACCACTGGACAATCTGTCTGCATAGACCTCCTGATAAGGGGCTGAATAATGTTTTATTGCTTTAATTACTAGTGATCAGCTCTAAATAGTAGGGAGAACACAGCAGCAGCCACTATGGGGCTGTCTGTATAGCAGATGTACTGGGTCTGGAAGTGTGAGATATGCTCTATGAAGCCATTCTGGGTAATGGATGAGGTCTTCAGTTTGGGTGCAGTCTACCGACTCAGATTCCTTTACATGTAGTAAAGTGGGTTTGAAGAAAGTCAATGAATATGAAGTGAACAGCTATTAAAGTATTAACCACTTAGTTGCCAGCATCCCAAGACATTATGGGGGTGATTTATTTAGAACCTAATAAAGCCTTGGAGTTTTTTCTCCTCCCTGGCTGTGAGCTCTGCGCTGCGATTGGACAGCGCTACAGTCAGGGAGAAGGAACGCCCAGGGAGAGAAGCTGATGTCTCCTCCCTGTTGCGAAGTTAGTAGCAATTACCATACAGCGCGGGAGAAGGTTACGGGGCCACAGCGGGCAAATGGAGCAGCGCCCAGGGATAATAGTAAGTGCAGAGAGCGGGCAAACGGAGGGGCGCCCAGGGATAATATTAAGTGCAGTGAGATCCCTGGGCGCCGCTCTACAGGTCCAGATAGTTATCTTAATGTTCGGACACATGAAAGGTCCTCTTTAAGCCTGTATTACAATTAGTGATTTTTTGGCAGATGATCGCTAAATAGCGCTTGTATGAACGTTCGTTAGCAATCCTCTTGCAGTGTAATACTAAACACTGATTGCCAGATGAACGAGCAAACGCTCCTTCATCCGGCTATCCAAATCTTTTGACATTTAAAAAAAAAAAAAAATGATCATTTGCAGGCAGCAGATCGTAGTGACTAAATCTGCTGCCGGCAAACCGCTACACAGCATGGGGACGAGCGATAGCATAGTGATCACTCCTCCACATGCTGTGGAGGCGATCGCTGCATGTAACAGCAGGCGATTGCCGGGAGGGAACACTTTGTGCCCTACAATCATATGCCACGTTGGACTGTGTAATACAGACTTTATTCTTGGCCTTGGGGGTGGGGTTTGGGGCAACAAACCATTTAATGTGTTAAATAGAGTGGATGCAAAAGGACATCTAATTTCCATTATGGGGCCAGAAATAAGTTAAAATGAGGACAAAGTTATGGTAACCTTCCATTTGTTTACCTGCCATGACATAACATACCAAATAATACGTTAACTTTTATTAAATTTGCAATGTACTATGCTATACAAATTTCACCGAACCCCATGTAGTTAGAAAAATGCAAAAAAGTGCAACTTGCGCAAAAATGTAACGACCTCACATTTTTACACTACTCACTGCAGTTTTGAAAAAGGGGTGAGGAAATGGGTGTAGTTTGCTACGTTAATGAGTTTCACTCCAGATTATCTTAGACTTTATAAAAAGTCCCACTCCATTTTAGACAGAAGCGTTAGGTTTAAATATTTGATAAATTTGGTGCAACATACTCCAATGCAGACTCCTGCAAAACTGACTTCAAATACAACCCTCCTGATAAATTATAAAAATATTGTAATAAGACCAGACTATCCCCTTAGTCTCTACAGCCTCATAACCTTATAGCAGCTACTATCAACTGGTATCCCTGAAATACTCATGATATCTTGAAAGCATTTCATGCTGTTTCAGAAAATCATGTAATGGATCAAGTCCATGTCGTGACAGGGTTGTTTGCCATGCCTACCTGCAGTGATGGCGCCCGCCCTTCTGGCCATGGTTAGTGGAGGACAAAGTTTTATTGGCCTACTGGAGGGTGATCAAAAAGTGTATTCTGACTGGCAGAGTTCATATGTTACTTCCAAGTTTTACAACAATATAGAAGATTATAAAAATGGCAAAAAAAAAAAAAAAAACACAAAAACACTGCACAGCTACAAAATAGCCCCATTCTTAGGGCTCATACCCACGGCCGTGTGTTGGCTGGGCCTGTGCGGTGGACCGCAAATTGCGGTCCGCAATGCACGGTAACAACCGTGGGCCAGCCGCATGCAGATCGCGGACCCATTCAGTCCGTAGTGCTTCCTATCTGCACTTCCGGACCCATTCAAGTGAATGGGTCGGCATCAGTGATGCGGAATGCACACGGCCGGTACCCCGTGTATTGCGGCCATGGCGGGGCAGCGGCCGTGTGCATGAGCCCTTGAGGGGGTTTTCGGGACTTATGCACTAAAGACCTATACTCCTGCCACCTCATTTTTACTGGAAACATGCCTTCATTTTGTGTAAGGGGGTGCACAACTAATATGACAAGCACTCCACATGAGCCGAGTATGCCCTGTAAACAACGCCTCATACAATAAGTGGTTTAAGATCAAAATATCATTTTTAAAGGTATATCAAACACGGGAACAATACGGCCTAATTTTATATTTTATATTCAATGTCAAACTTCTTCAAACTCAAGGAGAGACTCAGATCCTGAAATGAAGTGGACATTTCACCCTAAGAGGTAAAATAAACAGAATATGTTAGCAGGTCAAGTACGCAATGGATAGTGCTGGCAAAGTACAGGTTACTACAAATACTTACCTAAAATGAAACTGTAAGTTAGTCATTTTTACTCCTTTTTACCAATAATCCATGCCGGCATGCCTAAAGGATGCGTGCGTAACACACACTTAAGACTCTGCAATGGTATCGCTACCATTAGACTAAATAGTTTAAGCGTATGTCACTACCCAACAAACCAGAACACTGCCACAAAATGTATAAAAAAGAAAACCCATATACACATGCATGAGAATTTCCTGATAACCAAGTGATACCACAGGTTTGACCTTATACCTTCCTACTACCACATAGTTGAGCTGCAAACGCAATAGTGATTTACACCTTTGAGAGTTGAAACCTTTTTGGTTTAAATAAAATGCATTCCCGGGGGATACAGTTCTTTGTCTTTCTTATGGAGATCACTGTACATCTGTTCATATGTGGTTTTGAAATCGTATACATTTGGCTTGTCTGGTGCTGGACCCGGGAGTTTGACATGTGTTCCTGTTCCAAATGATCGGACATTGAAGGACCGTTTGCTGAAAGAAACAAGACAAAAAGAAGAAAAAAGAAACTTGAGAATCAAATGAAGACTGCAAATGTCATTCCACATCTACAAATGGGCATACAGTTACATGATTTGTAAGGGAAAACATTGATGTGCCTCACGTCATTTAACACGCTATAGCTAATCATTAGGGGATACGGTCACGTGACAGCACCCATGAGCCAAAGGCTGACTACCACCAAGCTCGGCTGAGTTTGGATGGGTTTTCAATGGGGAGAGAAGACAAAGCCGATGACAGACACTGCTACTCGCAGCTCAGGAGAACAAAAGGAATCGGTGTTGGAATTCAACATGTCCAATCTTTTCTCCAAGTATCATTTGTCGGCAAAAGTTGGGAGAAACACACATTAGATTGTCAGTCGGTCCCACAGAAAACCGTGGGTTCGTTTGGCGATTAACTAATGTGTAGAGAGGCCTAAAACTAAATGCAACAAACAAGAATAATCCAGAGATTATACTATTCACCTGTACATAGTAACATTAAAAAGGGTTCTCTGGGAATTAAGAAAATTAAAATACTTAAATATTACTTTTCTATAAATATATTCACAAATATATCTTTCATTAGTTATAATGGCTTGTTTTGTCTAGGCCAGGGAGCAATCACCTGGGAAGTTAAAATGGCTGTCGTCCTATTAATACACACAAAACCTGTCCTAATCGCACAGGTGGACAAGTTACTTCACAACACTGACCTAAAGAGCTGCCTCATCCTCTTCCTGGATTATGATCCTGAATACAACTGAGAAGATCTTCAGCTGAATCTCTGCAGGGATGGAGTTCATAAGGAGATTCAAAATCCCCATGATCCCAGACAAGCAGAGAGGAGGATGAGGCAGCTCTTTAGCTCAGTGTTGTGAAGTAACTTGTCCTCCTGTGTGATTAGGACAGGTTGTGTGCGTACTAATAGGATGGAGGCCATTTTATTTTCACAGATGATTGCTCCTCAGTCAAAAGGAGCCAATATAACTAGGGATCGACCGATTATCGAAGTACCGATATTATCAGCCAATATTCAGGATTTTGCAAGTTATCTGTCTCAGCATCTAACCTTGCCGATAATGCGTATAAAGCGAATACTATTGCGCACTTCCATTATGGAAGCGTGCACCAGTATGCATCGGGTGCTGGGAAGAAGCACGGCAAGATCTTCCGATACTCACCTTCCCTGGTCTTCTTTGATCCGCAGGCCGGAGAACACAGGGGAGTGAGACGCTGGACCCAGAGATGAAGAGGAGCCACGGCGCAGGAGAGGCGAGGAGTTTTTTATTTTATTCATCTGAGGTCTGATAGGAGTTAAAGGTCTGATCGGGATAATAAAGTCAGTGAGAAGGGTGGAATGGTGTGGAAATTGGCATTTGGCACTAGTATATTACAAATGTAAATTGACTACCAACTAAGGGCTTTATTAATTTATAATTTACATTTATAATATACTAGTGCAAATGCAAATTTCCACCATCACCGGCCACCTCAGCGACTACCATCTAATATAATATATATTATAAGAAAACATAGGTATGTTATCGGCAGGAAAGTTCACAGATTAAAATAAATAAATATCGGTCGATCCCAATTATAACTGCTGAAAGGTATTTGAGAATATATTTTAAATTAACCAATATTTATGTTCATTCATTTTTGTTTCTTAATTCCCGGAGAAAACGTTTAAAAGGACAAACAAAACAATCCTTTAAAGCAGCAATTCTGGTATTCCCAAATTTTCTCCCATTTACAAGGCACATTTCCTTAAAGCAAGTACACTGTGCGAAATACAACAATATCAGAGCACAGTTCACATGGGCGCTCCCAGTGGAAAAACTGACAGACTGTATTGGCCCATCAAGTGGTTAAAGCGGGAGCAGTCAGTAGTAACCTGTCGCTCCATAGTCAGTAAGTGCATGAATGTTCAGATACATTATCAGCATTATGTCTGGACGATGGGAATCACAGAAATGCATCTAAAAAGAAGGGATACAGATTTGACACCAATTTGATGCATTTTGAAGCCAAAGAAATATACAATTTTTTTTTAGACCAAGACACTTTCCTCCCCAAAAGCGGCAGAAATGGAAGGCCGCCGGACTTTATAATTTGAATGTACGGACAGCAGGAGGCCCACTTTCTCAACTGTTTTTTTTTTTTTTTTTTTTTAGCAATTTCAGTTTATTTCATGACAACGCATTTCGGGGTACTACTGACCCCTTTATCAAGTCTAAAAGATACCAATAGTAAATACGCAAATTGTATTTATTATTACTATGTTTAAAACACAAAAGGTAATTTTGAAGCCAAAGAAACGCTCACACGTGTGCCTCCGCCCCTTTAAATATCTGATCGGTGGGGGTGCCAGGGTAATGGGTATAAAAGGAACAGTTATTTTACTACAGACTGCAATAGTCAATCATTGCAGTCTATGGTGAATGGTGAACAACAAAAAACAAAAACACTAAGTGGTTGAATCGGTTTGGTCACATTAAGGCCCCTTTCACACGGGCGAGTTTTCTGCGCGGGTGCAATGCGTGAGGACGCCGCATTGCACCCGCACTGAATCCGGACCCATTCATTTCTATGGGGCTGTGCACATGAGCGGTGATTTTCACGCATCACTTCTGCGTTGCGTGAAAATCGCAGCATGCTCTATATTCTGCGTTTTTCACGCAACGCAGGCCCCATAGAAGTGAATGGGGCTGCGGGAAAATCGCAAGCATCCGCAAGCAAGTGCGGATGTGTTGCGATTTTCCGCATGGTTGCTTAGCAACGGGACCCGATCTCTATTATTTTCCCTTATAACATGGTTATAAGGGGAAATAATAGCATTCTTAATAAAGAATGCATTGTTAAATGAAGTGGAAGGGGTTAAAAATAATAAGTTAACTTACCTTAGCCACTTGATCGCATAGTCGCGATCTGTCCTCTCTTTCCCTGCAGCATCTAAGATCTAAAGGACCTGTGATGACGTCACATCACCATGGTAAGATGGACCATGTGATTGGACCATGTGATGTGACGTCATCACAGGTCCTGTAGATCTTAGATGCTGCAGGGAAAGAGAGGAGAGATCGCGACTACGCGATCAAGTGGCTAAGGTGAGTTAACTTATTATTTTTAACCCCTTCCACTTCATTTAACAATGCATTCTTTATTAAGAATGCTATTATTTCCCTTTATAACCATGTTATAAGGGAAAATAATCAATTCTCCAGAAAGCCCGAAACCGGACTTCAGTGATGAAGTCCGGCTTCGGGTTGGGTACCAAACATGGCGTTTTTTCTCGTTACAAACGTTTGCACCCGCGCGGGAAAAACGCGCATAGTCCCGCAACGCACCCGCCTCTTATCCGGGCGTCAAACATGACGCCCGTGTGAAAGAGGCCTAACCCTTTCTACCCTGGAGGTTTTTTGTTTTTGCGTTTTCACAACCGCACTGTGTGGTCGTACCTTTCTCGTTTGTGTCTTTGTGGAATCTCTGATTAAGGCCTCATGCACACAACCGTTGTTTGATTCCGTGTCCGTTGCTCCGTTTTTCGTGATTTTCTGCGGACCCGTTGGTTTTCAATGGGTCCGTGGAAACCTCGGCAAATGCACCGTTTGTCCTCCGCGTCCGTGATTCCAGTCCGTCAAAAAAACATAACCTGTCCTATTCTTGTCCGTGAAAAACGGTTCACGAACCCATTCAAGTCAATGGGTCCGTGAAAAAATGCGGATGGCCATCCCTGTGTCATCCGCGTTCCGTGTCCGTTTTTTTTGCGGATCCCTTGGCAGGCACTTGGGAAAAATTGTCAGCCTGTCTTTTGGTAAAATCTTTTGGGTCATGTCCGCTAAAAAAAAACAGAAGACACACGGAAACACAACGGAAGGCAAAAACGGACACGGATCACTGAACAACGGAACCCCTTTTTGCGGACAGCATAAAAAAACGGTCGTGTGCATGAGGCCTAACACATTAAAATTGGAAAAATCCTCCAGAAAATGTCTGACTTGAATGCAGATTGAATTTGTCTGAAGTAAATATAGTTGGCACACAACTCAGGGGACACAAGTGCATTTTTAATCCCTTACTGATTTAAAGTAACATAGTATATAAGACCGAAAAAAGACATTTGTCCATCCAGTTCGGCCTGCTTCCTACAAGGTGATCCAGAGGTAGGCAAGAAGCCAATTTTTCCCACTTAACCCTTTAACCCCTTAAAGACACAGGGTTTTTTCATTTTTGCGTTTTCGTTTTGCGCTCTATGCCTTCCAAGAGCCATAACTTTTTTATTTTTCCGTTCACATAGCCATATAAGGGCTTGTTTTTTTGCAGGACAAGTTGTACTTTCTGACGACACCATTTAATATTGCATATAATGTAGTGGGGAAAAAAAAAAAAAAAAAAGCTAATCCACCACAGTTTTATGTTTTTTATTTACGATGTTCGATAAAACTGACCAGTTAATTTTATTCTACAGGTTAGTATGAATCCGGCGATACCCTATATGTATAGTTTTTCTTGTGTTTGATAGTGATGATAAAGTGGGGGGAAAAAAAAGTTTTTTTTTTTCGTCACCATATTTTCACCCCTATAACTTTTTTGTAATTATGTGTACTGAGCTGAATGGGCGATAATTTTTTGCAGGGCTATCTGAACTTTTTATTGATCACTTATTTAATTATGTTTGTAGAAAATGAAGCAACCAAAAACAGCGAATCAGCCATCTTGATGCTTTTTTACGTTTTGCCGTTTGCCATATGGTGGAATATATTTATATATTTTTATACTATGGGCATTTTTGCACATGGAGACACCCATGATGTGTATTTTTTATTTTTTTTTTAATTTATTTTATTTTTATTTTGGGAAAAGGGGGGTGATTTGAATTTATGTTTAATTTTATTTTTTTTATAGTTCCCATAGGGAACTATAAACATGCAATCATTAGATTGCTATTCTCATAGACCCCACATGGGGGAGCCAGAGCATCACCGGAAGCGCGCTTCCCGCGTTTTACGCACTCAGATGCGGTGGTCAGGATTAAACCACTGCATCTGAGGGGTTAAATGTTCACGATTGGCATTACTGCCGGTTGCGGACATTAGCCGCGGGTGTCTGCTATTAGAAACGGCAGGCCACCAGCAGCTATGGCACCCGCTCCGCTCAGGAGCAGGCACCATCTTTAAAGACTCGGCAAGCGCTGTACTATTACGACGCTGGTCAGGATAGGGTTAACTCACCAAAAAACTTAATAAATAAATCACAGTAATCATAGTGACACACAAAATATATTTATATTATAAATTACCACACTGAAATTAAACTAATAAAACAATGGTAGCATAAGGTTCCTCACTCAAATTAGGGCCCTTTCACACTGGCGTTTTTGTTTTCCGGCATAGAGATCCGTCGTCGGGGCTCTATGCCGGAAAAATCCTGATCAGGATCATCCCCATGCATTCTGAATGGAGAGAAATCCGTTCAGGACCGGAACGTTTTTTGGACGCAGCAAATACCGCAGCATGCTGCGCTTTTTGCTCCGTCCAAAAATCCGGAACACTTGCCGCAAGGCCGGATCCGGAATTATTGCCCATTGAAAAGGCATTAATCCGGATCCGGCCTTAAGCTAAATGTCGTTTCGGCGCATCGCCGGATCCGACGTTTAGCTTTTTCTCAATGGTTACCATGGCAGCCAGGATGCTAAAGTCCTGGTTGCCATGGTAAAGTGTAGTGGGGAGCGGGGGAGCAGTATACTTACCATCCGTGCGGCTCCAGAGCGACGTCAGGGCGCCCTACACGCATGGATCACGTGATCGCATGGATCATGTGATCCATGCGCATGGGGCGCTCTGACGTCATTCTGGAGCGCCCCGGGAGCCGCACTGACTGTAAGTATACCGCTCCCCACTACTACTATGGCAACCAGGACTTTAATAGCGTCCTGGCTGCCATAGTAACCTCAAAGCATTTCGAAGACTGATCAGGATCCTGATCAGTCTTCTAATGCTTTCAGGCGACTTGCGTTCTGACGGATCCTCAGAACGCAAGTGTGAAAGAGGCCTTACACTGCATTTAGAATCAGAATTAAAGGGAGGGGGGGGATTCTACTGACTAGGTCATTAGTAACTGATCGGTGGGGGTTCGACACCTAAGACCCAGTCAATCAGCTGTTCAGGAAAGCAGTGTTGCGGCCTTCTTTCAGCTTTTTCTAGGTCAGTGACAACACATTCATCGGTCACACAACCTGGGCGCAGCTCAGCCCCATAGAAGTGAAAGGGGCCAAGGGTCATACCAAGCACAGCAGCTATACTATATACATGCCTTCTCAAGCAGCTGATTCGCGGGGGTCCCGGGTGTCTGACTCCCACTGACCAGATATTGATGACCTATCCTCAGGATAGGTCATCAGTATGTAAGCTTTGGAAAAGCCTTAGGCGACTATAACTTGCAATCATTAGATTGCCATTTGTATTCTGTAATGGATTTTTACCCATTGGAGAATACAGGATTCAATATACTGTATTTCAATGCAGTGCTGCCACCTGCAGGCCAGCATTGGAATTTATCAGTGACCGGCCCAGAAGTCTTGTACAGGGCCAGGCTTTTTACGACTATGGAACGCCTTCTCTGATCTCAGCAAGGGGGAGGCATGCGGGGCTGGGAAGTGTGCTGCTCCTGGTTTTATCACTCTTAGATGCTATGGTCACATATGACTATGGCATCTGAAGATGAAACACGTGCGAGCAGCATTATCGTTGATCGCACACATTAGCCCTGGGTCTCTGGTGTTGTAAACAGCAGAAAGATAGCACCCGCAGCACTTGTGAGTGTGCGCCATTTTTTAATATCAGACAGACTTCCGCTGTACCTGTACAGTGGATGTCCGGAAAGGGTTAAAGGTATCCCTCAGGAAAGGTCAGATCTGCAGGGGTCTGACCATCAACAATTAAAAGTTACTGGTCAAATGTGACGACATCACAGGTCCTTATCCTAAAAAGCATCCAGCACTGCTGTGAGTGTTCCTCTGCTTTTTCATTGGTGGCAGGGGTCAACCACGTCACAGTGGGAAGCTCTCCCTCCTTCTCCACTGTGCGGCCGCTGCTGAGAACATGGCGTGCGCTGCGCTTTGCAAGCGCCATGTTCTCCAATAGGTACTGGTGCCAAGATGCACAACTGCGCAGCTTAGTATTGAAAAAATGCCAATTCTACTATCTAACTGGGTATCAAAGTACAGAGACTTCGATAGCCGATGCAACCCTAAATGGGAACAATTACAAAATGGTTCAGTCATATCCCTCCTCTAAAATGGGAACCATGACACCACTAGAAAGAGTGACAGAGGATGCAAGTCCAACCACACAAGTCCTTCTATCCGTCAGACTGCTACATGTACTGCACATTACACCGAGGGTTCACTGAACGGCCTCCAATTCTGACTGATATAAGCAAAGCAGCAGGAGAATCTGTACCCGCTGATCACTAGAATGGGGGTCCCACACCCCCGGAGCAGCAGGTCATGCATTCACACTGACACTACGTTCAGGCTGTATGGGGACGGTGGAAGCAGCAAAACATTGCATTCTGCTATCCCTGGCACACACACGCCCCGCTGCTCCATTCATAAGGGAGGACAGGATCCTCGCTCTCAGGGGGTTGCGGTATGTAAAGGAAACCAATATGCATATCTAAGTATAGCAGCTTCTCTCATGTTCTATTTCCATAGCGGTTATGAGGCACTTATCTGTAATTAGGTTAGTACATATAGTCCTGTTTAATTGCATCTTATGTCTTACACAATGCAGGCGCTGCTTTCAGCTCTAGAACTGAAAAAAAAAAAAAAACATTCAGGGGCAGAGCAATGACTCACCGCCATATGACTCACTGCAACTGTGCGAAACCGCGTGAATAAAAGCGAGCGTCCTCCTCTAGTATTTCCAGTATATACCAAGGCATTATCACCTGGCCATGTAGACACCATTAATGTGATCCTATGCCGGTATTGGACGAACAAAGCTGGCCATATTCTTTAGATGGCTGTCAACCAAAAGCTCTCAGCCATCCCCCCGAATCTACCATATACATTGGTATTTCAGTGGGGACGGGGTGAAGAAGTCCCAGCTATTCCCCTGCGGGAACAAATCCAACAAGCGTGATGATCCTTTTTCAGGACATCTGCCATCGGGGGAGATTGAGACGACCTCATACCCATTAGATAAATGATAACCTGGGCCAACTTGCAATGCGTATGACCAGCTTAGGCCTCTTTCACACTAGCGTTGTTAGGATCCGGCGTGCACTTCCGTCGCCGGAATGCACGCCGGATCCTGCACAACGCAAGTGAACTGAAAGCATTTGAAGACTGATCAGTCTTCAAAATGCTTTCAGTGTTACTATGGCAGCCAGGACGCTACTAGCGTCCTGGTTGCCATAGTAGCAGTGAGAGCGGGGAGCGGCATGCTCACATTCCGTGCGGCTCCGGGCGCTCCTGAATGGCGTCAGAGCGCCCGCGCGCATGGATCACGTGATCTATGCACTGGGGCGCCCTGACGTCATCCTGGAGCGTCCGGGAGCCGCACGAATGTAAGTATGCCGCTCCCGCTCCCCTACTTTACTATGGCAACCAGGACTTTAGCGTCCTGGCTGCCATAGTAACCATTGACAAAAAGCTAAACGTCGGTTCCGGCAATGCGCGGAAACGACATTTAGCTAAAGGCCGGATCCAGACTAATGCCCTTCAATGGGCATTAATTCCGGATCCGGCGTTGCGGCATGTCTTCCGGATTTTTGGACGGAGACAAATCCGCAGCATGCTGCGCTTTTGTCAACGTCCAAAAAACATTGACATACTGAACTGATGCATCCTGATGCATCCTGAACGGATTTCTCTCCATTCAGGATGCATGGGGATAAAACTGATCAGTAGCTTTCCGTCCTAGAGATCCGAGGACGGATCTCTAGGACGGAAAGCTAAAACGCTAGTGTGAAAGAGGCCTTAAAGAGGTATTCCGGTTGTTTGAAATTATTCCCTAACCACAGTATAGTAGATAACTATTAGATCAGTGGGGGTCCTACCGCTGGGAACCCCGAGGATTACTAGAATGGGTGCCCCATACCCCCTGCAGCACCCCTGAAATGAATGGAGCAGCCCGTCGGACATACATGTGGCTGCTCCGTTACTTTCTATAGGAATTCTGGAGATAGCTGAGTACTGCTCTGATAATTTCTGATGCTGCAGGGAGTAAAGTGCCACCGTTCTAGAGATCCGTGGGGGTCCCAGCAGTAGTACCCCTACCAATCTAATAGTTATCCCCCATCTTGTGGATAGGGGATAACTAGAAACAACCAGATTACCCCTTTAATTGTGAGGATACTTCCCTCCACTACTATTCCCCGAGTAACTTTAAGAAAGGCTCCTACAAGATCCAGGTTAGGGAAGAGAACCAAAAACTGAGCAGGCGCCATTATGTGCACAGCGTATCTTTGCCATACACGCGAGGGGGACCTTTTTACTGCTTGAACAGGATTTCCACAGAATTGGGTCCTGCTGACCTTCCCAGTTATTGTACTGCATGTCTGGATACTGTTGAAAAGAGAGAAGAATGTGATACTCATGATCCATCCTCAGGACGGGTGACTGATCCACCGATTAACCCCTTTAAAGGGTTTGTCCATAAGAACTTCAAGAAGTGAACTGCAAGTGAAATGCAAAAAACGAACCCTTTTGAATCTCCCCCTGTTCCAGACTAAAAAAAAAAATAATTACCTCACACTGGGGTGCAATGGAGGGTGGGCGCAGAGAGCCCTGGACCAGTGTGGAGGGTGGGCGCAGAGAGCCCTGCACCAGTGTGGAGGGTGGGCGCAGAGAGCCCTGGACCAGTGTGGAGGGTGGGCGCAGAGAGCCCTGCACCAGTGTGGAGGGTGGGCGCAGAGAGCCCTGCACCAGTGTGGAGGGTGGGCGCAGAGAGCCCTGCACCAGTGTGGAGGGTGGGCGCAGAGAGCCCTGCACCAGTGTGGAGGGTGGGCGCAGAGAGCCCTGCACCAGTATGGAGGGTGGGCGCAGAGAGCCCTGCACCAGTATGGAGGGTGGGCGCAGAGAGCCCTGCACCAGTATGGAGGGTGGGCGCAGAGAGCCCTGCACCAGTATGGAGGGTGGGCGCAGAGAGCCCTGCACCAGTATGGAGGGTGGGCGCAGAGAGCCCTGCACCAGTATGGAGGGTGGGCGCAGAGAGCCCTGCACCAGTATGGAGGGTGGGCGCAGAGGCCCTGCACCAGTATGGAGGGTGGGCGCAGAGAGCCCTGCACCAGTATGGAGGGTGGGCGCAGAGAGCCCTGCACCAGTATGGAGGGTGGGCGCAGAGAGCCCTGCACCAGTATGGAGGGTGGGCGCAGAGAGCCCTGCACCAGTATGGAGGGTGGGCGCAGAGAGCCCTGCACCAGTATGGAGGGTGGGCGCAGAGAGCCCTGCACCAGTATGGAGGGTGGGCGCAGAGAGCCCTGCACCAGTATGGAGGGTGGGCGCAGAGAGCCCTGCACCAGTATGGAGGGTGGGCGCAGAGAGCCCTGCACCAGTATGGAGGGTGGGCGCAGAGAGCCCTGCACCAGTATGGAGGGTGGGCGCAGAGAGCCCTGCACCAGTATGGAGGGTGGGCGCAGAGAGCCCTGCACCAGTATGGAGGGTGGGCGCAGAGAGCCCTGGACCAGTATGGAGGGTGGGCGCAGAGAGCCCTGGACCAGTATGGAGGGTGGGCGCAGAGAGCCCTGGACCAGTATGGAGGGTGGGCGCAGAGAGCCCTGGACCAGTATGGAGGGTGGGCGCAGAGAGCCCTGGACCAGTATGGAGGGTGGGCGCAGAGAGCCCTGGACCAGTATGGAGGGTGGGCGCAGAGAGCCCTGGACCAGTATGGAGGGTGGGCGCAGAGAGCCCTGGACCAGTATGGAGGGTGGGCGCAGAGAGCCCTGGACCAGTATGGAGGGTGGGTGGGTGCAGATTCCTCAGGACCAGTATGGAGGGTGGGTAGGCTGGTGCAGAGACCTTAGGACCAGTATGGAGTGAGGGTGGGCGCAGTTAGTCCAGGAGCAAGAGGAGACACCGGGAGCAGCATGGTGGACACGCACAGACTGACACTTACCAGTGACACCGGTGCCCTGTCTCCTCTTCAGTGAAAGGCAGACAAACCCAACAACCAGCGGGATAAATCATGGCTCCTCACAGACTCCACACAGGGCCGTCACCATTAGAGCCAGCAGAAACCTCCAGAGACCGGCCGCTCCCCCTCACCACTCTCCTGACACACGGCCCGGCCAATCACAAGTAACGATGAAACGCTAGTCGGTCTCAGCCAATAGCACAATGTGACAAACGTGCGGCCAGAAGCCGATAAGCATTCAATCAGAATATCAGAAAAAAACCCCTACTCCGCAGCCGGCCTTAGTGGAGGGACTTAGACAGGAGGGAGTTCCAGCCAATCAGTGTACTCACAAGCTTCCCGTTCCTTGCTGGCTGTCAGGGGATTGGCTCTTCTAATGTGCCTAGCGCGGTGCGTCTGCTAAAGGAAGTTTTGTTTTTTTTTTACTCAAAGCTGCAGTACGGCGGTGGGACAAGTCGCAAATGGAGACAAGGATTAAAAGTCTTATCGCCATTTGCAAACTCCTGGTCGCATTGGTGACCATTTTGGTCGCCATCTGGGGCCCTGTGATGGGGTCCAGTTCTAGGTCACAAGACTGCAATGGCTAACCAGTGGCCTCAGTGGTCACATGTACAAGAAAGGCTAGCCACTACTGACGCTTGTGATCAGGAACAGTCCGCCGGGATCCCCAGATCTGGAAAGAAGGGAGTTGAAAAGTTAGCACACATCCCAAGTAAATAAAGCCCGAAGAAAACTGCTATAAAACCAATATTCCAGCCTCACAGAATAAGAGGCTGGGTGGGAGTACAGGTAACGGACGACGCATCTTCCATTCTTCTGCTACATTATAGGAACACCAGATCGGGCACATGACTGACACTAATGGCGCTAGCCGAACGCCACAGACTAGATTGGGGTCCATCGGGTTCCCGTTGGGGAGTCCGCCATTTTACCAGACAGAAGCCCTGCACACAGGAGTGTGCTGTCGGCTACTTCTGACTAATGGATCCTCTGATGCAGATGTGAGCACAGAGGACGAAAATGCAGATTCTATGATTGAGGGCTGCCAGTGCCAATTATTGCTGGGTAACCAATGCAGCGGAACCCACTGTTTAACCCCTTCCCAACATCTGCCGTACACGTACTGTCTTTACAGACAGTGCCCGCTTTAGCTGCCGGGAGCCTGCTGTTTCATAAAGCAGCCACCCGCGACTAATGTCCACGATTGGCGGTAATGACAACCGCATACATTTAACCCCTCAGATGTGACCACAGGGCTAAAACCAGGAAGCATGCACTTCTGGGGCAAGAATGCTTCCCCCCCCGGCTCATTACCTGTATCTTAAAGTTCAGGTCAGCAGGTGGCAGCACTGAGCTGTACTATACCGATTTCTATATAGAATAATGGAGCAAATTCAATTATTCTACACAAATTGCAATCTGACGATTGCAAGTTGCAGTCTGCTTGGGGACAAAATAAAAATAAATAAAAAATAAAAAGTTTGAAAAATATATAAATATTGTAGATATCGGCATGTGCAAAAACATCCGTAACAGGGCTGCAGCTATCGTTTATTTTAGTAATCAAGTATTCTATCGATTAATCGAGTACTCTAATAAGAAAAAAATGAATTAAAAGAACATTTTCCTTTATAAAAACTCATCAGCCCCTTTGTGCCATATCGCCATATCTCCCACTCGCCCAGTGCCATCTGCCCCTCCATGCCACGTTCCTCAGTGCCATTATATCCCCCACTTCCCCAGTGCCATGAGCCCCTCCATGCTACGTCCCTCCACGCCATTTCAATGCATGTCCCCCAGCACCATCAGCCCCTTCAAATCACAGGCAGGGGGAGAAGGAGCAGGTAAAGATGCACACAGTATAAGGCACATGCCGTATACCGCCAAATCATAGCTGCAGTTTGTAAACCAGCTGTGGCAGGAGGAAAAGCACTGGGGAAATTGAGGTACTGTATTTTCTGGCATATAAGACTACTTTTTAACACATGAAAATCTTCTCAAAAGTCGGGGGTCGTCTTATACGCCGGTATACTGCGTGCTGAAACTTAAAAGGACCTTTCACTGGTCCAATGATTGTTAGATAATGATATGTATGGATCTCCCTGCACTTACTATTATCCCTGGGCACCGCTCTACCTATACGGTATATATCATTATATAACAATTGTTGGACCGGTGAAAGGTCCTCTTTACTTCCAAGCCAGACTGGAGAAGCTGTCCTTCTCCAGCTTCAGGGACAGGCGCCCTCTAGCTGAGCCACCGTGCGCTGCATCCAGGCCAGTGGCTCCTGAAGCAGCCCCCTCTCCCTGCTCTCAGTGGTTTTCTCATGCTCCAATCGTCTGTTTAATTTTTATTTGGTGTGTGTTAGGAGAGGGGTAGTGTTATACGGCCTGTATAGCCCAAACCCCATATTGTAACAGGAAAAGTAGGGGGTCGTCTTATACGCCGGAAAATATGTATATATAACAGCATTTATTCTGTCACTGGAGTGCTTGTCAGAAATGTATGATCTAGGACCTTCCCTAGAGTAATAGCCACTGAATATTTACATTAAAAAAATAAAAAAAAGTTACCAGCATACGGACGCTGGCACATTGGATTCATAGAGCAGTCATCTAACAAAATATAAAAAAATAATTTTAACCATTTCTCCAACATCTTTGCAGGGTGGCAATACAGTACCTCGTACGTCCTTGTGACTGATGGCTGTAACAGAGATTCAAGCCAGCTCTTGTTTTAAAGCTGACCAGGCGTGTGGCACTAGCCCTGATAAATCATGAGTACCTGCAGCTGTCACTCATCTTTTATAATATAATCACCCCTTTGTACCTAATTAGACTGTTTGAGGCCATGACTTAGATGGTCATCAGTGCCGGGATCACACCAAACACCAATAACGTTTACATGTTACACTGCCCCCATCTAGGCCACACAACCTAAAGAGCAAAATATACAGATCCCTTCTCTAGCACTACTGGTAACTGCAATAATAGTGATAATGATTATCAAAGAGGAATATCTAATAAACAGTAGAGTCAAATGGTTATGACCACCAGCTAATATCCAGGGTAAGCGCTGTGTGCAGCATGGACAGCGGACAGACGGGCTGGGGGTGACAAGGTCCTGGTAGGTTGTCACAGGTATCTGGAGCCTGCTGACTGTAGTAAGTCCCACAGCTGCTGGAGGGTCCGTGGGGTGAACACGACGACCAAGGTGTTCCCACAGACTGGTTCCAAGCCTGGTGCCAGGGTAGTACTTGGAAGTCTTGGTCAAGCCTGGTGCCAGGGTAGTACTTGGAAGTCTTGGTCATGCTCAGACGTCTCTAGCCGTGTGACAGGTCACACTGTTTTGCTGGAAGGGCCATCCACCCCAGGAAAGACCATCTGCATGTATAGGTGTACGCGACCTGCAAGGATGGAATGACACCCAGACTGGTTGGGACTGCCTTCCACATGGAGGAGTAGGCCTGTAGTATTCTGTCACCACCAGCTTGTGTTCTTCCAGCAATGGTTACAGAGTTTTTGTTCATGTTTCTCGCCTGAAACACCATCTGTTTGATGAAGAAAAAAACGTGACTCAGAAGTCAACCCTTTGCCAATCAGCGGAGGTCCAATCCTGATGCTTCCGGGAAAACAGAAGCATTTTCTGCTCCAGCAGCTTCGTTAGCAGAGGTGCAGGGACCATCCGCCTGCTTAGGGCTCTTTCACAATTGCGTTTTTATTTTCCGGCATAGAGTTCCGTCGTCGGGGGTCTATGCCGGAAAAGAAAAATAATCAGTGTTATCCTAATGCAATCTGAATGGAGAGAAATCCGTTCAGGATGCATCAGGATGTCTTCCGTTCAGTATGTGAATGTTTTTTAGACGGGAAAAATACTGCAGCATGCTGCGGTATCATCTCAGTCTAAAATTCCGGAACACAACACATGACGGAATGCCGGATCCAGCATTACAAGTACCGCAACAACGGATCCGTCCTTCCGGTCTGTGCATGCGCAGATCTTTAAAACTGAAAAAAAAAAATCAAGATGGATCTGTCTTTGTCTGAAAACGGAGAGACGGATCTGCACTTGCAATGCATTTGTGAGATGGATCCAGATCAGTCTCCAAATGCTTTGAGTTGTCATGTGGTATGACAGATCCGGCGACAAAACTACCTGCCGGATCCTCACAGCGCAAGTGTGAAAGTAGGCTTAGGAGTCCCATACGCAGTAGACTTTACGGAACCGTTTTAGACATGTCCGGTAGCCCCTGGATCATTTTGGAGAGGAGCTGCTCCGCTGTAGCGTCAGTCCACTCTCGCACACCCTCATAGCCGACCTTCACCTGTCAATGGCATGTGGCCTATTCGCAATGGTGCCATTTGTCCACCCACAGTACACTTTCAGAAATAATGCTTGGCCCAAAAGCCAATAATCACCTTTTTTTTTTTTCCACAAATGATAAATTGTCCCCTTTCACCCACAACAGCAACAAGGGATGTGTGTGCAGAGAGTCTATGGCACAACTTATATACCCACCAAGCCAGCTGACAACACGTGACTTCCTTCATAAGCTACACACTGCTCTGCCAGTTGCCAAATAAAGTTATTTTCAATTACTGTAGGTTTGGGGGTCATTTATTATACCGAAATACACCTAAATTAGGAGTATTTCAGGGGCAGATGGCAGCGCAACAGTTACTTATGCCGCTATTTGCAACTTCGCCCCGCTCACTCAGGTCTAAATTTGTGGGCGTGGTAGGGGGCAACCCCGGTATCAGGGCTCCAGACAAAAAAAAATCCCTAGGAGCCATTGGCTCCTAAACTGAAAAATTTAGGAGCCAAATAAAAATTTTAGTCGCCAAATTTAAATACATACATAATTATGATCTAAAAAAAAATAGCCTCATTCACACGTCCGTGTTTGGTCAGTGATTTCCATCAGGGATTGTGAGCCAAAGCCAGGCGTGTATGCTACACAGACATAAAGTATAAGGGAAAGATCTGCTCTTGATCTGTGTTTAAAGCTGCACCTGGTTTTGGCTAAAAATGACTGCTGGAAATCACTGACCGAAGACTGACTGTGTGAATGAGGCATCAGTGTTCGGTCAGTGATTTCCATCAGTGATTTTGAGCAAAAACCAGGTGCGGCTTTAAACACAAAACTGGTGCAGATCTTTCCCTTATACTTTATGTCTGTGGAGGATCCAATCCTGGTTTTGGCTCACAATCACTGATATAAATCAATGACCAAACACTGATGTGTTAATGAGAGCTGACTATGACTGTGCTTATATGGCGTTCTAATTTGTGCTTCCATTCTGCATTTCCGTGATTGCGGACCCATTCAAGTGAATGGGTTCGCATCCGTGATGCAGAGTGCAAGCGGGCTGCTGCCGGTGTATTGCGGAAGTGCTGTTTGTGGGCCGCAATACAGGCAGGGGCAGAACACTTTCTTGTGATAACTGGTGGTGACAGCAGCGCTGAGTGACAGTAGCTACTGACACCAACTACTAAGGATTTAGCATAGACAAGTATGACTTCTCAATGCTAAATCTTACAGCATGTCCAAATTATAAGTAAATGGACATTATGGTGCTGGCTGAGACTCACTGGCTAAATGAAGAGCTGAAGGGGTTAAACTTTAACCGCTTCAGCCCCCCTAGCTTAAACACCCTTAATGACCAGGCCACTTTTTACAATTCCGCACTACGCTACTTTCACCGTTTATTGCTCCGTCATACAACTTACCACCCAAATGAATTTTACCTCCTTTTCTTCTCACTAATAGCGCTTTCATTTGGTGGTATTTCATTGCTGCTGACATTTTTACTTTTTTTGCTATTAATCAAAAATTACCGAAATTTTTGCAAAAAAATGAAATTTTTCACTTTCTGTTGTAAAATTTTTCAAAAAAACTACATTTCTATATAAATTTTCTCTAAATTTATTGTTCTACATGTCTTTGATAAAAAAATCCAATAAGTGTATATTTATTGGTTTGGGTAAAAGTTATAGCGTTTACAAACTATGGTGCAAAAAGTGAATTTCGGCATTTTGAAGCAGCTCTGACTTTCTGAGCGCCTGTCATGTTTCTTCAGGTGCTAGAATGCCAGGATAGTATAAATATCCCCAAATTACACCATTTTAGAAAGAAGACACCCCAAAGTATTCGCGGAGGGGCTTGGTGAGTTCATGTATCATTTCATTTTTTTCACAAGTTAGCGGAAATTGACACTTTCTGAGAAAAAAAAAAAAAAAAAAAGTTTCAATTTCTGATAACTTCTGGCAAAAAAAAAAAAAATCTCAGACGGACTCACTATGCCCCTCAGTGAATACCTTGGGGTGTCTACTTTCGAAATGGAGTCATTTGTGGGGTGTGTTTACTGTTCTGGCATTTTGGGCGAGGCTAAGTTGTGAGCCGCCATGTAAAACCTAAAGGTACTCGTTGGAATTTAGGCTCTTTACACTCAGGCTGCAAAAAGTGTCACTTATGTGAGTATCGCCGTACTCAGGAGAAGTAGGGCAATGTGTTTTGGGGTGTATTTTTACATATACCCATGTTGGGTGAGAGAAATATCTCTGTAAATTGTCAACTTTGTATAAAAAATTTTAAAAGTTGTCGTTTACAGAGATATTTTTCACACAAAGTATGGGTATATATAAAAATACACCCCAAAACACATTGCCCTACTTCTCCTGAGTACGGCGATACCACATGTGTGCCACTTTTTGCAGCCTGGTGCAAAGGGCCCTAAAACCAAAGAGTACCTTTAGAGATTTCACAGGGCATTTTTACGCATTTGGATTCCAGACTTCTTCTCACCCTTTAGGGCCTCTAAAATGCCAGGACAGTATAAATACCCCACATGTGACCCCATTTTGGAAAGAAGACACCCCAAGGTATTCTGTGAGGGGTATGGTGAGTTCATGCAAAATTTTATTTTTTGTCACAAGTTAGTGGAATATGAGACTTTGTAAAAACAAAATTAAAAAAAAAAAAAAAACAATTTCCGCTGACTTGTGCCAAAAAATAAAAATTCTGTGGACTCACCATGCCCCTCACGGAATACCTTGGGGTGTCTTCTTTCCAAAATGGGGTCACATGTGGGGTATTTATACTCACCTGGCATTTTAGGGCCCCTAAAGTGTGAGAATCCAAATGCATAAAAATGGCCTGTGAAATCCTAAAGGTACTCATTGGTTTTAGGGCCCCTTTGCGCATCTTGGCTGCAAAAAGTGTCACTCATGTGGTATCGCCGTACTCAGGAGAAGTGGGGCAATGTGGTTTGGGGTGTATTTTTATATATACCCATGCTTGAGTGAGAGAAATATCTCTGTAAATGACAACTTTTTACATTTTTTATTCAAAGTTGTCAATATACAGAGATATTTCTCTCACCCAGCATGGGTATATGTAAAAATACACCCCAAAACACATTGCCCTACTTCTCCTGAGTACGGCGATACCACATGAGTGACACTTTTTGCAGGCAAGATGCGCAAAGGGCCCAAATTCCAATGAGTACCTTTTAGGAGGGCATTTTTACGCATTTTTCTTCTCACGCTTTAGGGCCTCTAAAATGCCAGGGCAGTAGAAATACCCACGTGTGACCCCATTTTTGAAAGAAGACACCCCAAGGTATTCCATGAGGGGCATGGCGAGTTCATAGAATATTTTTTTTTGGCACAAGTTAGTGGAAATTGATTTTTATTGTTTTTCTCACAAAGTCTCCCTTTCCGCTAACTTTTGACAAAAAGTTTAATTTTTCATGAACTCATTATGCCCCTCAGCGAATACCTTGGGGTGTCTTCTTTCCAAAATGGGGTCACATGTGGGGTATTTATACTGCCCTGGCATTTTAGGGGCCCTAAAGCGTGAGAAGAAAATGCGTAAAAATGCCCTCCTAAAAGGTACTCATTGAATTTGGGCCCTTTGCGCATCTTGCCTGCAAAAGTGTCACTCATGGTATCGCCGTACTCAGGAGAAGTAGGGCGATGTGTTTGGGGTGTATTTTACATATACTACATGCTGGGTGAGAGAAATATCTCTGTATATTGACAACTTTGAATAAAAAATGTAAAAAGTTGTCGCTTACAGCGATATTTCTCACACCCAGTATGGGTATATGTAAAAATACACCCCAAACCACATTGCCCTACTTCTCCTGAGTACGGCGATACCACATGAGTGACACTTTTTGCAGCCAAGATGCGCAAAGGGGCCCTAAAACCAATGAGTACCTTTAGGATTTCACAGGCCATTTTTACGCATTTGGATTCTCACGCTTTAGGACCCCTAAAATGCCAGGGCAGTATAAATACCCCACATGTGACCCCATTGTGGAAAGAAGACACCCCAAGGTATTCTGTGAGGGGCATGGCGAGTTCACAGAAAAAAAAATTTGGCACAAGTTAGCGGAAATTGTTTTTTTTTTTTTTTTTTTTTACAGTCTCATATTCCACTAACTTGTGACAAAAATAAAATTTTCCATGAACTCGCCATGCCCCTCACGGAATACCTTGGGGTGTCTTCTTTCTAAAATGGGGTCACATGTGGGGTTTTTGTACTGCCCTGGCATTTGAGGGTCTCCGCAATCATTACACGTATGGCCAGCATTAGGAGTTTCTGCGATTCTCCGTATATTGAGCATACGGGTAATGAGATTTTTTTTCCGTTCAGCCTCTGCGCTGAAAAAAAATGAACGGCACAGATTTTTTCATTCGCATCGATCAATGTGGATGAAAAAATCTCTGCCAAAATCAGTGACTGCGGTGCGGTGGGCTGGGCGCTAGCTACCTAACAAGTAGCTAACTAACTGGCGGTGATAAGGGACCCTTATGCCCCATTCATACGTCCGAAATTCTGTTTGCGGAACGGAATTGCGGACCCATTCATTTCTATGGGGACAGACTTTGTCCCGCTCGGATCCGGAATTACGGATCCGCGCTCCGGTCTGCACTTCCGTTCGCAAAAATATAGAACATGTCCTATTCTTGTCCGCAATTGCGGACAAGAAAAAGCATTTTCTATATAGTTCTGGCAATGTGCGGATCTGCAAAATGCGGAAAGCACATTGCCGGTGTCCGTGTTTTGAGGATCCGCTGGATCGGATCCGCGGATCCGTGAATCCACGGATCCGCAAAAACACATATGGACGTCCGAATGGAGCCTTACAAGGGGTGTGATCAATGACAGGGGGTGATCAGGGGTCTAGATGGAGTGATCAAGGGGTTAATAGGTGAGGGGGGTGGGGGTTAGTGTAGTGTTTGGTGCAACTTTTACTGTAGTTACCTGGTCCTCTGGTGGTCGATCCCAGAAAATGGGACCACCAGAGGACCAGGTAGCAGCTATATCAGACGCTGTTCATAAAACAGCGCCTGATATAGCTGTTTGATGCGATTTATATCGCATCTACAGCCTGCCAGCGATTGATCATCGCTGGCAGGCTGTAGTCCAACTCTCGAGTCAGCTGCTCACTGTGAACGCGCACGCGCTGCTCACAGGAACTCTCGCCTCGCGAGATGACGCCCGGCGCGCCCAAACAGAAGATCCCGGCCGCCCGCAGGACGCAATCCTGCGCACGGCGGTCGGGAACTGGTTAAACAACTGGGGGAAACCTTACTAGTCTGAACAAGGGGGAAGGGAGGGCAACAGGAGCCATACTGAGTGTCACAGAACTCACGTCAGGAGCCGGAGAACTGCAGGAGGCAATGATGCTGGGACTCGGCAGTCCTTCTGCAGGGGGCAGGTTGAGCCACATTGTCACAGGACTCCGCATGTCAGGAGCTGGAGGGGTGGAGGCACTGACCCAGGCACCCGGCCGTCCTTCTGCAGGTCTCGGTCAGTGCTCCCAAGTGCGCTCTCTTCCCGGGCTCTGTGAGGGGGCGGGGCCCAGGACGAGCCACTACAGGCTGGCAGAGCAGGCTGGATGTCGGGGGCTGGGCTCAGCGGACGTGCCGAGCGTGGCACGTCTGCTGAAGAGAGTTTTTTTTCTCCCTTAAAGCTGCCGCACAGAGGTGGGACAAGTCGCAAATGGCGATAAGACTTAAAAGTCTTGTCGCCATTTGCAAATTCCTGGTCGCATTTGCGACCATTTTGGTCGCCATCTGGAGCGCTGCCGGTATATTTACCATCTCAGGCGTAGAGAAAGGTCTGAATGCAAGACAGTAAGGAAGAAGCCGTCTTACATTTAGAACTGGAGCTGGAGGCGGCAAAGTCATGTAGGGGCCCAGCGCCAGAGCAGAGGTTTATCAAGACTGACATCTAAAATGCTGGTCTTAATAAATGTGCCCCTTTGTTTTCTCAGTCAGTTTTCAGACAGGTGCCTATACTGTAGATGCCACAACCGGACCTCCAGGCGTTCATCAGAACCAGAGACATGGCGTGATCAACTACAGGAGGATCAGATGTGCAGTCCTTAACATGGGGGTAATAAAGCACCCATATTATACCTGTCTAAAAATGGCCTTAGTTAAGACATTATGTTAGTTTTAGGAATTTATCATTTTTAATTAGGATTACAGGGGCAAATGATATCCTATAATTCCCAATACCAGCATGCCAAAGTTGGTTGGCGCATTCCTGAAGTTTTCACATTTGATGACCATTTATTTAAGGCCTGTGTTACGGTGTTTTATATCACATGAGCTCTTGCTGATGTACACACTTGGGGTACATATGAGACTTGCACACCCCATTACATTATGTATATACCTCCGCTTGGGTGGATTTACTCGTCTGACTATTCTTATATAATTCCAGTTCATCAGTCCAGGTTGTCTGCTTTCAGGAAGAATAAAGCTTTTGTGCATTTTATAGGTCATTACTTATTACTAGATTTTTGGCCCTTTCCATTCTGGGGATTATGACTAGATCTGCATGTAAATTTAGACCTAAGTGGTATGTATGAACTCTGCACATCCTAAATATTTTTTAAGAGGTGTTTTTACCCATATAAAACTTTATGTTTATGTTACACTTATTCACCGATTTCTACTTTTATGCAATTTTTATGAAAAATCACAATTTACTGGCACAAAGTTGCATGAAAGTGACTGGAAATAAAGTGCCATTTTGGGAGTGTGCAGGGGTTAGTATTTTTTTTATTTAAATTTTGTAATTTAGGTTGTGTCAAAAACTGCAAAAGTTATCCAAACACCCCTGGCAGCAAAAGAGGTTAAGGCCTAGTACACACGACTGTATAACAGATTGCACACAAGTCAAGGCGGCCATGCCCACATCCATTTTTTCCCCACAGACCCGTGGGCCCGAGAATCACTGCAGGTCCTACTGTCAGTTGTTGCTGATGAGAATAGTCCTAATGAGTGTGTATACAGAACGCACAGAGGCCGTTTTTCAAGCATCCCATTTTTTTGAGGACTGAAAAACCGCAATGGCCGTGTGTGTGAGGCTTATCCAAAGTCTACCTCCAATTTCTATTAAATTTTGACATTTAAGTATTTGTATTCCCGGAGGAGTAGTTCTGCAGCATCAGACGGCAGAAAAACGACCGTTTCCCAAGGCATCACAAAATGTAACACGATATTCTAAAGGTGGATTTGCGCGGCCTGATCTTCGGGGATATTATCCAGAACAACCGTTCCTGACGAACGCTCGTTCCCGACAATCTGCCACCAATCACCCAATGAACGAGCAAAACACTTGCTCATCGGGTGAGGCTACTTTCACATCTGCGTTTTGGTTTCCAGTTTTGAGATCCGGCAGAGGATCTAAAAACTGGACCAAAACGGTTCCGGAATACATCTGACCTGTTTGCATTGCAGTTAAGTTAATGCAAAATGGAACAAACCGGATCCGTCAATAGGTGACTGGTCTGTATTTTCTGATCCTTAAAAAAAAAAAAAAAAATCTGGCACCCTTGACTGACATTGTTTTAGTGACGGATCCACTTTCTTCAGTTTTCGATGACCGGACACAAAACCACTGCTTGCTGCAATTTTATGGCTGGTCACAAAACAGAATGCATACTCATGTATCCTGAACAGAGCATACCCCATTCTATATACATTGGTCCTAAACGGAACCCATTTGAGATCCTCTGCTGGATCTTAAAACCAGAAACCCAAATTGCTGATGTTAAAGTAGCCGGACGTTTGTGCTGGCCCCTAAATTGTTTCTGGGCAGCAGATTGTGCTGTCTGAACAGCGATCTACTGCCCAGAAACAATGCAGTTCTACGAGGACGAGTGATCGCATTAGCGGTCCCTCATCTTCACACTGTGAAGGAGATCGCTGCAGGTAAATGCACTGCTCTCCTCCACTGAGCAAGCAGCCGACTGGCAGGAAGGAAGCAACCGGCTGCTTCTCGGCCTGTGCACAATATCAGATTACTGGGTGGTCTGACACCCAACCGGCCCACCCGATCAGCTGAATGAAGGGGCTGCCCTGGGCACAGCTCTGCACAGTCTGTAGCGGCTGGTACTGCAGCGCCGGCCTATCTGAATAATTTCAGCTGCTAAGAGCTGTAGCATACGCCCCACTTTTTGGACGGTCATAGAGGGACACTTGAGGTTCATTGTGTAAAAGTTAATTTTTTCTGCATATTTATACACTAACAGCTTTCTTCAGCACACAATATCACAAAATTATCTGAATGTAGAAGTTTCTAAAATCCAAATTGCACCAAATAATGAATTAACCCCTTCTACCCCGGGTCACTTTTCACCTTCCTGCCCAGGTCATTTTTTGCAAATCTGACAAGTGTCACTTTATGTGGTAATAGCTTTGGAACACTTATTTATCCAGGCCATTCTGAGATTGTACTGCATGTTAGTCAAATTTGAGTCAATATATTTCACCTTTATTTATGAAAAAATCCCAAATTAAAAAAAAAAAAAAAAAAATTTGCATTTCTCTGCTTTTGAAAAAGAAAGTGATACCTCAAAATATTTATTACTTAACATTCCCCATATGTCTACTTTATGTTGGCATCATTTTGTAAATGTCATTTTATTTTTTTAGGACGTTAGAAGGCTTAGAATTTTAGAAGCAATTCTTAAAGTGTTTCCAAAACCCACTTTTTAAAGGACCAGTTCAGGTCTGAAGTCACTTTGTGGAACTTACATAATAGAAACCCCCCATAAATGGGGGTGATTTTACAAACTTAAAAGTGACTTTGGGCAGATGTAAAAGTGGAGTAAGATGGAAGTGTAATGATAAATCTGGCCCTTTGTGTATTCCACAAGAATTAAAGGAAAATGGAGATGAAATTTCTAAATTTCACTTTTTTAGCTTTAGATTGTCCATTTTAAATCAAATAATGTTTCTTCAACACAACAAGGGTTAACAGACAAACACTATATTTATTACCCTAAATCTGCGGTTTACAGAAACACCCCACATGTGGTCTTAAACTGATGTAAGGGCACACGGCAGGGCGCAAAAGAAAAGGAGTGCCGTAAAATTTTTGGCAGGCAGATTTTGCTGGACATGTTTTTAGATGCCATGTCCCATTTGAAGCCCCCATGATGCACCTTATTGGTACTATTTTAGTGTACATGACTTAATTGCTCTATATTACGTTTTTTGTGAGGAAAGGTAACCTGAAAATTGCCGTTTTTGCACAGTTTTTATTTTTTACCACATTCATATGACAGGGTAGATCATGTGCAATTTCTTTAGAGCAGGTTGTCACGGACACAATGATATCAAATATGTCTACTTTCTTTGTTTAAGTTTTACATAAAGCATTTTTGAAAAAAAATATTTTTGTGTCTTCATTTTCTGAATGCCATATTTTTTTATTTTTCCGACGATCATCTTGTGCAGGGGCTCTTTTTGCAGAAAGCCTTGACTTTTTATTGGTACATATGATTTTTTGATCATTCATTATTACACTTACACAACTACCCAAAAAATTGTTTTCGAATAGTATTTATTTTTTACAGCGTTCACCTGAGGGGTTAGGTCATGTGATATTTTTATAGAGCAGATCGTTACAGACGCGCCAATACCTAAAATGTATACATTTTCTTATTTGTTTTACCCAATAATACCATTTTTTTTTACAAAAAAAAAAGGGTTTTAGTGTCTCCATAGTCTGAGCCACAGCTTTTTTAAATTTTTGACCGACTGTCTTAGGCTAGATGCACACGTCCGGGTTTAACGTGGTAACCAATGTATTACTGTACTGCAGCGGCGGCAGGGAGCGCACAGCGTCATAGCAACCAATGACGCCGTGCGCTCCAGCTGTAAAGAAGAAATCCAGTCCTGGTTACCACGGACTGGTCACGTCCGAGTTTAACGGACGTGTGCATCTAGCCTTAGGTAGGGTCTAATTTTTTGCGGGATGAGGTGACGGTTTAATTGGTACTATTTTGGGAGGGCTTATGTCTTTTTGATTGCTTAGTGTTGCAATTTTTGCAATGTAAGGTGACAAAAAATGGCCTAAGCACTTTTTTTTTTTACGGTGTTCACCTGACGGGTTAGGTCATGTGATATTTTTTTATAGAGAAGGTTGTTATGGACGCGGAAATATCAAATGTCTACTTTTTTAAATTTATTTCACTTTAGCACAATAGCAGTTTTGAAGCAAAAAAAAATAAAAATTTAGTGTCCATTGTCCATTGAGTGTCATTTTTTTTCTTTTTTCTAATTGTCTTAGGTAGGGTCTTTTTGTGGGATGAGGTGACTGCTTTATTGGTACCATTTTGGGGGGCATACGCCCTTTTGACGCTTGGTGTTGCACTTTTTGTTATATAGGGTGACAAAAATGGCTTTTTTTGACACAGTTTTAAATGTATTAATTTTTTTACAGTGTTCACCTGAAGGGTTAGGTCACGTGGTACTTTTATAGAGCTGGTTGTTACGGACACGGCGATACATAATATGTATATTTTTTTATTATTTATTTCACTTTAACACAATAGCATATTTGAAAGAAAAATAATTATGTTTTAGCGTCTCCATGTTCTGAGAGCTATAGTTGAATTTTTTTTTAGCGATTTTCTTATGAAGGATCTCATTTTTTGCGGGATGAGGTGACGGTTTTATGGGTACCATTTTGTTCGACATACGTCTTTTTGATCGCTTGGTGTTGCACTTTGTGATGCAAGGTGACAAAAATGCTTTTTTTGACAGTATTTTTATGGTGTTTATCGGACGGGGTGGATCATGTGATATATTTACAGACGGTCGTTACGGACACAGCGATGCCTCATTTGTGTGTTTTTCCTTTTTTATAAAATCCGTAGAAAAGGGTGTTTTTTTTTACTTAAAAAAAAAAAGTGTTTTCAATAAAATAAAAAAAAGTTTTAACTTTATTTCTGTCCTACTCTGGGACTTCAACTTTTGGGGGTCTGAACGCCTCTGCAATGCATTATAATACATCTGTATTGTAATGCATTGCCTGTTAAGTCCTACACAGGTTGCTTAGGAGACGGGCCTGAGGCTGGATCTCCTCAGCCCCCGTAGAAGGCAGGTCCCTATGCCGTGCAAGGCATCGGGCTGCCTTGTCACCCATGGGGTCCCCGCCACAGCAGCGCGGGGACTCGATGGGCTCCCTTACCCACAGCAAAGCCCTTCCGTGATGGTCAGCACTGACTGTGGCATAGAAGGGGTAAATTCGCAGTCATCGCTGTAAACCGCAATGCCAGCCGATACAGCACGGGCCCGGCTATCAGGGACTGCCGGGCCCTGCAGTGATCGGCTGCGCACCGCTCCGGTGCCCGCCCAATCACCATGACGTACTATTATGTCAAAATGCGGGAAGTCACTGACTTTCATGACATAATAGTATGTCACATGTCGGGAAGGGGTTAATGTACAAGGTGGGCTCTAATATACAGAGAGGAACCAGACAAACACTTTCGGGATCCACATTATAAATGTAACTATGCAAATCTATTCCTCAGATCAAAAAGAGGGACTTAGGAGCAAAGGACAGAGGTCTGCTGTAGTACTAGGCTCAGCCATCAGCTGACTGGTGGCATGCTGGGAGTGCTGGGGCGATCAACATCACAGTGCACAAAACTTCTGGTAATTATGCAAACATAATGTAATTTAATAAAGAAAAAAACAAAAAAAAAACAAAAAAAAAAAAAAAAAAGCCACTCAGCACCTTATTTCGTACTCCTCCTTGGCTGAAGACAATCTTTAGAAATGTTGAGGAGTGGTTTTACTACATACCGCCCAGATGTATGCGATGTCACACAAGGTGGCATTTTATCAGAAGCACACCCCAACACGTACCAGGTCTATTCGCACTGGACATACGCACTAGGGTTGGGCAAGTAATCAGAATATTTGGATTTATAAGCCCTTTTAGGGTCTGATTCTATTCTATTCATCCCACTGAATATCAGTCTCTGCAGCTCACGACATTAACCCTGGTGAACGCAGCAGAGACTGAAGAGACCCGGCACAGGTCACAGGTCACACAAAAACACCAAGGCTAAACATACGATCAGGATTGCGTGCGGATTTTCTGTGTGGATTTGCGTGCAGAAAATCCACACCGTAGGTCATGCACATTGCATTCTATGAGAATTTGAAATTCTCATGCACACGATGCTGATTTTGGCCTAAAGAGCAGATTTTAAAATCCGCAGCATGTCAAATTTATTTTAATTTTTACTGTCCGGATTTTCTCCATTCACTTCAATGGGGGGTGGGCAGTAAAAATCGGCATGCGGAAAATCGGCACCAATTGATGCGGATTGACCGCACGGATTTCCCTACAAACACCTGCAGATTTTAGTGCAGATTTTCCGCACAGAAATGCTGAATGTGTGCATTTACCCTAAAACTTCTTGCATCCCTTGTATAATGGCCATGAGCAGAGCCTCATCTCAGGCCTCATGCACACCACTGCATCAGTTTAGCAGTCTGAAACCAGAAGATCCGCAAAACCTGCGTACAGACGGTGTAAATGCCGCCAGCTTATTTCCACTTTCCGCACAAATGTCCCATCAATGTCAGCAAAGCAAATAAGAAAATGAATCGAGTCTTTCTTGTGGCCCTTTTGAAATTACCATTTTTTTTTGTGGCTCCATTGAAATAAACCCACAAAAACAGGGTAATGTGCATGGTGCCTTATTGACACCGGATGCAGCTAACATTGTTTCTATGGCTGAGCTGGACCAGGCCTCTTCGTTCTAGGGCAGCGTGCCGTCCCCACCTGGAAATGGACAGAGCAGCAGCCACAGGACTGAGGGCGGACCAGACGCCAGAGGACCGGGCCAGGCCGTCCACGGACCAGACCATAACCGCACTTATATCGAGAAGAAATGGGGGAAAGTGGTGGCTGGAGGATCCACCAAGTTCTCTGACCATAGATATAAATGGTAGCACACCACGATATGGTTTTTTAAAAGGCCCTTTAGACAGGAGTGAACCTGACAAAAAAATAAACTTAGCTCATCCACTTGCACTCACATGAACACTGACTGGGGGCAGTAGGACCTAAACGACATGACGTCATCACACTGGGAGCACAGGTCCTACTGCCTCCAGCGAGGAGCACGTGTTCCATCACATACAAGTGGGTGAGTGGAGTGTGTAAAATTATAGATACAAAACCGCCGTAAAAACGTACACACGGACAGAAAACTGATGCACACACTGATGGACGCACTCAATTTTCTATTTTTTTTCTGTGTCAGACTTGCGAGTGGAGTGTGAGAAACACGCTGTGTGTGATGGATTTCTCATCCTGACCTGTGCTCCTCTTATAGGATTAAAGAGCATTATGATTTATACTGACATAATGTCGTCAGTGTACTTCAGTAAATAGGGACAGCAGGGACACACAGCATTATAAATTGTAATGCTATGTGATCCTGTCAGAGCACAGGTCAGGATGAGAATTCCCACACACAGCGCGTTTCCTACATGTTTCCTTTAACCCCCTTAGTGACCACCCATACTTGTTTTTACTGCGATCACTAAGGGGCTTTAGGCTGGGCCGCCGTTTTTTTACGGCAGCCTAGTCTAATTGCTACTCTCACATGAGAGCTGCGGCCCTTCTCTTAGAACCCGGACCAGGAGGAGTGCTGATCCGGGCTGTTTAACACTTTACAACGGCGGCATGTAATGTGCGGACAGAGAGAGCGGACTCCCTCTGTCTCCCATCGGCACCCCGCAAATGCGATCGCGGGTTGCCGATGAGTGTGAAGGCCAGCTGGGGTCTCATGTAGGCCCCAGACCAGCCTTCAGTAATTCCCAGCAGGCTGCGCATCTCTGGCGCAACCTTCTGGTCAATGTTAGAATAGCACTGATACTCAAATGCAATGCACGGTAAAAAAAATAAAGAAATAAAATAAAAAAGAGACAGAATTGCTAATTTATTCTTAGTTGCCGACGAAAAAACGCAATTACAAGCGATCAAAAAGCGCCATTTACTCCAAAATGATACCAATGAAAAATACAAGTCATCCCGCAAAAATCAAGCGCTCACAACTCCATAGAAAGAAAAATAAAGTTATGGGTCTTGGGAAGCGGCAATGCAAAAACATTTTTTCTTTTTTAAAATAAGAGGTTTTATGTCAAAAAAAAAAAAAAGTTGTAAAATGTAAAAAATAAAATAAAATATGTATTTGGTATCACTGTAATCGTACTGCCCCAGAGAATAAAGATATGTTATTTATACCGAAAAATGAATGCCGTAAAATTTATAACATAAAACGCAGTGGCAGTATTGCTGCCAGGATAGTATAAATACCCCCCAAATGACACGATTTTAGAAAGAAGACACCCCAAAGTATTCGCGGAGGGGCATGGTGAGTTCATGTATCATTTCATTTTTTTTCACAAGTTAGCGGAAAATGACACTTTGAGGGAAAAAAAAAAAAAGTTTCCATTTCTACTAACTTCTGGCAAAAAAAAAAAAATCTCCCACAGACTCACTATTCCCCTCAGTGAATACCTTGGGGTGTCTACTTTCCGAAATGGGGTCAATTGTGGGGTGTGTTTACTGTTCTAGCATTTTGAGCTGGGCTAAATTGTGAGCAGCCATGTAAAACCTAAAGGTACTTGTTGGACTTTACGCCCCTTTATGCACCTAGGCTGCAAAAAAGTGTCACTCATGTGGTATCGCCGCAGAAGTAGGGCAATGTGTTTTGGGGTGTATTTTTACATATACCCATGTTGGGTGAGAGAAATATCTCTGTAAATGACAACTTTGTATAAAAAAAAAAAAAATGGAAAAAGTTGTCATTTACAGAGATATTTCTCACCCAACATGGGTATATGTAAAAATACACCCCAAAACACATTGCCCTACTTCTCCTGAGTACGGCGATACCACATGAATGACACTTTTTTGCCGCCAAGATGCGCAAAGAGGCCCGAATTCCAATGAGTACCTTTTAGGAGGGCATTTTTAGGCATACGGACGTCTGAATGGCGCCTTACAGGGGGGTGATCAATGACATGGGGGTGACAGGAGGTGATCAGGGAGTTAATATCGGGTGATCATGGGTTAATAAGTGACAGGGGGGGTTGGTGTGTGGTGATTGGTGCACTTACATAGCTGCCCGTGTTCTCTGGTGGTCCCAAGCAAAAGGGACCACCAGAGCAGCAGTCATATCAGACGCTGTTTACAAAACAGCGTCTGATATGCGATTTGGATGCGATTTACTGACATCTACAGCCTGCCAGCGCATGATCAGCGCTGGCAGGCTGTAGATTAAGTTCTTACCTGTCGGGCTGCAGTGAACGCGCGCGCGTTCACATGAAATCTCAGGTCTCGCGGGATGACGTCGATAGGCGTGATCGAGACCTGAGAGAACCACCTCCCGCACGCCTTTCGGGGTTAGCATGACGGGAGGTGGTTAAAGCCCCTTTGTTTACGTCAGTAAAAAGCCGTATTGGTGGTCACTGAGAGACTCAATTCTGCAAATGACATTTATCATGTACATAAAGTTAAAGGGATAGTCCGCTTGGCAAAGATTATTCTCTATTCACAGGACAGTAGATAACTATTAGATCGGTGAGGGTCCCACAGATCACGAGAACGGGGACCCATACTCCCTGCTAGGGTTGGGTCGGGTATCGAACTTTCGATACCCAATTGATACTTTTGTCTGGTATCGAGCTTGATACCAGGATTTGTCTTTATCGATACCGGGCTTCGCTACTGCAGTCTAGTATCAGAGAACGTGATTGCCTTGCTGTCAGCGCGCTCCGTGTTCTCCTCGGCAACACGGGGAGAAGGAGGCAGTCTCTCTGTCCCCCTGTGCTGCTGCCGAGGGGGTGAGGGCGCACTGCGCCACCAATGAGAACTAACATTTAATATACAAATACAGCCGGCGGGGGGAACACATTGTGGGCACCCTGCCTGTGACAGAGCGTTGCGATCCATGGCAATTAGGCCCTCTTCACACGTCCGCAATGTTCGTCTGTTCCGCAAATCTGCGGAACGGGTACGGACCCATTCATTTTGAATGGGGACGTGATGGATGCGGAGAGCACACACTGTGCTCTCTGCATTTGCAGAGCGCACCACCGATCTTCCGGCCGGCGGCTCCGCAATAATATAGAGCATGTCCTATTCTTGCCCGCAATGGCGGACAAGTATAGGCATCTCTATAGGGCTGGTGGCAAGGTGTGTTGTGGATCCGCAACACACTACAGACGTGTGAATAGGGCCTTAACCACTCAGGTGCCGGCAATGTGTTTCCCCCGCCGGCTGTATTTGTATATTAAACGTTAGTTCTCATTGGTGGCGCAGTGCGCCCTCACCCCCTCCTCCACAGTATTAAAAACATTGGTGGCAATGGTCACAAGGTCCCCTCTGCCCTCCCCATTGGTGGCAGTGGCTTCTGATCGGAGCCCCAACTGTGTAATGTTGGGGCTCGGATCGGTTACTATCGCAGCCAGGATGCTACTGAAGCCCTGGCTGCCATGGTAAGCTCCCTGCTGCTGTGTGCACTATGCACAGGGCAGCAGGGAGCGTGCGAGATCCTATTTATCCTAATAGAGCTCTATCGGGGTCAACAGGACAAGGGATCAAAAGATCCCAGGTTCTAGCCCCTAAGGGGGGGAAATGGTTAACAAATAAACAGTAATAAAAAAAAGTTAAAGGGAGTCTGTCACCACATTCACATAGCGCTATAGCCTAACCTTAGATGCTTTAAATGGTACCTTTCTTTGCTTTTGTGGAGTTTCCAAACAAGCAAAAATGTACATTGATGCATATGTAAATGGGGGCTCGCAAGTGCCCAGGGGCGGCGTCCACCGCGTTGGAGCCCAGGCTGCTCTGCCTCTTCAGCTCATATCCCCGCCCAGCCTCTTCCTCTGCCCGCCCATCTCTTCTCTCTTTCCCCCAGCGAGATCCCGCACCTGCTCACTCACTCACTTAGCCGGGGCATGCGCACTGCGATGCCCATTGTTGGCACGGCATCACAAATGGGCATCGCAGTGCCCGGACATATCCCCCATTGTCACCCAGGCATGAGCATCGGGGGATTTCATGCTCCAATGCCCTCCTTTGCCCTGTACTGAAATGCACAGGGCTAAGCCTTTTTCTGGAGATCCGGTGACGTAACGGGCTCTCCGTGGGAATGCTAGGTGGAGGCTTCCCCAAGCAGTGACGTCACCAGCACTAATGGGCGGACTTTACTGCTGCCCTACTCTGTAAAACAGCTAGGGCATGACTAAACCCTCCCATGAGTGCTAGTGATGTCACTGGGAACATTGCTAGGCAGAGGCCTCCGCCTAGCAGTGTAAAAACAATAAAAAAGCCCTTGCCCTGCACAACACAGTGGAAGTGCTCCGAAGCTCATATTAGAGGGGCTGGAGAGAGGTGAAAACAGGTATGTGTCCGGGTTCACCTCTGAATCTGGACAACCCCTTTAACTTCTCTACATGATAAATGCTATTGGCTGAAGTGAGACAACCCCTTTAAGCCACTGTGAGTCAGCTCTGGTGGTGGTCTCTCTCTAGAGCAGGGATGGGCAAATGGTGGCCCTCCAGCTGTTGTAAATCTACAACTCCCACGATGCCCTGCTGTAGGCTGATAGCGGTAGCCAGACTGGGCATGCTGGGAGTTGTAGTTTGGCAACAGCTGGAGAGCTGCAGTTTGCCCATCCCTGCTCTAGTGAGAACATAAGGATCGGGCATGTTGAAATCTAATATGCCCGATCTGCCATCAGGAGAGGGTCAGTACACTACACAAGGTGGACATTAGTCTAAGGCCCCATTCACATGTCCGTGGTGTGTTGCGGATCCGCAGCACACCGGGCCGGCACCTCACATAGAGCTGCGGACAAGAACAGGACATGTTCTATTCTTTGCGGAGCCGCGGACCGGATGTTCGGGGCCAAAGCCTGGAAGTTCGAGGCCGCGCTCCACAAATGCGAAAAGTACATAGTGTGCTCTCCGCATCACGTCCGGCCCCACAGAGAATGAACGGGTCCGTACCTGTTCTGCAGACTTGCAGAACGTATGCGGACGTCTGAATGGAGCCTAATGTGAATGGACACCTGTAGGCCAGGTCCGCAGACAGCGAATTTGTCCGTCGTATAAGCCACAAGGTTTGCGCAGCAGATTTTGGCACCCCGGAGGACACACCCGGGCAGGTCAATCTCCACATGGAAATATAATGCACTATGTGGAGGAGATAAGTGACTGCTGACTTCACCAACATTTGCATCCTGTTCACACCTGAGATCTGACCCCCCCAATAACCTCCATCTCCCACACAGGAGGCCTCACCCGCCCTGTACTACCACACACCGGTAACTAGCAGCCTCTAGCCGAGATATCACGACAGGCACATATATCGATAGAGAGCAGGCTGTGGTGACAGGAGTCTCATCGTCGCCATTTGTCCCCCCCGAGTAATGGCGCAGCGCCGGTCAGCTGCGGTTACCTGAGGATATTGTGCGCCTCCATGCTGCGGTTTTGGTTGCTGGAGCACACCACAGCTACACGGAGCGGTGTGGACGGCATTGTGACGATAGTATGAGGGCCCCGAGCCCGGTAACAGCCGTAGACGAGGAGGAGGGAAGGCTTACACCGGAGCCGCTGACAGTAGATGGCGGCACTTCCGCCTGCTCCCAGCCACCACAGGAACTAAAATGGCGCCCGGGCGGGGAAGTGACGCGGGGAGGGGATGTCACGCATTGTGTGGGCGGCTGCGGTGACTCATCGGTGACGAGGAAGGATAAGGTAATGTGGGAGTGCCCGGTGTCTACAACTACGACTCCCAACATGTTTAACTACAGCCAGAAGGCCGCGTCGCGTATTACTGCAGTTATGGCGGTCACGGCGGTTCTCCCTCCATAAACAGAAGCGTTTTTATAACTTGGAGACACGCGGGCCTTCTGTTACTTTATTTTTATATTCATTTTTACTAATTTTGTAATCTGTGTGGAGAAAGAGACCAAAAACTTGTAAGGAAAACAAGCCTGTAATATTGAGAGAATTCCTTTTACCCCAGGGAAACAATGGCCGCCTATAGGAATGCTTCGGTTTCCTGTAGACAGCAGCCTGGGGCTCGTTCACACGGCTGTAGTGTTTTGCAGACGGCAAATGGCCGCACTAGACTTGCTCTATATTTTTGCGGATCCGCAGAACGGACATATGGATGCTGACAGCGCACGGTGTATTGTCCGCATATTATGAATGTGTCTGCACCCGTTGCGAGAAAATTGCGGAATGGATGCGGACTCATTCACACGGTTGTCTGAATGAGCTCTTATGGTGGGAAGTGCATGTTATCTCAGTAGGTGGGACCTCCGATGTCTCTCAGGGCCCTTTCACACTAGCGTTTTCAGGATCCGGCATAGAGTTCCGTCCTCGGGGCTCTATGATGGATGAATACTGATCCGGCTTATCCCAATGCATTCTGAATAGAGAGAAATCCGTTCAGGATGCATCAGGATGTCTTTCGTTCAGTACTGACACGTTTTTTGGACAAAGAAAATACAGCAGCATGCTGCGGTATTCTTTCCATCCTGGGATGCGGAGCAAAACGGATCCGTCATGACCCCCAATGCAAGTCAATCCGTTTTCTCTGGCACAATCTACCACAATAGAAAACGGATCCGTCCTCTATTGACTTTCAATGGTGTTCATGACGGATCCGAGCGGGACAAAGTCTGTCCCCGTAGAAATGAATGGGTCCGTAATTTCGTTCCACAGACAGAATTGCGGACGTGTGAATGGGGTATAAGGGTCCCTTATCACCGCCAGTTAGTTAGCTACTTGTTAGGTAGTTAGCGCCCAGTCACTGATTTTGGCAGAGATTTTTTCATCCACATTGATCGATGCGAATGAAGAAATCTGTGCCGTTCTTTTATTTATTTTTTCAGCCCAGAAGCTGAACGGAAAAAAAAATCTCATTACCCGTATAGGTGATATCACAGCTTATCTGCTCCCTCCTGACCTCTGCACAGATCATGTCTAGAACACTCTCCCATAGAAGCCACTGAGGTCCGCTCCTGACCATTGTGTCTGTGGCCCATAAAGAGATTTTCTTAACCCCTTCAGGACCCTGCCATTTTCCACCTTCCTGCCCAGGCCATTTTTTAAAAATCTAACCAGTGTCACTTTATGTGGTAATAACTTTAAAACGCTTTTACTTATCCAGGCCATTCTGAGATTGTTTTCTCATCTCATATTGTACTTCATGACACTGGTAAATTTGAGTCAAAATATTTCATTTTTATTTATAAAAAAAATACAAAATTTACCAAAAATTTAGAAAAATTCGCAATTTTCAAAATTTCAATTTCACTGCTTTTAAAACAGATAGGGATACCTCCTAAAATAGTTATTGCTTTACATTCCCCATATGTCCACTTCATGTTTCGATCATTTTGTAAATGATCTTTTCTTTTTTTGGGACGTTAGAAGGCTTCGAAGTTTAGAAGCAAATCTTGAAATTTTTCAGAAAATTTCCAAAACAGACTTTAAGGGTACTTTCACACTAGCGTTTTGGATTCCGTTTGTGAGATCCGTCACGGGCTCTCACAAACGGTCCAAAACGGATCAGTTAAGCCCCAATGCATTCTGAATGGCTAAGGATCCGTTCAGAATGCATCAGTTCGGCTCCGTTCCAGCTCTATTCCGTTTTAGAGGCGGACACCAAAACGCAGCATGCAGCATTTTGGTGTCCGTCTGAAGAGGCGGAGCCTAATGGATCAGTTTTTAATCACAATGTAAGTCAATGGGGACGGATCCGTTTTCAATGACACAATATGGTGCATTTAAAAACGGATCCGTTCCCCATTGACTTTCAATGTAATTCAAAACGGATCCGTTTTGGACTTTGTCATTTTTCTTTTAACTAATGCAAACGGATCTGTTCTGAACGGATACAAACGTTTGCATTATAGGTGCGGATCCGTCTGTGAAAATAAACAGACGGATCCGCACCAACGCAAGTGTGAAAGCACCCTAAGCACTAGTTCAGGTCTGAAGTCACTTTGTGGGGCTTACATAATAGAAACCACCCAAAAATGGCCCCATTTTAGGAACTACACCCCTCAAGGTATTAAAAACTGATGTAGCAAACTTTCTTAACCCTTTACGACATTTTCCACAAGAAATAAATGAAAATGTAGATGACATTTCAGAATTTCGCTTTTTTGGCAGATTTTCCATTTTAATCCATTTTTTCCAGTAAGAAAGCAAGGGTTAACAGCCAAACAAATCTTAAAGGGTTTCTGTCACCAGATTTAACCCTATTAAATTGGCTGACATTAGCGATGTGCTGATGTCAGCAGACCCTAACTCTCCTAATTTTATGCTTCTGGATGCCCCCGTTACTGCACAATTTTAACTTTTATAATATGCTAATTAGCCTCTGGGGGGGGGGGGGCGTTGCTCCTGCTCCTAGAAGCTCTGTTCGCCCACCTAAAGTCACGCCCTGCTGTGCTTGATTGACAGGGCCATGCAGCGCTCGTCTTCTCCTGCCGACCCTGTGTGCTGGGACTGCGCATGCGCGAGATTTATCCAGCAGCTGCTCTCCATTCACTTCAATGGAGCCGCCGAAAATTGCCAAGCACTGGCTCGGCTATTTCCGTCTGCCCCATAGAAATGAAAGGGAGCAGGGGCCGCGTGTGTTTAGGGACAGTAAACGTGCTGGAAATCTTCAGGACCTACAGTGGGAAATCCAGTATTACTTTACTGTGTGTGATGTCACTGCATTATAGTCATCTAATTGCTGCATCATCTGAAAAGCTCTAGTACATATAGTTTAGATTTAAAGGACATCTGTCAGCAGATTTGTTCCTATGACACCGGCTGACCTGTTACATGTGCACTTGGCAGCTGAAGGCATCTGTGTTGGTCCCATGTTCATATGTGCCCGCATTGCTGAGAAAAATGATGTTTTAATATATGCAAATGAGCCTCTAGGAGCAACGGGGGTGTTACCATCAGGGCTGTGGAGTCGGAGTCGGAGGCAATTTTGGGTACCTGGAGTCGGAGTCGGAGTCGGCAAACAATGGACCGACTCCGACTCCTACTAGATTTAAATTGGAATAAAAAAAAATTGGAATAAAAAAAAGCAAGTTTAAATGTCCCAATTCAGATAAAGTTATAATTAAATACTTCTCTACTGTAAGAATAAAGGCCAATGCATGCAGTGCGTCACGTTACCGCTAAACAAAGACGTTAAGTGACCGTGAAGAAGCTTTTCATATGCTTTACTATGCAGTTAAAGGGACACTGACAGGCTGATATATCTGCTGGTATTCATCAGAGGATTAGGAATACAACTAGACGACTGTTACCCCCAGTTGAGGTTTACTTGTGTTTAAAAACGTTTTAATCAATATGCAAATTCTCTACCTTTGTGCCCAAGGGGCAGGCGCACATGTAGAGTATTGGCAGCACTAGACAGGACTAGGTAGCGAGGAGGAAGAGAGAAAGCTGGCACAGCCTCAGCATAGCCAGACGAGGCTGCTGCCAGCACTCTACACGTGCGCCTGCGCAGGAATTCAGCGTTCGGCTAGCCTGAAAAAAAAGGCCGGTGCAGTGAATAATAACGAGGGGAACAGCGCTGGGAAGCTGTACTTCGGGCGCGGCTGGGCACAAAGCCGCAGGATACGCTGCCCCATTGGGCACAAAGATAGTGAATTTGCATACAGATTAAAATGTTTTTTAAACACAAGTACAGTTTAACTGGGGGTAACATTAGTATAGTTTTATTCCTAATTCTCTGATGAATACCAGTATATATATATCTTTAGCTGGAAAATCAGCCTGTCAGTGTCCCTTTAAGGAGCAGCAATACTTACACTTTCCATTGTCTTGTTGTCTGCTGTTACAGGGAAGCCATGGTTATCCTCGCCTCTCACTGATAACTGATTAAGGACTGGAGACACTTGTATAAGTGAAGGGAATGGATAGTCAATAGTTCAAGACTGAAGCTGTAATTATTCAGCTAAGGCTATAAAACATGTAAACTCAGATTGGTAGCTTAAATTTTAAACATGACTATGGGATTCTACTAGGAAAATCATGTTTTAAAATAAATGCCCCTTCCCCTGCCCCTTCCTGGATCCTCCCGCTGCTCTATCTTCATTAGAAGATCAGCACACAAAGGAGAAGGCAGCAGCTTCTGCTCAACTACCTCTCTGTGCTAGAGGAGATTAGAAGAACTTGGTGGAACAGCTTCGTATTTGCATATTAAATACAGAGGAGTCGGAGTCGAGGAGTCGGAGTCGGAAGTTTCAAAATCTGAGGAGTCGGAGTTGGACAATTTATCTACCGACTCCACAGCCCTGGTTACCATTACACCTAGAGGCTCGACTCTCTCTGCAGCTGCCGTGACCTCTACATTTTGATTGACAAGATCAGAAAGGCGTGATGGCGTTTTCACTGCCTGGCCATTGCAAAGTACAGTGGGCACGGCATTTACAGAGAGAGCAGAGCCTCATTGGCCCCCATGGCTCCTAGAAGCTCATTTGCATATATATTTTTCTCAGCAATGCGGGCACATATGTACATAGGACCAACACAGGTGCCTTCAGCTGCCAAGTGCACATGTAAGGGTACTTTCACACTTACATTGGTGCGGAACCGTCTGTTTATTTGCACAGACGGATCCGCACCTATAATGCAAACGTTTGTATCCGTTCAGAATGGATCCGTTTGTATTAGTTAAAAGAAAAATGACAAAGTCCAAAACGGATCCGTTTTGAATTACATTGAAAGTCAATGGGGAACGGATCCGTTTTTAAATGCATTATATTGTGTCATTGAAAACGGATCCGTCCCCATTGACTTATATTGTAATTCAAAACGGATCCGTTGGGCTCCACCTCTTCAGACGGACACCAAAATGCTGCATGCTGCGTTTTGGTGTCCACCTCCAAAACAGAAAAGAAGCGGAACGGAGCCGAACTGATGCATTCTGAACGGATCCTTATCCATTGGGGCCTAACTGATCCGTTTTGGAATCCAAAATGCTAGTGTGAAAGTACCCTAACAGGTCAGCCAGTGTCTTAGGTACAAATCTGCTGACAGATGGCCTTAAAATGTAATATCTAGTGCTGCATTCCCTTTTTTTATTTTAACGTGATCCCATCTGTAGCCCACCTTAAAGACAACCCTTTTTAGCTGTCCATACACATTAGGCTACTTTCACACTGGAGTTTTGGCTTTCCGTTCAGGGCTCACAAGCGGTCCAAAACGGATCAGTTTTGCCCCAATGCATTCTGAATGAAAAGGATCCGCTCAGAATGCATCAGTTTCAGCCTTCGTTCCGTTTCCATTCCGCTCTGGAGGCGGACACCAAAAGGCTCTATGTCACAATTTGGCACAGTCTTGGGTATGTTACAGATAATACAAACGGATCCGTTCTGAACGGATGCAGACGGTTGCATTATCAGAACGGAACCGTCTGTGCAGATCCATGACGGACCCACACCAAACGCAAGTGTAAAAGTTGCCCTAGATAAATGGACAACTGACTGTATAGGGGACCTCCTAACCCTCCCCTGATGGCAGATATCCCATGAGATAAGGATCAGGTGTGCTGGATTTCAGCATGCCCATTCTGGCAGCGGCTATCTGTCAGGACACGTGCATCTTTGGCTCAGCCGAGCTTGTATGTGTACAGTCTGGAGAGGGACAGTAGTTGACTGCCCAACTAGCATTTGTGTATGGCCTGCCTCCTGGTCCTTATACACAGGGCAATTTACCAGGTAGTCATCGGGAACAAACCTTCTTGATAATTGTCTGTGGCGATGAAGCTACATAAAGTCCCGTATATATGAGGCCTGCCTGCTAGGAAAGGTCACAGGAGACTTAGGAGACAGACCTCCTAGGGATAATTGTGCCTCCCTGTTGTCCCCACCGGGCATGACAACTGGTGCCAGTCCCCCCCACTGTTCTATCCTCTCCCAAGAAGATGGAACAGAGCCGCCCAGCTCCTGCCATTGGGTCACCAATTGTTTGTGTGTCGCTCTGCCTACCAGCATACTATCAAAGCTGCGTGCTAGTCACTAAAGGTGTGACCCTGCCGGTCCCATGGGTGTGAATGGGAGCTGAATCGAAGAGAATGAAGTTGAGATGAGTTTTGGGAATAGGTAAGTATTCTATCTTCATTCAGCAGGACCTGGGCTGAATTAAACTAAAAACGAAAAACCCTTCAAGTTCAACAGGTTTCTTTTCCATTAAAGGGAACCTGTCATCAACTTTGTGCTGCCCATACTAACGTCAGAATAAAGCAGAGACAGGTGAGTTGATTTCGCGGTCGGTCATTCAAAAGTTAAAAATAAGTAGTTGCAAGAACCAACATCACAAACATTGCAGACTGGGTCTGGAAAAGAGTCCCGGCCTCCTGAGAAGAGTCCTGGTTACTCATGAATTCCTGCTCTCCCCCCACCTGCTGATGACTGACAGGCTTCTACCTAGTTTTCTCCATAGGAGAGAATTGACAATCATCAGCAGATGGCGGGAGAGCAGGAGATTATAATAACCAGGACTCTTCTCAGGTAGATTTCTTTTCAAGGCCTGGGCTGCAATGATTATGATTCTGGTTCTCAGCAACCACTTACTTTTAGCTCATGAGTGACACACGGCTGACATCAGCATTTCTGTCACTAATTTATTCTGCCCTCTAGGTCATAAATCACTGAAAAACACAGTGATTTATGTGTTTTACATATTTTCATCCGCACATTGTTTCATTTTGCGTAGGATGTTTGTGGGGTGCATGTGGTTCGTGTCTGTATCCTCCATTGTATGCAATTTTTGGGGATAGCCGCTCGCTGCGAACCACATGCGGAGAGCTGCTCCCCAGTTAGAAACACGCTACGGTGTTTGGGGTTTGAGCAGTTTTTCCCATTTAAGCCACGTTTATTTCAGTTATTTTTGCCCTCTAGGTCGGCCTAAAGCTGATGACAGGTTCCCTGTAAATAAACAGCAAATTTCAAACTTTGTTTGCAATACGTAGTGCAAATACGAACATGAACAACATCAGTGTTTATCTTCCTTGCGTGCCGTGATTAAACTTATTGCACATCAGACAAGGTTTTTTGCCAGGAACACAAGCTTGTCCACAGTCTCGGGCTTCTTTCACGCTTCTCTCAGGACAAATTGAAGATATTATTATTGTCGGTGGTTATGCAGACATGTAACTCTTCTTTAAGTCCCCATGACTCCAGCACTTCCTTTAATCCCTGAGATATCAGTTCACCCGTATGATCCTCGGGAAAATAAGCTGTCTGTAGGCATCTGCTGCACAACTTCCACTCGTCATTGATGAAGTGGACTGTGAGACTAATGTAAGGCTCCATTGTGCGAGTGGACCACAAGTCCGTAGTAGTTACATAGTGTTTTATGCTCCGGAGTTCTTTCTTTACTTGCTCGTGGACTTTGTCATACAGTTTGGGTAAAGTGTTTGCGGCTAGGTACCTCGTAACGTGGATCAAGTGTCTTAGGGCTCTTTCACACTTGCGTTTTTGTTTTCCGGCATAGAGTTCCGTCGTCGGGGCTCTATGCCAGAAAAATCCTGATCAGGATTATCCCAATGCATTCTGAATGGAGAGAAATCCGTTCAGGATGCATCAGGATGTCTTCAGTTCAGGACCGGAACGTTGTTTGGCCGGAGAAAATACCGCAGCATGCTGCGCTTTTTGCTCCGGCCAAAAATCCTAAACACTTGCCGCAAGGCCGGATCCGGAATTAATGCCCATTGAAAGGCATTAATCCGGATCCGTCCTTAAGCTAAACGTCGTTTCGGCGCATCGCCGGATCCGACGTTTAGCATTTTCTCAATGGTTACCATGGCAACCAGGACGCTAAGGTCCTGGTTGCCATGGTAAAGTGTAGTGGGGAGGCAGGTTACCATCCGTGCAGCTCCGGGAGCTCCAGAGTGACGTCAGGGCGCCTCACGCATGGATCACGTGATCCATGCGCGTAGGGCGCTCTGACGTCATTCTGAGCGCTCCGGAGCCGCGACGACTGTAAATATACCGCTCTCCTGCTCCTCACTACTACTATGGCAACCAGGACTTTAATAGCGTCCTGGCTGCCATAGTAACCTCAAAGCATTTTGAAGACTGATCAGGATCCTGATCAGTCTTCTAATGCTTTCAGGCGACTTGCGTTCTGACGGATCCGGTGGGACGGAAGTGCCTGCCGGATCCTCAGAACGCAAGTGTGAAAGAGGCCTTAATCATGTTCTGTAAGAAACTGCACCATGTCCTTACACAGGTACAGGGTAATGGCATTTGTAATATCAATCGACCGCCGATTTCTTTTGTCATATGGAATGCCTTTAGAAATTGCTTTTAAAATATAATTCTGGTGTGTAGGGGCAGGGCCACCTTTTTGGTTTCCACTTGACTGACTGGGCGTTTGTGGAGGGCGCAGTTTTTGTCTGTCTTCGTATTCCAAAACGTGCTTCGTTTTGAGGTGAAAAAACAAATTGGTTGTATTCACCATCTTTGCAGATTATATTTTTCTGCTCAACCTCCTTAAACCCAAACCAGGTCCATATGACCGACGTCGCACCAGTCTTCTTTATGAGCTCCTGCTCCTCCTCCACACGTGTAAGCTCCTCCATGCTTGCGAGTTGACCAAAACAGGCACACAGCTTGATGACATCTAGGGCTGCAGGAAATTTTTTAAGCAATTGAGTATTAATCGAGTACTCTAATAAGAAAAACCTTAAACTAACATATTGCTAAAATTGCTTTATGAAAACAATATTTTTATTTATCAGCCCCATGCCATTGCCACCATCATCATGTCCCCCAGCCAGCGCCATCAGCCCAATGCCACTGCCACCATCATCATGTCCCCCAACCAGCGCCATCAGCCCCATGCCATTGCCACCATCATGTCCCCCAACCAGCGCCATCAGCCCATGCCATTGCCACCATCATCATGTCCCCCAGCCAGCACCATCATCCCTTTTCCATTGCCACCATCATCATGTCCCCCAGCCAGCGCCATCAGCCCCATGCCATTGCCAGAATACCATTATCATGTCCCCCAGCCAGTGCCATCAGCCCCGTGCCATTATTTGCCACCATCATCATCTCCCCCAGCCAGTGCCATGAGCCCCATGCCATTATTTGCCACCAACATCATGTCCCCTAGCCAGCGCCATCATCAGCCTCATAGCCATCTACCCCCCAACCCCCGGTAGATTCGGGCCCCTGCTACTTACCTTTCCTGCAGAGCTGGCTGATGGAGTCCGCAGGAGACGAGACAGGCCGCGTCTTCTTCCCAGCATGCACTGAGAGGGACCTGACGTCCCACACAGCGTCAGCCAGTGCGCTGATGATGTGTGAACACAAGGCCCTGCAGCGCGGTACAGAGTGGGGAGGCCACGGAGCGGTGAGTGAGAAGCTTCTTCAATTCACTACCGCTCCGTGGTCATCTATCGTGATGTGGCGATACAACTAAAATCTATATCGCCGGCCGAATTAATGACGATAATATCGTATATCATTTATATCGCCCACCCTTATCCCCGCCCCCACCCCCCCCCCCCTTTCAAGGCCCCTAATACTTCCCCCTGGGGCAATCACCATCTACCACCTCTGTCTCTTAGGGGATCTCTGGGATCCGGGTCCAACTCCACTACTTTCCTAGGCTCTTTGTGTTGTGCTCTTGCTGGTCTCTGTACCTTCTGGCTACACAGTCCTGCAAGCTCCAGATGGACGCCTTATCTCAGTATATGGGCAGCCTAATTTTCTATTGCTAGAACTGGTATCTGGCACAAGTAAGACGTTATTGTGAACTCCAGCCGGCTGCATTAACCCTTTCCGTGGCTTAATTGTGGGGTAGTGGGACCATATACCTCACATGGCTACATAACCATGGCAAGCACCAGCTGGGTGTTTTAATTCAGTACTGTAGGTGCCGTAATTTACATTACTCACTGCTGTATACACGGTATGAATATGCATCTATTGCGAACACCAGCCATAAGAAAAGTAATGAACTGGAATGACAGTAAGAGGTGCACAGAGGCAAACCTCTGCAAGGACAGATCATCTAATTAAAAGAATGACATTTGTTCTGTACTGCAAATGAAATTTGTCACTTCACATCCCAGTCCCAGGCCGTCAAACAGTGTCTACACAAACAATCAGAAGGCATTTGCATGACATCAAACTATATGCCAAACGTCCAGCTACAGCAGTTTCATTGGCCTCATGCCACCTCACTCAAAGGCTATCATGGTGCACAGAAAAGTGGCAATGGATATCTTCTTCAGTGATGAATCACAGCATTATCTCCTCAACTGTGGGAGATATGGCTGTTAGAAATTGGGTCGGGCGTGATAGCAGCTGAGAGTGAAAGCAGGTTTCTGCTGCTTTCACATCCTCCCCGATTTCTAACAGCTATATCTCCTGAAGTAGTGAGATAATGCTGTAATTCTGGTCTTCTTTTAAAGCCTAGATTGTCAGCTTTCAAACAAGACCAGACCCATATCTAGCTGCTACCCATCACAAGATATAAAGTGTTAAAGCAGCCCACTCCCCTTTAGCTGGTTGTGATCTCAGACAGCCTGGAGGAGGAGATGGGGATGCTGACGGACAGCAGGGAGAAGAGAAAAAAAATATATATAGATTTTTTAATATTATAATCGTGATGTGCCACAGAATAAAGTTATTGGGAGAGATTTATCAACACTAGTGTAAAGAAAAACTGGCTTAGTTGCCCATAGTAACCAATCATATTCCACCTTTCATTTTTCAGAGCTTCTCTAGAAGATAAAAGCTGGAATCTGGTTACTATGGGCAAATAAGCCAGTTTTACTACACCAGTTTTGATAAATCTCCCGTAATGTGTTATTTTTACCACACACTGAAAGCTGTAAAAATTATTCCCACAAAATAATGTTAAATTTCCTGTTTTTCCCCAATTTCCCCCAACAATAAAATGCTAAAAAAAAACTAGAACTCATCCCACAAAGTTCAAGTTCCTATACAGCTAAAATGCAGAAAAACCTAAAATGTTATGACTGCTGGAAACCAGAGTAGGGAAAACAGCTAAAATTAGTTACCTTGACATGCAAAAGTTTGGGCACTCCTGCTCAAAACTACTGTTGCTGTAAATAATTACGGTAAGCATGTTGAAGATGAAATGATATCCAAAAGTTAAAGATAAAACATAGTTTTCAACATTTTAAGCCATTTTTAATACCAGTGTATTATTTTGGGATTTTGTAAAATTTTTAGAGTGTAAAAAGGCATTGCTGTGGAGTCGGTAGATAAATGCTCCGACTCAGACTCCTCAGTTTTTGGTACTTCTGACTCCGATACTCCGACTCCTCTGTATTTAATATGCAAATGTATTTTATTCATTTCCCTAGTAGAATCCCATAGTCATGTTTAAAGTTTAAGCTAACAATCTGAGTTTACAAGTTTTTATAGCCTTAGGGCTCTTTCACACTTGCGTTCTGAGGATCTGACGGGCACTTCCGTCCGGCCGGATCCGTCAGAACGCAAGTCGCCTGAAAGCATTTGAAGACTGATCAGGATCCTGATCAGTCTTCGAAATGCTTTCAGGTTACCATGGCAGCCAGGACGCTACTAAAGTCCTGGCTGCCATGGTACTCCGCAGCAGTGTACTTACCTGCGCTGCGGCCGCGGGCGCTCCTTCATGACGTCACAGGTCCCCGCGGCGTATAGACCAATGCGCCGCCTGGACCTGTGACGTCATGAAGGAGCGCCCGGAGGCCACAGCGTAGGTAAGTACACTGCTGCGGAGTACCATGGCAGCCAGGACTTTAGTAGCGTCCTGGCTGCCATGGTAACCGATCGGAGCCCCAGCTTACACTGGGGCCCCGATCGGAACTGCTGCTGCGCATGCGCAGAGCTAAACGTCGGATCTGGAGATGCGCCGAAACGACGTTAAGCTTAATTCTGACACCGGATTAATGCACTTCAATGGGCATTAGTTCCGAATCCGGCGTTACGGCATGTCTTCCGGATTTTTGGACGGAGACAAATCCGCAGCATGCTGCGGTTTTGTCAACGTCCAAAAAACGTTCACATACTGAACGGAAGACATCCTGATGCATCCTGAACGGATTTCCCTCCATTCAGAATGCATTAGGATAATCCTGATCAGTATCTTTCCGTCCTAGAGCCCCGAGGACGGAACTCTAGGACGGAAACCAAAAACGCAAGTGTGAAAGAGCCCTTAGCTAAATGACAGCAGTTTTTCAAATGGTTTACAGCTTCAGTCTTGAACTATTGGCTATCCATTCCCTTCACTTATACAAGTGTCTCTAGTCCTGCAAAAAACATATTTACTTAATCAGTTATCAGTGAGAGGTTAGGTTAACTATGGGCGTTGCGTTCCCTGTAACAGCGGAACACAACACAATGGAAAGTATAAGTATTGCCGCTACTTAACTGTGCGTTACATACCATATAGTGAAGCATATGAAAAGCAGGCTTCTTCACTGTCACTTAACGTGTTCGTTTTGCGGTAACGTGACACACTGCATGCATTGGTCTTTATTCTTACAGTAGAGAAGTAATTAATTATAACTTTTTGTGAATTGGGACATTTAAACTTTCTTTTTATTTTTTTTATTTCAATTTAAATTTAGTAGGAGTCGGTTCATTTTTGCCAACTCCGACTCCAGGTATCCAAAATTGCCTCCGACTCCTTGACTCCGACTCCACAGCCCTGTAAAAAGGAAAGAAGTACATTGCAAAATTATGGGAACACAAGGAGATTTGAGCGCTCAGATAACTTCGACTGAGGTTTTAGACCTTAAATAGCCTGTTAGGGTAAAATCTTGTTCACAATCCTCGTTATGTAAGGCCGGGTGATGCAAATGGCAATGGTGTATAAAAGATTGCGGAAGTAGCAGATATTTTCAATGGCTCTCCCTCCAGATATTATGGGGTAGGTGCTCACTCTTGCTGGGCTACACCCTTGCCTAAAAAATGTCAATAGGAATGTTTAAAAATTTTCACAGAATGACATATTATATATCCCAATCTCCTTAACAAATGTTTACTACAACAAATAGAAATACTCCACGGGTTCCCAACAATAAAAGTTTACCTTTACCTATGTATTCTATTTTTCCAATTCTACATTTTCCAATATTTTCAATATTTTAATATTTTAATATTTTTAATATTACTGCTGAACGAATGATGTCACATTTATGATTATATGATCTAACTAATTGTCATACTTGTCCCTTGGATAATGGAAGACTAAATATATCAATTTAACATCAATACAGTGACACATGGACTTATAGGATAATTCCTAACAGCATAGGAAGAGTTAAATGAAGAACCTCAGAAACTCAACCCCAATGGTGACGTCACTACATACGTCACCCACACATTAAACACCATTTCTCTATAAAAAGACCATTTTGGGCAAAGCTGGCATCCACTGAAGAAGGGACCGCTAGTCCCGAAGCGCGTATGGGTAGTATGCCAGCTTCCTGCACATGAAAAGAAATACTGAGCGCTCAGTGAAATAATAAATAATAAATAAGTGGAAACTGGAGACATCGCGCTCACGTGGCACGCCAGACTACAATTGGAGAACCGGTATCAGTCCTACACAGGAGAATCGCGCGCACGAGGAGCAGCATCCACAGGAACACCCTACAGAGAGATTCTCACAACGTGGATACCCCACAGAGACAGCGGTATACTTTGTCACATCGCAGGGAACGCTCACCAGAACCCACGATACTGGGAAAAAGAACTAGGAGACGCAGCCACACATCGCAGCAGGACTGGTAATGTAGCCAGTGTGGCATCTGACTTAAACCTGCAATTGAGACTGTTATGTTCTGTTATTAACGATCTGCAACACTTGAATCAAAGAACAATTCAACTGAATACTGGGGGTTGTCCACCAAACAAACACTACTGTGGCACTCCAGGAACTCTAGCAAATTATTATTTTCACCACAACTTGCTGCTCTAAATACAAGGTATTTGACCATACAGGACTTTACTTACAATATACAAAAATAATAAGTCATTTACCATCCAATAACATCCTATGGTCAAATCACCTTCAGAGCACACACAAGTAAACCAGGAAGTGTGTTTTTCATCTAAAAACTGTGATTATTGAAAAACAACCAAGATGAACTATTCACAATGAATTTTAATAATTTTTTTAGATAGGAACCTCTACAGGAAAATTTTATTGTGTGTAATTCTCTACTGATTTGTATATTTATATTCTGAATATTCCGAATATTCTGATTGTTTTTATTTATATTTAATAGAATAAAATAGTAACAAACTCCAAATACAAGAGTGCCCTCTCACCATCTTTTTAAACATTCCTAAAGGTGTATAAAAACCTAGACTCCTCTAACCTTATTCCAAAAAACTGCAGCCATGGGGTCTTCAAAGCATCTGCCTAACAATTCAAAAAGGAAAATTGTTCAGGCCCACAATGCAGGAGAAGGCTACAAGAAGATAGCACAGCATTTTCAGTTTGCCATTTGCTCAGTTTGAAATGCAATTAAGAAATGGCAGTTAACATAAACAGTGGAGGTCAAGAGAAGGTCTGGAAAACCAAGAAAATTTTCAGAGACGTCTGCTCATACGATTGTTAAAAAGGCAAATCAGAACCCCCGCTTGACTGCAAAAGACTTTCAGGAAGATTTAGCAGACTCTGGAGTTGTACGTTGTTCTACTGTTCAGTGACACCTGCAAAAATCATGGAAGTGTCATCAAAAGAAAACCACTCCTGCATTTTCACCACAAAATTCAGCATCAGAAGTTTGCAAAAGAACATCTAAACAAGCCTAATGCATTTTGGAAAAAAAGTCTGGATGAAATTCCCTCAAACAAACATTAAAAGACAGCTGGCTACAAGAAGCGTTTATAAGCTGTGATACTTGCCAAGGCGGTGCTAGGTACTATCCATGCAGGGTGCCCAAAGTTTTGTTTCAGGCCCCTTTTCTTTTTTGCTATTTTGAAAATGTAAGATGAAAAGGAAAAATTGTTTTTGCTTTAAATACAAATGAATGTGTCAAACTTTTGCATGCCACTTGCAGCTACTTAAACCAGTGTCAGGCAGCTACTGCTAAGGCCAATAAGATAATGGGTTGCATCAAAAGGGGCATAGACGCCCGTGATGAGAACATAGTCCTGCCACTTTACAAATCACTAGCCAGACCACACATGGAGTACTGTGTACAGTTCTGGTCTCCTGTGAACAAGATATAAGAAGGGGAATAAAAACAAAAAGTAATGGAATGGGGAACGTTATCCAAAATCTTCTATAGATATAAAATATAGGTGCCAAGGGAGGGCGGTGATAACAGTAGTTATGTAGATAATATAGTAGTATAGTAGGTGAGGCTAGTAGCCACAGAGAAAATTAGTTACAAGCGTGGAAAAAGGCTGCACCACTTAGTGCTAGCGATGCTGAAAGCACTTGTGTGTGTGTAAGGAAAAAAAGAAAAATTTGACAGTGGGCGCCAAGATCCAACACCTATGAGATGATTCGAGGTGAAAGTTATCTTTGATAGTAAACCTATAAGATGGATTATGCACTGACAATAGTCTAATACATTAACATATTCAGGGTAACTAAAATTAATAAAAATAAATAAAAATAATAGGATGAATATATATATATATATTTTCTCTGTAATAAGATGTTACTTCACTAGTGGGGGTTACCACCAGGATAAACTCAAGACACCTGGGGTGAATCCCCCCCCCCCGGCCGGGATCGTTTGTTGAATAATGGAGATCAGGATAAGGAATCCAGGAAGGCAAAAGATGACAAGACAGCAACCCAAACTCGTTTCTTCATCCAGCTGGTCTCTTTATTAGTATAATACACGGCTTATCCTGATCTTCATTATTCAACAAACGATCCCGGCTGGGGGTAACCCCCCCCCCCCAGTGAAGTGAGTAACATCTTATTACGGAGAACAGTACCCTCAAAGGTTATCAAAATTAGGGTTATTCACCTTCAAAAGACTGAGGGGAGATCTAATAACTATGTATAAATATATCAGGGGTCAGTACAGAGATCTGTTCCATCATCAATTTATCCCCAGGACTGTGACTGTGACGAGGGGACATCCTCTGCGTCTGGAGGAAAGAAGGTTTCTACACAAATATAGAAGAGGATTCTTCACTGTAAGAGCAGTGAGACTATGGAACTCTCTGCCTGAGGAGGTGGTGAATGGTGAGTACAATAAAAGAGTTCAAGAGGGGCCTGGATGTATTTCTAGAGTGTAATAATATTACAGGCTATAGCTACTAGAGAGGGGTCGTTGATCCAGGGAGTTATTCTAATTGCCTGATTGGAGTCGGGAAGGAATTTTTTCCCCTTAACCTCTTAAGGACACAGGACGTACCTGTACGTCCTGTGTCCGGTCTTTAAAGATGGCGCCCGCTCCTGCTCCATGCGGGCGCCTTAGCCGCGGGTGTCCGCATGGTTCCTGTAGCAGACACCCGCGGACATTTAACACCTCAGATGCTGTGGTCAATCCTGACCACGGCATCTAAGTGCGCACAAACCGAAAGTTTTACTTTCGGTTTGCGCTCCGGCTCCCCCGTGTGGCGATCAGAGGAGCCGGAGCATGCCTGTAGTAGCCTGGGTTTCTATTAATGAAACCCAGGCTGCTCTGTAGTATTTCCTATGGAGCCTTGCCTGTAATAGGCTTCATAGGAAATATGCGATTTTTTCATATATTCCAATGCTATTGCATTGGAATGTATGAAAATCGCAATCAGATGATTGTAAGTTGTAGTTCCCTATGAGAACTATATAAAAGTGTAAAAAAAAAAAAAAAAGTTTAAAAAATAAATAAATAAAAAAAACATAAAAGTTCAAATCACCCCCCTTTTGCTAAAATAAAAATTAAAAAACTGAAAAAATTTAAAAAATACACATCATGGGCGTAGCAATGTGCGAAAACGCCCATAGTATAAAAATATAAAAAAATATTCCCTATATGTCAAACAGCAAAACGGAAAAAAGCATCCAAATGGCGGATTCGCCATTTTTGGTCGCTTCATTTTCCACACAAAATAAAAGGTGATCAAAAAGTCATACACACCACATACATACAATATGGTATCAATAAAAAGATAAGATTATGACGCATAAAATGAGCCCCCATACAGCTCTGTACATATAATTACAAAAAAGTTATAGGGGTCAAAACATGGTGACAAAAAAGTAAAACTGATGTTTTCCCACTTTTGAATTTTTTTTTCACTTTGGTTTCAAGAAAACCTATACATATAGGGTATCGCCCGATTCATACTGACCTGTAGAGTAAAAATAACCGGTCAGTTTTATCGCGCATCGAACGTCGGAATTTAAAAAGTCACAAAACTGTGGTGGAATTGCTTTTTTTTTGCAATTTCACCCCATTTGAAATTTTTTTTTCCCGCTTCCCACTACATCATATGCAATATTAAATGGTGGCGTTGGAAAGGACAACTTGTCCCGGAAAAAAAAAACAAGCCCTCATATGGCTATGTGAACCGAAAAATAAAAAAGTTATGGCTCTGGGAAGGCAGGGAGCGCAAAACGAAAACTCAAAAAGTAAAAAACCTCCGGTCCTTAAAGGGTTAAGTGGGAAAAATTGGCTTCTTGCCTACCTCTGGATCAACTTGTAGGAAGCAGGCCGAACTGGATGGACAAATGTCTTTTTTCGGTCTTATATACTATGTTACTTTAAATCAGTAAGGGATTAAAAATGCACTTGTGTCCCCTGAGTTGTGTGCCAACTATATTTACTTCAGACAAATTCAATCTGCATTCAAGTCACATTTTCTGGAGGATTTTTCCAATTTTAATGTGTTAATCAGAGATTCAGCAAAGACACAAACGAGAAAGGTACGACCACACGGTGCGGTTTTGTCACGGTTGGGATGCAGCCAATACCATGCCATGTGGTTGTACCCTTAAGGATGCCTTTACAATATGAGGATTTTGTTGCAGAAAATTTCTGCGACTGAAAATCTGTTCCATTCTCCTGAATGGAGCTTGCAGAAATCAATGTGCTTGCTCCCAAAACAACCCCATTCAGATGATTGGAACTGATTTTCGGTCGCAAAACTTTTCTGCAACACAATCTGCCATGTATGAAGGCACCCTACTGTCTGTAGAGTGGGGCTTTTTGAAAGAGTGGCCAGAAAAAAAATTGCTTAAAGTAAAACATAAGAAAATATATTTGGAATTCACAAAACAGCGTGTGTGCACTACTCAAACACAAATAGAAAAAGGTTTTCTGGTAAGATGAGACTAAGGGCTCATGCACACCGCCGTGCCCATATTGTGGCCCGCAAACAGCGGGTTCGCAATTCACGAGCATCGGCCGTGTGCACCCCACATCACGGATGCGGACCCATTTACTTGAATGGGTCCGCAATCCGGAAAGCTGGTGCTGAACGGAAGCATGGAAGCGCTACGGAGTGCTTCCGTGGGGTTTCTCTCCGTGCCTCTGCACCACAAAAAAGTAGTGCATGCATTACTTTTTTGCGGTGCGGATCACTGACCCCATTCAAGTGGCCCTATGGATGCAGCACGGGCCTGCCTGGCACACGTTTGTGTGCATGAGCCCTAAATTGAACTTTTTCACGGGAAACGTTATACGTAGTGTAAACCTGATGTGAAAGGGGCCTAAAGCTACTGTACACTCGAGTGGTTTAAGGGAATATTTAAATGTCGTGGAATGGAGACATAGCCCAAAAGACATGTATCTGTAATTGCACAAAAGGCGCTTCCACAAAGTATTGACTCTCAGGGAGTAAATACTTATTCACATTAAAGTTGTTTTTTTTGGCTTAAAGGATAACTGTCACATTTAGACCCAAATTTCAGTTTTCATATATGTAGTTACTAATATGATAATATTCCTGAATCAATAACTATTAGACTTACTTACCCCTTATTTAATAAGATTCAGCCCTTAGCAACCAGTCTGCATAAAACTGCAATTTCACTATTCTGTTAAGATGGCCGCCCTCAGCCCTGAGGCTAATCCATAGGACGCCTGCAGTGAAGTTAGTGAAGACCAGCTCTGTATAGGGAGGTCTTGCAGTGAAGTTCCCAGGTCTGGCTGAAGCCTGTAGTTCTCCTACAAGCTCTCCTCTTATCAGATAAGGCTGTCATTTATACACTGAGCAGCCCCATATCTTCTCTGAGCTGTATATTCTCCAGAACTGCTAAGGGAGTGTCTGCCAAGCACAGACATGTGGAGAAGTTCACACACACAGCCCAGCACTGTTATCTCCTGTCAGGAAGAACCTGGCTTTTTATACATTCCCTTACAATGTTAACTCACTATCAGTTCCCAGTGCACGCAGCGTGCTCCGTCCTCATCTGGTAGACGGAAGGAACATAGCAACATGATTTTATCTCAGGTAACAATAGCCAATACTGGGGACTTTTAGGTGGCTTTTAGGGGTTATTTATTTAAGAATCAGAAATTAAAACAGGGCCAATAAGGTAATATTAATCACCAGAATCCAATAGTAAAAAAAAAAAAATTTGACAGTTATACTTTAATTATTGTTTGTCTCATATTAACCACTTCCCGACCGCCTAACGCACAACTGCGTTCTCGCGGCGGTCGGGCTGTTCTGGGGCGCCGCAGATCTGCGTCATCTCGCGAGACGCGAGATTTCCTGTGAACGCACGCGTAGCGTTCCACAGTAGCGGGCGTCTCAGGAGTTTGACTACAGCCTGCCAGCGATGATCCATCGCTGGCAGGCTGTAGATGCGATATAAATCGCATCAAACAAGTATATCAGACGCTGTTTTGTGAACAGCGTCTGATATACCTGCTACCTGGTCCTCTGGTGGTCCCATTTGCTGGGATCGACCACCAGAGGACAAGGTAACTATGTAAAGTTGCACCAAACACTACACTAACCCCCCACCCCCTCACCTATTAACCCCTTGATCACCCCATCTAGACCCCTGATCACCCCCTGTCATTGATCACACCCTTGTAAGGCTCCATTCAGACGTCCAAATGTGTTTGCGGATCCGTGGATTCACGGATCCGCGGATCAGATCCGCGGATCTGCGGATCCACAGATCCTCAAAACACGGACACCGGCAATGTGGTTTCCGCATTTTGCAGATCCGCACATTGCCAGAACTATATAGAAAATGCTTTTTCTTGTCCGCAATTGCAGACAAAAATAGGACATGTTCTATATTTTTGCGGAACGGAAGTGCAGACTCGGAACGCGGATCCGTAATTCCGGATCCGAGCGGGACAAAGTCTGTCCCCATAGAAATGAATGGGTCCGCAATTCCGTTCCGCAAACAGAATTGCGGACGTGTGAATGGGGCATAAGGGTCCCTTATCACCGCCAGTTAGTTAGCTACTTGTTAGGTAGCTAGCGCCCAGCCCACCGCACCGCAGTCACTGATTTTGGCAGAGATTTTTCATCCACATTGATCGATGCGAATGAATAAATCTGTGCCGTTCATTTTTTTTTTTTTCAGCGCAGCGGCTGAACGGAAAAAATCTCATTACCCGTATGGTCAATATACGGAGAATCGCAGAAACTCCTAATGCTGGCCATACGTGTAATGACTGCGGAGACCCTCAAATCCCAGGGCAGTACAAACACCTCACATGTGACCCCATTTTAGAAAGAAGACACCCCAAGGTATTCCGTGAGGGGTATGGCGAGTTCATGTAAAATTTTATTTTTTGTCACAAGTTAGTGGAATATGAGACTTTGTAAAAATAAAAATAAAAATCAATTTCCTCTAACTTGTGCCAAAAATTTTTTTTTCTGTGAACTCGCCATGCCCCTCACGGAATACCTTGGGGTGTCTTCTATCCACAATGGGGTCACTTGTGGGTATTTATACTGCCCTGGCATTTTAGGGTCCTAAAGCGTGAGAATCCAAATGCGTAAAAATGCCCTGTGAAATCCTAAAGGTACTCATTGGTTTTAGGGCCCCTTTGCGCATCTTGGCTGCAAAAGTGGCACACATGTGGTATCGCCGTGCTCAGGAGAAGTAGGGCAATGTGTTTTGGGGTGTATTTTTATATATACCCATACTTTGTGTGAGAAATATCTCTGTAAATGACAACTTTTTAAATTTTTTATTCAAAGTTGTCAATTTACAGAGATATTTCTCTCACACAATATGGGTATATGTAAAATACACCCCAAACACATTGCCCTACTTCTCCTGAGTATGGCGATACCACATGTGTGACACTTTTGCAGCCAAGATGCAAAGGAGCCCAAATTCAATGAGTAACTTTAGGAGGGCATTTTACGCATTTTCTTCTCACGCTTTAGGGCCCTAAAATGCCAGGACAGTATAAATACCCCACATGTGACCCCATTTTGGAAGAAGACACCCCAAGGTATTCGCTGAGGGCATAGTGAGTCCATGAAAAATTAAACTTTTTGTCAAAAGTTAGCGGAAGGGAGACTTTGTGAGAAAAACTATAAAAAATCAATTTCCACTAACTTGTGCCAAAAATTTTTCTATCAACTCGCCATGCCCCTCATGGAATACCTTGGGCTGTCTTCTTTCCAAAATGGGGTCACATGTGGGGTATTTATACTGCCCTGGCATTTTAGGGGCCCTAAAGTGCGAGAAGAAAAATGCGTAAAAATGCCCTCCTAAAAGGTACTCATTGGAATTTGGGCCCTTTGTGCATCTTGGCTGCAAAAGTGTCACTTATGTGGTATCGCCGTACTCAGGACAAGTAGGGCAATGTGTTTTGGGGTGTATTTTTACATATACCGTTGCTGGGTGAGAGAAATATCTCTGTAAATTGACAACTTTGAATAAAAAAATTTAAAAAGTTGTCATTTACAGAGATATTTCTCTCACCCAGCATGGAATATATAAAAATACACCCCAAAACACATTGCCCTACTTCTCCTGAGTACGGCGGTACCACATGTGTGACACTTTTTGCAGCCAAGATGCGCAAAGGGCCCTAATTCCAATGAGTACCTTTAGGATTTCACAGGGCATTGTTACGCATTTGGATTCTCACGCTTTAGGTTCCCTAGAATGCCAGGGCAGTATAAATACCCCACAAGTGACCCCATTGTGGAAAGAAGACACCCCAAGGTATTCTGTGAGGGGCATGGCGAGTTCACAGAAATTTTTTTTTGGCACAAGTTAGCGGAAATTGATATATTTTTTTTTTTTTTTTTGTTTTTACAAAGTCTCATATTCCACTAACTTGTGACAAAAATAACATTTTACATGAACTCACCATACCCCTCACGGAATACCTTGGGGTGTCTTCTTTCTAAAATGGGGTCACATGTGGGGTATTTATACTGCCCTGGCATTTTAGGGGCCCCTAAAGCGTGAGAAGAAGTCTGGAATCCAAATGCGTAAAAATGCCCTGTGAAATACTAAAGGTACTCATTGGTTTTAGGGCCTTTGCGCACCCAGGCTGCAAAAAGTTCCACACATGTGGTATCCCGTACTCAGGAGAAGTAGCGCAATGTGTTTTGGGGTGTATTTTTATATATACACATGCTGGGTGTGAGAAATATCTCTGTAAATGACAACTTTTTAATTTTTTTATACAAAGTTGTCAGTTTACAGAGATATTTCTCTCACCCAACATGGGTATATGTAAAAATACACCCCAAAACACATTGCCCTACTTCTCCTGAGTACGGCGATACCACATGAGTGACACTTTTGCAGCCTGGGTGCACAAAGGGGCCCAAATTCCAACGAGTACCTTTAGGTTTTACATGGCTGCTCACAATTTAGCCCCGCCCAAAATGCCAGAACAGTAAACACACCCCACAAATGACCCCATTTCGGAAAGTAGACACCCCAAGGTATTCACAGAGGGGCATAGTGAGCCCGTCTGAGATTTTTTTGCCAGAAGTTAGCAGAAATGGAAACTTTATTATATATTTTTTTCCTCAGAAAGTGTCATTTTCCGCTAACTTGTGAAAAAAATGAAATCATACATGAACTCACCATGCCCCTCCGTGAATACTTTGGGGTGTCTTCTATCTAAAATGGTGTGATTTGGGGGTATTTATACTTTCCTGGCATTCTAGCACCTGAAGAAACATGACAGGTGCTCAGAAAGTCAGAGCTGCTTCAAAATGCCGAAATTCACTTTTTGCACCATGGTTTGTAAACGCTATAACTTTTACCCAAACCAATAAATATACACTTATTGGATTTTTTATCAAAGACATGTAGAACAATAAATTTAGAGAAAATTTTACATACAAATGTAGTTTTTTGAAAAATTTTACAACAGAAAGTGAAAAATGTCATTTTTTTGCAAAAATGTCGTTAAATTTTTATTAATAGCAAAAAAAGTAAAAATGTCAGCAACAATGAAATACCACCAAATGAAAGCTCTATTAGTGAGAAGAAAAGGAGGTAAAATTCACTTGGGTGGTAAGTTGTATGACGGAGCAATAAACGGTGAAAGTAGTGTAGTGCAGAATTGTAAAAAGTGGCCTGGTCATTAAGGGTGTTTAAGCTAGGGGGGCTTAAGTGGTTAAAAAATATATATATCTTGCACCTTCAAAGTGGTAGACATGTTGTGTAAGAGTACTGTCACACTTGCGTTATTTGATTCCGGCAGGCAGATCCGTTGCCTGAATTGCCTGCCTGATCAGGCAAATTGTATGAAAACGGTAAATGCATTGGAAAACACGATCCGTTTTTCCGGAGTCATCCGGCCAAATGGATCCGGCATTTTTTTTTCACATTTTTAGGTTACTGTCACACTAGCGTTATTCTTTTCCTTCATTGAGTTCCGTCCTAGGGGCTCAATACCGGAAAAGAACTGATCAGTTTTATCCTAATGCATTTTGAATGGAGAGAAATCCATTCACGATGCATCAGGATGTCTTCAGTTCAGTCTCTAAATGTTTTTTGGATGGAGAAAATACCGCAGCATGCTGCAGTATTATCTCTGTCCAAAATTCCGCAACACTTGCCGGAATGCCGGATCCGGCATTAATTTACATTAAAATGTGTTAGTGCCGGATCCATTCCTCCAGTCTGCGCATGCGCAGACCTTGAGAAATGTAAAAAAAAATAACAGATCAGTTTTTCCGGGTGACAACCGGAGAGACGAATCCGTTATTGCAATGCATTTGTGAGACGGATCCGTCTATAAATGCTGTCCGTTTGCATCCAGATTGCCGGAACTGCCTGCCGGATCCTCACAACGCAAGTGTGAAAGTACCCTTAAAGGTCTGCGCATGCGCAGACTGGAATGCCGGATCCGGCACTAATGCATTGCAATGGAAATTAATGCCGGATCCGGCATGTGTTCCGGAATTTTGGACGGAGATTATACTGCAGCATGCTGCGGTATTATCTCCGGCCAAAACGCCGTTCAGTGACTGAACTGAAGACATCCTGATGCATCCGAACGGATTTCTCTCCATTCAGAATGCATTAGGATATAACTAAAGCGTTTTTTTCCGGTATTGAGCCCGAGAATGGAACTCAATGCCGGAAAAGTTTAACGCTAGTGTGAAAGTAGCCTCTCTCAGATGGTACAAACTCACCCAAAATCCATTTTAATTCCAGGTTGGTCAAAAGAAAAAAGTCTGGTACCGTGTTAGCCAATAGAAAACTAGTTCAGTGCAGGTTCCAGGTTGTAATATGGCTAAACAGGAAAAACGCTAATACTTGTGCAGGCCATTGTATGTCGTAAATAAGCTGGAGATTTTCACCTTTTTTAGGCCTGTATCACATTTGCAGTAAACAGATCCTGCAGATTCAGCACAATACACAGCACACTATACTTAACCATACACAATACAGTACAATACACAGCACACTATACCTAATCATACACAATAAAGTGCGATAGACAGGACACTATACTTAACCATACACAATACAGTACGATACACAGCACACTATACTTAACCATACACAATACAGTACGATACACAGCACACTATACTTAATCATACACAATACAGTACAATACACAGCACACTATACTTAACCATACACAATACAGTACGATACACAGCACACTATACTTAACCATTGTGGTAAGGTGCAAGGTACTGTGGTCGACGGGAGGTACGTGTCACCGAGGTTCCTGGCCTCGGTGAGGTAAGAGCCGGGTTTTTGGTGTGTCAGCAGCAGCTAGTGTTGCTTGACACCTTGCTATTTAGTTTGGCTGCAAAGCCAATCCGGGCCGGCTCTTACTGGGAGTAGGCAAAGAGTTGGGTGGATGCCTACTCCCCACGGTCCAGGCCGGGTTTGCCTTTATAACACAGCTAGCAGCTGGGTGTGGAGGAGGTGATTGTCCTGGAGCTGCAGATGGTGCTGTGGAGCTCTCTGGGCTGGAAGCAGGAGCCCAGCAAGGAGGAGTGCAGACGGCCTGGAAGCCTGACGTGGATTATCTTGCGGCTGGGCCGACAGCCAGGTGCGAACCCGCACCTAAAACCTCCCAGGTGATTAGAACCTGTGTTTGGACATTTTGTTTTACCTCACGTTTTCTGATGTGTGTGACTTAACACCAAGTGACTGTTCGCTGTTTATTTTTGATGCAAGTGTGAATAAAACACTGTTTGCTGCACCTTCTGGACTCCCTTTTGCCTCTATACTGCACCCGCACCGCTGTCTACCAGAGCGACTCCCCACATTTGGTGTCGGATGCGGGCATGCGCAGTGAGGCTGGCGTGAACGCCGAAGTTTGTTTGTTTTGCTGGGCACGAATGCATGGAATATATTAAACCAGCAAAGCTACAAGCAGGAATTGCTGGCAACATGGAGGCGGCTGTGAAAGCTCTCATAGAGGCTAACGTGCAGCAGCGGGAGACCAACCAGCTACTGTTACAGCACGTGATGGCGTTACAAGCTGCAGGAGCGTCCCACCACGACCATGATGCCCGGAAAGCGGTCCGTGCGGCGATCCCAAAGATGACCCCCTCGGACGACGTTGAGACATATCTGGCGGTCTTTGAGAAGGTATCCGTGAGGGAGAAGTTACCCCGTGACCAGTGGGCCGAGGTGGTCGCTCCGTTCCTGGCATCCGGACCCCAGCAGGTTTTTTTTTACTTATCAGATGACCAGGCTGCTGATAACCCCACGGTGAAGGGGGAGATCCTGGCCAGACTGGGGGTAAACATGTTGGTCCGGGCTCAGCAGGTCCACCAGTGGGACTTTAAAACGGCTGAACCCGCCAGGCCGCAGTACTATGAGTTGCTGCACAGGTTGCAAAAGTGGCTGCAGCCTGATGTTCTAAGTCCGGCTGCTATGCTGGACCGTCTGCTGGCCGACATCTTTTGGAGGGCCCTGCCTTATCCCCTCCAGCACTGGGTCGGCCAGGCGTCTCCGGTATGTGCCCTGGAGATGGTCGACCTGGTGGAGCGTTACGAGGCCACCAGAAACCTGCAGGGGAGTCTTGCTGGGAAGAGGTCAGTCAAACCCCGGAGGCCTCCACCCCAGTTCCGACGTCCGGCGACAGAGAGGCCTGCACGGAATGTACCCCTGCGGATCCGCCTCCCGTGGTATGCTGGAGGTGTCAGGAGCCAGGCCACATCAGGGCCGACTGTCCGCATCGGGGTGAGCCGATGGATGTGAACTACGGGGTCGCCACTCCTGTATGCACAGAAGCTGTGCGCAACTGGCACCAGAGAGGTGCAGGATAATAACCACCTGTGTCAGGTAGAGGTGGGAGATTCTCTGGCGGTGGCCCTGCTGGACTCCGGGAGTCTAGTCTCCTGGTAAGAGCTGCCCTAGTACGGCCTGCGGAGTATACCGGCCGTAAAATTGGGGTCCTGTGCATCCACGGAGACTTAAAAGACTACCCCACTGCACTAGTGACTTTGTCCACAGCGGCTGGTAAGTGGACCCACGAGGTGGCTGTTGCTACCAAACTCCCACATGAACTGATACTTGGGAGGGACTTCCCAGGTTTCCCGGCGCTGTGGCCGGCAATAAAAGTGTCTGATGGACCCGAGACAGGGGTAACCCTAGTAGAGTGGCCTGATACCACTGGAAGGCCAGAACCCTGGGAGCCCGAATCTGAAGGCCCAGCGGTAGGGGTGACCACTGCTCCAGCGGTAGAGGGGGAGACAACCCCACTGAGGGTAATGGTGGGAGACCCGGAGGACTTGCCACCGGGACCTGAGTTGGCAGACCTCAATGTCTCCGGGGAAAATTTTGGGACCGCACAACACCGGGACCAAACCCTAACCAGGGCCTGGGAAAGTGTTGTAATGGTTGATGGTAAACCCCAGAAACCTGGGGCTGAATTAATGTTTCCGCGATTTATTGTTCTTCAGGATATGTTGTATCGGGTGAACCAAATCCGAGGTGAGCCAGTTGAACAGTTGGTGGTGCCCACCGCATATCGCAAGCTTGTTATGGAGCTTGCCCACCAACATGTTCTTGGGGGACACTTGGGGTGGCAGAAAACCCAGGACCGCATACTGCAGCGGTTTTATTGGCCCAGTGTGTTCAAGGAGGTAGAAAATTATTGTAAGTCCTGTCCCACCTGTCAGATAAATAGCCCCCAGCCACATTTCCGTAGTCCTCTGGTACCTCTTCCAATTATTGAGGTCCCGTTTGAGCGAATCGCTATGGATCTAATTGGGCCTGTACCAAAGTCTGCCAGGGGCCACCAACACGTTCTGGTAGTTCTCGACTATGCCACTCGGTATCCGGAGGCGGTGCCTCTGCGACATACCTCAGCTAAGCTCATTGCTCTCTGGGCTGGAAGCAGGAGCCCAGCAAGGAGGAGTGCAGACGGCCTGGAAGCCTGACGTGGATTATCTTGCGGCTGGGCCGACAGCCAGGTGCGAACCCGCACCTAAAACCTCCCAGGTGATTAGAACCTGTGTTTGGACATTTTGTTTTACCTCACGTTTTCTGATGTGTGTGACTTAACACCAAGTGACTGTTCGCTGTTTATTTTTGATGCAAGTGTGAATAAAACACTGTTTCCTGCACCTGCTGGACTCCCTTTTGCCTCTATACTGCACCCGCACCGCTGTCTACCAGAGCGACTCCCCACACCATACACAATACAGTACGATACACAGCACACTATACTTAACCATACACAATACAGTACGATACACAGCACACTATACTTAACCATACACAGTACAGTACAATACACAGCACACTATACTTAACCATACACAATACAGTACAATACACAGCACACTATACTTAACCATACACAATACAGTACAATACACAGCACACTATACTTAACCATACACAATACAGTACAATACACAGCACACTATACTTAACCATACACAATACAGTACGATACACAGCACACTATACTTAACCATACACTATACTTAATCACACACAATACAGTACAATACACAGCACACTATACTTAACCATACACAATACAGTACGATACACAGCACACTATACTTAACCATACACAATACAGTACGATACACAGCACACTATACTTAACCATACTCAAAACAGTACGATACACAGCACACTATACTTAACCATACACAATACAGTGCGATACACTACACACTATACTTAACCATACACAATACAGTACAATACACAGCACACTATACTTAACCATACACAATACAGTACAATACACAGCACACTATACTTAACCATACACAATACAGTACAATACACAGCACACTATACTTAACCATACACAATACAGTACAATACACAGCACACTATACTTAACCATACACAATACAGTACAATACACAGCACACTATACTTAACCATACACAATACAGTACGATACACAGCACACTATACTTAACCATACACAATACAGTACGATACACAGCACACTATACTTAACCATACACAATACAGTACAATACACAGCACACTATACTTAACCATACACAATACAGTACGATACACAGCACACTATACTTAATCACACACAATACAGTACGATACACTACACACTATACTTAATCATACACAATACGATACACAGCACACTATACTTAACCATACACAATACAGTACAATACACAGCACACTATACTTAACCATGCACAATACAGTACAATACACAGCACACTATACTTAACCATACACAATACAGTACAATACACAGCACACTATTCTTAATCACACACAATACATCACAATACACAGCACACTATACTTAACCATAAACAATACAGTACGATACACAGCACACTATACTTAACCATACACAATACAGTACAATACACAGCACACTATACTTAACCATACACAATACAGTACGATACACTACACACTATACTTAATCATACACAATACGATACACAGCACACTATACTTAACCATACACAATACAGTACAATACTCAGCACACTATGCTTAACCATACACAATACAGTACAATACACAGCACACTATACTTAACCATACACAATACAGTACAATACACAGCACACTATTCTTAATCACACACAATACATCACAATACACAGCACACTATACTTAACCATACACAATACAGTACGATACACAGCACACTATACTTAATCATACACAATACAGTACGATAGACAGGACACTATACTTAATCATATACAATACTATGCACAGCACACTATACTTAATCATACACAATACGATACACAGCACACTATACTTAACCATACACAATACAGTACGATACTGTCACACTTAATTGTGGGAGGGAAACCCACACCGAACGTAGGAAGGAAAGGGGTGAGGGCAAAAGGCCTGGAAACTAGGGAAAGGAGCAGGTCACCTCCTAGTGAAACCCTAATCAAAGCCCTGACTGTCTGCAAGTATGAACTGACCCCAGAGGTAGGTGAGTTCATACACAGAAACCTAAAGTCCTAACTCACCCTGTAGGACCCTGGAACTAATGTCAGGACAAGAGACAACCTGTTCCTCCAAATGGTAGGACAAATAGGAGTCTCCCTCAGGCTTAAACACAAATGACAGGGAAAAGAGCAACACAAGAAAACCCAAACAATAAACAAAAGGGGAAGAAGACACTTAACTTCAAATGGCTATGGAAGCACCAGCAATCCACAACAAGACTGAAGCTATAAACCGCACAGCATGGTGGGAGAAGCCACAATAAATAGGGAAGGTTAAATGACCACATAAGCAACACCTGAGGCAAGGGGTGTGGCCATTACCAGAAACAACACACACACGAATTAATCCACAAGGAACCTGTCAGATCAAAGCACGTGTTGCCAGTCTCACTGATCTCCTTGCACCTGTCACGGGAACGTCCGTGACAGATAGACTTCCTTTAAGTATAGTGGGCTGTGTGTCATCTAACCTGAGCATTATAAACTGTTTGGCCCCCATTAAAATGGTACCTCTCTTGTCTGTGTCTCTTGTCGACATTGTGAAAAATACACTTTATAAACTTATGCAAATTAGCTTTGGCAATTGCCCAGGGGCGGCGTTACTACCGCAAGTGTCCAGGCCCCTCTCCTCTGGGAGGCAGAGAAGAACGTGATAGGAAAAAAGGGGCGGGCCAGAGGGGTGAAAGAGGTGTGGTTTTCTGGGCAAATCGCCGAGGGGCCTGGAGTAGTAACGCCGCCCCTGGGCAATTGCCAATGCTAATTTGCATAAGTGTATAAAGTGTATTTTACACAATCTTGATGAGGGACACAGACATGAGAGGTACCATTTTAATGGGGGCCAAACAGTCTATAAACTGTTCTGAGCGGTCTAAAATGCTCAGATTAGGTGACAGAATACCTTTAACCATACACAATACAGTACAATATTATCTGTCTAAACAAAAGCACTGTTACTAATTGGTGAAATACTTCACTGCATTTCAATCTTCAGGCACTAGATGGCAGCACCTTTTTGCAAAGTATAAGTTGGCAGCATTCATGCGGGCAACTTCATGGCAAATCTAAAGCAGTGTGCAGTTCTTACTGTGTAAATGATGGAAACCTCAGCAGTGCCCCAGCAGACTCCATTGTAAGTCTGTCTGAATCCTATGACTGATGTGGCACAGAGCCATCATTTGTGTTATCAACTGAACCATGACGTCAGTACATTAAGCATCACTTAACACTGCTATGCCTGCTTATTACATTGTGGTGAGGATTTAATCATTATAATCATAGATCAGCGAAGTTATAAAAAATTTGATTTGGCTGCTTCGCTGAAGTTCACAAAGAAACTCAATTTGTAAGGAATTACTTTGTGACAAATTGTATTCCGTTGCATGTAGAGGGCACAATGACCGGGAACGGCGATTGCATTGCCCCCCGTCATTAAACCCATCAGATGCCGCGTTCAATGCTGATCGTGGCACCTGACAGTCACATTAAGGCCTTTCAGCAAAAACATATATACCTCACCCATTTGCTCACGGAGAGGCCACTGTGGCCATCTTGCACCTGATGGTGTCATCACTGATGACTTCACCGCGCCTGGCCAACATAGTGATGTCACACGTCAATGCATGCAAGATTTGGCACGTTTTCTTCAATCAAGATGTATTTTTTAGTTTTTTACCACCATTTCAGGAAAAATTGATTTGTTACCACGAAGCGCCAGGAAATTCTGAAATTCGGATCAAAGTCAATTAGTTTAACTTAGATTAGCTCAACACTAATTATAATGTGTCCATTATTTCCTTTTGGAATGGTTTTTAGTTGTCCGCCTTCAGGTATGGACACACGTGGCATAAACACTGTGGATTTTCCGCAGCAGAATAATGCTTCACAGTCTGTAGCAAAATCAGCACAGTGCGGATTCACTGCTGGAGAAAATCTGTAGCTCATCCTTGATGAGTTGTTGTACCCATGTACAGCCTCCATCCATATGTTCTATTTGGGAACCTCCTCTAGTAGCCAGAACAGAGTCACTGCAAAAAGTTGTTCTTGCTGTGGAAATAAATAAATAAAAAAAGTATACATATTAGGTATCGCAGCGTCCGTAACAACCAGCTCTATAAATATATCACATGACCTAACCCCTCAGGTGAACAGCGTAAAAAATAAAATAAAAACTGTATAAAAAAAACATTTTTGTCACCTTACATCACAAAAATTGCAATACCAAGCGATCAGAAAGGTGTATGCCCCCCAAAACAGTACCAATCAAACCGTCACCTCATCCAGCAAAAAATGAGACCCTACATAAGACAATCGGTCAAAAAATTTAAAAGCTATGGCTCTCAGACTATGGAGACACTAAAACATCATTATTTTGGTTTCAAAAATGCTATTATTGTGCAAAACTTAATCATCTCCGGACCGCCTCACGCAGAATCGTGTGATCTCAGCGGCCCGGTTATTCCTCGTTTGACGCATCGGCACGTCATCTCGCGAGAGGCGAGATTTCTTGTGAGCGCACGCACGCGCGCACTCACAGGCTCGCGTCGGGAGGAAGTTTAACTGCAGTCTGCCAGCGCTGATCATGCCCTGGCAGGCTGTAGATCTTTAAAAAACGGCATCTGAATCGCATATCAGACGCTGTTTTGTAAACAGCGTCTGATATGCCTGCTGCCTGCTACTCTGGTGGTCCCTTTTGCTTGGTAAGTGCACCAATCACCACACACCAACACCCCCCCCCCAACCCCCGTCACTGATTAACCCCTTGATCACCCCATGTCACCCCCCTAATCACCCCCTGTCACTAATCACCTGTAAAGGCTCATTCAGACGTTCGTATTTGTTTTGCGGATCCGCAAAACACGGACACCGGCAATGTGCTTTCCGCATTTTGCGGATCCGCACATTGCCAGAACTATATAGAAAATGCCTTTTCTTGTCCGCAATTGCAGACAAGAATAGGACATGCTCTATCTTTTGCGGAGCTGCGGCCGGATGTTTCGGGGCCGAAACCCGGAAGTTCACGGCCGCAGCTCCGCAAATGCTGATGCGGAGAGCACATAGTGTGCTCTCCGCATCACCGCCGGCCCCATTCATACTTAATGGGTCAGCATGTATTACGCAGAATTGCTTCTAAAATTCTAAGCCTTCTAACGTCCTAAAAAAATAAAATGACATTTTCAAAATGATGCCAACATAAAGTAGACATATGGGGAATGTTAAGTAATAAATATTTTATGAGGTATCACTTTCTGCTTTAAAAGCAGAGAAATAGAAATTTAGAAAATTGCGAATTCTTCAAAATTGTTGCTAAATTTGGGATTTTTTCATAAATAAAGGTGAAAAATATTGACTCAAATTTTTGACTATCATGAAGTACAATGTGTCATGAGAAAATAATCTCAGAATGGCTTGGATAAGTAAAAGAGTTACAAAGTTATTACCACATAAAGTGACACATGTCGGGTTTGCAAAAAAATGGCCTTGGCAGGATGGTGAAAACTTGCCCGGGGTAGTAAAGAGTTAATTGAGTTTTTCTGACCTCTTGCATTTTTTTGCACTTGTATTTTTTGGTGCGTTTCTTTAAAAATACCAGCTCCTGATTATAGTTGAAGGTCTCTGGGAAATATGAACCGCAGTCCACACAAGCACTTTTTGACTACTGGCATTAACGAGGTGGCGCTTTTTGTCTTTCTTGCTTCTTTTCAAAAACAGGGCATGCTGTAGCTCTTGGCATTTTACTAACACCTCTATAGGGCACACTGCCAGCCAAGTGCAAAATAGCAATTCATCTTTATTTTGCACAAATTTTATCAAGTGATGATGTATGTTTGCTGTCATGTGATTATGCCCGCACTGACAACACCGATGTCAGTAGCGCCCGTAAGCCAGGATCATGATATTTGGGATATATCACCACTCCGCAGTGAAATGATCGATGATAATGGCACTTAGTATGACAGTGTGTGCTTGTATACTGTATTGGAGCTGTAGATTTATGGATAGCACCTGTAATTCTTTTTTGAATCAACCCGTTTAGAATAAGGGAAAATTGCCATGAAGAAACTGATAGTGGTAAGACACACTGTGGTTCATTTATAAAGTCTGCCGTTTTACGCCGTTTTTTTATTTCCCTCTGCGCTGCCAAAGGATCCGCATAATTTATGACGAGACGTGTGCCTCTGTCACAGGTATAGGGGAAGGGAAAACACCAAATAACACACAGAAGGAAATAGACGGGAGTCTAGGCCTCAAAGCTAAGGAAGAGGGATGGTGACCTCCTAGAAATCCCTAGACCTCTCCCTGACTCCTGCCAGTATGAGTAGACCCAGAATGTGGGAATACTCATACACCGGAACCTAAGCCCTGAAGACCCTGGAATGCCCTATGAGTGGTGGCAGGGAATGAGACTACTGGTTCCTTCCCAGATGAAGGAACCAGGGTCTCCCTGAGGCCTAGAAAAAAACACAAGGGAGCAAGAAAATGCACTTAGCTTAAAGCAGAATGGAGGAGCAGGAGATCCAAAGGAACAACACACCAGCTCAACCAACTCCAGCAGGAAATATCAACCACATGGTAAGCAGTGTGAGTCAGAACTAAATAGGACCTCAGTAATGACCACAAGCTGCACCTGACAAGAGGTGGGGTTATTATTACAAAACAACAACACTGCAAAGAGAAAACAGAGAGACTTTCAGAAACCCCCACGTGCTGCCAGTCTCTCCGATCTTCTCACCTCTGTCATGGGAGGGACCGTTACAGCCTCATCATACATTAGATGCATCTATGGCAATCCACATGCCTGGAGTGAATATTTTTTTTTTTACAATGGAACACTATGGTGAAAGGATGCCACTGTATGGCATCAGTCTGAGGCATCTGTTAATGTATAAGTTTTTGTATACGTTAAACATATGACAGAAATGTGATGTGAACCCATCCTAAGTGGTGAAAAAACACCCATGATAAATTTGTGTGTAAAGGACCCTAATCGTTTAGGGTACTTTCACACTAGCGTTTTTCTTTTCCGGCATTGAGTTCCGTCGTCGGGGATCAATACCGGAAAAAAACGCTTCAGTTTTATCCTAATGCATTCTGAATGGATAGAAATCCGTCCAGGATGTCTTTAGTTCAGTCACTGTACGGTGTTTTGGACGCAGATAATACAGCAGCATGCTGCTGTTTTATCTCCGTCCAAAATGCCGGAACACTTGCCGTAATGGCGGATCCGGCATTCATTCACAGATCTGTTCTTATTACCTGCACATGCGCAGACCTTTACAAATGTGAAATAAATACATAACGGATCCGTTTCTCCGGATGACAACCTCTCTGTAGGAGTTCAAGAGGAGACATAAAGTACAGAAAGGATGGACATGACCGACTGTGGTAATGGAAACTGCATATAAGTGCTCCTGCTCATTACCCACATCCCCACCTTCTCTCTGTACTTCATGTCTTCTCATGAACTCCATTCCTACAGAGATTAAGCTGAAGATTTTTCTAAACTGTATTCAGGATCATAATCCCTGACCAGCAGAGAGGAGGATGAGGCAGCTCTTTAGCTCAGTGTTGTGAAATAACTTGTCCTGCTATGTGATTAGGATAGGGTTTGTATGTACTAGCACAGCGGCCATTTTATTTCTCCTAATGATTGCTTCCTAGACAAAACGGGCCATTATAACAAATGAAAGGCATTTGGAAATATATTTATAACAAAGTAATATTTAAGTATTTTTCTTAATTCCCAAGTAAATGGAGGGATGGCACAACATACAGATATTAAAAAGATGCGCCAGGTCTAGGGTTATTGGATGAAGAATGCAAGCTTCCTCAGGGGGAAACACGTGACGGGGTCTCTAGGAGGTGCCACTAGCCGGGTCTGTATTTTGTATTTGTTGTGAATCATGGTTTCTTATCTAGGTGGGGGAGCCACATGGCTTGATTTTGCATTTATTGATACTTGTTTTTCCATCCCAACTTTTCCATTACTTGCAATGCTATAACTTGATGTCCCGGCACTTTCCATGTGGTTGTGTCTGCCTTTGCCAATTTATGCCTCTATTTTTTGTTTTATCGATTTCAATAAAGATACATTTTTGTATATACATTTTTGTATTATATCTGTGTACAGTATATGCAGAGTGCCTAGGTGTGGCCTGCAAAGGTGTGGCATTTGTTCGCCTGCCCATGTACAGACTTCTGCCTGACTTCTGGATTTGCCCCTTCTCTGTCTGACCTCTGGCTGATCTGTACTGACAATGAGCTATCCACCCTGACATCCGAGGCCGGGAAGAATCATTCCTTTACTACGCCTGCGCTGCGCACTGAACGGCACAGGCGTCAGATGTTCAGGGCCAGGCAGGATGTCAATCAAGATGAGCAGGGACTGGCAGGAGGAGGGAGAATCAGCCAGTTTACTAAGCATGTTTCTGATGACACAAACCCTTTAACACAATGCCAAGGAGGAAAGGCATCAGCAATGATCTTAGAGAAGCAATTGTTGCTACCCATCATTCTGGGAGGGGTATAAGCTATTTCCAAAAATACCGGAGCTGTGTCCCCGTCTGTTTTTTTTTTGCGTCTGATATGTTAATTTAGAGTATCGGTACAGGGAGGAGCAGACGGCTAGGTTTCTCAATGGGCGTCTCCTTCTCCCTGGCTGTAGCGCGGTCCAATCGCAGCGGAGACTGTCACAGCCAGGAAGAAGGAGACGCCCATTGAGAAACCCGGCCGTCTCCTCCTCCTTATACCGATACTTTAAATGAACATACAGCTAGTAATAGATACTGGCCAACCCCTTTAAATGTTTAGGTTCATGATGATACAATTAGAAAAACACTGAACATGTATGGATTACTTGGAAGAATTGCCAGGAGAAAGCCTCTTCATTTTAAAAAGAACATGGCTTAAAGGGGTTCTCCTATGAAAAATATTTAGCAGTTTTCAAACCAGCACCTGGATCTGAATACTTTTGTAATAGCATGTAAATAAAAATGTAGCATAGCCTCTGAGAAAACGTCATCAGACTTGCCTGACCCTCCAAAGTGGAATGGGTGTGGCAATTGTAGAGAGAGCAGGGCCTCTTGGTGTAATAGCAACGCCCCCGTTGGTCCTAGAGGCTCATTTGCATATAATAAAACATTTTTCTCAGCAATGCAGATACATGTGAACATGGGACCAACCAGAGGTCGCAATAACGCCTGTACAAGCGTCATAGATAAACGCCTGTTCAGGCAATTTTACGCTTTGGAAAAAGGCTAATGCGTATGAATACGCGTTAAGGCTTTTCATGTAGTTAACCACTGTGACGCTGTGAGTCTCATGGGCAGTACAGCAATACTGCTGTTGCCCAAAACATCCAATAGCTAAGCTCCTTACTCTCAGGTGTAGGGTTGGCAGCAAGTAAGGAGCTTGTTATTAGGGAGGGAGGCTGCTCATTGGCCAATTCCAGTGTGCTGCTTATCCATGCTGCTCCTGAGTCCCTGACTGTGTAGGCCAACTAGTGGCCAGCAGAGGAAAGATCAATGAAGACGGGAGAGCAGGCCGTTGTCTAGGGACAAGCTGATAAGGAGCTGTGGACGGCCAGCAGAGCACTTTGCTTTGCTCCACACCGGGGTGATGGGATCACTTAGAGTGCAGGATGGCAGCATTCTTCTGGCTGCGGAGCCAGCTGCCGACATTGGTGGTGAGGAGGTGACTACATTCCGTTATCAAGACTCAGAGAAATATGCAAAGTATGATGCTAAACTCTCCTGTGTTCTCCCTGTGTTAGGTGCTCATCCAGAGCCTGCTGGTGCAGTGATCGGTGAGTCCAAAGGCTGAGCATATGAGTCAGAGGACTCACTGATCACTACACCAGCAGGCTCCAGCTCAGGTGCTCAGCAAGAGCCTGTGGGTTTACTAATCACTGCACCAGCATGTCCTGGCTTAGTGCAAGGGCCTGCTAGTGCAAGCTCTGGCTCAGTTGCTCAGCCAGGGCCTGCTGGTGCAGTGATCAGTGAGTCAGTGTATCTGCCTCATATCTTTCTATATCATGGTAATGCAGTGCTTTCTGTATCCTCTATTTATTTGCCCTGTCAGCATCGTCCAAGCAAAGATATTCCTGCGCTGCTCGGTCATCTCATATGTGGGCATTGGATCTACATAGCAGAACATTGTGGGGATAATCATAGTGCTGATGGGCCAATGTAATACTAGGGATGCAGGGCCCTGATAATTTTCCATTGTGGCTGTGTTATATTTTAAATATGATAGAGAAAACACAAGTTTTTAAATTGCACAAAAGTAAAAAATGTAAAATTGTCTAAATTTTCTATTTATGTATGGAAGACAATTCTAGAGTAGACTGGTAACGGTTTCCTGCATAAATAGCACGCTCTTAATGTTATTTAGGCCTATGTATTATATATATTGATTAATTCAACTTTCGTACTCCTCATTGGCTAAAATACTCCTCAAAAACAGTAAGAGGAGTATTTTTACTCTTCGGTTCCTCTGGGACCAACAAAGATGTCTGCAGCTGCCAAGCGCACATTCAACAGGTCTGTTAACAGATACCCTTTAAAGGGTACTCTGAGACTTTTTGACTGATGAACTGTCCTCTAGATAGGTCATCAGTATCAGATCGGTGGGGTCTGGCACCCGACACCCCTGCTGATCAGCTGTTTAAGAAGGCCCTTTTTATTGGATTTTATTATAACATGTACAACATGACAACAACATTGTGGCCACGTCTGTTCATCTCTTTATCATTGTTTTACATCAAGCATGTTTTTAACCACTTGAAGACTACAGGTTTATACCCGCTGTGGTAAGGTGCAAGGTGTCATATGCGATGGCAGGTACGTGTCACCGAGGTTGCTGGCCTCGGTGAGGTGAGAGCCGGGTTTTTGTCTGCAGCAGCTAGTGCTGTTTGACTCTTTTAAATAGCATGGCTGCAAAGCCGATCCGGGCCGGCTCTTACTGGGAGCAGCTAAAGAGTAGGGTGGGTGGCTGCTCCCCACGGTCCAGTCCGAGTTTTGGGCTGGGTATAAAACACAGCCATCAGCTGTGTCTGAGTGTGATTATCCTGGAGCCTGCTAACAGGGCTGAGGAGTTCTCTGTGCTGGAGGACAGAGCTCAGCAAGGTGGTGTTTCCCTGCAACCTGAAGGAGGAATCGCCTGCGGCTGAACCGACTGCTAGGTGTGAACCGCACTTAAACCACCCAAGGTGACTGAACCTGTGTTGGCCTGTTTTTGGTTTTGCCACATGATTTCTGTTGTGTGTGAACTGTCACCAAGAGACTGTTTTCATTTCTGGTGTGCAAGTGTGAATAAAACACTGTTTGATGCACAATCTGGACTCCTTGTTTTGCCTCTAAACTGCACCCGCACCGCTGTCTACCAGAGCGACTCCCCACATTTGGTGTCGGATGCGGGCATGCGCAGTGAGGCTGGCGTGAGCGCCGAACTTTGTTTTTGCTGAGCAGAAGTGAATGTCCTATATTAAGCCGGCAAAGTTGCAGCCTGTGATCCCCGACAAAATGGAGGCGGCTGTGAAAGCCCTCATAGAGGCTAACGTGCAGCAGCGGGAGACCAACCAGCTACTGCTACAGCACGTGATGGCGTTGCAAGCGGCAGGAGCGTCCCACCGCGTCCACGATGCCCGGAAAGCTGTCCGTGCCGCGATCCCTAAGATGACCCCTCGGATGATGTGGAGACCTATCTGGCGGTGTTCGAGAAGGTGGCCGTGAGGGAGAAATTACCCGAGAACAGTGGGCAGAGGTCGTCGCTCCGTTCCTGGCGTCTGGACCCCAGCAAGTATTTTTGACCTCCCAGATGACCAAGCAGCTGACTACCCGACCGTGAAAGGTGAGATCCTGGCAAGACTGGGGGTGAACGTGTTAGTCCGGGCTCAGCGGGTCCACCAGTGGAACTTTAATACGGCTGAACCCGCCAGGCCGCAGTATTATGAGTTGCTGCACAGGTTGCAAAAGTGGCTGCAGCCTGAGGTTCTAAGTCCGGCTGCTATGCTGGACCGTCTGCTGGCTGACATCTTCTGGAGGGCCTTGCCGTACCCCTGCAGCACTGGATCGGCCAGGTGTCACCCACTAATGCCTTGGACATGGTCGACCTGGTCGAGCGCTATGAGGCCACAAAAACCTTGAAAGGGGGTGTTGTTGGGAGGGCCGGTCAAACCCGGAGGTCTCCCATCCAGTCCCGACGACTGGTACCCGAGAAACCTGCTCGGGGTGTACCCCTGTAGACCCGGCCCGATAGTCTGCTGGCGGTGTCACGAGCCTGGCCATGTGAGGGCCGACTGTCCACAGTGGGGAGAACCCATGGAGACCAATTATGGGTACCGGGCTTCCATGTATGCCCGGAGACTGTGTGCGACCGGCACCCCGAGACCCTAGACAATCGTCATCTGTGCCAGGTGCAAGTCGGTGATAATCTTGCAGTGGCGCTGCTGGACTCAGGGAGCCTAGTAACCCTGGTAAGTGCTGCCCTGGTACAGCCCTCCCAGTATACGGGCCGGAAAGTTGGGGTGGTGTGCATACACGGAGACTTAAAGGATTATCCCACGGCTGTAATGTCTCTGTCCACGGCGGCCGGCACATGGACTTGTGAAGTGGCGATCTCCGCTAAGCTACCGTATGAACTAATAATTGGGAGAGACTTCCCTGGTTTTCCGTCACTATGGCCTGAGGTGAAAGTGACTAATAGCCCTGAGACAGGGGTAACCCTAGCAGAGTGGCCTGGTTCCTGTGGGAGGCCAGAGCCCTGGGAGCCCGAGTCCGAAGGGCCTGCGGTAGGGGTGACCACCACTTCTGTGATAGAGGGAGACAACCCCACTGAGTGTAATGGTGGGAGACACGGAGGACTTGCCACCGGGACCTGAGTTGGCAGACCTCAATGTCTCCGGGGAAAATTTTGGGACCGCACAACACCGGGACCAAACCCTAACCAGAGCCTGGGAAAGTGTCATAATAATTGATGGTAAACCCCAGAAACCTGGGGCTGAATTAATGTTTCCGCGATTCATTGTCCTTCAGGATATGTTGTATCGGGTGAACCAAATCCGAGGTGAGCCTGTTGAACAGTTGGTGGTGCCCACAGCGTATCGCAGGCTTGTCATGGAGCTTGCCCACCAACATGTTCTTGGGGGACACCTGGGGTGGCAGAAAACCCAGGACCGCATACTGCAGCGGTTTTATTGGCCCAGTGTGTTCAAGGAGGTAGAAAATTATTGTAAGTCCTGTCCCACCTGTCAGATAAATAGCCCCAGCCACATTTCCGTAGTCCTCTGGTACCGCTTCCAATTATTGAGGTCCCGTTTGAGCGAATCGCTATGGATCTAATTGGGCCTGTACCAAAATCTGCCAGGGGCCATCAACACATTCTGGTAGTTCTCGACTATGCCACTCGGTATCCGGAGGCGGTGCCTCTGCGACATACCTCAGCTAAACTCATTGCCAAAGAGTTAATGGAAATGTTTTCCGTGTGGGCCTGCCAAAAGAGGTTCTGACAGACCAAGGGACCCCTTTTATGTCCAAAGTTATGAAGGAACTGTGTAAATTGTTGCGTATAAAGCAGTTACGGACGTCCGTTTACCATCCGCAAACAGACGGTCTTGTTGAGAGGTTTAACCAAACTTTAAAAAATATGTTAAAGAGGGTGGTGTCTAGAGATGGGAAGGACTGGGACCTGCTTCTGCCCTATCTCATGTTCGCAGTGCGAGAGGTGCCCCAGGCCTCTACTGGGTTCTCGCCCTTCGAACTGCTTTATGGCAGACACCCTCGGGGCCTGTTGGATATCGCCAAGGAAGCGTGGGAACAACAGCCTGTCCCCCACAAAAGTGTCATTGAGTATGTCACCCAGATGCAGGAACGGATGGAAAGGTGTTGCCGCTGGTCCGGGAGCATATGGAGGCAGCGCAACAAGCCCAGAGTAGGGTGTACAATCGTCAGGCTCGGGTACGGGGCTTCAAGCCGGGAGATCGGGTGTTGGTTCTGGTACCCACCCTTGACAGCAAGTTCCTAGCTAGGTGGCAGGGCCCCTATGAGGTGATCGAGAAAGTAGGGAAGTAAATTACAAAGTACACCAGCCAGGGCGGCGCAAGCCGAGCAGGTGTACCACGTGAATTTACTAAAGCCGTGGAAAGATAGGGACACGGCCGACGACCACAGCCCCGGCCAGGGCTTCTAGAGTGAAAGGGTCCAGCCCCACAGTTCGAGGCCTGTGAAGCAGTAACCACGGTAAAAATTGCAGACAGCCTGTCTTCCAAACAAGTTCAGGAAGTCAGGGAGTTCATCAGTCGGAACACGGATGTGTTCTCGGACCTCCCTGGCCGCACGTCTCTCATCCAACATGACATCGTCACTGAGCCTCAGGCCAAGATCCGGTTAAAACCATACCGGGTACCCGAGGCTCGGCGACGGGCCATCGCGGAGGAAGTACAGTTAATGTTGAAGCTCGAGGTCATTGAGGAGTCGAAAAGTGAGTGGGCCAGTCCCATAGTCCTAATACCCAAGCCGGATGGGACGTTGCGGTTCTGCAACGACTTTCGCAAGTTAAATGAAGTATCCAAGTTTGGCGCGTATCCCATGCCCGAGTAGACGAGCTGGTTGAAAGTTTAGGACAAGCCCGTTATTTTTCTGTGCTGGACCTCACTAAAGGGTACTGGCAGGTACCCTTAACGGAGTCGGCTAAGGAAAAACCGCATTTGTTACCCCGCAGGGCCTGTATCACTACAAGGTGTTACCCTTTGGCCTGCATGGCGCCCCGCCACTTTCCAAAGGTTAATGGACATAGTGCTGCGACCACATCGTCGGTACGCCTCGGCCTACTTAGATGATGTAGTCATCCACAGCACCGACTGGGAAAGCCATTTACCCAAGGTGCAGGCGGTAGTGGATGCCCTGAGGAAAGCCGGACTGACCGCTAACCCAAAGAAGTGCTCCATAGGGTTAGAGGAGACAAAATATCTGGGATATGTAATTGGGCGGGGAGTCATCAAACCTCAGGTAACTAAGGTAGAGGCCATTCGTAACTGGCCCCGACCGGTCACCACCAGGCAGGTAAAGTCGTTCCTGGGGATTGTAGGTTACTACATGAGGTTTGTGCCCCACTTTGCCACAATAGCAGCGCCATTGACAGACCTGTTGAAGGGGCGAAAGTCTGGGAGGGTTAGCTGGAGTGAGAAGGCGGAGGAGGCTTTCTCCGCGTTGAAGTCGGCCCTGTGTGGGTCCCCGGTTTTGGTGACACCCGACTTCAACAAGGAGTTTGTCGTACAGACCGACGCCTCGGAGGTAGGCCTCGGTGCGGTACTGTCGCAGGAGGTCAACGGGGAAGAACATCCCGTTGTCTTCCTGAGCCGTAAGCTCAGTCCCGCCGAGTCCAGATATAGTATAGTGGAGAGGGAGTGCCTGGCTATCAAGTGGGCACTCGAGTCTCTCCGCTACTACCTGTTAGGGAGGAGGTTCCGTCTGGTGACCGACCATTCCCCCTCAAATGGATGAGTCAGGCCAAGGAGAGGAATGCTCGGGTCACCAGGTGGTTCCTATCTCTTCAAAATTTCAAGTTTTCCGTGGAACACAGGGCAGGCCGCTTGCAGGGCAACGCAGATGCCCTGTCCCGCGTCCACTGCCTCACGTGTGTTCACCCCTCAGGGTTGAACAAAGGGAGGTATGTGGTAAGGTGCAAGGTGTCATATGCGATGGCAGGTACGTGTCACCGAGGTTGCTGGCCTCGGTGAGGTGAGAGCCGGGTTTTTGTCTGCAGCAGCTAGTGCTGTTTGACTCTTTTAAATAGCATGGCTGCAAAGCCGATCCGGGCCGGCTCTTACTGGGAGCAGCTAAAGAGTAGGGTGGGTGGCTGCTCCCCACGGTCCAGTCCGAGTTTTGGGCTGGGTATAAAACACAGCCATCAGCTGTGTCTGAGTGTGATTATCCTGGAGCCTGCTAACAGGGCTGAGGAGTTCTCTGTGCTGGAGGACAGAGCTCAGCAAGGTGGTGTTTCCCTGCAACCTGAAGGAGGAATCGCCTGCGGCTGAACCGACTGCTAGGTGTGAACCGCACTTAAACCACCCAAGGTGACTGAACCTGTGTTGGCCTGTTTTTGGTTTTGCCACATGATTTCTGTTGTGTGTGAACTGTCACCAAGAGACTGTTTTCATTTCTGGTGTGCAAGTGTGAATAAAACACTGTTTGATGCACAATCTGGACTCCTTGTTTTGCCTCTAAACTGCACCCGCACCGCTGTCTACCAGAGCGACTCCCCACACCGCCTAGTGACCAGGCCCTTTTTTACAAATCCGCACTACACTACTTTCACCGTTTATTGCTCCGTCATACAACTTACCACCCAAATGAATTTTACCTCCTTTTCTTCTCACTAATAGAGCTTTCATTTGGTGGTATTTCATTCTTGCTGACATTTTTACTTTTTTTGCTATTAATAAAAATGTAACGACATTTTTGCAAAAAAATGACATTTTCACTTTCTGTTGTAAATTTTTTTAAAAACTACATTTCTATATAAATTTTCACAAAATTTATTGTTCTACATGTCTTTGATAAAAAAAAATCCAATAAGTGTATATTTATTGGTTTGGGTAAAAGTTATAGCGTTCGCAAACTATGGTGCAAAAAAGTGAATTTCGGCATTTTGAAGCAGCTCTGACTTTCTGAGCACCTGTCATGTTTCTTCAGGTGCTAGAATGCCAGGATAGTATAAATACCCCCCAAATGACACCATTTTAGATAGAAGACACCCCAAAGTATTCACGGAGGGGCATGGTGAGTTCATGTATTATTTCATTTTTTTCACAAGTTAGCGGAAAATGACACTTTCTGAGGAAAAAAATAATAATAAAGTTTCCATTTCTGCTAACTTCTGGCAAAAAAATATAAAATCTCAGACGGACTCACTATGCCCCTCAGTGAATACCTTGGGGTGTCTACTTTCCGAAATGGGGTCATTTGTGGGGTGTGTTTACTGTTCTGGCATTTTGGGCGTGGCTAAATTGTGAGCAGCCCTGTAAAACCTAAAGGTACTCGTTGGAATTTGGGCCCCTTTGCGCACCCAGGCAGCAAAAAAGTGTCACACACGTGGTATTGCCGTACTCAGGAGAAGTAGGGAAATATGTTTTTGGGTGTATTTTTACATATACCCATGCTGGGTGAGAGAAATATCTCTGTAAATTGTCAACTTTGTATAAAGAATTTTAAAAAGTTGTCAGTTTACAGAGATATTTCTCACACCAGCATGGGTATATAAAAATACACCCCAAAACATTGCCCTACTTCTCCTGAGTACGGCGATACCACATGAGTGACACTTTTGCAGCCAAGATGCACAAGGGGCCCTAAAACCAATGAGTACCTTTAGGATTTCACAGGGCATTTTTACGCATTTGGATTCTCACGCTTTAGGACCCCTAAAATGCCAGGGCAGTATAAATACCCCACAAGTGACCCCATTGTGGAAAGAAGACACCCCAAGGTATTCTGTGAGGGGCATGGCGAGTTCACATAAAAAAAAAATTTTGACACAAGTTAGCGGAAATTGATATATATATATTTTTTTTTACAAAGTCTCATATTCCACTAACTTGTGACAAAAATAAAATTTTACATGAACTCGCCATACCCCTCACGGAATACCTTAGGGTGTCTTCTTTCTAAAATGGGGTCACATGTGAGGTTTTTGTACTGCCCTGGCATTTGAGGTCTCCATAATCATTACACGTATGGCCAGCATTAGGAGTTTCTGCGATTCTCCTTATATTGACCATACGGGTAATGAGATTTTTTTCCGTTCAGCCTCTGCGCTGAAAAAAAAAAAAATGAACGGCACAGATTTTTCATTCGCATCGATCAATGTGGATGAAAAATCTCTGCCAAAATCAGTGACTGCGGTGCGGTGGGCGCTAACTACCCAACAAGTAGCTAACTAACTGGCGGTGATAAGGGACCCTTATGCCCCATTCACACGTCCGAAATTCTGTTTGCGGAACGGAATTGCGGACCCATTCATTTCTATGGGGACAGACTTTGTCCCGCTCGGATCCGGAATTACGGATCCGAGCTTCCGAGTCTGCACTTCCGTTCCGCAAAAATATAGAACATGTCCTATTCTTGTCCGCAATTGCGGACAAGAAAGCATTTTCTATATAGTTCTGTGCGGATCTGCAAAATGCGGAAGCGCATTGCCGGTGTCCGTATTTTGCGGATCTGTAAATCCATGGATCCGCAGATCCATGGATCCGCAGATCCATGGATCCGCAAAACACATACGGACGTCTGAATGAGCCTGTAGGGGGTGATTAGTGACAGGGGGTGACAGGGGGTGATCAGGGGGTGACATGGGTGATCAGGGGTTAATCAGTGATGGGGGGTGTGTGTGTGTAGTGATTGGTGCACTTTTTCTATAGTTTCCTCTGGTGGTCCCAAACAAAGGGACCACCAGACGAGCAGACAGCAGGCATATCAGACGCTGTTTAAAAAGCAGCGTCTGATATGCGATTTAAATGCGGTTTTTTCCGCATCTACAGCCTGCCAGCGCATGATCAGCGCTGGCAGGCTGTAGTTTCAGTTGTCCCAGCTCCGATCACATGAACGCGCGCGCAATCTCAGGTCTCACGAGATGACGCCGATAGGCGTGACTGAGACCTGAGAGAGCCGCCGCGCTGACGCCCATCGGCGTTAGCGTGGCGGCAAGAGGTTAACGAACAATAGCAATGATGATATACCCATATAGATTTTTCACATATATGTTGAGTTACATTTGACCGTGTCCATTTGTGTGATTTTCTATGTGATTGACCACTGGAGGGCTCATTTATTAAGCGCCTTTTCCCTTCTCAAACCAATGAGCAAAATGCAATAAAACACCAACATTTTGCAGCTTCCAGAAAATAAAGCTCTAAAATGGCTGTAAAACCAAAGTAAATAGTAATTTAATAAATTCTCAGTTTCTGAAAAAAATTGATATTTCTTAATGTTATTTCAATCTACGATGACAGAGTGGCCTATCCCTGTGCTAATTGTGCCATTTAAGAATAATTAGTTTGCTGATTGGGTGCAGAATGTAATCTATTCAGAACAGCTTCAAGACAATTGGGGTCATCTAGTGACCAGCAGCATTCAGACTCGAAGCCGGGGAATGATCTCTCCAGACATTTTTTAATTATGCTTCCATTAGCATCATTTAATCTTTAGATTTCATTACCCTGCTAAGATGTATTGATTTAATATCTATTGTATCTATTTTTCAATTCTATCATAATAATAAAGCATTTAAACGAGATTAAAATAATAATTCAGTAAGCGACAAAAGTGATGCATCTGGGATAATAAGATTATTTAAATGAGAGCACCACCTTAGAGCCACATATCAAGGCAAGAGAGGAGTTGGTAGCTCCTCCTGGGCCCCTTCTGTAATTACGGTTGGAAGAAAGAAAGATGGGGCCAGAAGGGCATTGCAGCAATGCAGTACCAGTTTCATGTCTTTAAATGAGTTTTCTGGGATTATTATAATATTAAACAGACATGATCATGTAGTTGTGTACCTCATGTACATCTTCCCCATGCTTTTTTTTTTTCAATTTGGACCCTCCTGACCTGTTTTCACTATGTACACACATCACTGTGGTTTCTTTACCTCCTGTATGCAGCACTTCCTGTTGCTGTGTCCAACGAAACCCATGATGCCCTTCTCCTTCCTCTGTCATAGCTCCAGCACCGCCCCTAACAGCATCCAGCTAGTTTATAGCTCCTCCCACGCAGCTAGTTACATAGACACTCCCCTATCAGTGCCCCGCCCATGGACATAACATCACAGGAAATATTAGAGCTGCATGGACATGGTCATGTGACCACAACCTAGAATGGAAGATAGGAGCAATAAAGGTAAAATAAATGCATTACATAATTACAGCTACCTTTATAAATGATTGTTTTAAAAGTTGTTGAGGCAAACCGGAAACCCCTATTAAGACAACTCAACACTTGAACACAGTTTTTCTGATCTGAAGCTAAATCATCATAAGGTTTTACATTTTATCATTAAATCCAGTAAAAAAAACGGGGTTCGGAGGTGGTAGACATTAAAATCTGGCCATATGGATCTGAATTTACAGTAGATTCACACGGCCATAATACTGAGCCATGTTGGGGGAAGAGAAACTTTTCTGAATACATATGACTGAGTCCAATTCTCCAGGAAATAGAAAAGACCGGCACTCGCTCGCGAGTGCCGGTCTTTTCTATTTCCTGTAGCAGCCTGGGACGTCCGCCCGCCCGCTGACACGTGCACCGCCAAGAAACTGAAGCAGTGCCGACCATTCAACCTTCCTTTTGAGTCCAATGCTCATCATAAAGCCGCATAACAACATCTGACTGGAGACTTATGGGATGTAGAAGATCAATCTAAATTCTGGGATACGTAAAGGGCTAACTTACAGAGAAATAGATAGCTCACCTCAGTCTGTTTGTCCTCAAACTGCAAGGAGACAATTAGTGATAAGCGAAGTTCTTAAAAATTCGATTCGGCTGCTTCGCTAAATTTTACAAAAAAATTGACGACGTACTTCGCCACGAAACGCATTTCTTTGTAAGTAGCGGGTGCAACTCCTCAGATGCTGCGTGCATCACTGATCGCAGAATCCTGAATAAATATTAAGGCCTTTCAGGGGTTCATCAGTTAAAAAATTTTTATTATTGTACTTACCATATTTATTTGAGCGCGAAGAGGCCACCGTGGCCATCTTGCTTGAAGATCCAGCGTGGTGCGTGATGATGTTATCATGCTGGCTGGTGTGGTGACGTAATATGTCAGCGCACACGAGATTTCGCATGGGATCTTCAAGCAAGGTGGCCATGGCAGCCTCTTCGCACTCAAATGGATGATGTGACTATGATTTTTTTATTTTTACTGCCATTTCAGGGAAAATTGATTTGTTACCACAAAGCACAAGGAAATTCGGCTTCACAACAAATCGAATTTTCCATGAAATTTGGATCGAAGTCCACTTTGGATACTTCGATTCTCTCAACACTAGAGACAATCCTGGATCGGAAACCGGTTTCTAGAGAACTTGCAGAAAAACACAGCCTCTTCTCCAGCACTTCCATAAAACATACCTTCTTTATTCAGTTTCGAATTAAAACATCTTGAACAAAAGCAAACAGCAACCAACATGTTTCGGACTCAGAAAGTCTAGTCCCTTGTCATGGTGTGACGTAAAGGGCTGACTGGATAGAATGGAGGGCCTTCAAATAACTGCGAACATTACAGGGAACCATGGGTGGCGCCAGCCTTTCAGAGAATGAAATCTACACAACTTTTTTGGAGACATTTTCTATTTTAAAATGTAATAAATATGTCAGAACGATGCTGGCCATGTTCCTCCCAGTTAGCCCTGCCAACATTTCTTGGCACTTTCCATAAGAACTAGAGGAAAGAAAAGTCACATTATGGTGCTAATATTGCTTGTATCGCAATTTGAGACTTTTGTACACCAAAAAAAGTGTTGCAAAAGACTTGGTAACTTTCCCACAAAATTCTAAATATTGACCCCTGCTGCCTTCTTATCGTCACACCCCCCTTTTCCCTAGTTGAACTTGATGGACATATCTTATTTCATTCGTACTATGTACAGTATAGTGGTTGTCTGGGCTACAGATATTAATGATCTATCCTCTGCACGTGGTCTTTATTGTAGTGGTGTTGCAGTGTAATGACAGCTTCCTCTCCCATGCACATGAAACGGATGAACAGCTGTAATTACACTGCACCACCACTGCAAAGTAGAGAGCATGCAGGTGGTAAACATGGAAAAGGATGCAGCACTCAAATGGGGCATGCCAGGAGTTGGATCCCCACCAATCTCATATTGATAATCTATCCTCAGGTTAATGGTTTGTTAAAAGGGAGAGCTGATCTTGTTACAGTTAGGCTAGTATTCCAGTAGTCTGTTACGGCAGAGAAGCAGAATACCAAAATTACCTTATCTTATTTGCTATAGTGGGATCCGTTGGGTTTCTGGCATGAATGCTGGCTTTCTAACGGAAAATGCTTTCATAGTGCATATGCATCCGGCATGCTACGGCAATTCTGGTACTTAACTCTTCTGCTGGAACGGAGTACCAGAATGCTAAAATGCAGCTGTGTATGTAGCCTTAGTTAGTCATAACTACAGGTATATACTAAGGAGGTCAATAACTATCAGAAATATGCATATATAAGGTGTATTTCTGGTGCAGATTGCGTCCCAAAGGTTATTTGCGCCGCAATCTGCTCACGCCAAGTGTAAGGCTACTTTCACCCCAGCGTTTTCCCTTTCCGCTATTGAGATCCGTCATAGGATCTCAATAGCGGGGGAAAACGGTTCCGTTTTGTCCCCATTCATTGTTGCGTCCTCATCGCGGACAGAATAACACTGCAAGCAGCGTTTTTCTGTCTGCGCTGTGTTGCGGAGCAGGATGGATCTGTCATGACTCGCAATGTAAGTCAATGGGGACGGATCCGTTTTCTCGGGAACAATAGAAAATGGATCCATTCACCATTGACTTTCAGTGGAGTTCATGACAGATCCGTCTTGGCTATTTTAAAGATAATACAACAAGATCTCTTCAGAATGGGTGCAGACGGTTGTGTTATCATGACTGAAGTATTTTTGCTGATCAATGACGGATCTAGCAAAAACGCTGGTGTGAAAGTAGCCTAATAAATCAGGCGTGGTGAGGAAGGGGACGGGCCGGCAGGCCCATCTCATTCATCATTTACTACGCCTGTTCTAAATTTAAGCCAGCAAGGAAGCTGTCTTACATTTAGACCAGCGGCGGTGGATGCGCCAAAGTTATGTAGAGGTCGGTGCCTCTACATAACTTTGGAGGATCCACCGCCAGCTAAAGGTCTTATTAAGACCGGCGTCTAAAACACCGGTCTTAATAAATGACCCCCTAAGTATATTGTTTATATAGCCACAGTCATCTACATCTGGAAACTACCCACTATTCTGTCTCTTTTTGTCTGGTATAATTTCTACCGACAATTTGCTAAGATGGTATAAATTTCAATTATTGTGTTAGAGAAGTGCGCAGCATCACATCTGCCCGTATATTGCTTGAACACTAATCTGTAAGAGAACACTGTACAAACCATGTTATACACCAGGTAAAATGGCTTATGCCATTTACCTGTTGCCAAGTGAGTGTGATCTTTTTTTAATTCTAGCTACGTGGTCAACAAATGTGAAATATGGCATATGTGCACTTTGTATTTACAACCTCCTTGGTGCTTTTTAACTCATATTTGTTCTTTTTGCTCTGTACAATGTAAAAAGTCTCCATTTGCTACCTGGAAACTATATGCAAACTGCCATTTTAATTTATGCTATTATTATGTACCTCTGTTTAGTACTTTGAGTGCGTGGGTTGCAGGGTTGAGTAACAGGGGAGTGCATCGTACACGGGACGGACTTGGAATTTAAAGTGGACCTGGAAAACAAAAATAAAAGTGGCCCCATGTTCAGTGGCGTTGCTAGGGCTGGTGTCACCTGGTGCGGTAGAAAATTGTGTCACCCCCCCCCCCCAGCACAACACCCCCCCTCCCATCGGCGGCGATCTCTCTGCTTAGCCCCGCCCCCATGTCAGCTGTCTGTTTACTATCTAAACCCCCATCCATGTTATCGCTTGGGTTCAAATTCTAGCACCCCCAACAGGCCCCCAACCCCTGGCGATCTGTCTTCTGTCTGCTTAGAACCCCCCCACACACACACAAATATTTGCATACATATTATACCCCTCCAGGACCTCCCATCCCAACATCCCCACACCCCTCCCTAGATCCCCCCATCAGTGTCCTCCATACATCCCCCCATCAGTGTCCTCCATACATCCCCCATCAGAGCTTCATATTAACCTGCTATACTACTATTATGGCTAAAAACCTCAGTAATAGTTTTCCATATATAATAAATTTATATATATATATATATAAATATTTATATCAGAAGAATAAATATATATTATCATACTTCTGATGTACATGAATGCATAATTTAGCCTCTATTTCTAAAAGGTTGCCACCAGGACTAGAACTCACAACCATTCACATCAGAGGCAAAAACCCTAACCACTGAGCTATGAAGCTCAATAATAAATTATGTTGGAAAAAACTCTTAGTAGTGTATCATGTATTAGGTATTCCTATATAGCAGAAGTATAATTAAATAAAAAAATAAATGTGTAATTACTATATATAAATGTAGTAATTACACATTTATTTTTACTGTATTTTGTGTCATACATTCCTTTTACAATTACTGAAAAAGAAATATGTAATTTATACTTCGGCTGTATAGTGTATCATGTATCACTCTGCTGTATAGGAATACCTAATACTTGATAAACTACTATGAGGTTTTTCTAATACAGTTTACCATTGAGCTCCATAGCTCAGTGGTTAGTGTTCTTGCCTCTGATATGAAAGGTTGTGAGTTCGAATCGGCCTGCACCTCCCACACCCCCCTCGCAACGCCACTGCCCATGTTGTCGGTGGGCAAAAATTGACATAAGGTGGGGCCCATACGAGTAGGCAGGTTAACTCAAGTAGGCTGGGCCAGCACACATGCGGGACCTGCAATACCATGTTGAGACAGCCAAAATATCGTATTATGCGCTTTATAAGACACACCTGATGATAAGAGGCACCCCACGTGTTAAAGGAGGAAAATAAAAAAAATATTTTTCATATTATCAGGACATCAGATCAGACCTCCATATCAGAACATCAGATCAGACCCCATATCAGGAATTCAGATCAGACCTCCATATCAGGACATCAGATCAGACCTCCATATTGGGACATCAGATCAGACCCCATATCAGGAATTCAGATCAGACCACCATGTTAGACTCACTACAGACCTTAAAGGGCTTCTGTCACCCCCCAAAAGCCTTTTTTTTTTTTTCCTCACTAAAAAGCTTATAGGGCGATTATTCTAAACATATTCTTGTTAACCGTTTTTGTAGGATAATTCTGCTATAAAACGTTATTTTATAATATGCAAATTACCTTGCTACCAGCAAGTAGGGCGTTTACTTGCTGGTAGCCGCTGCATCATGCTTGTAAAAAAACGCCCCTCCTGTGGTTGATTGACAGGGCCAGCGAGCGCTCTCCTCCTCCTGCTGGCCCTGTCTCCGTTTAAAATCTCGCGCCTGCGCCATACCGTTCTTCAGTCGGCGCAGGCGCACTGAGAGGAGTACTCTCGCTCAGCCGCTCCTTCCTCAGTGCGCCAATGACGTCACAGCTGCACCCGGAAGAAAAGACGCAGGCGCACTGAGGAAGGAGCGGCTGAGCGAGAGTACTCCTCTCAGTGCGCCTGCGCCGACTGAAGAACGGTATGGCGCAGGCGCGAGATTTTAAACGGAGACAGGGCCAGCAGGAGGAGGAGAGCGCTCGCTGGCCCTGTCAATCAACCACAGGAGGGGTGTTTTTTTACAAGCGTGATGCAGCGGCTACCAGCAAGTAAACGCCCTACTTGCTGGTAGCAAGGTAATTTGCATATTATAAAATAACGTTTTATAGCAGAATTATCCTACAAAAACGGTTAACAAGAATATGTTTAGAATAATCGCCCTATAAGCTTTTTAGTGAGGCAAAAAAAAAAAAAGGCTTTTGGGGGATGACAGAAGCCCTTTAAAATAACTTCACTCACCTCTCCTGCTCTGCTGCTACTCTCCAGGTCCAGCAATCGTTCCTCCACTCGCGCTCCCTTGTCTTCTCCAGTCCGTGGTATCTGCCCAGAAACTGCCTCTCTGTGGTGGCCAGTGCAAGCTGCCACATTCTCTCCTCCAGTTGTAATTAAGATGTGTAGGAGGGGGCTGAGGAATTGAGAGGTGGGCCATAGCAGTGAACCAGCCCTACCAACAGCATACTGCCAGTTCATAAAGGAGAATAGGGCACTACATACTTCTTACATCCAGTGGCGTCTTGTTTGATGTAGAAGTTCTCTTTTCTTATTTTCTCCATTCAGTCAAGACCACCATGACACCTTTCAGCCATGTCTTTATCTGTATAGTTGCCACACAGACATTTACATTTCTCACTTTCCAAGGTACTACTTGGAACCTAAACCGAGTTCGGGAAAAGGTTTTTAACAGTAGAAATTAATTTTCGAAGTTATTACCCGAAGTCTCCCGAGACTTTGCGAAGTAATAACATCGGCTAATCTGAGCCAATACGTTCTAATACATTCTAATATTGTTTCATCCGAAGTCAGTTCGTTCATCCCTAATCCTCCCCACATTGTAAACACAAGCACCTAATCCTGGTGTTCCAACTGTGTCACGCTGCTGCCACCCCAGTACTGTGCCCCCAATGCCCCCAAATACTTTACTACAGAAAAAATAGTGCCCCCAGTATTAATAATGCCCGCTATAATGCCTTCTAAAATACCCTCAGTAATAATAATACGCCTAGTAATTATGCCTCATAGTATTAATAATATCGCCTATAGGCCACCAGCAATAATGACCTCCTATTGTGCCCCCATTAGCAATAAGGCTTCCTCTATTACACATTCCCTTATAGTGCCTCCAGTATTTAAAAAAATGCCCTCGGTAATGCTTCCTATAATGTCCTCAGTAATGCCCCCTATTGTGCACTGGTATTAAAAGCCCTCAATAAGGCCCCCACTGAGTAATACTCCCCTATGGTGCTCCCAGTAACTAGTACCCCAGTAATGCACTCCTATAATGTCCCAGATGACTAGTACCACAGTAGTACCTCTCTATTGTGCCCTTGTGACTAATGCCCCCTATAGCAAGCAAAAAAAATCTAATTCTCACCTGTCCCATTACACTCTGCTTCCTGCAGTGCATGAGATGCCTGCATCCCAGCGCAGGTGCTTGTGATCTCATCGCATTGTGTGCGACATGGCGCTTATAGCCTATAAGGGTGAATGGTGGGGCAAGGAGAGAGGTAACACAGTTGATTTTAGGAGGGCTCCTCATGTTCCCAGCTTAACACTGGAAGTGTCAGATTGTTCTGTATGTGGCCAATAGGGTGTATGGCCAGTCCGCCCCTGGTCATACAGCACTAAATACTCATATGTTAAAGGATAACTATCATTTTCATAAAGTTTTGACATATTATAGAGACATGTCAGAATTATTGATCAGTGGTGGTTCCACCCCTGCAGCTGCACTATTTGCCTGCGGGTACCATCTCTGCAAGAACATTTAGAAACCTCCTTGCAGAGATAAATGTGCATGGCCCGAATGTTTATAGTCTGTAGGAAGTGTAGAATTGGTTAAGGTACATAGACCGTAATTGGAACAAAACTTCATTTATCTGTCAACAGCAGATATCCTCCATTGCTGGGTACTATTAGGTATGTACTAAATAGACTTTTAAGTCCAGCTCACCTTATATCACCCTGCGCGGTACGAGCCAAGGCAAACTCCAACATGCATAAAAGCCAAAGTAAGACACTGGGTAAATTTGTCGTTGCAGCGTCTTTTTTTTTTCACATTCACATAGGACAGTACATACAGTGGACATCTCCTCCCACGACGCTGCAACGACAAATTTAACTGATGCCGGATCGTCTTCCTTTAGCTTTTATGCATGTACTAAATAGAAACACATCCATCAGTACCAGCTTGTTTATAGTTACGAGAGTAAAAAAAAAGAAAATTCAGCAGATTTTGATGACCATAAAGATTTTACAGAGGTGCACTCAAATATTATGCACATTCAGGTTGGCCAAACCCATCAAGACACAACATCAGATTCAGAGTAAATATGGATCTGGCATGTTGGATGTCAATATGCCTAAAACTTTTGGGGTCATTTATTAAGTTCAGCGTTTTAGACGCCGGTGTTAATAACCCCTGCGCTGGTGGTGGATCTGCCAAAGTTATGTAGAGGCTCCGGCCTCTACATAACTTCTGCTCATCCACCCCCTGTCTAAATTTAGACCATTTTCTACACCCAAAACAGGTGTAGAAAAATATAAATGAGACAGGCCGGCCCCCTTTTTTAGACCTTTCTGAGCAGGGAGAAGTCGCAGATTCAGCCACAAATCCCCTTTGTGACAAATCTGCCCCAGATATGCCAAAAATTGGCGCATATCTGATAATAAATGCCCCTCTTCCTTCCACAGGAGTTAAGATGATTCTGGCAGTGGCTTTTCCTCCTCTCCCCATTATGAAGATGTGTGTGCTCAGCTGAGCTCAATGTACCTGTGCATGGGGTGGCATATAATAGCTGCCTCCCAAATAAGTGTTAGGTCAATATCTATGAAAGCTGGGGCATCAATTCAATAAACAGAACACCATGGATGGCTTTTCCATATCATATAGTAGTATTACTAATTTTATTCATTTTTCTCCTTATGTCTGAAAGGCCAATTCCTTCAAACTTATTGCAAGTATTACACAAGGTGTATGGTTAATGATAAATTGCCCACTAGGGGCGCTGCTCTCTTGCAGATAGCAGCTATCACACGTGCGTATAGATGTAGACCTATAGAGAAGTGTTCTGTGCAGAATGATGACTTATGTGTGGGATTAACGGCCGATGTAAAAAAATAATGGATGTCTCTGGTTTTTCCTTTAAGGCTATATGTGGCCCTGATACGTTTTGTTGCACGGAGCCGTGTGAGTAGTAAATATCTTATAGACAACATCTGACTAGGTACATATATACTACATATGTTTGGCACATTGTGTACTGTGGTGTATTAAAGCTACCTAATATTACAGACAATTAACATTAACCATGAAAATGACATTTAAATGAAGATGACTGGACATTTACTACAGCTTCTCTTACTGTACAATCTACAACAATACCTGTAGATATATATATATATATATATACATACACACACCCTGTACGGTCTATCATGTTACACAGTGAGCACCCAGCCAGCCATAGACATCAGGATACTGTATAAAGCTAGCTGTGAACATTGCCTTATATATCGTATTCTATTACTTTAATCTAACTACCACGTACATAAGAAACCCACATTATAACAAAGACGTTCCATGACTGAGGTCAGACCACAGAAAAAATAACATTATAGTAATATGGTGTGAAGAAAGAATTGCCCGACATGTATGGGGGAGGGGGCATATCCTTTGTAGACTATCTCAGTTCATATCATTGGTTTTCTTGCCTTGTAATCCTCAATCCAATGGCAGATGACAACTGGTGGCTGGCCATGCACAGTACAAGACTTCACATCGTCCCACCATGTTGAAAGATAATTCCACACATTAAAAGTGCTTTATAGAAAGTCATCAGATGTCATGAAGTAGGCATGAAAATAATTTGTGGCATACCATCTGAACAACAAACCAACGGCTACAAAGCTCCGACCTGATGAGAAAAATGATTAGGTCCGACTGTGACCATAACTGATGTGGAGAATCACCATGGAATCTGCACAGTGTATGGCCGGTCTTTGCATTGACTAAACACCTACACCTTACAGTAACATTTGCTATTTAGCTATTTAAAGCATAGATAAGCAACCTTAAAGGGGTCAGCCATGGTAGGGCTACAAGTCACAGAGCGGCTGCACCTGCTGGAACTTGTAGTTCTAGAACAGCTGGCAATCCTGTGGTTGTTGGGAATGATATCCGTATCCATTTCACTTGTTTGGCACATACTATAGTCTTTTATCTAAATGATGTCCTAACTTCACAGTGATGTTGTCCCCGTTTTGTGATTATAGTCCATCTGAACACTGGTGTTGGTCTATCAAATATGAATCTCAAGTGTCCTTTCAGGAACCTACAGAAATGAACATATCATGGCCCCCTCTTTGTGGATGGGTGCATAAAGGCGGGGTGCATGAGATTTTCTGTAATGTAGGCCACTAAGAGGCAGATGATGACCAGCATCACACATATAGACCCCCCAACGGCGGTCATGGCAATGACAATATCTTGCATCCCCAAAGGCTCCACACTAAAGTCCACACATTCTTCCATAGACGTCCTGTTACTGAAGAGGGTCTGCAGGCAGATTCTGTACCTGACATTGTCATGCACGTTGGTTAGGAGGTAGTCTCTACAGTTCACACCCAGCTGGACACTGTCACATTGGAAACGAGTAAAAGTGCCATTCCAAGAGCAGTTAATTAAAAACCCTTTCAGGTCAGCAAGGTATGGCGCTGGTGGTTGCCATTGTAGGAGGACGCTGCTGTTTCTTAACACGTTAGCCAACAAAGACCTCCCTGACTTGTACAGAATGCATTCTCTTTGGTCACAGCGGAAGTCACTATCCATGGTCCTGAAACAAATGCCCTTGTAGCTCTCCTGCCCCTCACTGAACACTTTGTAGGGGCAAATAGATTCATTTGGTAGTAAGTTACTTTGCTTGATTTGTCTAGTTACATTTACCGAGGTAGCTCCTCTTTTATGGTGTTGAAATAGTGTAGATGCTGATGATGAAGACCCCAACCCAGAAGAAGATGATGCGCCGCTCCTCAGCATTCGATGTCCATGTACTCGCTGCCAGCCCCCCAAAGCAGCCATCGGTCTCCATTCAAAGAGGCAAAGAAGCAGCAAAGACTGGAAGGTCCCAAAGTATAAATTGATCATGGTGACTAATGGAAACCGACCGCGTCCAAGGCAGGTAGTCCCAGTAATTCAAACCTGATTACACAGGGTCCTAATGTTCCTGTAAATGAAGGTCACTTTTTATAGATGCTGCATGAGTGGATTGCAATATATGGGCTTCCTCTGTAGCTGCAGCGGTCTCTCCATCTCCTAGAAGCTGTGGCATCTTCCCACAGCCATGAATGAGGGATGAAATCCAGCAGCTCTGTCTCCCTGTGCCAAGCACTGCATGTTGCTCTGGGGAGCCTCTTCCAATACACTGTAACGGCCACGTTTTGGACATATTAACCTGAATTAGGTCCGCATCTTCTCTTGATGTTGGTTACAAGCAGCGTTTTTCTGTGCAGCCTCCTCCTGATCTCCAATAGAAAAGCAGTAGCTCTTAACCCATGCCTAGCCCGCCTGCAGCACACAGCTATAGATCCACAATACAGTAAAGCCAACAAGACACTGGTCTTGGTGACAATCTAAAACCAGCTACTTATTTTTAATTGACCTATGTGAGTGGAAGAGAAGCTGCAAGACAATCAATAGCTTCCTGATCTGTATGCTCTTAATGATGAAACACAATCTGGTTGCAAAAGAAGTCAAGAAGAACATTTAGATAAAGTTACTTTAGGGAAAACATTGCTAGTATTACAGAATACGGCTATGTCATTCCAATGGAGTATTCATTCCATTTTATTATTATGAGATTTACCGTTAGAAATAATCCCATTACAAGTAAATATCGTCTCATTAGTCATCCTGAGAAATGGACTCATGTTTTTAAATCAGTTTATATACAGATTGATTTCAAGGGGAGATGAAATATTGTATAGAAAATTGGGATCGATGCAAGTTGGGAACAGTACAATAAAGAATATGAAAGAGTTTTCCAGGACGCATGTTTTTCAAAATACATCAAAAGAATAAAAAAAAAAAGAAGTTACCAACAAACCAATGTCATGAATCTACAGCCCTTGCTGTGTAATGCCTCATTCACACGTCAGTGTTTGGTCAGTGGTTTCCTTCAGTGATTCTGCGCCAAAACCAGGTGAGGTTCTAAACACAGAACAGGCGCAGATCTTTCCCTTATACCTTATGTCTGTGGAGACTCCAATCTGGTTTTGGCTCACAATCACCGATGAAAATCACTGACGTGTGAATGAGGCTTAAGGCTGCTTTCACACTTGCGTTTAACTTTTCCGGTATTGAGATCCGGCAGGGGATCTCAATACCAGAGACAAACACTTGTCAATGGGGACAAAACTGAACTGAACAGAAAGGAATGCTCCAAAATGCGTTCCCATACCAGAGAGCAAACTGAAGCAAGCTGCAGTTTTCTGCCCGGTAGGGGATGCAGGTGCCGGATCCATTTTTTCGGACACAATACAAAACGGATCCGTCCCCCATTGCCTTTCAGTGGTGTTCATGCCGGATCCGTCATTGCTATTTTAATACAACCGGATCTGTTCATAACGGATGCAAATGGTTGTATTAACAGAAACTGAAGCGTTTTTTGCTGATCCCTGCCGGATCAGGCAGAAACGCTAGTGTGAAAGTAGCCTTAGGCCACAGCCTGTGCAAATGTTGTGGCTGATGAGACACATCTCTGTGATGCTGCATAACATAATGAGACCGGTTATTCCATCAGCACTGTATGACCTGTATGAAAAATTGAGTGAAAGTGATCCAATATTACACAATGAAATATAAATATGAATTATTACATTTAAAATAACAATTCCCTTAAAAATGAGTCCCATAGGCATGGAAAGGATGACATGCCATCGGTAACATAACAGGCAAAGATTTGTATGTGAACACATATGGCCAGTGTGTATCACTAAGAGCAGAACGTGCAAAACAATTACCACATAATGAACATAAAAGTAGTAAAACATTAACAAACCCATAATGTGATGACCTCTGCCTTTGTCTTGGGGTCCGCTATTGTAATAGTGTAACATGGAAGGTTCTAGTTTTCGAGGGGAGCCTAGACACTCTTTTCTTTTTTGAAGTTCATAAACTTATAGTTAGGTCCATGAAGTGAGACTAGGTCTACATCTACCGCCACGGTAGCTTTAATTCTGTACATGGTAATATGTTGGTAAGTATATTGTTTTATATTTATTTATATATGTATATATATATATATATATATATATATATATACACACACACACACACTAACTGAAGGATCCGGCTTCACGGGATATTTTATCAATTTCATTTAATGTTTGTGTGTGTCGTTAAAAGATATCGACAGTATCCACTATAACAGTGACATCTACAGTATCTCCAACCCTTAACACTGACACCCCCCCCCCCCCTAGTGCTGCATCTCCTTAAAATGGGACCTCCACAGCAGCCGACCCCCTTAACTTTGACCTTCACAGCAGCCTGCCCCTTTAACAGTGAGTTCCACAGCACCCCACCCTCCTGACAGTGACCTTCACAAAGGCCTGCCCCCTTAACAGTAACCTATACAACACCCGCCCCTTAACACTGACCATAGGTTACAGTCCCCTCAACTGTGGCCACATTCCCGGCCAGCTTAACAGAGGCCTTCTCAGCGACTGCCCCTTTAACAGTGACTGCCACAGTACCCCGCTGCCTTAACAGTGACCTCACAGTACCCCGCTGCCCCTTTAATAGTGGCTTCCACAGTCCCCTTCTCCCTTAACAGTGACCTCCACAGTGCCCGCCCCTTTAGTATTGACTTCAACAGCGGCCTGTCCCCTTAACAGTAACATCCACAGCACCCTCCCCTTTAACAGTGACCTCCACAGCGGTGCCCCTTTATTAGTGACCTCCACAGTACCCTGTCTTCTTAACTGATTTACACAATAACCCACCCCTTTAACAGTGACCTCCACAGAGCTCCGTTCCCTAAAATGTGACCTTCACAACTCCCCGCAGTACACCGCTGCCCCTTTAATAGTGGCCTCCACATTCCTCGTCTCCCTTAACAGTGACCTCCACAGTGCCCGCTCCTTTAATCTTGACCTCAACAGCGGCCTATCCCCTTAACAGTAACATCTACAGCGCTATCCCCTTTAACAGTGACCTCTACAGCACCCCGCCCCTTAACACTTACCTCCATAGTAGACCGTCCCCTTAACTGCATTGCATTGTTCGCTGCCCCCCTTAACAGAGACCTCCACAGCGACCACCTCTGTAACAGTGACCTCCACAGCATCCTGCCCCCTTAACAGTGACCTCCACAGCGGCCCGCCCCATTAACAGTGACCTCCACAGCGGCCGCCCCTTTATTAGTGACCTCCACAGTATCATGTCTCCTTGACAGTGATTTCCACAACAGTGACCTTTACAGCAATCTGCCTCCATAGCAGACCGTCCCCTTAATTGTGACCTCAACAGCAGCCTGCCCCTAGGGTGCCCAGACGTCCAGTTTTAGACCGGACAGTCCGGCTTTCAGACTCCCTGTCCTCCGTCAGGGGCAGGGCCTGGACGGACACAGGGATGTCCATTTGAACAGCTCCCACCCCTGCAGCTGACAGAAGTTTATTATTACCTTCATTTTTTCAATTCCCGTCGGCTGTGGAGTGGGAGGGTGTGTGGTCTAACCGGATCGTTGGCATGGCTTAAATGGACCTGGCATACCAAATAAACTGGATTTTTAGAGGATAAAAATACATCTATTTCTGAAACAAAGGGATATCTAGAAATAAGGTACTAAGTGCTATTAGGCTATGGCTTTACTTGAATAGCGATCATCCTGGTGACAGATTTTCTTTAAAGCTGACCTACAGCAGTGAAGAGAAATGGCTGGGTTGTTATGGAAACCTGGTGTTAAACTGTGTGTATGTGGAGACTAAGGGCCTGCGAGCAACTATTGGCTGATAAGGGTCATGTGACCAGGCTTCTATTGGCTAATGCATTTTTGGGAATATCTCAGGAACCATATGTGCTAGAGAGTTGAGACCTGGTCTAAAACCTTCCCAGACACCTGATGTACCTGTGTGCCAAATTTAGTGATTGTAAATGTGACAGTGCGGATTCCTTTAGCAGACATACATACACACACATACATACACTCAGCTATATATATCTATATGCATTTGTTTTCTGTCCAATTAATTTCTGTATTTGCGATAATAATAATCAAACATCCAAAGATTTCATTTCCAACCCAAGGTGTGGATTTCAGGGAGCATACTGTATTTTTCGCTTTATAAGATGCACCTGATGATAAGACACACTTAGATTTTTGTGGAGAAAGATATGAAAAAAAAAAGTTTGAACCAAATGGTGTGCTTTTGGTGGATTTTGAACTAATGGGGGTCTGTGGGTGATGCACTGTTATTTGGGGGGGGGGGGATGTGTGGACTGCACACTGTTATGGGGGATTTATGGGTGGCACTGTTATGGGGATCTGTGGGTAATCCTTATGGGGATCTGTGGATGACACGGTTATGGGGGATCTGTGGATGACACTGTTATGGGGATCTGTGGGTATTCCTTATGGGGATCTGTGGATGACACTTATGTGATTATAACCCCCATCATCCTAAAGAATACACTGATGTACTGTAGGTACTGTACATTGGTGTATTCTCAAGGATCAGGGGAGTTATAGTCAAATTAAATATAAACACTATCCAGGGACTGTACTTTAATTGGCATGTGTTTATATTAAATATGGCTATAACCCCCCTTATCCATAGGAATCCAGTCATATACTGCAGTACATGGGTGGATACCTATGGATGAAAGGGGTTATAGTCATATATTGCACATTTACTGTCATTTTTATATTGCCCTGAGCTCCTCTCACCCAGGGACTGGGTCCACAAAACTGCTGTACACAGCAGGAGCAGAGCTGGTACAGCGGGAAATTGGAAGGAAGCTGATTGGTGGAGGTGTGGGCAGCACCAGTGCGCTAACCACCAATCAGCAAGACTAATGAAGTGCGGGCTGGCGGCAGCAGAGTGCATTCATTGAAGCTGCCAGCCCGCCAAAAGGTGGGCTCAGGAGAGCCTTGGAAAGGTATGATGGATGAGCAGGCTGGCGGCAGCAGTACGCAGTAAATGAAGCCACCAGCCCGCCCAACGACTTACTATAATAGCAAAGCCCCCCTGAATATGGATGCGTGGGCTGGCGGCAGTGGAACACAATAAGTTAAGCCAACAGCCCGTTCATCCCTGGTGCAGTCTTGTCAAGGAAGCACAGGCTGGCGGGAGATGCCTTCAGTGAAGCCGCCAGCCCGTCCAGCAGTTTAATGGCAGGTTTAGGAGCTGTTAGTGAGAACTCCTGAGCCACCTAATTTGCATTGCATTCGTTTTATAAGACAAAGTGACTCTTAAAAAAGTGCATCTTAAAGCGAAAAATACGGCATATCCTGGCTAGAGATGGTTTTTGTTTTCTCATAGAATAGAGGGGGGATGCTGAGCCAAGGGATATATCCCTTTCTTTAATTTCATTCACTATTGTCATGTAAAATGCTGCTAGGACTAAGAGTGAATTTATGGCACTTGCTTCCCCCACACACAGAGTGATTGACAGCTTTTGTTGTAAGAGTTTGTACATGGGGAGAGCTGTCAAAGATGGGAAGAAAGAAGGAAGAAAGTCAGTGCAAGACTGAGCCCCAGAAATCCAAAACGGCTGATGATGAATTGAACAGCCTGTTCCCACTTCTTGTAGGAAGAGCAGCTCTGGAGCATAAGCTGCTGCTCTAACAAGTGAAATATTGTGCAGAGAATCCACAAGCAAATGTATCAGTTTATAATCTGGAGCTAGCTACACCCCAAATGCTTACTTTTCTCATTTTATAGTTCCAATACAACATCGAAAGCCACATAGATATTAGATATCCTTATTTTGGCACCCACACATTTATTTGGTATTCTATTAGATGTGCATTCACTGGATAGGTCATCAGTGTCTGATCGGTGGCGGTCAGACACCCGTGACTCCCTCCGATCAACTGTTTGAGAAGGAACCGGTGCTCGCAGTAGATTTTACAGCTGCAGTGCTTGAAATCACAGCTCAGCCCCATTCACTTCAATAGAGCTGATCTGCACCTAGGTCACTTGACTGATGAACGTGACGTCACATGGCCTAGGCCTTGGATCGGTAAACTGCGACTCTCCAGCTGTTGCAAAACTACAACTCCCAGCATGCAAAGACTGCTTACAGCTATCAGCCTACAGCAGGGCATGGTGGGAATTGTAGTTTTACAACAGCTGGAAAGCTCTAGCCTAGGCAAAGCTGTGAGAAGACTGTGGCACTAATGCGAGTGCCGGTGCCTTCTCAAACAGCTGATTGGCAGGGAACCCGGGTGTCGGATCCCCACTGATCAGATACTGATTCCCTATCCAAAGGATAGGTCATCAGTTAAATCTCAGAACACCCTTAATGCAGCGGAAACTAAGCACAAGATATTAACCTATTGATTTGTATGGAATGGTCACTACAAAATAAGAAGCTATGCCTTTTGTCTTTCTGCCATCCAGAAATTGATTGTGGGTCTTATTCCTTTTCGTTACTTCTATAAGACAGACATTACTAGGACATCCATAACAATATGGCTTACAGCACAGATGGACATCCCTTGGTTGTCATGCAGAACAGAATCCAACGTAGTATTGTAATTCTACTATATGTAAATGGCAAAAGAGGCAACATATCAGATAACTCTGCTTTAATGCAATGTCAAGAATTCTAACCCATTTATTCAGCTGCATTTTATCTGAAGAGTGGTCCCTCAAGTTACAATATTAATTGGTTACTGGAATGACCATTGTATGTTGAAACCGTTGTAACTTGAGTCCATAAATCTATGGAAAACCAGTAATTGGTTCCAAAGCCCAAAAATGCCATCCCAGAATAAGTAAGAAAAATAAGCAGATAACCAAGACATAAAGAAAGTCCTTACGTAAAACAGACAGGAATAGATGCTGGAAGTTGTAAATGACTTCCTATGGTGATGGCAGGAGCTTCTTCAGGGTCTTACATAGTAAATACATGTACCAGAAAAATAAAATGGAGTCGACGCTCAACTGGTGTCCAAAGGAGCAGCTCACCCTGGCACAGACAGGGGGCAGTACAGAACATTTAGCACCACAGAGGAGCTACTAGACAACAAAAAAAGGTGTTTTAACAGTAAAATGGCCATGATTTACGATGACCCAGAAAAGACCATTGTACGTTGAAAATATTGTGTCCTGAGGCCATTGTATCTTGAGGGATCACTGCAATTGGAATTTATTTCGTATTTGATTTTTCTTCAGTTTCCTCTCTTATTTGATTTCACTTGATGTCACAGATCATAGCTCTAAAGACAATCATCATGTTACGGCCTGAACTTCCAAAAACGGAGCTTTGAAGTTATTCTGTTTTTGAATGTATTTAGCACAACTTTTCTACTAATATATTGGACCCTGATGTCATATTTGACAATCAGTGTGGATGTGAATGTTCAACATGTGTCGGTTGAACAGCACAGATTTTTTATTTATTTTTTGTTCCAGACAAAGAATACATAAGCGATTGGTAGTAAACCCAGTGCCAAAATGAACAGTACAGACTGGACTAAGGGTCCTTTCACACTTGCGTTCTGAAGCATTAGAAGACTGAAGCATTAGAAGACTGATCAGGATCCTGATCAGTCTTCTAATGCTTTCAGGTTACTATGGCAGCCAGGACGCTATTAAAGTCCTGGTTGCCATAGTAGGAGCGGGGGAGCGGTATACTTACAGTCCGTGCGGCTCCCGGGGCGCTCCAGAATGACGTCAGAGCGCCCCATGCCCATGGATCACGTGATCCATGCGATCACGTGAATTATGCGTGTGGGGCGCCCTGGCGTCACTCTGGAGCGCCCGGGAGCCGCACGGATGGTAAGTATACTGCTCCCCGCTCCCCACTACATTTTACCATGGCAACCAGGACTTTAGCGTCCTGGCTGCCATGGTAACAATTGAGAAAAGCTAAGCGTCGGATCCGGCGATGCGCCGAAACGACGTTTAGCTTAAGGCCGGATCTGGATTAATGCCTTTCAATGGGCATTAATTCCGGATCCGGCCTTGCGGCAAGTGTTCCGGATTTTTGGACGGAACAAAAAGCGCAGCATGCTGCGGTATTTGCTGCGTCCAAAAAACGTTCCGGTCCTGAACTGAAGACATCCTGATGCATCCTGAACGGATTTCTCTCCATTCAGAATGCATGGGGATAATCCTGATCAGGATTCTTCCGGCATAGAGACCCGACGACGGATCTCTATGCCGGAAAACCAAAACGCTAGTGTGAAAAGACCCTTATTGGAGCTGCCATACTTGATCTGTGATTACTCCCATCTGGACATTTATGGTATATCTACAAGATATATGTTAAATATGATGTGCTATAAGATAACTGGTATGTAAAAGATTCACTACACACTTTACTGACATCATCTATATTATACTCTGACATCATCAATACCAAGGTAAGTCAAGGTCTATATTCGTAGGTTTTAATATATGAGGAGGCAGAAGCATATAAATATGTAAGATGCCTATATCTATGTTGTATATGACTGAGAGGCACAGCCATGGGGGGGTCAGTTGGATATTGGAGCTGGAAGAAGACAACAAGGCAGTCACATGGAGTCCTGAGAAGAGGTCTCTGACCTACAATATGATACCTTCAGGACGCACATTGACATGGACCATATACTGATTGATTTTTCTATATTATTCCTGTAATCAGTCAACTTTTATGAAGACTGAAAATAAATCTCATTTTTATTTTACCGTTGGTTCATTTGGCCAACACAGATGTCTTCAGCTGCCAAGTGCACATGCAACAGGTCAACCAGTGTCATAGGGACAAATCTGCTGACAGGTGGCCTTTAAGTATTTTCCAGTTTATCCATTTTCTTGTTGGTTTTCCAAATATATTTATAGTCTTTATACTGCCTTCGGAATGGTTCAATTCCTAATTTGCCTCAAGATTGTACTATGAAACTGATGCTGCTAGAAGAACCTTCCAAGGCCAGTTAGGTTTGTGATGAAACTTTTCTTGCAGTTATTACATTGTGTACTTTGTCATTTAATTATCCTCTATGTAGCTGCAGATGTGAACGTCTTGGCACAACTTGACAGAGAACTGCTACCGATGCTTTATAAAATATTAAGGGATAAACAAGGGTACGTGAAGGTGGAAGTCTTTCCATCGCTAACCGCACTGCTGCACATTGCAGTGTCCTTGGCCACAGACTAGAGCCAAGTAAGACAGGAATATAGATCATTATGTAACGGCGAAACGTAACGTTATAGCTTCCAAATCGAAGAAGAGGTTTTTAAAGAAAACAATAGGTTTGGCTGGTTATGCAGAAGCTTAACACGTGCATATAAAGCAGGAATCCTCTTTAAGTAAGAAATCCTCTTATATGGATCCGTGCCATATAATTGGAGAAAATAAGCTCCTTTGCAGAAATACTTTGATGTATCCTTGTGTCTCAGTGCTCATTTGCAGTTCATGTAGATTTGTTTTAAGAATGAGTATGTTGTCTATTACAGTTCGCAGCAGTGTATCTATACAATATGTTACTAACTGTGCATCGATGTCCTCTATACAGCCGATAGAAACTAGACTCAACATACAATGCCTCAGACTCAGATCCAACCAGTTAACATGGCCATTTCTCTGGTAAAACACCTTTATGGGTTGTCTAGTAGATCCTCTGTCAGGGGCAGATTGGTCATAGACCTTACAGGGAAATTTCCCGGTGGGACGATGCCCAGAGAGCCGCCTGGGCTCCCCTCACAGCCGGCCAATTGAAGTTTTTGGAGATGTATTTTGTGCTGCTGGTAGTATTTTGTGATGGGCTGTGGTATTTGGCTTTGTTAGGGTGGTATAATGTGCCACAATATGGTATTACTGGCACTGCCTTCCATCAATTTGGACCCAACTACAAAACGGGACCACTTTTAGTATTTTTTCCAGGGCCACTTTAAGTTTCCAGTCCGCCCTTGTCTTCTGTGGTACTAAATGTTCTGTACTGCCCCCTGTCTGTGCCAGGATGAGCTGCTCCTTTGGGCACCAGCTGAGCGGCAATATTTTATTTTTCTGGTACATCTAAGTAAGAAGCTCTTGTCCTCAACATACAAAGTCATTTATAGCTTCCAGCATCTATTCCTGTGTGTTTTACTTAAGGACTTGCTTTATATGTCTTGGTCATCTGCTTATTTTTCTTAAAATGTAACTTTTTCATATTCCGGAATGACATTTTTGGGCTTTGGAACCAATTACTGGTTTTCCATAGAGGTATGGGCTCAACTTGAGGGACCACTGTATAATCTTTTCATTCTCCAGATCTGTTGGCGGTCCAGAGGTCAAACATCCACCAATCTTAACGTAAGGACATATCCTAGCGATATATACTGTATACCATGGTTCTATTAGATGAGAATACCACTTTTAAGTGCAGTAGCATTAATCACAGACACCAAAATTGTAGACAAAAACACATGGACTGCACATCCACTACATTGTGACCACAGCACTGTGCCAACAAAAGGGGGGGGGGGGGGGCGGCAAAACAGCACCTATGCTATCAGACTATGTCCCATGGTTCTGGTTCATACCATCTCACAGGCACGACACAATGTGAACTGATCAGAAAAGCTCACTGTTCCATCTGGTCTCAGGCTACAGACTGACAGCAAGTAGGTAGTATCCGTAGGGCTCATGCGCATGGCCATAAGTGTTTTGTGGTCTGCAGATCCACAAAACACAGATCCCAGCCAAGCCACCATTTTTTTTAACTTCTGTAAAAATTTCCTATCCTTGTCCACAAAACGGACAAGAATAGGACATATTCTGTTTTTTTGCTGGGCCATGGAACGGATGTGCGGATTCAGATGGCACACGGGTGTGCTAGCCACATCTTTTGCAGTCCCATTGATGTAGATGAGTGCGCATCTGATCAGCAAAATAGGCAGATCGGATGCAGACTGAAACTACGGTGGTGTGCATAAGCCCTTAGAGTATTTTCTCTCAGGTTTTTGCTGTGATTTTGTATGCCGTGGGTCCGCCTGTGGGTTTAGCCCCATTCACAGCATGTAATCCATATGTGGACACCCACCTCAGTTAACATCGGTTTCTGTGCAATAAGCACACCCAGAGGGGGCTTGTCCCTTGTTGACTTGGTCTGGGAAAACCACATGGAAATAATCAGTGACCAGTGCGGACTCCCATTAACTATAGATGGTGGATTCAGAACAGAATCTATGTGGAAATCTGCACGCAAAAATACTTCATGTGAATGAACACTTACCGCATATTTACAGTACATGTGACATTTTTGGCATAGGCCAAAAAAAAAAAGATAAATTTGGTTTTACTGAGAATAAGCAATTTTGCAATGTAGTTTTCGGCCACCCAGTTTTACAGGCGAAGCACATTTACATTAAATGTTTCACCTGTTAAACTGCACATCCAAAACCAAAGCAATTTGCTGTAAAATTGCCTCTTTCTCCACTTATCAGTCTCTTCTCCTGCTTCCTGCTCTGTGTATAAACTTTTAGTTCACTATTAAGATGCACTGAGGCACTTTACAGACAGATCAGGTTGCATAGAAATGCATGGAGAGGGAGAAGGTGAATTGGAGGAGTAGCTTCTGGAGGGAGATGGAGGCATAGACACTGCTATGAGCTAGTTAGTAATCTAAAGGAGTATTCCCATCACAGACAATGGGGGCATATCGCTAGGATATGCCTGCATTGTCTCATAGGTGCAGGTCCCAACTCTGGGACCCACACCTATACCAAGAACAGTGCGGGGATATGAGGTGGAGGGAGATTGAAGCATAGACACTGACTTGGGCTAGTAAGTAATTTAATGTCTTAATTGCTCAATTCACATCCAAACTGCCTAGTATTGCTGTATCATGTCCTCCACAATGTTCTTACTTCTGAGGGTATGTTACACAGAGAGAGGGAGAAGAATTTCCTTTTAATGTATTGGAGACGTCATAGCAGCTAGTCTCCATCCACTAGCTCAGAGAGAGAAAAACGTGTGATAAAGGCAGGATACAAGTCATATAGGGATCAAATATAGTGTTATTCCTCACATACGCAAGAGCTGATTTTGAAAGGTCACCTCAGTGAGGAATTACTTCTTAAAGGGGTTGTGTCACAATGGAGATGTATAACTACTCACAGAATCCATAAAATATGTCTGATTACTGGGAGCCTCATTAATGGGATCTTCACTGATCACTAGAATCAAGGCAGGTCTTTATAACCTCTACTTTCCAACTTAGAATATTAAAAAAGATGAAAGGTGGCAGAGCCTGACACAGCCCTAAGATTTTCTACAACCTAATCTGAGAATCAGTTATTGACGTTCCAGAAAAAGACATCAAGGACATGTTAAAGAGATTTTTGAGCTTAGGAAAAAGGATTAGCACCAGTGTTCCCTCTAACCCTTGGCAGCTGCTGAGCGGGGTCAGCTTAGAGATGGGCAATGCTTAGTCAAAGGTGGGTGATAGGACAATCAACAAGAAATCATCCTCGACACATTGGCCAAACATCAAATCTACTGTACTAAGTAAGACAAAATAAAACAGCTACTCTGCTTACCATAGAAAGTACAACTTTTTATGCTTCTCATGTCATAAAATGTCAGTCATCTGCCAATTTCCTTTTAGAAGTATATCATGTAGGCAACACCAAACAACCAATATATAGCATTTGAAATCTCAGTATCTTCAAAGAACATGTTTGTAACTAAGCCAATCCTATGAATTCTTTCTTCCATTTAATGTGGGAGAAGTAAACCTAGTGGAAGACTAGGGGTACATATGTGATGCAAATCAACTAGTGGAGTCAAAAAAATACAGTAAAACTCTTACTGTACTTACCAATATGTGAAGTAACAAACTTCAACTGTTCATACTTTGCAACGTCTATCATTTGCTGTGGCTCATTTTGAAAATACTTTGTCTAGGTCAATCCTTTGTCCAGAATTCATGAAGAATTTGATCCTCATGCGCATTTCCAAGTGTGGCACTACCAAACGATTGCGACTTTTTGTCTTGATCATATTCATTAGACTGAAACCACGTTCACAGTCACAACTGGAGGCAAGGAAAGTCCCACAGATATCTGCTAGGACTGCAAAATCTTTAAATTGCTCCTCTTTTAACACAAATTGCACAAGATCTTGAAAGGACTGCATCAAGCCACATTTTGTTTTCTCAGCTATAACAATTTTAATTTTTTTTTGTCAAATCTTTATTTAAATTTGAACATTACATGAACAATGTACATGAACAATGTAATAACAACATTATCCTTGAGTCAAAATTAGCTATTGACGTGTACTATACCAACGCATGAATGGTAATACTTTGGTAATATGAGACATCATGTAGATCCAGCAAACAACCAATAAAGGCGCAATTGCTACAAAAGATCAAGAAAGTGACCAGATAATTATTTGACTATACCACATACAGATGCAACAATACTTCCCCCATTGCCATTAGGGACTGCGATGTATCCATTTGGTATGCATGGGAATCAAGTAGCGCTAGGGGAAGTAAATGTTTTGTACCAGTCGAGCCAAGGATTCCACGCCAATAGAAATCTATCATGAGACAAGGACTCCCAGCTGGATAACTCCTCCAGTTGGCAAATGTCATGTACCCTACATACCCATTCTCCAATTTGCAGTGTCTTGTCAGATAGCCAGTACACAGGTATGAGTAATTTTGCTGCTGCAATGAGAAAGGCGGGTAGGGAATGTCTCAAAAGTACAAAGTTAGTATCCGGTAGATTGTGAGAGGTATGAGGATAGAGCAAATTTCCTGTATATTTTTGAATATCATATACCTATAAGGGGTAATCAAAGGACACGACCACTAAATATGGAGTAGTGTACCGTAGCCTTACCACACCTCCAGCAATCTGCTGAACGTGAGGAATCCATGGCCTAAAGTTTATCAGGTGTATTGTACCACCTGGTGACGAGTTTGTAGGAATTATCCTGGATTCTGATACACCTATAGTAGCCATGTGAATGGCTGGTGACGAGTTTGTAGGAATTTTCCTGGATTCTGATACACCTGGAGTAGCCATGTGAATGGCAGAGTATCCGGGACACCGTATCATCGTCAAAATGGGTACCCAATTTATTTTCCCTCTGGGCGATGAACGGGGTCTGGAGGGACAGTTTATTTCTAATATCTTATTATACAATAATGAGATCGTCCCTTTCTTACCCACCGGTTGTGCCAGCACCACATCATACCATGACGGTGAGTAATGGCATGAAGAGCTAGAAAGGTATTGAGCACAAAATTTCGATAGCTGTGAATAGTGTAGTGAGGTCCTCCACGGGATATATGGAAAGCGATTCTGAAGTGTTTGCAGTGAAGGGATACTACGGTGTTCTAAAAAATCACCCACTGCAACCGTGTCCAATGCTGACCAGAGACCCAAGTCATCTTTAAAATCCTCTGCGAGCAGGTAAGGCAAATGACATATGGGGGTGAACGGTGACGGGCCTCCAGTAGTGTATATATGTCCCGATAATCTGGACCACGTATCCCAAAACGCCTCTGAGTAGGTCATGCTTGTCTGATCCTCGCTGACATCTAACGCTGGAGTCCCACAGCATAGCTAAACCGCGTGGACCTTGTAACCTCCTTGCTATTTGACACCCCAGCTTGTTCACTTTAGAGCTAACAAGTTCCGAGTGTAATCTCAACTGTAGTGCTCTATAGTAACTAGCAACATCTGGAAGCCCAAATCCCCCCTTGTGTCTAGGCAGAACTAGCCCCTTATAGGCTAGTCTGGGATTAATATCGTTTCAAACAAATGATGAAAAGACTCTGTGGATCTGAGCAAGGTAGGATTGGGGGAGAGAAATGGGAAGGGTCTACATCGTATATAATCTTGGGGAGAATATAAGTTTTTAAAATATTTTTCCTTCCCATCCAGGTCAAAAAGGGGATCTTAATCTCCTTAAAGGGGTTCTGCACTTTGTTTAAACTGATTATCTATCCTCTGAATAGATCATCAGCATCTGATCGGCAGGGGTCTGACACCCGGGTCCCCCGCCGATCAGCTGTTTGAGAAGGCAGTGGCGCTCCAGGAGCGCCGCAGCCTTCTCACTGTTTACCGCCGACCTAGTGATGTCACGACTAGTATCAATTGGGCTGGGCGGGGCTAAGCTCCATTGAAGTGAACAGAGCTTAGCCCCGCCCATGTATCCTTACAGCTTCTATATATCTGTTCTAGAATCTGGCGATGTATATTAAGGACCAAGGGTAGGATCCTATGAGTAGGAAACCATCTCTCAAAGGGTGGGATTTATCATCAAAGCCAGTTTTTCTTCAGTGAGAGCAGCTCTATAGTAGCAAGCTCCCTTTCTACTACAATGTTGATGCAGACGGTATATTTAATTACTTGTTAATCAATGTACAGCTGATCGGTTATAAAATATAGCCAGTGTGTGATATGATGTAGTGTATTAGGCAGTCCTACAGTGATTGCACATGTGCTTCTTACCAGGCTCCTGGTGGGCAGTGCTTAGCTTCAATCTAGCATGCATGTGATGTGGTACCTCCTGGATGTTTGAATACTGCTTGGGTATGCAGGACATCTGACTTCGCTGTACTTTACTCCATATAGATTATAATCCAGTGGTCTGACTAAAAATAAATACAGTTTCCTTAGAGGTAATGTGATTTGAAATATTCGATTTTTGCTCATTTACAGTCTAGAACCTTTCCAGTCTATATAGCAATATACACAAAAAAACATTTTGGCGTTTACTCCTCTCCTTCCTAATATGCTATTTTCAAAATTCCACTGTCACTCCATACCACAACAATGAATATGATTTGAATAGAAGATAGAAGAGCCACTTACCTGCACTAGCACTGTGATATCTTCAATTTAATGTTCATGCAGGAAGCACTATTTTGGAAGAACTTTAAAGGGAACCTGTCACCTCCAAAATACATATAAAACCGACATCATTACCTTTCAGTAGCCCCCAGTGTGTTAATAATCATGTGTTTCATTCCTCCATTGGGTGCTGCATACTTTATAAAAACGCTGTTTTAATCTCTATTCGCGCTATCTTCAAAGCCAGCTGGAAGTCAAGGGGGCAGCGGCCTTCTTACTTCAAGTCAAGCTAAGCCCGCCCCTTACCTGTCCTCTCTTCACTTTGGCTGCCATCGTCTCACTGCACATGCTTCGGCCATTTCCATCGTGCGCACGCCCGGCGATTCTGGTCCTCAGTGTCACCATGACCACTGGCTTAACGCAAGGTTTGAGAGAACCGGGCGACTATGGTGACGGTTTCTGTTAGCGACGGCATTTAAAAAAATTTTGTAACATTTTATTTATTTGTCAATTTTATTACTTATATAAAAAAAATGTTTTGCACATAATCTGTCCCCCAGGAGGTCAATAAAAGACATCTGGAGGACACTGCCTTTTTTTTTTTTTTTTTTTTACTGTTTCCACTGTCACTGGGGCATCCACAGGAGCCCCAGTTACAGGGGAAAACAGCCCCCTGTGGGGGCATGACACACAGTCAGAGCTGATCAGGGCCATGTGCAGATAGCACATATATAGCCGTATGGCAGTCGGGAAGGGGTTCAGCTGTGTCCATACTCTTCTGGCGTTGAGTGTCAAAGTGTGGGTATGATTATTTCATTGCTTAACCCCTTAAAGACCGGAGTTGTTGTTTTTTTTTTTTTTTTTTTTGCGTTTTCGTTTTGTGCTCCCTGCATTCCCAGAGCCATAACATTTTTATTTATAGGTTCACATGGCCATGTGAGGGCTTGTTTTTTGCGGGACAAGTTGTAATTTCCAAAGCCACCCTTTAATTTTGCATATGATGTAGTGGGAAGTGGGAAAAAATAAAAAATGGGGTGAAATTGCAAAAAAAAAAGCAATTCCACCACAGTTTTGCTGGTTTTTAAATTCCGACGTTCGGTGTGCGATAAAACTGACCAGTTAGTTTTATTTTACAGGTCAGTATGAATCCGGCAATACCCTATATGTATAGGTTTTCTTGCGTTTTGAGAGTGAAAAAAAATTCAAAAGTGGGAAAAAAAAATCAGTTTTACTTTTTTGTTGCCATATTTTGACTACTAAAACTTTTTTGTAATTATGTGTACGGAGCTGTATGGGGGCTCATTTTTTGTGTCCTAATCTGATCTTTTTATTGATACCATTCTGGGTTGTGTATGACTTTTTGATCACCTTTTATTTTTTATTTGTTTAGGAAATAAAGCATAAAAAAATGGGGATTCGGCCATTTGGGCGCCTTTTTCCGCTTTTCTGTTTACCGTATGAGGAATATTTTTTTTTACATTTTTATAGTATGCGCGTTTTCACACATGAATTTTTTATTTATTTTTTGCAAACTTTTTTTTTATACTTTCCTATAGTTCCCATAGGGAACTATAACAACCAATGATCTGATTACTATTCTCATACATTCCAATGCAATAGCATTGGAATATATTAAAAAATCGCATATTTCCTATGGAGCCTATTACAGGCTATGGCTCCATTGGAAATACTATACAGCAGCCTGGGTTTGATTCATAGACACTCAAGCTGGAGCTGGAGCGCAAACCGAAAGTAAATCTTTTGGTTTGTGCGCGCTCAGATGCCGTGGTCAGAATTGACCACGGCATTTGAGGGGTTAAATGTCCGCGATCGGCATAACTGCCGGTAGTGGACACGAGCCGCGGGTGTCTGCTTTAAGAAGCCGGCGGCCACCTGCGGCTATGACGCCCGCATCAGGCAGGAGCGGGCGCCATGTTAAGGGAGCGGACACAGGACGTACCTATACGTCCTGTGTCCTTAAGAGGTTAAAGATGATGCCCAGTATTGGGCTTTTTCTCTGCCGACCGGATCACCGTCCGTCCAGTAGATTAATTTTTTAGAGCCTTGGGTCTTATTTACAATGACCCGGATCATATCTCTCAGGCCGAGACCATTGGAAGCAGCTATGTCCCTTGCTATAAGTCTTGATTGACGCCTGAGGGGGATATCCAAGGGTCCTCACCCTCGGGACATACTGTCAAAAAGGTGGCGGTTTCCTTTGACACTTATGGTTAAGAGACACCTGTGGTTACGCCTTGTGATATGCCTATGCAGTTAAGGGGAGCTACACCTGGGACTGCTGGCAAGAGTTTGGCGAAGGGACATACCGTCCAAATCCCCAGTGGCTGCTGGGTTTTTCTTTGTAAAAAAGAAGAATGGTACTCTTAGGCCATGTCTGGACTTCCGTGAGCTCAACCGTATTACCGTCCTTCCTTTAATTCCAGATTTGTTTAATCAGATTGTCGATGCCAAGATATTCTCTAAATTGGATCTGAGGGGGGCATATAATTTGGTAAGGGTCAAGGAGGTGGACAAATGGAAGATGTCTTTTAATACCCCTAAGGGTCATTTTGAGAATCTGGTCGTGCCCTTTGGGTTAACCAATGCTCCAGCAGTTTTTCAACACTTTGTCAATGACATCTTTCATCATCTGGTGGGGAGGTTTGTTGTTTTATATCTGGATGACATGCTAATTTATTCTCTAGACATGGTGACTCTTCAGGATCATATGAGACAGGTGTTACAGATCCTAAGGGCAAATAAGTTGTATGCTAAGATGGAAAAGTGTGTATTTGCAGTTCAGGAAGTGCAATTCCTGGGTTACCTGCTCTCATCCTCAGATTTAGGTAGGGGTGGGAGCAGTTTTGTCGCAGGATCCTTCACCTAAAAATCTCTCAACTGCTGAAAGAAATTTTGACATGGGTAATAGAGAATTGCTGGCCATTAAGTTGGTTTTTGAGGAATGGCGTCATTGGTTAGGAGCAATTCATCCTACGGAGCAATTCATCCTACGGTGATTACTGATCACAAGAATCTGGCTTACCTGGAGTCGGCTAAACGACTGAACCCAAGGCAGGCCAGATGGTCGTTGTTTTTCACCAGATTTAACTTCATTGTCACCTACCGCCCTGGGGTTAAGAACGTCAAGGTGGATGCTTTGTCCAGCAGATTTCTGGGGGGGGGGGGGGCTTGGGGGTGGGCAGGGTGATTCTAGAGATCCTAGTCCTATTTTGTCTGTAGGAGTAGTAATATCCGCCCTATATCCTGATCTTGAGGCAAAGGTGTTCGAGGAACATCCCTGTACGGTGCTTGCTGGACACCATGGGAGTAGATCCACTGTCGATCTCATCTCTTGTAGATTTTGGTGACCGGGGTTGCGTAAGTGTGTTGAGGACTATGTGTCAGCCTGTTGAACCTGTGCCCGTGCTAAGGTGACACATACTCGGCTTTCAGGATCCCTTCTTCCGTTACCCATCCTGTCCAGACCTTGGACTCATTTGTCCATGGATTTTATCACAGATTCACCGAATTCTGCAGGAAAAAACTTGATTCTGATGGTAGTTGATCGTTTTAGTAAGATACCGCATTTTATAGCATTATCTGCCCTACCTAATGCCAAAACTCTTGCCCAGTTGTTTGTTGATAACATTGTGAAACTACATGGCATTCCCTCTGATGTGGTGTCTGATCGGGGGACTCATTTTGTTTCCAGATTCTGGAAAGCGTTCTGTACCTGACTGGGGGTACAATTGTCCTTTTTTTCAACTTTTCATCCTCAGTCGAATGGACAGACTGAGCGCACTAATCAGAATCTGGAGACTTACTTGAGATGTTTTGTTTCGGAGAACCAGGAAAAGTGGTCTTCATTCTTGTTGTTAGCTGAGTTTGCCATTAATAACCGTCCACTGATATGTCGATGTTTCTTGGGACATATGGGTTTCATCCGCAGTTTGGCACATTTTCTGGTTCTCAAACTTCCGGTATTCCTTATAAGGAACGATTTTCCTCTTCTTTGTCTTTTATTTGGCAGAAAATTCAAAATAACCTCAAAAAGATGGGCAACAAGTATAAGCGTGTGGTTGACAGGAGACATATGAATGGTCCGGACCTGAGAGTGGGTGATTCTGTGTGGCTGTCAACAAGAAACATTAAGCGTAAGGTACCTTCTTAGAAGTTGGGCCCAAGATTTATTGGCCCATATAAGATCACTGCCATTGTTAACCCTGTAGCCTTCCGTCTTGAACTTCCTCAGGCTTTGAAAATTCATAACGTATTTCATAAATTGTTGTTGAAGAAATGTGTCGAACCTGTTAAGCCGTCCCCCTTGCCTCCCGCTCCTGTCATGGTGGACGGTAATTTAGAATTTCAGATCAACAGGATTGTGGACTCCCGAGTTCTCCATAGATCCCTCCAGTATCTCGTCCACTGGAAAGGGTACGGACCAGAGGAGATGATGTGGGTTCCAGCAGCCAATGTTAATGCTAATCGTCTGCTGAAGGCCTTTCACAGAGCTCATCCTGATAAGGTCGGTCTTGGGTGCCAGGAGATCACCCATAGAAGGGGGGATACTGTCGCGGTCCCTCCTGTGTCAGATGTCAGGAGATCAAGTAGACTAGCGGAGCGTGAAAGAATCTAACAGCCTCTTTGATTACTTTTGATTCAGTGTTGTTAATGACCACATCCCTTGTTTCAGGTGTAGCTTAGTAGTCATTACTTCTACCCTATTTAATCTTACCCCACCCTTCTGACTGTGCGTTAAGATAGCTTCATTTGGTTTTGGAAGAGCTGGTGTGTTGTCCTCTCTGGTGTTCCTGCTTGTCCATCTCTACAGAAGTTAAGTGTTGCGTTTGTTTGTGTTTTGTTTTCTCTTCCTTGGTGGTTGTTACTAGGCCTCAGGGAGACGCTTGTTTCCTCATCTGGGAAGGAACGGGTTTTCTCAGCCCTGCCAATAGCCATAGAGCTCTTTAGGGTCTCCAGGGTCCCATGTTACAGGGTATGGGCATTCCTACCTTCAAGGGGTGCCCATACAGTTAGGAGTGAGGGCCAGGAGTAGGGTTCTCTAGGTGGTGACCTTTTCCTTTCCCTAGCGTTAAGGCCTAGTGGCTTTCCCTGTCGCTCATGGTTGTCAGTGTGGTGTTTCCTCCTATGCCTCATCTGTGACATACATATTCTTGTATATAGTGGTATGGACCATGCTGGTATAACCTGGGCATCTTCTGTATATAATTATATATGTACAGCTGGGGTAACTTATACATCTTCTTGTATAGAGTAGTATGGACCATGCTTGTATAACCTTGGTATCTCCTGTATATAATTATATATGTACAGCTGGTATAAGTTATACATCTTGTATATAGTGATATGGAGCATGCTGGTATAACCTTGGCAAGTGGGCACCTTACGTAATGTAAGATAGATAACTCATGATTTTGCCAGCAGGCTGAGCGGCGCGCTGAGCGGACATTATAAACTTGTGAGTGGGGGCACAATAATTGCTGCACGGCCGCACACCTGCGCAGCTTAGAGGGAACACTGGTTAGCACCACTCCAGTCCATTGACCGCGACTAATATTGCAGTCCAGTCCCATTCACTTTAATAGAGCTAAGTTACAATGCCCAGACACAGTCCACAGATAGCATATCCTTTTTCTTAATCACAAACAGCCCCTTTAGGTAACATTTTTTTGACCATTTGCTTCTCAGATTATGCAACCTGTCGTCTTGAATCTTTGGAGCAATGTTTAGTGGTCTCGGTGCTTGTCTATTATGATATGAAGTACCATTCTGGCCCATTATATTGGGTCAAAATGCTCTTTAATCCTTTTTATCAAAGGCTTTTCTCATTCTGTAGCGGTTGTCATTTTTGGAGTAGTTATGACAGTAAAGAATGCAAGGATTGATATTTACTGGGAATTTTTATGCTTTGTTGTGGAAAACTATCATTTTCTTCCTAAACATGAACTTCATAGTGCATCCATATCAAAGACTGTCTGCCGTCTTGCCTCTTGCTTTAAATGGGGTGACTCACTTCAGCAAGTGGCATTTATCATGTAGAATAAGTTAATACAAGGCACTTCCTAAAGTATTGTGATTGTCCATATTACTTCCTTTGCTGGCTGGATTCGTTTTTCCATCACATTTTACACTGCTTGTTTCCAGGAGTTATGACCACCCAGTAATCCAGCAGCGGTGGTCGTGCTTGCACATTATAGGAAAAGGCGCTGGCCTTTCTGGTGGCTGGGGAGTGTGCATAGGCACGCATGCGCAGCAGCCCTGCTCTAGACACCTCGTATCTGAGCTACAGCAGTGGCAATAACTCCTGGAAACGAGCAGTGTATAATGTGAAGGAAAAATGAATCCAGCCAGCAAAGGAAAGGAGGCAATATGGACAATAACAATACATAAGTAAGTGCCGTTGGCTACATGATAAATGCCATTTCATGAAGTGAGACAACCCCTTTAAGGTCTCTGACTAGTCACTGGTACGTACACAGCAATCTAGGGTCCATAATGATGCAAAGAGCAGGTTGCTATAGTTTCTTTCCAAGTTCTGTGTATAGATTACTCAAAGCACTTCCTAGAAAAACGTACCCCCGCTTGTCTGACTCGCACTGGAGGGGTCTGAATCAGCCTGTGCCCTCCTCCTCGCACACCTCAGGCGAGTAGAGTCTTCTGCGTAGGTTTATTGCATTCAGCTGCCTCCAGTCTTTATGCTGTAGCGCTTCTTATTGAAAAGTGATAATGACGACACCTTCCCTCCACATATCGTTTCCAAAGGGCTCATCTATATGCTTTGCACACAATGCTGGCTGATCAGGAATACAGTGTGTATTCCTGAATACATTACCTTAACAGCATGCAGTGCATTCTTATGTGCAAGGAACCATTTCATCACATTTTATTACAGGTGTGGAGCTAACTCCTTACACATTGCTGGCCTCCATCTTCTTCTGCGTGGCACTCAGGACTGGAATTCTTGTTGGTACAAATGGATATGAACCAGGAGGTTACCCAATGAGAGTGGCAAAGCTAGGTTGCCACAAAAACATTGTTGCCCACCGCACGCTGCATCTTCTGTGTTCACATTGTCAGTATTTGTAAGGCTACTTTCACATTTGCGTTGTTAATTCCGGTATTGAGATCTGGCAGAGGATCTCAATGCCAGAATTAAACTGATCCGTTTTGATTTTGCACATCAGGATGCATCTGTTCCGTTAGGATGCGGTTGTGTGAAATCAAAACAGAAAAAAACGGGTCCGTCACTAAATACATTTAAAGTCAATGGGTGACGGATCCATTTTTTTAGGCACCATTGACTTACATTGTTTTGAGTGCCGGATCAGTTTTTTTCTATTTTTATGACTAGACACAAAACCGCATATAGATAGTGACATGGACAAACAAATTAATCACAAAAAAATCTTTAAAAATCTTTTTAACATGAAAACTTGTTCTAAAGGAGACTCGTTAGCTCTCCTGACATGACTGTTTTAGTAACTCCTTGCATTCCCCATGTAATAGCAATTCTGGAGCATCTATTTTTATGACGCCATTCCTATATTATTCCTAGTAGAAGTTCACTAATGCACACCACCAACTGGTAACACCCATCTGGGCCTTCATTGTAAACTGCTAATTCATTCATAACTTCTAGTGAGAATGACACTTGATAGAGACATAAGAATAGATGCTCCAGAACTGCTATTACATGGGGAGTTCCTAATTACTAAAACAGACATGTCAGGAGAGGGGACGGGTCCTCTTGACACGACAGGCAACAATCCCTTTAAAAGCAAAAGGGGAAGCAGCCACTACAGGTCTTTAAGTTAGTTTTGTGATTATTTCTGTGGTTTTGTCTATATAGACGTTGTCATATTTAGAACCGAGCACACCTTAAACAACATACAAGGTCACAGAAAACCAGCTACCGTCTTATGAAATCAGGATACATGAGACGTCAGTCATGTCTGCCTTTACAGGAGGATATTTAAAAGCATTTATTGCCTCTAGCAGAGGTTGATGATCTTCATGTACGTTGCCAAATGTCACCATACATAAAAAAGGGAACTCCTCGGGGGAACATGCATCTGCTCAGTGACAGCAGCGATTGTTTGCAATACGAGTTATTTTATGGTCTTACAAAGTGACCTCCCCACTCATGAGAAGAGACATGCCATCCGTTCATTATATTGCCCTGTTAAATAGCACTATTGAGACTCTCACTTAATGGAGCTAGAAATGAAACATGAGGCACTCCTTCACCACCAGGCACAAGGGCATAGCAAATGACTTCTCCATGAGCCCATGTCATCACATCCCCCGCCAGTTCTCATCCAATGTTAAAGGTAAAAAGCTTTAAAACTGCCTTAGTGGCAAATGCCGTTTGAGTAACTGATATTTCTCATGGCCCTTATTTCCTGGGCTGGGCTGGGATGAGGAACGTTGTTACACAGTAGAATAAATAGCATTTCCATGTAACTATGTTATGGCTTCTGGCTGATGCACGTTGCAACAAAGTAAGGTTTCAGTCCAGGGGCAGACTAAGAACCTAAAGTGGCCCCATGTTGTAGACAGGTCCCAATTGACAGAAGGCAGGGCCAGCAATACTATAGTGCAAACTACCATCCCAGCAGAACCAAATACCACAGTGCAGCACAATATGATGCACCAAAAGCTGTCCCTCTTCTGTCCTCCTCCTCCAGTTGTCTATGGAGCAGGGGGCTTAGCAGGTGAGATGCGGGCCACCACAGTTGAATTCAGGAGGGCACGTGTGTTCGCTAGCTAGGTATATGAGCATCTGATTCTCATAACAGTAATTACAGCTGAGAGCTCATGATGTACCCAGCCATTGACAGAGAGAAGAGCTTGGGCGGCCACCCGGTCATTGGTACCACCCAGAAATTTCCCTGTGGCTTCTACAGCCAGTCCACCTCTGCGTCATGGCATTTTATGGAAAAATAAAACTGACACAAATAGTATTATGAGGGATGTAGCTATTGAGGAAGCAGAGGAAACGGCTACTACAGGTCCCAACTCAGAAGGGGCCCACCCAGGAAGAAGACTAAAAGATTTTATTGTCAGGACCCCCCTTAACAGTATTATACAATGACATTATGTACAGTGACATGACATACGGCATATATGTGTAGGAAACGGACGGAGAGGCTGCCAGGCCTGGTCTGAGAGAGTGATCTTGACTAGCCGCAGGAGTGGTGGTTGCAGGGAAGACGTTGCTGGAAGGACCCAGTAATTTCTAGTAATATGGAGTTAAATTTTTTTATATTTCATAAATTGACTGGTCTGAGTTAAAGATGCGATATATTCATACCAGTCATACTTGCTTGAACACTTTCTGGGTAGTTTTGTTACTATTGCCCTTTATGTTAATTGTCTTTGCCCAATATCTAAGGGATTGAGTTTCAGTAAGCTTGTCATATATTATCATAAATTCCTATAGTCCTGAATCTGTAGAGACTGTCTAGTATTCAGGGCAAAAATGGGCAGAGCTTATGTAAGCCTGATATGTCAGTGGGTGTCCCCAGGGAGGACTTATGTGATGCAACTACAATGTATTCTAATAATTTATTGTTAAGCACCATAAATTCCAAGGAGATATATACATATGACAAAGGGTTTCAGTACATAACATGAGATAAAAAAACAAGTACAATAAAACAAACTAAATGATTCGTACAGAGGGAGAGAGGACCCTGCTCACCTACAATTTACAAGAAATAGGGAAAGGTAGAGTGAAACATCTTTTTAAGGTTGTGTAGTGGCAGCAGGTTTATTGTAGGTTGTAATGTTCCATAAAGAGTTGGGTTGCTTTTGAGTGTTTCAAAGGCAGTGGTAGTGGATGGGATACCGTTTTCTGAAGTATAAGGGTACTTTCACATTTGCGGCATAGCTATCCGGCAGGCTGTTCCAGCGGGTGAACAGCCTGCCGGATCCCCTATGCCGCAATTACCTGTGTGCTGCCGCTCCGTCCCCATTGACTATAATCAAGCACGTCTGTGCACCGCAAAGATCGCTGGACTAAAAAGTCGGACCTGCAGTACTTTTAGTCCGGAGATCTCTGGCCGTGCACTGCCGTTCTGCACTGTAGCTCTGCCCCCCCGCCCCATTATAGGCAATGGGGACGGAGCGGCAGCACACAGGTAGTTGCGGCATGGCGGATCCGGCAGGCTGTTCACCCGCCGGAACAGCCTGGCAGATAGCTATGCCGCAAATGTGAAAGTACCCTTAGGGATGCATCAGAGACGATTAGGTGATGAGCAGACAAAAGGAGAACAAAGAAGGAGGTCCTGTGATACTGGAAATTACATATGGAGAGGTAGCGGAAGATCAGGCCACAGATTTATGGAGGGGACAGGTTATGTACAAAGGTGCAAAAGCGTTAGATGGAAGGCCACAGAGGAGGATGTAGCAATATTCTTGGCAGGAGATGGTGAGGGTATGAATGCACATTTTTAAATTAACTGAAAGTTAAAGAAAAAGCAGTTTTATGAAATGTTTTTCAGTTGTTTTTTGATTTGAAGGCACCAGTATGTGGTAAGGGCTTGGATTTGTGGTTTAATAGATGGGAAACTAAAGGTAGTGGACTTGTGAGACTGGTGAACGTGAAGAGTCATTAACTGGGGTTTCTACATGTTGAGTTTTAGAAAGTGGGAGAAGCAAGATACAGCTGATAGACACTCTGTAATTCTGGACAGCTGAGAAGAAACATCTAGGCCAGAGAGCTAAATTTGAGTGTCATCCCTGTAACTGTGGTAGTGAACGCCATTGGATTCTATGAGCTGTGCCCAACCAAGTATAAAAGAGATAGGATAGAGCCTTTAGGAAGAGCAGTATAAGATGGTGGTGAGTCTTCTGACACTGATCCTGATTTATCATGCCTTCATGCCAGAATTATGGCTTCAAAAAGTTGCAAAATAGGGCTTTTTTTTTTTTTTTTTTTAAAGAGTAGGAAAACTGAAGTAGCATTTATAGACAAAAGTGTTAGGTTTAAGGATAAGACAAATTTATCAAACAATATTCGACATTGGTGCAATGGCACACTGCAGCTAGAGCTCCGTCCTGCCACTATGCTGGATGTTAGATGAGGCATTAGTTTATATTTTGGCTAAATTATGTAAGCCACCCACCACTTCACGGTTGCCTCTATGAGTGGTCCCTAACATTAATTCTTACCTTTTATGGGCCATATCAGCCACACAAAATCCAGGGAGTGCAGGTGCAGCATGCATGCCAGATACACTCTGCTTGTAAACCCGTTTTGGTTCCAGGAGAAGTACTAGTGGGCTCAGCATGCATGTTGGTATTTGCATCCCTTGATCTGATGAACGCTGTATGGCACCAGACGGGGTTACAAGCAGAGTGTATCTGGCATGCATGCTGCACCTGCACTCCCTGGATTTTGTGTGGCTGATATGGCCCATAAAAGGTAAGAATTAATGTTAGGGACCACTCGTAGAGGCAACTGTGAAGTGGTGGGTGGCTTACATAATTTGGCCAAAATATAAACTAATGCCTCATCTAACATCCAGCATAGTGGCAGGACGGAGCTCTAGCTGCAGTGTGCCATTGCACCTTTGTTTTTACGTTTGTATGTGTATTTCACCATAGCAACGTGCACCTGCGTATTGGGTTGTGCTGACTGCAATCCCCATTTTATTCCTTTGTAGCATATATGGGAGGCGTGGTGACCTCCATGCTGTCATGCACACCTGACTAGTGAATCCGCCCTGTAGGCTGGTTTTAAAGTCAGTATAAAACTGAGTCTGCTTTATAGAACTTACCAGAAGCCATTTGGTTCCAGGAGAAGTACTAGTGGGCTCAGCATGCATGTTGGTATTTGCATCCCTTGATCTGATGAACACTGTATGGCACCAGACGGGGTTACAAGCAGAGTGTATCTGGCATGCATGCTGCACCTGCACTCCCTGGATTTTGTGTGGCTGATATGGCCCATAAAAGGTAAGAATTAATGTTAGGGACCACTCGTAGAGGCAACCGTGAAGTGGTGGGTGGCTTACATAATTTGGCCAAAATATAAACTAATGCCTCATCTAACATCCAGCATAGTGGCAGGACGGAGCTCTAGCTGCAGTGTGCCATTGTACCTTTGTTTTTACGTTTGTATGCGTATTGGGTTGTGCTGACTGCAATCCCCATAATATTCGACATTTGATAAATGTGGCATAAAGGACACCAATAGTGATGATTGAGCACTCCCTATAGAAGTCAATAGGAGAACCCGAGCATTAAACCAGACACCCCCTGCTCTGAAGAGGGGAGGGTGCCTGGTTCATAGGAAAATGTCAGAAATTGATGGAAACACCACCGAAATGGGTCGGGGACAGCATGGGAAGGATGTCTGGATGCATCTTGGACTACAATGTCGCTGCTGGGAACGATGTTGCCCGAGTTGTATGTCACTTTTACAGACTGACCATAAAACTCACAAAACCGAAGATAAAAGTGATTTTAGATGAAAAATTGTTAGGAAACCTTCTTTCCTGTATATTTACTCTTATATAAATAGCAAGTTCAGACAAAAAAATTCATGATTTTCGGAACTGGGGCTCTGACTAAGAGGGACGGCCGGTGGCTTCGATTGTGTTGACCGGACTATCATCTGATGATAATGAACTTGTAAGAGGAACGGAGTGGACGTTGAGCTAACCAGTGACCGTGTATATAAAATTGTAGGTGAGGGTCTGCTGCCGCTGTGTTAACTCTAGATAACTTCTAAGCTGATCGCACGTCCCCATGATGTTGACGATCTATCGATTTATGCTCTTTCAACTTTCAATGTTCTTTTATGCGCCTACCATGGTGATAGCAAATTCAGGTAAAAATTTTCATGATTTTAGGAACTGGGGCCATGACTAAGAGGGACAGCCGGTGGCTTCGATTGTGTTGACCGGACTATCATCTGATGATAATGAACTTGTAAGAGGAACGGAGTGGACGTTGAGCTAACCAGTGACCGTGTATATAAAATTGTAGGTGAGGGTCTGCTGCCGCTGTGTTAACTCTAGATAACTTCTAAGCTGATCGCACGTCCCCATGATGTTGACGATCTATCGATTTATGCTCTTTCAACTTTCGATGTTCTTTTATGCGCCTACCATGGTGATAGCAAATTCAGGTAAAAATTTTCATGATTTTAGGAACTGGGGCCATGACTAAGAGGGACAGCCGGTGGCTTCGATTGTGTTGACCGGACTATCATCTGATGATAGTGAACTTGTAAGAGGAACGCACGTTGAGCTGACCGTGTTAAAAATTGTAGGTGAGGGTCTGCTGCCACTTTGTTAACTCTAGATAACTTCTAAGCTAATCGCAGGTCCCCGTGATGTTGACGATCTACCGATGTCTGTTCTTTCAACTTTCGATGTTCTTTTATGCGCCTACCATGGTGACCACGAGTAATGGGGAATCAGGGTTCGCTTCCGGAGAGGGAGCCTGAGGGATGGTCACGGCTACCACTTCCAAGAAAGACAGACGGGGGCTCTCCAATTTCCCAGTACCGCCTCAGTGAGGTAGTGACGATAAATAACAATACAGGCCTCTTAAGAGAGCCTGTCATTGGAACGAGTACAACAAAAAAATTACAGGGAATGTCATGGGTATTTAGGATCAGGAAACGTTATACAGGAAGAGAGGTAAAGTATGATTGATGGCCTGCTGGTGACCCACTAAAACATTAGGGGTGAAGGTCTTCAGCTGAGCTGACCATCTAAAACATTATGGGTGAGGACCTGCGGGTGAGCTGACCATTCGAAAAATTGTATGCGAGGGCCTGCGGGTGAGCTGACCTTCAAAAACATTATTTATGCGAGTGTCTGCAGGTGAGCTGACCATTGAAAACATTATTTATGCGAGGGCCTGGGGGTGAGCTGACCATCCGAAAAATTATATGAGAAGACATATAAGCGATGGCATTATATGCGACAATTAAGCATGTAGATATGATGGACGAGGAGGATGAGAAAAGAAGGATTCAACCATATACCCTTTTTTGTGGCAGAAGAGGTGCATGGGAATACAGAGTATTCAGTACATTCTAAACAATACATTTAAAGTGCCTTGATGTTCAGTCGTGGCTTTCCTCTGGTGGAGTGGAGAAGTCAGGGGCAATCCAGGCCTTGTTCATTTTTATCTGAGTCAACCTGTCAGGATTTTCAGTTGACAGCCGGATACGCTTATCTGTTATAATGCCACCAGCAGCACTAAATACCTGCTCAGACAAAACGCTGGCGGCAGGGCAGGCCAGCACCTCCAAGGCGTAGAGCGCCAGTTCGTGCCACGTGTCCAGCTTGGACACCCAGTAGTTGTAAGGCACTGAGGGATCACTGAGGACGCTGACACGGTCTAGAAATAAGTATAGATTTGCGTCTCACTGCTCACAGCAAGCAGAGTTTGTGGAATACAGAAAATGAATGTCACTGGTATTTTTGAATTAAATATAGGCCGCACACAGTCTAGATATAAGTGTAGATTTGCGTCTCACTGCTCACAGCAAGCAGAGTTTGTGGAATACAAAAAATGTCACTAACTGTCGCCCTGACAAAAGAAAAAAAATTCCCCCAAAACAATTTTGGCTGCCTGCCACCTCTAACAATAGTCCTTAAAAGGACTGTTAGTGCTTTGAAACGTCTTCTCAATGATAATTTTTAGATGAAATTCGCCCTACACTGACTGTCCGTTCCTAACAGCAGCTCTCCCTGACTCGCAATGAGCCGAACCCACGTGACCGGGTGCTATATAGTACCCGATGACGCGTTCCAGCTAGCCAATCACTGTAATGCCAGTAGAAAACATGTCTAACGGCAATACTTACCTGCACGTTTATTGGCTGCTTAGCAAGAGCCAAACGTGCGGGGAGGAGACTCGAGCATGGCGATGCTCGAGCGGAACCGGTACTCGGCCGAGCGTGCTCGCTCAACACTAGACACTAACAAAAACTCGAGCAAAGCTGACTTCAAATATTTCCCTCATGATAAATTTCCCCAATGTTCGGGCAGTGAGACATGAGGAAATCCAGGAGAGGGCAAGTTCTGTGATGGAAAGGGATGAGAGAGTTTCAGTAGGAAGGAGTGGTCTAGTACAGTGGTCAGCAAACTGTGGCTCTTTAGCCCCTTGATATTGGCTCTTCCAGGTGCAGTCTCACATGTACAGTGCGATCGCATTTTCGTTGCCCGTGGCAAAAATCGGCAGGAGGGGGAGGACCAGGAAGCGGTGAAGGCTCTGTACTCGCCACTTCTTGGTCATCCGCTGTAGGCTGTGCAGGGCTGCGCACAGTGTGAGGCGCTCTGTGACGTCATGCTGTGCGCGCCAGTTCACAGCACAGCCGACAGCAGGAGGAACACAGAGCGAGGGTGGTGAGGAGCAGCGGCATCCAGGAGCAGGAGAGGTAAGTGCTTTTTTATTTTATAAAACTTGGGGCTGATCTGAGGCAATGGGGTGATGAGAATCATAATGGGGGAGATGAGAGGCATCATGGATGATGAGAGGCATCATAGATAATAAAGGGGATGATGATAATCATAATGGGGCATATGAGAGGCATTATGGATGATGAGAGCATCATTGATGATAATGGGGATGAAGAGAGGCATCATGGATATTAACAGGGTTGATAAGAGGCATCATGGATAATATTGGGGATGATGAGAGGCATGGGGCTCTTATCTGAGGTCTGATTGGGGGTCATTTACTTTGGGGTCTGAGCTGACGTCTGATCTGAGGGAGGTGTTATTAACATTGGGGGTCGATGTTAGTGGTTTGACCTGAGGTGTAATGAAATTTTTTTTTTTATATATTGTCCTCCTCTAAAACCTACGTGCGTCTTATAGGGTGAAACGTTGTGGAGTGAAAGATGTAGTGTCGAGGATTGAGAAAGGTATGTTCAGATGGTTAGGAATACCCTTATTAAGTTAATAACAATGTACCCTCCTATATAGTTTATGTTTAAAAAATTTGGCTCTCAGAAAAAATTAAAATCGCAGTTTTTTTGATATTTGGCTCAGTTGACTAATAAGTTTGCCCACCACTGGTCTAGTATGTTGAAGGCTGAGGGCAGATCTAGAAGGTGATTCACAGTGTAATCTTATGAGGCTTTGGCAATTAACAGATCTTTATCTTTAGTGACTTTGGTTAGGCTTTCACACCAGTATATTTTGGCTTCACGTGTGGCATATGATGGCTACATGGATCCCATGAAAGTCAAAAGAACATAAAAAATGAGAACCACAATACAAATCCATATTTATATCTTCATTGTGGGAAAATACAGATGAATGACACTGTAATACAGGGGTGGACTCGGAACGTAAAGTGGCCCTGAAAAAACCCAAACATAAGTGGCTCCTATGTTGTGAGCAGGTCTAAATTGACCTGGCAGGGTAACACAAATAAGCATGGCCAACACAAAAAGGTGGGGTCAGCAATACCACAGTGCAGCACAAAATACTGTTCCGACAGAACCAAATACCAAAGTGCAGCACAAAATAGCTGTCCTTCTGTGGTGGTACCTTCCATGTTCTGTCCTCCTCCAATTATCTGAATATGAAGGGACACAAAGCTAGCCCTACTCTCAACATGCTGCCTCTACTCGCTCTATAATGACCAGGCCTGTGCCCTGATATTTGGTCATTCATGGAAAATTTCCAGCTCACCCTTATTTTTTATGTTTAAATCACTGTGTTGGCTATGCACTTGTAGTACAACTAGTAGGTGAGGCGTTCCGGTGTAGGTAGTTACAAATTGTGTTGGGTTCCTCCCTGACCGGATTGGAGAGGGGCGGTTCCAAACCAGTGTAAGGAGTATATATACACCTGCAGGGTCGCTTCACCGACTGTTACGACTAAGGACCCCAGGGTCTGAAATGTGTTAATTTTACCGCTGTACAGTCTGTTTGTACAATTCTTGTTGCCACGTAAATAAAAGGAAGATTTTGCACTAAATATCCAAGCAGTGCCGGATATCCTTTCTATGTACCTGTGCCCTGATATGGCTGTGTCCATGCGCCATTTGTACATTAAAAAAAAATATAGTGGCCTGTGGTCTATGAAGGTCAACAGCAGGACAGGGAGCCATGAGATCACATGCCCTGCCACAGTATCCTGAGGACAGAGATACAGAGGGACCTGCGGTCATTGGCCAGGTACTCAATGCTCCCAGCAGCAAAGAGGGGGGCTTGGGCAGCCCCCTGGGAAATTTCCCTGTAAGGTCTATTGTTAGCCTGCCCCTGCTGTAGTAACACTATGAAAATGCAATGCAATCTGCAGCATGTTATAAAGCAGATTGATATATAGATTTGTAGGAAAAGATTCAGTAAAACTTGTAATTTATACATTTAAATCTCTGCTCTTGCAATGCCTAGGAGTCATGTGGGCAGTCCTGATCAGTGACTGACAGCTAACTTTGCATGACTTAGCACACATAGAGATCTGTGTCAGTAAGCACCCACACAACTCCGTTCTAAGCACAGGATAAGCAAAGGTTCAAACAAATAAATAAAAGTTTTGCTGAATCTTTTCTCATTAAACTACCGTATATATCAATCTGCTCAGATCTTCCTGCTCTATAACATGCTGCCTTAAGAGTGCATTGCGTTTTCATGTTTCCCTTTAACCTGTAGGATACCAGCACCGTACATGTACGGCGCTGGAAACGGGGTGACAAAATCCGCCTGATCAGCTGCAGGGATACGGCAGTCACTGATAGCCTGACCATTGCTGTATGCACCGGCATCTGTGAAAACACTGACGCCGACGCATTAACCCTTGCTGACCGCGGCATGTGCGGTATCCTGCCGGGTGTTGGGTGTCCATCAGGTCCCCGCGCTCCTGTGACGGGGACCTGATGGGTTGGAAGGCAGCCTGATGGCTTCCTTAGGCATCGTGGCTGCCATCCGTGTCAGCCTGTGAGATCCAGCCCTCTGGATCTCACAGGCAGGAAGCTGTAAGTGTATTACAGTGTGTACTACACTTACAGCCAATGCATTACAATACAGAAGTATTGTAATGCATTGTAAAGGGGATCAGACCCCCAAAAGTTAGTCCCAGAGTGGTACAAAAAATAAAGTGAAAAAAGAAGTAATAAAAATAAAGTTTTTCAAAAAAATTAAAAGTTTCAAGTAAAAAAAAGTGTCCTTTTCCCAAAATAAAGTTAAAAAAAAGGTAAAAAGAGAAAAGTAGACATATTAGGTATCGCTGCATCCACATCGACCGGCTCTATAAAAACATCACCTCGTCAGGTGAACGCCATAAAAAAAATTAAAATAAAAACAATGCCAAAACAACCATTTTCTGGTCACCTTGCCTTACAAAAAGTGTAATACCAAGTGATCAAAAAGTTGTATTTAGCCCAAAATGGTACCAATCAAGCGTCTCATCCCCCCAAAAAATTTGACCCTACCTAAGACAATCGGCCAAAAAAATAAAAAAAACTATGGCTCTCAGAAAGTGGCAACACAAAAACAAGATTTTATTCTGTTCAAAAAGGCTTTCACTGTGTAAAACCTAACAAAAATAAAAATGATAGACATATTAGGTATCGCCGCGTCCTTAAACTGTTCTATAAAAATATCACATTATATGCCCCCTCGGGCAAAAGCTGTAAAAACAAACAAAAAAAAAAACTATGCTTCACAAAAAGTGTAATACCAAGCGATCAAAAAAATCTCATGTTCCCCAAAATGGTACCAATGAAAACATCACCTCATTACGCAAAAAAGGAGTCCCCACATAAGACAATCACTTAATGCCTTTAAGTGAAACATTATCCACCTATACTCAAGAGTACCTTCCATTTTATATGGAAGTACACATCATCTTAAGGCCTCATGCACATGGCCGTTCCGTGCATTGGGGACCACAATTTGCGGTCCCCAATGCACGGGCAATGTCCATGCGGCGGCCAGGACGGATCGAGACCCATTCAACTTTGAATGGGTCCGTGATCCGTCCGCAGCGCAAAAAATATAGAACATGTTTTGCGGTGTGAAGGCACGGACAGAAACACCATGAAAGCACTCTATATTCCTCCCGGGGGGTTTCTGTGCCTCCGTTCCGCACCGCAGCTCCGGATTGCGGACCCATTCAAGTGAATGGGCCTGCATCCGTGATGCGGGAAGCACACAGCTGGTGCCCGCATATTGCGGACCCGCTGTTTGCGTGCCGCAATACGGCCACGGCCGGGCAACATCCGTGTGCATGAGGCCTAATGGGACCTATGGATAGGTCATCAGTATCTGATTGGTAGGGGTCTGCCACCCAAAAACGCCAGCGATCAGCTGTTTGAGAAGGCACCAGCGCTCTCAGTAGTGTTGTGGCCGTCTCCAGCTTTGCCTAGGCCGTGTGACGTCACGTTCATCAGTCAAACGACCTAGGCGCAGCTCAGCCCCATTGAAGTGAATGAACTGAGCTAACAAGCACAGCCACTGTACAATGTACAGCGCTGTGCTTCGTGAGCTGAGAGAAGGCCGCAGAGCTCCTTTGTGTGCCGATGCCTTCTCAAACAGCTGATCGGCAGGGGTTCCGAGTGTCAGATCCTCACCGATCAGATACTGATGTCCTATCGTCTGATGTCAGAAAACCTAATTAATACACAGGTATTCTTAGTCAGAAGCATTGCTTCTAGAGCAGTGTTTCCCAACCAGTGTGCCTCCAGCTGTTGCAAAACTACAACTCCCAGCATTCCCGCACAGCCAAAAGCTGTCCGGGCATGCTGGGAGTTGTAGTTTTGCAAGAGCTGGGGGCACACTGGTTGGGAAACACTGTTCTAGAGGCATTCCATAGTTGATCAGGTTAAAAAAAAACACACAGGTCCAACCTATAATACTACCGTGTTGTTTCAGAGTAAAGCAAAATAAACCCATATAAGGTGGATGCCAGTTGCCCAATATCAGTGGAAAGATTCCTTCCAAACTCTAAAAGTGAATATCAGAATAAATCTCTGGATCAATGGCCCATCTCCAGAAATCTATTACTCATAAGAGAGGCCTCTCTTGAACAATGTTTGATGCATGATCCATCACAGCTTTTTGTGGCAGAGGATTCCATGGTTTCATTGCTTCACTGTATGTTCAAGAAGCATGTGCCCTAAAATGGCTTTTGAGAGGTGATACAGTATAGGAAGCTCATTGTGTGATCCACCTAGACACTGTAAGGGTACTGACACATTGGTTTTTTTATTGAGCGTTTTTCAGTTTGCAAAAAATGCTATGAAGTGGTTTGTTTGTTTTTTGGGTAGGGGCACAAAGACACAGGGTTGGTTTATGGTGCAAAAGTATATAGGGCAAGTGCCCTGTTGTAGAGTACACTTTAGAGCACTTTTGCGCCATAAACTAACCCAGGGCCTTTGTGCCCCTACCCAAGCTGTAGACCCGGTGCCGCCCATCCAGTATTCTGAAGACGGCTTTGTGGCCAAAAACGTTCAGTTGTGATTATTTACTGGAATACCCACCTTAATCTCCCTGGCAGTACGATATCTTCATTCATTTTGTGCCCGGAGCTGTATAATCTTCCGGAGCTGCGGCCAGAATTTCGTGCTGCGCTCCAGAAATGCAGATCCGGACAGCACACTGTGTGCTGTCCACATCCATCCCTGCGCCGTTCAAATTAAGTCATGGTAATCCCGAGTGTGGCTCGGGGTTACCGCTGCTTGCAGTGTAACGTAACCCCGAGCCACACTCGGGATTACCGCTAAGGAGGTTAATATATTAATACAGCACGCAAAGCAACACAGGAGTTTTTTTTTATTTATGGAGTTGGCTTGGGAACCATATCCTGAGATCCACAACACCAAAATTGGTGTGCCGTCTAACCTCTATGCAAAGGGGGAAAAAGTCAGGAAAATGACACTTCAAGAACATTTGTAGGATGTTATATAATTTACTATTGGCTGATTCTGACTGCAGTGACATCCCATTATAGCACCTGTGACCTCTGAAGCCAGTGATTGGCCACAGTGGTCACTGGACCAAACCACATCCGATCCTGCGAGGACCAGAATTACTTTCACACTTTCATTGTGAGGATCCGGCAGGCAGTTCCGTCGCTGGAACTGCCTGCCGGACCCGGCAATCTGTATGCGGACAGCATTTGTAGACAGATCCGGATCCGTCTCACAAATGCATTGCAATAACGGATCAGTCTCTCCGGTGTCATCCGGAAAAACTGATCCGTTATATTTTTTTACATTTTTAAAGGTCTGCGCATGCCGGAAAAGAATAACGCTTGTGTGAAAGTACCCTTAGCGGGAAGTGAGCCGTGATACTGGAACCGCAGGGCTGTGGATGGCCCCTAGCCTGGTCAGCCTACTTTTTTTTTTTCAATTGTGTAAAATGTTTGAAAAAATAAAGGAACCACTATTTTGGATGTGTGTAAATGGAAGGAATTGCTTTTGTCCAATTAAGTGCAGCCTGGTCTGGGCAATATATTTTAAAAATGTAATGGAGCAGACATATTGCCTTAAGCAAATGTTCAGCACTCAGCCTCCTATAATGAAATTTATAAATGAGAAGAAAAAAAATCAGCTATCCCCCAACCATTATTTAATCAGCGGAAAAGCCTTTGTTATGTTTTCATAAAAAGCAGAACATTGCACTTTCCTTGCAGTCCACCCGAACACAGATGGAGAAGTCATAAAACCTTAATGGCATTAGTCGGTAATATGATGACCATATAAAAAACGTTGTCCTATATTTTACACCATAATAGTCTTCATTTTGTCTGTACCAACAAAATAGGTCTACAGATCAGACAGGTCTAGTTCAGCGCAGTCATTCTGGTTCAAGACCTTCGGTAAGAGATGAAGACCATGGTAGGACTTGCATAAAATTAATGAAAAATATGTATATTCTTCATTAGCAGTCACAAAGCAGAGAAAGACATATTTCATGGAGTGGTCCACCACCAGTGCTTCTGATATTTATAGAGCCCTTTACAGCCTAGAATGATTTTCTGATGAAGGTCCAAAGCCATAACCGCATCTAGCTGACTTCATAGGGCCTGTTTATTCTGGTCTCTGTTCCACTCCTCATATATGGTTCTCGTCAAGGCTCTTATTATCAGTATTGTCAGTAATATCCATCTCTTAGGTTCTTTGCATCTAGATTATCTGTTCCTTCATTGTGTGCGAGTTCCAGATCATCTGCATTGTCTGTTTCACCACCATGTTCCTCCTACCAAATAGAACAGAGCAAAATGTTAGACTTTGCAAAGATGGTGAGAAAATTTGTCAATGGACTAAGTAAGAACGGGATAAAATGTAAAGTTCAAACCAAAAGGATACCATAGATAGTTTAGATACAATAGATAAAGTAGATAAGATAGATTTGCAATTCTCAATTTTGAAATTTGTCAAAACACAATAGGTTTACCGCATCATGTATATGATTTTATTTAAGCATGTTTAAAAGATGTACTGCAAATATATAAAAAAAAAAAACACTCTACAAACCCAATATCTCCAACCTGATTGTAATACCTCATCCTGCAAAGTCCTACTGCTACCATTTACGGATCCGGCAGACCACTCAAAAGAACAAGCTCTGTTCTTTCTGCTTTCCCATACTGAACCATACTATGATAACGTAGGTCAGAATACTCTTAATAGCAACTTGATAAGATGTCTGCAAAGTCTCAATACTAACCCCACATTTCACCAACATCATTAAAATGGAAATATGCTGCTGGGCCTGCTCTACAGTGGCATATGAGATGGCAGACCATATAAGATCCTCAGAGATGCCTAGAAGTTTAACCCCCTAAATGTTTTGCCCCAGTCCAGCTCCAGGAGTAGGAAAAGACTCCTGAATGGTAGTAGCTAGAAGCATGCAATTGTTGATTGAAAGCTGACATTCCAAGCTTTCAGAGAATACCAGAATGACAGCAATATGTTCAGTACAGGAGAAGATATTACTGATAGAAATTGGGATGCTGTGACTGTGAAAGTGAAAGTAAAAACAGGTTTTACCCGTGATTATTCCCATCTTGATTTCTAACAGTGATTTCTCCTCTGTTGCTTGCACTTTAGTTGTTTAGCTTTCAGACAAGACCAGTTGCATGTTTCTAGCTGCCACCATTTAGGAGATAGCAGCATCTAAAGCAGCCCTCCCCCTCCAGTTAGCTACTTTTCCCACTACCCGAGCTGGACTCCAGCAAAACAGTTAGGTGGTTAAAGGAGTTATTTAAACCTGAAAAACCACCTACAAGGCCTGGGCCCAGACACCTGTGTCCTTCCGGATCCTTCCACGGCCGTTGCTGCATTTCCCCGGCGTGCTGATCACAATATCCATTGACGGGCAGGAGTGGGGGGCTATGGGGTGCAGCCAATAGCAGGCTGTGCCGCTGACCTGTTCTCCCAGCGTCGTAATTGGGCAGGTTACCATCGTGGCCTGCTATTGGCTACACCCCCATGCTCCCTTCCCCCTGTTGACGGATGTTGTGATCAGCACGCTAAAGAGATGCAGCGACGGCTGTGGAGGGATCTGGAAGGACAATGGCATCGGGGACCAGGTCAGTATTCTCTGTATGAGGGGCATGGGCATTGTGGGTGGGTTTCGATAACCTCATTAACCCATTAATTACCACCAATACACCTTTTTGCGGCGGTCACTAAGGGCCCCAGTCTAGGCGCTGCATGGGTCCCCGGCTCTCACATGAGACCCGCGGCCCTGCTCTAACAGCCCGGATGGGCAGGAGTGCCGATCTGGGCTGTTTAACATTTTGCATGCAGCAGGCAATGTAAAGAGCTGACAGAGGGAGCAGACTCCCTCTTTCTCCCACCGGTACCCCGCAAATGTGCCAATGTGTGTTAAGGCTGCCTGGGGTCTGATGTAGGCCCCAGACCAGCCTTGAATAATTTCCAGCAGGCTGCGCCTCTCTGGCACAGCCTGCTGGTTAATGTCAGAATAGCATTGCAATTAAAATGCAATGCACTATAGGGATAGTGCATTGTATTTTAAAAGTAATCAAAAAGCTGTCTGTTATAGTCCCCTTGTGGGGGAAAAAACAAAACAAAAACAAAAACATTTATTCAATTAAAAAATCCCATTAAAAAAATTACACTTTTTTTCCATAGAAAATACGTTTTTCGATTAAAAGAATTGCAAAAAAAAAAATCTTCCCCATATGTTTAGTATTGGGACATCCGTAACGACCCGGACTACATAAATATAATGTAAATGGTGCACGCCGTAAAAAATAAATAAAATTGAAAACAAAGACAGAATTGCTAAAGTGCTATTTACTCCAAAATGATACCAATGAAAAATACAAGTCGTCCCCCAAAAATCAAGCCCTCACACAACTCCATATAAAGAAAAAAAAAAAAAAAAAGTTATGGGTCTTGGGAAGTGGCAATGCAAAAACATTTTTTTTTCTTTAAAAAAAAGGGGGTTTTTATTGCAAAAAAGTAGTAAAAAGTAAAAATAAAAACTGTGTATTTGGTATCACTGTAATCGTTCTAAACCAGAGAATAAAGATGTTATGTTATTGATACCGAAAAATGAACGCCATAAAATTTATAATGTAAAACGCAGTGGCAGTATTGCTGTTTTCCCCATCTTCCTCCCAGAAAGAGTTATTAAAAGTTAATTAGAAAGTTATTTGTACCCCAAAATGGCGCCATTAAAACTACAACTTGTCCCGCAAAAAACAAGTCCTCATAAAGCTATGTAGACGGAAAAATAAAAAAAAGTTATAGCTCTTGGAACGCGACGATGAAAAAAGGAAGAAAAACGCTTGTTCAGTAAGGCCAAAAACAGGCTGGTCACTAAGGGGTTAAATTCTTTCTGAACCTGTACTTGATTCCCCCCAACCTAAGCCAGAAATGATTACATGATTTTCTACTGAAATCAATAACCATCTCTTTAGTTTTTTCCACATTCAGGAACAAATTGTTCTGCCTAGACAACCTCTCCAGACGTTTTCTGTCAATAGACAGTCTCATCCTCGTTCATAAGCAGTCCATTCAACGTCATATCAGCGCAGTGCTGCCCAAGTAACAAAACAGACAATCTTTATTAACTCAAATAAATATTAAAATAGTAAATGGCAATGGCAGACACATTGCCCAAGCCTCTCCAACTTTGCTACCAGCTATGCGCATAGCCAAAGCTATAGCATGTTCTGTAGTTCTACCCTCCCTATAAAAGGTGCCCATGTGCTGTCAGAAGAGAGGAGAAGGCCACTTTCAGACACTTCTGGTGGTGGTTTATTTCCAGGGAGAACAAAACATTTGGGCGCCGAAACTGGAGAATCTGTAGCCCCCATACAAATTAGATAATTGCATTGTCCCGCCAAAAATGTAGTATGTGTACCGTCAGTGTTTGGTCAGTGATTGACGTGTGAATAAGGCTGTAAAGAGGTTCTCTGGGAACAAGGAGGTCCATCTACATTTTGCCTAAAGGGGTTCTCCAGGAATAGGGACATTTTATCTAATGCCTGCACCCTGTCTCCTGAAATAGAAGATTTATACTTACTTGTTTCAAGCTGCTCTAGTCCTCTACGCCACCCATGCTGTGTTCATATTCTTGTCCCCATAGTGTTTACATAGGTGGTGCATGGGTATGATCAATAACTGGCTTCAGCAATGACATGCTGCTTGTGGCCACATCACTGCCGAAGCCAGTTATTAGCTGCAGAGGAGCATGTGATCAAACCCATGCACCGCCTATGCATCGCAGAGGACCAGAGCATCTTGGAGCAGGCAAGTATGAACCTTCTGCTTCAGGCATTAGATAAAATATCCCTATTCCTGGAGAACCCCTTTAGGCAAAATAAAGATGGTCCTCCTTGACCCACCAGTATCTTAGTAAAAGGTGGGAGAGAACTAACTTCTCAAAATATTTCATCACCTTGATTTTGAAGGAGTATCTCCCATCTCAGACATAGGACATGCCATAAATGCAGAAAAATACTGTTCTATGCCGTTTCCGTAACTCTCATATAAGCAAAACCCATGAATGTCATCGAGAGATTTACGGCGATCTCACGGAGAGGAAGGAGGAGATTCAGCGGACGCAGGCGGTGCTGGGCTCCTTCACAGGGGGCGTGGCTGGGCACCAGAACGGTTAGTACAGCCCCTTGGGCACCTTCACAAGTGAATTTACATATCAATAAAATAATTTTTTAAACAAAATAAAAGCACACAGAACTGTGGGACAGGTATACTGCGGACATGCTAGCGGCGATCTAGCAGTGCATGTCCGCAGCTCTATAGGGTAACATTAGGTGACAGAATCCCTTTAAAGCCACCAGATTGTAATCCAATGAGACAGAAGATGCCTGACACATTAACCTTGATGACAGGAACAAATGATTGAATCAATAACATGTTTGTTAAACAGATTTACACATTATTCTCAGTTACCCGAAAGGACATCTCTGCTGCCATAACCGCCATCGTTGAACTGACATCAACACCCTGCTTCTCAAATCTTCAATACAATTCATTTTATTGCTCCACTAATTCTTCAGTCAGTGAGATCAAAGATCTAGCATTCCCCTTCCAAGCTGTTAATTGCCTCATCCCTTTCCACTATCCAGAAGAACTGCTACTCAGCATCCTGATACCTCATTGCACAGTCTGACTTTTCCCATACAAAAAAACATTAACTGCCTAGCGGTCACATTAACCCCTTCTAGTTTTCGCCCTCCTGCCCAGGCCATTTTTTTTAAATCTGACAAGTGTCACTTCATGTGGTAATAACTTTGGAACACTTTTACTTATCCAAGTCATTCTGAGATCGTTTTCTTGTGACACATTGTACTTCATGACAGTGGTAAATTTGAGTCCATATATTTCACCTTTATTTATAAAAATAAATCCAAAATTTACCTGAAAATTTAGAAAAATTCGCCATTATCAAAATTTCAATTTCTCTGCTTTTAAAACAGAAAGGGATACCTCATAAAATATTTATTACTTAACATTCCCCATATGTCTACTTTATGTTGGCATCATTTTGTAAATGTCAATTAATTTTTTTTAGGACGTTAGAAGGCTTAGAATTTTAGAAGCAATTCTTAACATTTGTAACAAAATTTCCAAAACCCACTTTTTAAGAACCAGTTCAGGCTCCCCCCATAAATAACCCTATTGTAGAAACTACACCCCTCAAGTTACTCAGAACGGATTTTACAAACTTGGTTAACCCTTTAGGTCAGGGATGGCTAACCTGAGGCTCTCCAGCTGTTGTAAAACTACAACTCCCAGGATGCCCACACTGCCTACAGCAGGGTATGGTGAGAGTTGTAGTTTTACAGCAGCTGGAGAGCCGCAGGTTGACCATCCCTGCTTTAGGTATTCCACAAGAATTAAAGGAAAATGGAGATTAAATTCCTAAGTTTCACTTTTCTGGCAGATTTTCCATTTTAATCCATTTTTTTCTTTAACACATCGAGGGTTAACAGCCAAACAAAACTCAATATATATTACCCGGACTCTGCGCTTTATTGGTACTATTTTGGGGTACATATGATTTCTGATAGCTCTATATTACTTTTTTTGTGAGGCAAGGTAACCATTTTTATTTTTTGTTTTTTACAACGTTCATCTGACAGGTTAGATCATGTGCTATTTTTATAGAGCAGGTTGTTACGGACGCAATGATATCAAATATGTCTACTTTCTTTGTTTGTTTAAGTTTTACATAAAGCATTTTTTAAAAAAATTATGTTTTTGTGTCTCCATTTTCTGAACGCAATATTTTTTTATTTTTCCGCCGATCGTTTTGTGCATCGGCTCGTTTTTTGCAGGAAGAGTGGACGTTTTTATTGGTACCATTTATGGGTACATATGATTTTTTGATCATGCATTATTACACTTTATGGGGCAAGGTGACCAAAAAATAAGTTGTTTTGGCACAGTTTTTAATTATTTTTACAGTGTTCACCTGAGGGGTTAGGTCATGTGATATTTTTATAGAGCAGGTCATTACGGACGTGGCAATACATAATATGTACTTTTTCTTATTTATTCAAGTTTTACACAATAGAAATAAAAAAAAGCCATAGATTTTCTTATTTTTTTGGCCAACTGTCTTAGGTAGGGTCTCATTTTTTGGGGTCGTCATATGCCTTTTTGATTGCTTGGTTTTGCACTTTTTGTGATGCAAGGTGACAAAAATTGCCTTTTTTTGACAGTTTTTATTTTAATTTTCTTTATGGTGTTTATCAGACAAGGTGGATCATGTGATATATTTATAGAGCCAGTCATAATAGACGTGGCGATACCTAATATGTGTGTTGTTTTTTCTTTTTTTTTAATTATAAAATCAGGGGAAAAGGGCTTTTTTTTTTTTTCTTTTTTTTCCTCACTTGAAACTTTACTTCTGTCCCACTCTGGGACTGATCCCTTCTGAAATGCATTACAATACATCTGTATTGTAATGCATTGCCTGTTAGTTTATTACACTGAGTAATACAGTAACAGGTTGCCTAGGAACGATGCCTTGCAATGCATTGGGCAGCCTCAACAAGGCATCGGGCTGCCTTCTGACCCATCGGGGACCCGCCACGGCAGAGCAGGGACCCGATGGGCTCCCACACCCGCCGCAAATACTTTCTATGCCGCGGTCAACACGGACCATGGCATAGAAGGTGTTAATCCGCCGGCTACAGCAGGGGTCCGCTATCAGCATGACATAATAGTACGTCAAAAAGCAGCTAGTCACCTGCCGCAATGACGTACAATTACGTTGTGTCGGGAAGGAGTTAAGGCTCATGCACACAAACAAATTTTTTTCCCCCGTGTCCATTCTGGTTTTTTTTTTTTTTTGTGGACCATACGCGGAACCATTCATTTCAATGGGTCCGCAAAAAAAACCTTAAGTTACTCCGTGTGCATTCTGTTTCTGTATGTCCGTTCCACAAAATAAATAGAACGTGTCCTATTAAAAGTCCACATTACGGACAAGGATAGGACTGTTCTATTAGGGGCAAGCTGTTCCGTTCCACAAAATACAGAACGCACAAAGACGTCATCCGTATTTTTTGCAGATCAGTGTTTTGCGGACTGCAAAATACATACAGTTGTGTGCATGAGCCCTAAAATTGGAAAAGCCTCCTAAGGATTTTACTTTTATTGTAGCTTTTGAATGTATGTCTCAAATAAATATAGGTGCTGCACAACCGAGATGCCATAAGTGATATAACTCCTTAGAGACTTAACTAATTTTATCCTTAATTGGGTTTTTGGACTTTAACTGTGAACTCCAGCCTGCTATCCCTACTGAAAAAAAATTCTATGTGCTCCCTGCCATTCTGTTCTAACTCCACAGGTTCCTGGACCCCTTTAGCGGTCTTCTGGTCTCTGTTCTATAAACTTCTGCACGCATGGGATCAGGTGCACCACTGCAGCCAATGAATGGCCTCAGTGCTGTTTTGTCCCCAAGCAACACGTCACTGCTGGGTCATGTCACTGCTAAGGCCCATCATTAGCTGCAATGTCGTACATGAAATCCAGAAGATTACAGCACAGGGACCTGGAACAGAGTTGCTAGGTATGATTTATCCAATCGGTACAGGTAATGTCTAAACCCACAATGGGACTTAATGGAGATCTGTTAGCCTCTTCTCCCTCCACCTCCCCTCCTCTTCCAAACAGGCTGAAGTAAGAGCTGAAAGAACAGTATTCACATCCCTCACTTCAACCTGTTCAGGCTAGATTGCAACTAGAGGTGCTATCTTGGTCTTGAAAAACCAATACTTTAGCTGTATTGTCACTGGTTGGAAGAGTCCTCAGAAGTGCCCCCCCTGTGCAGTTACGTAGCCTGACCAGGACTCTTACCCTAGGTACACACCTAAGCGTTTTTCAGCGCGTTCAAACGCGCTGTAAAAGGCACATGTGGAAAGCCATGCTTCCCTATGGGCATGGTTCACATTTGGGCGTTTTACAGCGCGTTTGAACGCGCTGAAAAACGCCAAACGCTGTCGCTTCAGCATGAGCTTCTTTGGGGCGTTTTAACGCGCCTATGGGTCATGCTAAAATAGGGGTGAAGCACTGAATCGCGCGTATGATGCGCGTTTCTTAGTTACAAAAACGCGCATCCAAAATCGCGCGAAAAACGCGCGTCATACGCACGATTCAGAAATGCCTAGGTGTGTTCCCAGCCTTAACCATGTTGTTCTTTTCTGCTCGAGCTGATCAGTGGTGTTGTTAAATTATATTTAGCCTTTTGCAGCAGATCAACAGCTCCCACGGGGAGTTCTAAAGCTCTTTCTCTCAACACAAAACCTCGCCTTTTACCCATGGTTTTAAATATGGATCAATCTTCACAGGGAAGCACAGTCTGCTTCAGTGTTTGTCTAAGAATTTAAACAAAATACATGTGCCATAAATATAGTATACTGTAGCGTATGCTACAGTCCCAGTTTTCATGTAAATGAATGAGAGTTTGTCACAGCTCCTCCAAACAAAAATCTCTGAATGATATATTACGCCGTAACTATATGGATATTTGTAATGGTTTCCCATTTTAGAATGTTTAGGGCATACCCAGAAGATACAGAATTGGGACACACCTCTTAATCATTTCATTCAGTCCTATTGTCACAGGTCTATAAAATCCAGCCCCCTAGTCCTGCAGTCTGCCTTTACAAAGATTTGAGCGTATTGATTTCCAGCATGGTACTGTATTAGGATGTCACCACTGCAACAAGTCACTTCATGATATTTCTATCCTCTTAGATATTCCATCATTAACCGTGAGTGGTATTGTTGCAAAGTGGAAGTGTTTAGAAACCACAGCAAGTCATCCACAAAGTGGAGACCATGTATAGTTGCAGATCAGAGTCATCAAATGCTGAGGCACATAGTTGCCAGGGTTGCCAACTCTCTAGTGACTGAATAACTGCAGAACTCTAAACCTATTCTGACAAAGCCTTACATCACCAAGCACAATGCCAAGTGTTGGATGGAGTTGTGTAACGCACACTGCCACTGGACTCTGGAGCAGTAGAAATGTGTTCTGTAAAGTGACAAATCATACTTCTCTATCTGGCAGAGATTAAAGAGTCTGGGGTTGGTGAATGCCAGGAGATTGTTCCCTGCCTGACTGCATTGTGCCAACTGTAAAGGTTGGTGGAGGTGAGAGGATGGTGTGGGGTTGTTTTCCAGGAGTTGGCCCTGGCCCCTTGATGGGAAATTTTAAAGCTTTAGCATGCAAAGACATTTTGGACAGTTGTATACTTCCAATTTTGTGGGAACAGTTTGGTATAGGCCCTTTTCCGTTCCAGCATGACTGTGCCCCAGAGCACAAAGCTAGGTCCATAAAGACATGGCTGGGTGAGTTTGGTGTAGAAGAACTTGAGCCCTGACTTTAACCAGCAGTAGTCGGGTACAGGGTAGTTCGGTTCATGATCACTGTAGAGAGACCAGTGTCACAGTCATGATCTACCCGACTACTTTACAAGATGGCTAAGGCCAGCAATTGGCTGCAGTGATCACGTGGGGTATTTGGGGACATCATGGAATGCCAAAAACTAACTCTGGGGGGCACAAGCGGTGGGGATCGGGCAGGTGAATAAGGCTTTTTTTTGTTTCTTCAAAGCACCTCCAGCTGTTATGTAGATCTTTAAGTTTCAAACATTTGTGCTGAATTTTTATTTCACAAATAGTGGCACAGGCTGCTACACCTTATACCCCACTCAAGAGATAGCATTGTTTTAACAGAAAAAAGGAAAACTTAGCCAATGAAAAAAATGTCCTTAAAGATAAACAACAATAGTAAAAAGTACCATGGGTTCATATAGGCAAGTATCTGTACACATGCAGCAATGTATCACAAAGTACAACAACAACAAAAAAAAAAAGATGACAAGACTCAACCATTATGTTTTAACCAGATGTTCCAGACCAGGGATCCCAACATAATCAATCCAGGGCTGCCAGGTGAGCAAATACTGATCCATGGAATCGGAGAGTTGAAATTCTGGATCAAGTGAAAATCATGTCCCTCTGGATTATTATATTTCACTAAATTTCTTAACACCTGCCAATATTCTTAGTGATAACAATTAATGAATTATGTACATAGTTTATTGCTTGTTTTATATTTAAAATTTTTTTGTGAAATAAGACAAAAAATAATCCAGGAGAACAATCTTTCCTTGATACGATTTCTTTTTCCATATATCATCATCATCTGATGGACTCTCTGTTTAACCAACTGAAAAGATACTGTGGTTTGCAACTAGATGTAATATGTATTTTATTGTAGCTACCATGTACATGTATTGGGCAAATTTATGTTGTTGTTTATGCCAACCAGGGGGTTGATTCCATAAAAGTAAAACAGAAGGAGCTGTGGACTAGAAAACGGCTACAAGTTGAGTCTAACATAAATAGTTATAAGAACCCATCATCTCCTAGACTCACCGAAAGCATAATGTGGAAGAATACAGATAAATTTTATGAATCCACTACATAAGTGCGATGAAGGATTTTTATAAAACTCAGTGACAACTCAGTGAAAACAGTGACAATATTCATATAGATATATTGATATAGATATATTATAGCAGAGGATCAGGACAGAGGATATAATGTCTTCTAATTATTGTGTTTTTTTTATTAAGTCCTCTAAATTCCATTTTCACCAAAAATATTTAGATTTCATGTTGAGCATTCACCCTACTTATTACTACTGCTTGACGAGGCAGATTTAGGCAGGGCATGAGATTTTTCTCGGATAAGTGTCTTATGGTCGCTTGTATTATTGATTTATACAAAGTTGTATGAAAAGCTAGAAACCATTTAAATAAAATCTGTCACCAGCAACCTCCCCATCAAACTGTTTTCATAGCCCGACAGGTGTGGTTCACCTAATTAAAATGCTGTTTTTCTTTTGTTGATCCGAGGCTCCATTCCCGAGTTATTATACTTTTTTTTATTTTATGCAAATTAGGTCTTTGGTGCAATGAAGACATCACCCTTGCTCTTGTTGCAACCACAGCTGGTGAAATTCCCTTTAATACAAACTTCTAGGTGCCTGCAGCCACCACTTGAGGGAGCTATTGAGCTTACTGCATGCTGTGTTATTATTGAGGTCAATGTAACATAATACAGTAAGCTCCCTCTAGTGGTGGCTGCACGCAAACTGAATTCTATCATTTCACTGAATAGCGCAAGGCACTGGATGTATGCATAAGAAAAACTGAACCTCAAACACTATTCAAATAAATAAATAAATCACTGCCTAAAAATTATTTAAAGGGTTTCTGTCATCAACTTTTGACATTATAAGCTGTCTGACATTAGGTATGTGCTAATGTCAGAGCAGCTTGATAATGTCTTTTTTATAAAAATCGGATGTATATTTAGGCAGAAAAACTTACTTTTATAATATGTAAATTAGCCACTAGGAGCAGGGGGGGCGTTGCCCTGCTCCTAGCGGCTCCGTCCGGCAACCTGCTGGCACGCCCCTTCTTAGTTTGATTGACAGTGCGGGGAAGCGATTCTCCTGCACTGTCTTCTTCTGAAATCCCGCGCCTGCGCCGCCGCTCTGTATTCGGGCGCAGGCGCGGTGAGCAGAGGACAGCAGGCACCAGCGTCCTCTGCTCACCGCGCGGCGGCGCAGGCGCGGGATTTCAGAAGAAGACAGTGCAGGAGAATCGCTTCCCCGCACTGTCAATCAAACTAAGAAGGGGCGTGCCAGCAGGTTGCCGGACGGAGCCGCTAGGAGTAGGGCAACGCCCCCCCTGCTCCTAGTGGCTAATTTACATATTATAAAAGTAAGTTTTTCTGCCTAAATATACATCCGATTTTTATAAAAAAGACATTATCAAGCTGGTCTGACATTAGCACATAGCTAATGTCAGACAGCTTATAATGTCAAAAGTTGATGACAGAAACCCTTTAATACAAAAAAAGGAAATTCACATTAAAGGGTTGTGCAAGCACAATATCCCGAGGATAGGTCATCAATATCTGATTAACGGGGGTGTAACACCCAGCACCTCCGCCGATCAGCTATTTGAAGTGGAGGTGGCACTCCATGCAAGTGCTGCTTTCTATTCATTACACTACCCATAGTCTCTGAGATGACGGCCAGTGTAATGATGGGAAGTATCGTTCGGAAGAAGCCGAAACATTGCAAATTTTTGGTATGCTGTGAAGTCTTCAATAAAGATGAAGTAATGGGAGATGCTGCCACTGCTATTTGATTTCTATGTATTTTCTGGCTGATTGGATCCACGGCTGGTGCGGGGCTGTTGCATCTTTCCACTAGGACTACGGACCGGTGTGTGATGTTCCTGCACTACTTGTTTTACTATCCAGAGGATAGGTCATCAATAAATACTGCCTGCACAACCCCTTTAAGCTTGTGCTGTAAATGATAAAATTGTAATAAATGGCAGCTGTAGCTCCGCTTTAAAAATAGATTAAAAAAATGTTTGTCACAATCTGAGAATAATTACTGACTTGGTTGGGCTGCACCACATAATCACATATTTAAGGTTGGCCATTTGTCGCATTGTTGAGTTACAATTACTTAACAGAATGGGCCTTGTGACGGCAGCACAGCCAGGAGCCGAGCACGCTGGCAATTTGACATGCCTCAATAAATAAATGGCTCTATTGTTCCCTCTCTAGCAAAGGAAGTCACAAAGTGGAATTTTAAATCACATTCCCTACCCACCCATAAATGTTATTCCCGCTATCAATGTGGCCAGATTCTGCCAAAAGTATATTTAGACGTACAGCGAGAAAACAGACACGTGTAATGATAGGAACTGTAAAAGCAGCATTTTATAGCCTTGTAAAACTGAGTAACAACACAGAAGCTTCGTCTTTAAGAGCAGTCAAAAATAGCCTCACGACATCCAATATAAGAGAAGTAAATGAGTCCTGACAGATCTGCACCTCTTGCAGGATGGGTGGGAGGTTCAAGAGTTTTATTGCTGCAATTTCTTCAATTATAACTTTGACTAATTAGAGAAAAATTAGTTTGGGAGAAAATGTCCTTGAGAACAATAGAATATAAGTGGATAAGAGACAATGTAATATCAAAAAGGTCTTTCAGTGAAAACATAACTTTACAAAACTTAAAGGGTTTCTGTCATCAGGTTTACACATTATAAGCTGTCTGACATTAGCTATGTGCTAATGTCAGAGCAGCTTGATAATGTGTTTTTTATGTAAATCCGAGTTATATTTATGCTAAAAAAACGTATTTTTATAATATGTAAATTAGCCTCTAGGAGCAGGGGGGCGTTGCCCTGCTCCTAGAGACCCCGTGCGTTAACCTGCTGCCACGCCCCTTCTTTCCTTGATTGACAGTGCCGGGCAGCGATCCTCTGCTGCCTCCGGCACTGTCTCCTTGCGAAGACATTCGCTCTGTATTCGGCGCAGGCGCGGTGAGCTGAGGACAGCAGGCACCAGCGTCAGATTTACATAAAAAACACATTATCAAGCTGCTCTGACATTAGCACAGACAGCTTATAATGTGTAAACCTGATGACAGAAACCCTTTAAAGTGGATCAGTCACCTGAGTATGCTGCATGTACATAGGAAAGCATAGTCAGGTGACAAAAGGTATTTTAAGAACTTGCCCCCACTCCCCCCCCCCAGTGCTAGGCTTGAGCAAATTGAGCTTCGGGTCATAGATCCAAAGTAGATTAGTAAAAAACTTTGATGTTAATGCGGTTTCCATACAGCGTACGGTATTCCTATTTCCTATTTTAAAATGTTTTTAAATATGCAATCTGAAGTGGGCTTCTGGCTGGTATTAGGAAACCAAGTAATTGCAGGGAGCATGTTAAAGCCCAACCAGATGTTTCTCCAGCTCAGACTCAAACCCAGTGCTAGAGTGCTTATTGTATAGAGCAGTGGCACTGAATGCCAACTGTTTTGACCCCACTCGGTCCACACGGAGGGCAGTATGCACACCAGAAAGCAGGGAGCGACCATACAGCTGCATGGCTCCACTACTTTCAGTTTCACCCCGACACCAGTAAACCTCCTCTACTGCAGCGGCACTTAGGAAAGCTTACAGCTCCAAAGCACACATTCGTGCTTCTGGAGCAGGGGAGGAAGGCTGAGCTGCCACCAAAGGAACCAATGCCATTTCAGGGTCGGATGGAAGAGGAAACGGAGACAGAGCACAATGGGAATGTGGTCACTAGAGACATGGACTACCTATCACAGTGTCAGCGGCACGTTCCTGTTTATGTATGCGGATACCTTCGTAACTGCACTGGGGCAATTTAATTTTTTTTTAAAGAAAATCATGGTCTTACAGAGAATTTAAGACACTTAAATTCTCCATGTGGCTCACTTTGGCAACCCCGTATGTCTGTCATAGACAACAAGAGGCAGTTTTCACACACATTGTGATTGGAGATCAGCACAGTTTTAAAAACCCTGCACTAGAACGCTCCTATTTTTAGTGAACAGCCAATTTGCTGCATAATTGTGCAGGCATTAAAATGAAAGTGCTTTCTACTGCATTCATTTAAATCCGCACCGGTGTCTATCGTGATTTTTGGCTACATCCCGGGAGCTCACAAACAAACAGATTTTTTTTTGCCTTTCCCTTAAAAAAAATAAAAATATAAACGTACTCTTCTTCTGTGTGACAATATAAAATAGTTTTTGTAAAAAATACGATATCCTTGTAAAAATGTAGTAAAACGTTAAAAAAGACTGTACTTATTAGTATTGGCGTATTCATACTGAACCATAGAATAAAAGCAACATGCTATTAATTCCACTTCAGAAACTGTGTAAATTTTGATTGACAAATCAACAGTGAAATGGCTTTTTTTTCCATCCCCCTCCCCCCCAAAAAAGCTAATAAAGTTAACAAAAAAGTTTTAAATGGAAAGATAAAACGTCATTGCTTGTGGAATGCAGCTACAGTGGTTAAATGTTAAAAAAAAATAATTGCCTATAGATATATACATATAAAATTTTGTATCAACATACTTGGATCTTCAACATACTTGGAGTTTTTCATAGCAGCAGTAGTTGATATGAATGCAGCTTTACGCCAGGTTTACGACAGAGTTTGCAGTGCCACACATGGTTTCCCCTGCAAACAGAGGTTAGCTATAAAAAGAAAAATTGACTATAAAAAGCGGACTAAAATGACCTCACACTTTGCACGTGGACACCTACATGTGAGCATCTGGATCGAGGCTTGTTGAGGGCTTCATCTGTATGCAAGATGTGTTAAGCTGGCCATACACAAGATAACTGTCAGAAGAAAACTTGTTAGGCTGCTAGCTATCTCTCCCCTACCCCTCATATATAGAGATGAGCGAACTTCTGCTTTCAAATTCGGCGTACAAGGTTTGCGTTATGTAAGAATTCCGTTATGGATTGCGCTACCACAAACCATACACTATACACTTAGTCTTGGTCATTATGTGTCTCAAGACAGTTTCTATTCATCTCAAGCAAGCAACTTATGGGGGGAGGGGGAGAACTTCCTCTTCTAGACAGATGTGACAGAAATACAGAGTTTTAGCAAATAGCAAAGATATACGCCACCCTGCCTCCCCCGCTGCTTCCTGTTCTATACTTGCTGCCCTATATAATGTCAGTAGTTCCGCATTAAACCAGAGATTCTACATTGACCTAATCTGTGTCAGTGCTTCCTTCTCTCCGTGCACGTATTACGTCATAATTTGGAGCAGTATATTAATATGTCAGGTCTATTGATCAATTCCAAAACACATGCATGTGTTGTAAATGTGAGAGGGTAGAAGGCCACTGCTAGACACTTTATCTCCCCGAGAACAAAAGGATGGGACATATTGATATCCCATAAGTCCTACCCTTCCCTCCACCAACATCTGCCGAAACCGGAACATTTGGTGGCCCTCATACACATTAGATAGTTGTCAGATACCACCAAAATGGGCATGTTTGGCCAACATACATCTGTGTATGGCTAGCATTTGAAACGTAAGGAGCAGTCACATAGCTTAAGAGTTCAGACCTCATATTTACCACATCACAAGCTGTGTGTCAATGACAGACACTGGACTCCAGATACAAATTACACAAAATGAAGTTACAAAGTTTGGAAACACACAGTTAAAATTTAGATGCTGCTCCAGCTTCTGCAGAGCAACTGTTGTATTAAACCCTTGCAGAAATCCAGGGCTGCACAGCTGTTTCCTCCACTGCGCACAATATCAGCGCTGAGTCCTAATCTTCTTGGGCTTGGATGCGTGAAGGTAACTTGGCTCAGTGAATGTTTCCTGGCAAAATCTTTAATCAAATCCTGCATATTAGCTTTAAGTGGTTCTGGAAAGGAACCAGATGGGGTTTTGCTTTTCTCTGTGAAGATCATACTGAATTCAAAAGGGTATTAAGAACAAAGCTTTTATTGTATGCCTCTTGTGCTAATGAGAACAACGCACCCATTATTTATAAGAGGGCTGAAACGCTGCTCTTTTTACACGTAATGCAAGGCTTCTAGCCGGCTTGAAGACAGTTTTGGAATTAGCTGGTACGTTCGACAGTGTTGTCACGTCCCTTGTTTATCACTAGGGGCACTCTTCTATAATTTATTATAGAAGAGCAGTCAGTTCTCCGGACATGCACGTTTCAGTAAATAACTGGGATACTAAGGCCCAATTGTCAATTCATTCAAATATTATTCTAAGAAAATGTAGATTTCATGGGGATTGCAACAATTTACTTAGACATATAAAGAGTGCCAACAAGTGCTCTTTAAGGACTCCTCCCAACTTTGACCTTTTCAGCCCTTTTACATGGACACTGACGGGAATGAAAATGTTCATTTCTAATTATTGTCAGCCCATTAGCAGTGATGTGATATATGGGAATGAACGATCGTTTCTGCGATCATTCAATCTTATCCATTTTCCATGTTTGTCATGCAAAGTGCTGCTAACAAACGGGGATTTTAGGTGGAGTTTAAAGATGACAGATAAACAACTGTTTGTCTTATGTGTGGGAATGAACGAGTGTTTGTCTGATGCATGGGAATGAATGAGTGTTTGATGCATGGGAATGAATGATCGCTTCTACGATCATTCATTCTTCTCCAGTTGCCATGTTTGTCATGCAAAGTGCTGCTAACAAATTGCCGCGTGAAAGATAATCTCATCAGACAAACGGGAGTTTGCTCATTTGTCAAGTGATGGTTTGCACCTTTACACAGGCCAATTACCGGCAAGGAGTGCTAGTAGGAACATTCTTCCCATCTACTACCCCGATCCTTGGCTCGTGTGAATAGACCTATAGGCTAGGGCTACAGAACGACTTTTATAGGGCAACATAAGATTGCTGCGTTGAACCAAATGATGAATGTGGTCGCGTTACGACCTGCAAGTTACTGCAACACAATAGTCGTCAAAAATCCAAAATTGTTGGATTCCAAGGCAACCACATTTACCATTATACTGCATTTTTAATGTCAGGCAGCCAGAAGTCACTGTGTAGCCCTAGCCTTAGGGTATGTTTACATGTGGCAATTCGGCTGTTTTCTGTCATTTTAAATTAAAAATGTTTTTTTCGGGTATCGAATTTTCGATACCCATTCGATACTTTTGTCCGGTATCGACCTCGATACCGGGATTTGACATTTTTCGATCCTAGGATGCGCTACTGCACAGCCTAGTATCACAGAGCATGGAGCGCCTGCTATCAGCGCGCTCCATGTTCCCTCAGCAGCACAGGGGAGAAGGAGTCACTCCCTCCCTCACCCTGTGCCGCCGCTGCCACCAATGAGGAGAGAGGGGTGGAGGAGGGGAGGGTGCACTGCGCCACCAAGACCTTTCACGGGTCCATACTTTATTAACCAAGTAGCAAGATATGTAAGGCATACATGGGGGATGTCCCTGCACTTACAAATTTCTGGGCGCCGCTCCATTGCACCGCTGTGGCCCCCGTTACAGTCTCCCGTGCTGTATGCTAAGTAATGGCATTGGAACACTGGGGAGGAGACATCAGCTTTTCTCCCTGGCTGTGATTCTCTGCACTGCGATTGGACAGCGCTACAGCCAGGCAGAAGGAGACGCCCACGGAGAAAAGCTGATGTCTCCTCCCCGGTGTTCCAATGCTGTTACTTAGCACACAGCGCAGGAGACTGTAGTGGGGGCCACAGCAGAGTAACGCCCAGAAATAATAGTAAGTGTAGGGACATTCCCCATGTATGCCCTACATGTCCTATTTAACGTTTAATACAAATACAGGAGGCTGGGTGCAGAATAACCCCGGGGGTTAACTGCCGCTGATCGCAGCTTCCTGTCATAGAGGCTGGGTGACACCTATGTGATTTTGCTGCACGCACCCAGCCTCCTGTATTAAATGTTAATTATCATTGGTGGCGCAGTGCAACCCAGTAATAAAATCATTGGTGGCAGTGGCCACAGGGTCCCCTCCCCCCTCTTCATTGGTGATGCAGTGGCAGTTGTGATCGGAGCCCCAGCAGTGTAATCCTGGGGCTCCGATTGGTTACCATAGCAGACAGGACGCTACTGAAGCCCTGGCTGCCATGGTAATCTTCCTGCTGCTGTGTGCACAAAGCCCAGGGCAGCAGGGAGAGTGTAGTCCTATTCACCCCAATAGAGCCCTTTTAGGGCGAATAGGACAAGGGATCAAAAGATCCCAGGTTCTAGCCCCTGAGGGGGGAAATAGTTATTAATTAAACAGTAAAAAAAAGTAAAAAAAAAAAACACAAAAATATTAAGTATAAATCACCCCTTTCCCAATTTTACATATTAAATATATAAACAATAAATAAACACATTACATATCGCCACGTCCGAAAAGTACAAACTATTAAAATATTTAAAAAAATCTCATATGCAGTGAACGCCGTAACAGAAAAAAAAAAAAAAAAACTGCACAATTCGCCATTTTTTTGGGTCCCCTTGTCCCCCCAAAAATAGGATCGGACTGTTCGATTATGGGCCGTGTGTTCCATAATATGCGGAATGCACGTCTTTTTTTGGCATTTTTATTTTTTCCGCGTGGTATCGAATGGTTTCGGGTATCGCAATACTTTTTTATGGTATCGAAACCGAATCAAAATTTTTGTATCGAAACAACCCTAATAAAAAAGTTTTAATTTGTTTCAGATGATATCTTCTATATGCCAGAACATTATACCGTAGCTACAAAGTATGCATGAAAAATATACAATTGACATCTGTGTTAGGGTATAAGGGGTTAAATATCTGGAATCAAACCCATCTAGAATTTTATTGCTATAAAATATATAGATAAATGACTGCAGAGAGTATTTTTATACAGTTGCTATGAAAAGATATAAAACCAAATTCTACATTTGGATTTGCTGCTGTGTGTATTAGAACGTCAACCTGTATTAGTCCCATAGTGTTCCCTGTAAGAACCGTGTTTCTGCCATAGTCTACTTGACACAAAGATTGTGCCTCCTCTGCTCTGTAACAGCAGGATTCCCTCGGCAGTGAAATCAGCACAGATGTGTTCTGTCATCTCCAAGAGGACAGAGAATCTGCTACGTGTTTTGAATGAGACGTTCTGTGCAAGGAAGCTGTGATGCATGATAATGTGCACGCTGAAGCTTCACCTAACCATTCAACGACAGTGACCCCAAAGGATTCCAAGCTTAAAATAATGCAGCAAAATCAGGTTAGCTGAGGTCAAGAGATTGAAAAGAAACAGGAAATCTATTACCTCATGGACGAATCTGAAATTTGGGAAATGGCAATGTGCTGCATGTGGTAGAACTGAGCCACTGCAAAGTGTTGTCAGGAGCGCCAATATTCTTTCACAAAGGCCTGGCTCTTTAAAGGGAATGTAACATCAGAAAACAACCTATTGTTTAAATCACATTTTAAGAATTTTTTAGCGATTTTGTTTTATAGTAATTTTCCATGTCAACATATTTAAACAAAATTACCAAAAATCATGCAGTTTTCGCACTGGCCACTAACTTTTCAGTAGCCATCGCATTATCATCACAGGTAGGATTATAATGACCGATATCTCCTCTATATAGATGACACAGGATCCATTGTTCACAATAGGTGATATCACAGCTTATCTACTCCCTCCTTAAACGGCTTCTGTCACCCCCACTGACGAATTTTCACTAGCTGACATTAGCTACTTGCTAATGTCAGCTGAGTTCAAACATATGTTTAATATCTTTTTTTCTGTTTGCAATCTTCTTAAAAACGTACTTTTGTCATATGTAAATTAGCTTCGCTACCAGCAAGTTGGGCGGGTACTTGCAGGTAGCCGCCGCATCTTCATGGCCTTGGAACGCCCCCTCTTCTTTTGATAGACAGGGCCAGCGCGCTCTCCTCCTCCCGCTGGCCCTGTCTGCAGCTGCAATCCCGCGCCTGCGCCGTATCGGTCTTTAGTCGGCGCAGGCGCTCTGAGTGAAGGACGCCGCTTAGGCTCTCCGTCCTCAGTGCGCCTGCGATGACGTCAGCGCTACACCCGGAAGAGAAGACGCCGGCATCCCTGGTAAAGAGCAGGCGATGCCGGCGTCTTTTCTTCCGGGTGTAGCGCTGACGTCATCGGCGCAGGCGCACTGAGGACGGAGCGCCTAAGCGAGCGTCCTTCACTCAGAGCGCCTGCGCCGACTAAAGACCGATACGGCGCAGGCGCGGGATTGCAGCTGCAGACAGGGCCAGCGGGAGGAGGAGAGCGCGCTGGCCCTGTCTATCAAAAGAAGAGGGGGCGTTCCAAGGCCATGAAGATGCGGCGGCTACCAGCAAGTACCCGCCCAACTTGCTGGTAGCGAAGCTAATTTACATATGACAAAAGTAAGTTTTTAAGAAGATTGCAAACAGAAAAAAAGATATTAAACATATGTTTGAACTCAGCTGACATTAGCAAGTAGCTAATGTCAGCTAGTGAAAATTCGTCAGTGGGGGTGACAGAAGCCCTTTAATTCAGCACAGGTCACACAGTATGCCTAGAACAATCTCACAAAAGTCAATGAGGTCAGCAATAGCCTACTGTGTTTGTTATCCATGGTTTTAACCCACAGAAGTCTTGACAAACTTTAAGCCCATGATGACTTATCTGCTGTAACACTTGATTGCTGCTGCATTGCAGTCCAGAAAGTGCGGTAGGAAAAAAAAAAATGGCGAATTGGACTCTTTGGAGAAGATTCACCATACCTTCACCGCAGAATTCTGGGTTCAAAAAGTTACAAAACAAGACTTTTGCGACTTTTTGCACTTGCTTGTGCAAAATGTTTGTGACTTTTTCATTTTTACACAACTCACTCACAGTTTTGGAATCTGGGTGGAAAAGTGGATGTGGTTAGCTATGTTAACGAGTTTCACTCCAGATTTATCAAGGAGACTTTTTAAAAATTCACACTCTCACTCCAGTTGGAGGATGGAGAAGGAAAACTGGAGGAGCTTCTGTAGACAAAAGTGTTAGGTTTAAAGATAAGACAAATTTATCAAACATGCAACGTTGGATAAACGTAGCAAAAAGTTCTCCAACACAGACTCAAGCAAAACTGACTTCAAATATTCCCCTTAGGGCTCAAGCACACAAACGTATTTTCTTTCTTTTGTCCGTTCGTTATTTTCTTTCGAACCGCATACGGAACCATTCATTTTAATAAGTCAGCGAAAAAAACATTTGTTACTCCGTGTGCATTCCGTTTCCGTATGTCTGTTCCGCAAAAAGAATTGAACATGTCCTATTATTGTCTGCATTACGGACAAGGATAGTACTGTTCTATTAGGGGCCAGCTGTTTGGTTTCGCAATATATGGAATGTACACGGACGTCATCCATGTTCTTTGTGGATCCGTATTTTGCGGACCACAAAATACATACGGTCGTATGCATGAGTTTTTATGATAAATTCTCCCCCTTATCAAGAAATAATGAAGATACCAATGCACCAGAATCATGGTGGAAGATTCGCTTGTTTAAAATAAACAATATTTAATAGGCACTTGCAGATTAGCAATACTGTAAAGGGAGAGTTCTCCTTCACAACCAACTTTAGTGTAATTGTTCTAATGTATCTAAAAAAAAAGGCAACTAAACAAACAGTCTTAATTAAAAAATGTCATTCAGTGTCTGCAGTTCCTATGCGTCTCCATGCTAACAGACTACAAAGAACCCTGTGTTGTCGGACCCTGCAACCCGGTTTTATCGGTCCTCTATTTGTTACGTACACATACTACATTTGGCTGGTAAGCAAGAAGTAGCGCACCATGGTTTGTGATGGTGGAGCCTCTCTTTAAAGGGGCTCTACAGGATTAGAAAAGTATGATTACCTTCTTCAAAAACAACTCCACACCTGTCCATGGGTTGTGTCTGGTATCAAACATAACCTGTCGACAGGTGGAGTGCTATTCTTGGTAGAAAGCAGCCATGTTTTTCTAATCCTGTACAACACCTTAACCCTTCCCGACCTCCCTCAACGGAGGCACCCAAAACTAATGTATGCGATCAACGATAACATCGCTCACATAGTTTAACCCCTCAGATGCCATGGTCAAATGTGACCACGGAATCTGAGAAGTTAGAGACCATGCTCAGGCTTCCCCTAGCAAGGTTCGGAGAAGCCGTATGTAGTGTGCAGCAGCCTCTGTACTCAGGAGTGGTACAGGGCTGCTGCACATTAGTTCCCATAGAGAGCCTGCTGTGGCAGTGCTCCATAGTAACACAGTGTAATGCATTGGAGTCTATGAGAAAAGCAATTTAATGATTGTTTGCTATAGTTACCTATGGGAACTATTAAATGGGTGAAAAAGAAAAAAAAAAAAAGATTTAAAAAAAATTATAAAAATTCAAATCAGCCCCCTTTCCCCAAAATGAAAATGCAAATACATAAATAGTTTTAAAAAATGAACATCATGGGCATCACTGCATGCGAAAACACCAGTACTATTAAAATATAAAAGTTATTTATCCCATACGGCAAACTGGAAGAGAAAGTCAAAATGGCCATTTGCTGTTTTTTGGACGCTTCACCTACCACAAATTTTTTTTTAATAAAAAGTGATCAAAGAGTCATACACACCCAGAATGGTATCAATGAAAAGAAAAGATCTCCCCAAGAAAAATAAAATAAAAAATGAGCCCTCACACAGCTCTGTACACATAAAAAAAAAAGTTATGGGTTGAGGTATCGTTGTAATCGTAATGACCCAAAGAATAAAAGTAACATGTCAGTTTTCCCACATATGAAACAGTGTTAAAAAATAAAATAATACTGTTGCAGAATGGTGTTTTTTTTTTAATAATTCCACCCCATTTGGAATTTTTTTCCCGCTTCCCACCACATTGTATGCAACTGTAAATGGTGCCATTAGAACGTATGTCTTGTCCCGCAAAAAACAATTCCTCATACAGCTATGTGAATGAAAAAATAAAAAAGCTTTGGCTTTGGGAGGGCTGCGAGTAGAAAACAAAAGAAAATGAAAAATCACCTGGTCTTGAAAGGGTTAAATAAGACGATCAACAACAATTTGAATGATTTCTCGCAAATCTATAAAGATTATGTATAAATCATTAATTTCATTAAAAGGGAACCTGTTATATTGAACATGGTCGAGCTGCAGGATCATGTCACAGAGCAGGAGGAGCTGAGCAGAACGATATATGGTTTTATGGGAGAAGATTCAGCAATGTTTGTATTTAATTCATTTTATATCTTGCTCATTCTGGACTTTGAAGTCAAGGCGGCGGTCCTATGAGTGATTCACAGCCTTCTCTTTATGACTGTGTAGACAGAAAAAGCTGTAAATCACTGATAGGACCGCCTCCTGGACTCCAAAGCCCAAAATGAGCGGAAATGTAAATGAATGAAATACATATTTTCCCATAAAACTATACAATGCCTTCAGAAAGTCTTCAGACTCTTACTTTTTTCACATTTTGTTATGCTGCCGCATAGGTTTCCCCCCATCAATCTGCATTCAATACTCCATGATGACAAAGTGAAACAGAATTTTAGTGTCCACTTGTGGTAAATTCAATTGACTGAACATGATTTGGAAAGACACAGCTCTGTCTATATAAGGTCTCACAGCTGACAATGCATATCAGAGCAAAAACCAAGCCATGAGGAGGAAAGAACTGCCTGTAGAGCTCAGAGACAGGATTGTGTAGAGGCACAAATCTGGAGAAGGGTATAAAAAAACATTTCTGCTGCACTGAAAGTTCCCAAGATCACAATGGCCTCCAAAATTCTTAAATGGAAGAAGTTTGGAACAACCAGGAATCTTTCTAGAGCTCCACCAAAGTAAGTAATTGGAGGAGAGGTGACCAAGAACCCAATAGCCACTCTAGCTGAGCTCCTCCAAAGAGCCTGACCTGATGGGAGAAACATCCAGAAGGTTAACCATCACTGCAGCTTTCCTCTAATCTGGGCTGGCAGATTGGCCAGTAAAAGGCCACATGAAAGCCCACCCAGAGTTTGCAAAAAAGCACCTAAAAGGACTTTCAGACTGTGATAAACAAGACTCCCTGGTCTGAAGATTGAACGTCTGGCCTCAAGGGTTCACCTTTTAACACCACAATGACTAAGCACACAGCCAAGACAACACAGATGCAGCTGTCTGCCAACGGTCCCCATCCAATCCAACAGAGCTTGAGAGGATTTACAGAGAGGAATGGCAAAAATTGAACATTCTTTCAAACACTTTCTCATATTGGAGTACTGAGTGCAGATTGCTGGGAAAAAACTTAATTTTTATTTTAGCACAAGGCCGCAACATAACAAAATGTGAAAAAAGTCAAAGGGTCTGAAGACTTTCCAAAGGCACTGTATATCAATCTGCTCAGCTCCTTCTGCTCTAGAACATGCTGCCTGAAGATTACACTGCATTCTCATGGTGACAGGTTCCCTTTAACTAAAAAGTGATTTTTTTTTTTATAGATAATGGTGAGCATTTATTTTTAAGTTAATTTCTCATCTGTAAACGGGACATTATGTGCGAGCATGACCTAATACTACATTTTCTAAGAGGCACTGATATTTATTCCTAAACATACAGTACCATCACAACTTTATTACAAAACATACATAATCAGGGCGCAGAATAAGGCTACGGCTACACGACGACATATAGGGCACAACTACACAGCAACATGTGTCACACGACAATTTTTATAATGATAGTCTATGGTGACATGCTGCGACGCGACAGTCGCAGAAAAATCCATCTTGGATGGATTTTTTGCTAGTCTCGTGTCGCAGTATGTCGCAGTGTGACTCCATAGACTATCATAAAAAATGTTGTGCAAGAAATGTCGTCGTGTAGCCCTAGCCTAACTGCACGTGCCATATTCAATAGACCAGAGCACTTTTCTGGGCACTCTCTGCAATGGCAGCAGAGAAATAAGGGAGCACAGCGCCACTAACCAACAGGAGATTCATCAAATCTGGTGCAAGGGGAAAACCCGAGGAGCTGGCCATAGCAGCCAAACGGGTTGCTGCTCTGATTGATTGGTTTGCTAATGACAACCCCTTTATTTCCCCTGCACTAGTCTTGATAAATCTCATATTTACCAAAATAAAGTAACTACCCATGCCAAACCCTTTAAAAACCAAATGTTATCATACAATTTCCTGTTCTTGGTCATCCTGGTAAGGTTCTTCCGGCTCTTCTCTAGATTTCATTTTGGCATCAGCTGCCTGTAAGAACTGAATAAAAAGAATCAATTACTAGAAATCCAGTGGGTTATAGAAAAGCTCTAAAGGTTCATGTTATGCAGAAAGAGAATACTGCAATATTGCCAGAAAGCACATTGTAATACCTAGTGAAATGCTAGACTAGTCCTACTCATGGCAACGTACTGGGCTTTTTCTACATTGTTAAAAGACTGATACACCCAACAGCATTAGGTTTCTTCTCTGTAATATTAATCTATGTACATTCACTGAACTGGGAGAAGAACTGCAATGCAATGAGAAGGGAGGAAAGAAGAGTTTAAGTGGAAAAAAGAGGCATTTTTTCTGTAATGAAATAAATTACAAGATTCTTTATCTTCCCCAGTACTATTGAGTTATACAAAGTGGTTTTCAACTGGAAAAAGGGGTTTTCGGAGACTTTTTAACTGATGACTAGGGCTGAAGGAACTTGTGTTTTACAAGTTCGAGTTCTGGTTTTATTACAATTCCATTATGGATTCTGTTGCCAAGGGCCATAACGGAATTCTATGTCGGAATGCATAACGGAAGCCTTTAAGGGGCATTCCATTTTGCATTCTGTCATGATAGAAGTCTATGGGCCACATAACGCTTTCAGTTATGGCCCGTGGTAACGGAATCCATAACGGAATTGTAATAAAACCCAAACTCGAACTTGAAAAACACAAGTTCGCTCATCCCTACTGATGACCGATCCGCTTGAGCACCATGTTCTCTTCAGTGTTTACCTGCTCGCCATCACAATTACAACAGCTCCGTCCCCGTTCATGTTTATGGGATGGATCCTTCCTGTTCATGTGAAAAGGTTGGAGCCATCCCACTGAAGTGAATGGGACGGCTTAGGTGTAATGACACCTGGTCACTGCTGCAGTTGCGTACGAGCAATGCAGTCTCCTCAAACAACTGTTTAGCGGGGAAGCCGGCAATCCCCCCCCCCCCCCAACCGTCAATTGGATATTGATGACCTATCCTGAGGATAGATCAAAAGAAAAAAAGAGGACAACTCATTAGGGTGGCCAAACACACTAGATAAATGTTGGCAAAACCAGCCAATTTTAGCAGGAAAAGTAGACCTTCAATGTGTATGGGGGTGTGCAACTTCACGTGTTGTCCAGAAAGAAGGGTTGGCATTTTGTATTTCAACATGCTCTATCCCTTATTCTCAAAGGAAATAAGCTGGCAGATTCTCCACTCACGCACGCTTGGCCTAGTTGAGTGTGCACGTGTATGAGGAAGAGGTTGAAAGGAATAGCTTTGGGTCGAACAACAGATGACCCATATGCTTCAATAGAGTGTGTTTCAAAAAGGACAAAGCAACACAAGCCTCCATAATGAATCATTGCATTACCAAAAAGCTTCTGCTTTTTTTGTGGAGGTTTAGGAATTGAGTCCAATAGACTCAACCGACAAAAAAAATGCTGCTCTCATTTTGTTACTACGGGGAGATTAGAAATTGGGAGAAAAATACTGAACATTAATCAATTCATGTGGCACTGTAGGAGCAAGCTTATATTTAGTTAACATCTACGCAGAGAGCCACGTCAGTGCTAGAACAAACATGCAGCTAATGCCTTCAGTATCAAATTCACTTTCTTCTTATCTTCCAGGAGCCAGGGATTTAAATGGCAGTGTCAGAGTGGAGCAATGGACTCAGATCTCTGTTCAAGTCCGCCCATCGACAGAGCTTATTGAATATTCAGCAACACGGTAACTGTAAAGACTGTATATTAATAGTCAATACTGTAAAACAATATTATAGAAGGACAGCATGGAGAAGAGATTTTTTCGTTCGAAGCCTCAGTGAAACCAGATCTGCTGACAATCTAATATTTACAGCATCTTCCTGATACTTCTCTGGTATCTACTGCCAGAGAAGACATTGATCATACACCCCAAAAACACTGCTACCCTTCTCTATAGGTTCTTCTGGTATTGCAGCTCAGACGTGTTTCCCAAGGGTGGTAATAAGCATAGTGCTGCACTTTTTTGTTAGTTGTAGGGACGTGGTAGTTCTCTTTTTTTAATGTGTGTTTGGGGTGTTGTTTTTTGTTGCATTCACTTTGCCACCTCTGCAGCCAATCGCTGGCCACAGTGGTGACATGCTCCAATTACATCATGCCCATTGGTCACAGGATGCAAGAGAAGCTGGTCACCGCTGCTGGCAACCAAGGACAGGAAGCAAAGGAGCTGGAGATCAGCGGTGGGGAGCAGGTAAGTACGCTTTTCCCCTTGGATGGTCTGTTCTTGGCAGGTATGTTTGGTGTAAAAAAAAAAAAATTAAAGGGGACCTTTCACTTAGGATTGAGGTAGTGAAATACTTACACTACCTTCCTGGGCGGCCCCCGCTGAGGTCCAGGCAACAGTTTTTTTTTTCAAAATAACCCCCGGTTCATCCGCTCCGGTCCTCGTTAGTTTTCATATGCAGCGATTCTTTGTATGAGGCGGGGACTTGTCTTTTGCCTGGGGAGTGGTTTCCTTCTCCCTGGCTGCGAGCACAGCCATAGCGCTCGGCTCGCAGCCAGGGAGAGGAATAAAATGTGGCCTGGACCTGAGCGGGGCCTGCCCAGGAAGGTAGTGTAAGTATTTCACTACCTAAATCCTAAGTGAAAGGTCCTCTTTAAATCAAAAACAAAATGGTGACCAATCTGTTCGAAGTCACAGCCAGTCAAGCACAAAACGTAGTATTTAATTACAAGGATGGCTCAAGTCCATCAGAGCAGGAGAAGGGTTCAGAGTATGGGACTGCCATTTCTGATGTTTGTATGTCCTACCAGGACATATGGACAGAGGCTGTCTTCAAGAGAGAAGCCATTTAAAGGGAATCGTCAACCATGAAAATGCAATGCAATCTGCAGGCAGAATGCTATAGAGCAGGAGGAGCTGAGCAGATTGATATGTCGTTTTATGGAAAAGCTGTCAGTCACTAAATGGAATTGCCCACATGGCCCCTTGGCTCAAAATAAGCAGAGATATAAAATGTATAAATTACCAGTAGAATGGAGCGAACCTGCCTTTTGGCAGGTTCGATTTCAGGTTCGGGGCTAAAGTGAATTACGTAATGGATTCCGTTCTCACTAAATCCAAAATGTAATTTAATACCAGCATGCCGTTAGACGCATTCCGTTTTACATGCCATCATAATACAAGTGTAGGCCAGCAGAACGGAACCCTCGGAGCTAGCCATTTTGCGTCATGCCAGAATTGAATTACGTGATGGATTCCGTGAGAACGGAATCAATTACGTAATTCACTTAAAACAGGTTCGCTCAACTCTACTTACAAGTTTTACTGAATCTTTTCCCACAAAACTATATTAATCTGCTCAGCTCCTCCTGTTCTATGCCACAGTGTCGGCAGATGGCACTGCATTTTACCATGACAGGTTCCCCTTAACTGGAGTCTGTCAGCAGACTCCCTTTAAAGATCCCCACTGACTTGTCTACTAGATTTTGAACAATCCCTACTTAACTACTACTCTACGCAGTGGGATTAGGTCATCCCTTCTTCGAATAAACTAGAACATGTTGCGGACTGCTCGAGAGCATAGCTGCAGCTGAGCAATAGAACATGCACTACAGGCAGGGCAGGGGCGTAGCTAGAAATGACTAGGCCCCTCCTGGATCTCCCATCCCCACATACCTATCGGACCTCCCACCCCTTCCAGAGCTCCCACCCAAACACACCTCCAGGACCTCCCACCCCAACATCCCCACACCCCTACCTAGATCCCCCTAAGTGTCACCCACAGATCCCCCCTCAGTGTCACCCACAGATCCCCCTCAGTGTCACCCACAGATCCCCCTCAGTGTCACCCACAGATCCCCATCAGTGTCACTCACAGATCCCCCCCTTAGTGTCACCCACAGATCCCCACTCAGTGCCATCAACAGATCCCCCTCAGTGTCACCCACAGATCCCCCTCAGTGTCACCCACAGATCCCCCTCAGTGTCACCCACAGATCCCCCTCAGTGTCACCCACAGATCCCCCTCAGTGTCACCCACAGATCCCCCTCAGTGTCACCCACAGATCCCCCTCAGTGTCACCCACAGATCCCCCTCAGTGTCACCCACAGATCCCCCTCAGTGTCACCCACAGATCCCCCTCAGTGTCACCCACAGATCCCCCTCAGTGTCACCCACAGATCCCCCTCAGTGTCACCCACAGATCCCCCTCAGTGTCACCCACAGATCCCCCTCAGTGTCACCCACAGATCCCCCTCAGTGTCACCTACAGATCCCCCTCAGTGTCACCCACAGATCCCCCTCAGTGTCACCCACAGATCCCCCTCAGTGTCACCCACAGATCCCCCTCAGTGTCACCCACAGATCCCCCCTCAGTGTCACCCACAGATCCCCCTCAGTGTCACCCACAGATCCCCCATCAGTGTCACCCACAGATCCCCCATCAGTGTCATCCACAGATCCCCCATCAGCGTCATCCACAGATCTCCTCCCCGCCCAGAGCAGCCTCCTAGCTAATTTATTCACTGCACTTGCCTCTGTGTAATTGAAGAGAAGCGCCGTAATCTCACACAGGCGCACTGGCAGAGGCCAGGAGGACAGCGATGCCTCTGCCAGTACACCTGTGAGAGAATACGGCACTTCTCTTCAATTACACAGAGGCAAGTGCAGTGAATAAATTAGCTAGGAGGCAGCGCTGCACGAGGAGAAGCGGCAACGGCGCCCCCAGCAAGAGTGTGTTCTACGCGGTGGCGTACCTTGCTTATGGGTGGTGCCGCCGTAAATTCTCAGCTGGTAGCCCGGGCCCCCAGTGGCGTAGGGCCCCATAGCCATTGCTATGGCGATCCCTACGCCACTGAATTCAGGAAAGCTGACCCACAGACCCTGACAGAACCAGAACACTGGTAAAAATTGCCCCCTTCATAGTTCTGTTTTCTCTTGGAAAATACTTATTTCAAAAAGCATTTTTTATTTATTTGTTTTACTCACTTATATGGTGCTGACATATTCCGCAGTGCTTTACATACATTATCTTCACAGACTGTGGAGCTCACAATCTAAGTTCCCTATCAGTATGTCTTTGGAGTGTGGGAGGAAACCGGAGTACCCAGAGGAAAGCCACACAAACATGGGAGAACATACAAACTCCATGCAGATGTTGTCCATGGCCGGATTCAAACCTAGGACCCCAATGCTACAAGGCACCAGTGCTAACCACCGAGCCACCATGCTGTCCATGCACTACTGTCATTTAATCTGGCACAAAGTGTGTAAGGGTGAGGATTGTACTAAATCTGGACCTTACTGTAACAAGATTTTAATACTAATTTGCAAATTAAGTCAGAATGATTTTACATAGAAGTGCAGAGACATTGATGAATTCTTTGATCTAAAGCTGGGCGTACACATTAGTCTTTTGTCGGCCAAACACTGAGTGTGGGAAGCTCCCGACTCCCAACAACAGACAATGTCGGGAATACAAGGATGGGGCAAAATGAATATGGATAAACCAACTCGAAAAGTGTCTGGCTGCAGCTTTCTCCTCTTTCTGCATAGAATACACATACTGTACACGTTTGGCCAAGCTAAATGTATGTATATGGGGAAGCCAGGAGGGAATTGAGACAGACGGCTATTGACGGCTATGTTCTGCCAACAGTTCTTGAAGGTGTATGGGCAGCTTAAAGGGGCTGTCCAAGTCATCAATATCAGTTTGGCGGGGGTCCGAAACCCCCCCCCCCCAATTAACTAGTTGAAGAGAGGGCCACACACTGCGCCAGTGCAGCCTTCCCTTCAATGTTCACCTGCACGCCGTCAACATTTCAGCGGTGAGCAGGTGTATTTACAATAAGCCGTCCCATTCACTTCTATGGGACACCTTGTTCCTATACACTTGAATGGGAACGAGCCGCCCCACTGAGATTAATAGGACGGCTTGCAATTACACCTGCTCACCTTTGCTGCTGTGACGGGGAGCAGGTAAACAATGAAGGGAAGGCTGCACTGAGGATAGGTCATTGATAAAAAATAACTTGGACAACCCCTTTAAGGTCTAAGGAAACTGAAGGAAGACACTCCATGCATGGACAGCTTTACATAGGACTCCACCGTCAGGATCTTACCACCACTTTCTGTTCTGCCTTCTGATACACTGCATTTTTCCCCACTTCCCCTTTCTCCTCAAATTCCGGTCTGTCGATTTCAGCTTCTTCAAATTCGTCCTCACCTTGATTGTTGGGATCTTTGGCTGGATCAACCACTTCTTCTGCAACCTGCTGAAATAAATGTTTACATACAGAGGATTGGTGATTACCACTTATGCTTGTTTGCATGGACAGACGTAGATAGACATCATTGCCATGCATGTTTCTGAGCGTGTTCAAAAAAATAAGTGCTTTCATGGAAGCACAGAAGACTAAGGCAGCTAGCAAATGTACAAACTCCCCCACCTGTAGATTTGGGGGGGGGGGAGGGGGATCTTCAAGCTACGTGGACACTTCTATGAACTCTGCCTTTCTAGGTTGCATTTTGACTCTCAAAGCAGTATTCCCACCTCAGAATCTCCCATTCACTCGTAATCACGGTACAGGGAGAAGATGGTGGCTTGGACTAGAGATACACGCAGGTTCCAGTGGTCAGACATGCATATCAGAAATTTATGGCATAAATATATATGGCATAAGTGTTTGAGATAGGAATATCCCTTTAAGAAAGGTTTTTGTGTTTCAGCTAAAACACCCCTAGCCTTATCAGCTGACCGTCTGCATATGTGAGAGAGTTGTCCTGCTGAAACATACCCTTTAAAACTGAACTTATCGGATCCTTAAATTCTTTACTGGGAGATGCCGGGGAACCATTGGCATTGCCCATAGATTTTAACTGAATCGTTGGCAGATCCTGTTGAAATTGTCTGTATTTGTGAGATTCAATGACTACTGAGAAATATGACAGGATAATTAGTGGGCGAGATACTTCACCCACACATAAGAACGACTTTTCAGCAGCCTCCAAACAAAAAAGAAGATGTGAGAGTGTATTAGCCTAAATCTCTAGGACAATCTACGATAGTGATCTACAGGGATTAAAGCGGCCTGTGGCGTGCTACAAGTCACATATCTGCTGCATGTCAATGAGCTGGGGATTATCAGAGCACAATGGCTGGGGCTGAGAAGCAGAGCACTAAACAGTAATGCCTTTTCCTTACCAGCGTATCCTGCCCTACGTGCTGCTTCTGAGACTGCAGGGTCTCCTCTCTGTCAATCATCCCAGCATCTGCGAGAAGGTGATTTAATTATTAATCTCGGCTTTTTTTTCCCCATCTTTGTACCATGAACATGCACAGTGTGAGACGGAGACACGTAGCCCTCACATCACTCACTGCAAGACAGTAATGCAACTAGATATTCTCATAAATCATCAGTTTAAAAAGCATTTCCCATTTACCTCTAGAAACCCCTAGTAAATATAAATCCTTCTGCCGTCCTCTGCTGTCAAGTAGTGTCTCCGAGAGCTTAAAGACAGACATTGGATGGAATTTAATATGCCAGTCTACATCAGTTGAAAAAGTTTGGCACAGCCTGGTTTTGCACAAAAATTAGTAATTTTTACCCCGTTTTATGCCGCTCTAGCTTAGCATGAGGGTCAGACAGATTTACTAAAATGTCATAAATTACATCTCAAATATTTGCCAGGTAATAGCTTTTCTGGTGTTTAAACTACCAAAAAATATGCCGAATTTATTAAGGGGCTCAAGCACACTTTCAATTAAGACTGGCATATAACACACCAGTCTTAATAAATCCCCCACCACTTCCACCGATGTGTCTGCAGTTATAGTTCCCACAGAGGTTTGCCATCCGGATTTGTTAAAATTGCATAACAGTTATATAAGAACACAGGTAGGAGGAATGCATTAAAAATTTTGGACAAGCACTAAAGTGGCTTAAAATAAAATCATGTTATACTTCCCCCTTTCTCCACGCCGCCGGTCTGGCTCTCCTTCCGCTGTTTGTTTACAAATAGTAGTGGTTACGTATGGTAGACAGCTGGGAAGAGCGATTGGCTGCAGCGATCATGTGCCAACACTACTGTTTGTAAACAAATAGCGGCAGGAGAACAGACCAGCGCCACAGAGAAACACGATGGAGTAAGGGGGGAGTATAACATGGTTTTATTGCAAGTCATTTTAGGGCTTGACCAAGATTTTTAAATATCTCGGACAACCCTTTTAAGTAATGAATGGGAAAGCTATCTGGTTATGCAGAGATGCATTCCTCTTACCTGTGTTCTTATATAACTGTTCTGCGGTACTAACAAATCTGGATGGCAACCTCTGTGGGAACTGTAACTGGAGACACATCGGGGGGAGGGGCATATTTATTAACACTAGTGTTCATATGCCAGTCTTAATTAAAAGTCTGCTTGAGCCTCTTTATGAATGGGGCATATTTTTTGGCAGTCTGAATACCAGAAAAGCTATTAGTTGAGAAAATTTATGGAGTGAATTATAGTAAATTTGTCTGACTTAAACAAGTTGTGCAGCCAATAATACTGATGACCTATGCTCAGGATAGGTCATCAATGTCTGATCGGTAGTGGTCCGACTCCCGGCACCACCACCGATCAGCTGTTTGAAGAGAAGGCGGAACTCGTATGAGTGCTACTTCCTCTTCAATAATACACTGTGCGTTTTCTGTCACTTGAATGGACAAAGCACTTATAATTACACTGTGACAATGCAAGCGAGATGACACGCAGTAAATCTTGAACAGGAAGTAGCGCTCTCCTTTACTCAGCTTACCCCCACCGATCTGATATTGATAACCTATCCTAAGCATAGATCATCAGTACCCCCACCGATCTGATATTGATAACCTATCATGAGCATAGATCATCAATATTACTGGTTTATTGCACAACCAGTTTATGGAGGCCCTACCCCTCATGCTTAGCTAGAGTGGCACAAAATTGAGGAGGGGGTTGGGGGAAATCACAAATTTTTGTGCAAAACCAAACTGTGCCAAACTTTTTCAACTGATGTAGACTGGTGCAAGTTGGATATTAAATTCAATCCAGTGTCTGTCCTTAAGTTCTTGGGGAGACAAAAATCAGTTTCAAACTAAGCATACTGCCATGTAGGAGCCCTAAAACAACCATACTTCTCTTGTGAAAATCCAGTCCTCTAGTCCTGAGAGATGTTTTTTTTTTTTTTTTTCGGTGCACTGTGGGTTGTACCACTCTGTTTCATGCCCCTGTATTCTTGTGTGTCATTGCCATCACCTCTGAAGTCTCAAAGAATGTCAAGCAAACAATAGGGAGAGGTACTAGGTAGTGTTTTGGCGGAGCAGTGGTGCAATCACTGAATCCTTTACGGAATCTTTTTCTGAAAATATATATCAGTCTGCCCAGCTCCTCCTGATCTATAACATCCTGCCTGCCTCAAGGCGAGCAGAACCTTTTAAGGAATGCTGAGTGACAACTTCTGTGCGAGCTGTAATGGTGGACATATTGGTTATCAATCAACTTCTCCAAAAGCCGATAAAACTAATAAATTGCTGAATAGGCGATGACAAGAACATTATTACCAACATTTCAATTCCAAATTGCAGGACAATTTAGGGAACGCCCCTAAAACTGACACAACCGTATGTTTTGCGGTCCGCAAACCGCGGATCCGCAAAACACAGAAGCTGCTCCACATTCTGCAATTTGCTGAACAGAACGCGGCCCATTGTAGAAATGCCTATTCTTGTCCGCAAAACGGACAAGAATAGGACATGCTCTATTTTTTTTGCAGGGCCACGGATCGGAGCAACGGATGCGGACAGCACACGGAGTGCTGTCCGCATCTTTTGCGGCCCCATTGAAGTGAATGGGTTCGCGCCCGAGCCGCAGAATATGCGGCTCGGACGCGGACCAAACATACGGTCGTGTGCATGAGGCCATAAGCTCCTAATTGGTTATTTGCATAAATCCAACCCATTTTGTGGCCTGGTTCATAATAAGGACTGCTGACAAGTATGCAAGGGACTTAAGGCCTCTTTCACACTAGCGTTGTTAGGATCCGGCGTGCACTTCCGTCGCCGGAATGCACGCCGGATCCTGCACAACGCAAGTGAACTGAAAGCATTGGAAGACTGATCAGTCTTCAAAATGCTTTCAGTGTTACTATGACAGCCAGGACGCTACTAGCGTCCTGGTTGCCATAGTAGCAGTGGGAGCGGAGCGGCATACTTACATTCCGTGCGGCTCCCGGGCGCTCTGAATGACGCCAGAGCGCCCGGCGCATGGATCACGTGATCCGTTTGATCACGTGATCTATGCACTGGGGCGCCCTGACGTCATCCTAGAGCGTCCCGGAGGCGCACGGAATGTAAGTATGCTGCTCCCCGCTCCTCTATCTTTACTATGGCAACCAGGACTTTAGCGTCCTGGCTGCCATAGTAACCATTGACAAAAGCTAAACGTCGGTTCCGGCAATGCGCGGAAACGACGTTTAGCTAAAGGCCGGATCCAGACTAATGCCCTTCAATGGGCATTAATTCCGGATCCGGCGTTGCGGCATGTCTTCCGGATTTTTGGACGGAGACAAATCCGCAGCATGCTGCGCTTTTGTCAACGTCCAAAAAACGTTGACATACTGAACGGAAGACATCCTGATGCATCCTGAACGGATTTCTCTCCATTCAGGATGCATGGGGATAATCCTGATCAGTAGCTTTCCGTCCTAGAGACCCGAGGACGGATCTCTAGGACGGAAAGCTAAAACGCTAGTGTGAAAGAGGCCTAAGTTCAATTTTTTTTTTTTTTTATGGTAAAACATTTCCCAGACTCCTGAATAGCAAAAATGGATCCTTGTAAAATGGGCATATGCCTTCTCCAGGAACATTTGAGGAAACCTTGGTGGGAACTGTAATGGTAGCCATACTGGTAGTTCGCCAGCTTCCCTAGAAACAGTTGAAAAGAATAAGGTCACCTAGCCACTTGAAATTGTATTAAAAACTCTCAGAATGGTGTAAAATGTAAAAGTAGTAATAATACCTTGCTGATCCCCTGTTGCTCCCATTCTGTCGCTTCCAAAATCTCAGCCTGTCGCTGTACTTCACATCTGTAACCACTGGCTGCAGTGGTCACAGGTCCCTGTTAAGAGGGACCCAGAAGTAGAAAACAACGAAGGACCCGCAAACCTTCAGCATCGGAGCATCAGGGATTAGTAAGGCAAATATTCCTTTTTTTTCCCTTTATGGTAAAATTTAAGTGACTGGACAAGCCGCTTAAAATGCCAAACTATAGTTTGTGCCATATTAATACATCACCATATGAAGGTACCTCATTGGTTTTACACAACTACTGTATTGTCAACAACCATCATTGATAGGGCGGACTAACCATATAACCTACAGGGAAGTTTCCCAGGGGGCCACCCAAGCCCTCTCGCTGGCCAGATACATAACAATCTGATGCTCTTAGCATTAATTAATGCTAGAAGCATCAGGTACTTATGTACCTGGCCAGCAGGTGCGCTCCTGAATTCAACTCTACCACCGTCTTCAGTATCCTGATAGGGCAGTATTTTATGCTGTAATGTGCTATTTGGTTTTGCTGGGTGGTATTTTTGCTGCTCTACAGTATCGCTGGCCCCACCTACTTTTTGCTGTCCCTGCCTACTTGTGGGCTTGTGTTGGCCCTGACTACTTATGTTGTCCACCTTCTTTCAATTTGGGGCCACTTTTAAGTTTTTTCCAGGGCCACTTTAAATTCCCAGTTTGCAAGTTTGAATAAATGCGTTTAAAAATAAATGACAGAATGGGCACTCAATATCAGGACAGGATGGAAGGAAAAAACAAAGGCTGAAAATAAAAATTATTTTAATAAAATGGCAGAAAATCTAAAACATAGTGAGGTGGAATGATGAACCCCACGCTGTAAATATTATGAATGAATATAACACACAAAAATGGCAAAGTAAAAACGACAACATAAAATGCACAACTAAGCGGCAATGAGATCTCCTCAGTGGACATGAGTTGATGCAATGGTGTTTACTGAGGTCCAATAACCCCTAAAAGTCTCACTTGGAGAATATCTTAAAGTCCCACAATATAAAAGAGGTAGATGGAGTAATAGTGGCACTAGTGTGCAGAAGGAACACGTTACCGCTCCAGCAGTAAATGTTGCAAATGGCGGCTGGGTCTCCACCTGTGGTTTTGAATGGCATCCACTTCCCTGTGATACTTCAGACACAGTAACATGCAGCGTCCCACATGCCGTGTCAGAACACTTCACCTGATCATATGACACGTCATGTGGGACGCTGCATGTTACTGTGTCTGAAGTATCACAGGGAAGTGGATGCCATTCAAAACCACAGGTGGAGACCCAGCCGCCATTTGCAACATTTACTGCTGGAGCGGTAACGTGTTCCTTCTGCACACTAGTGCCACTATTACTCCATCTACCTCTTTTATATTGTGGGACTTTAAGATATTCTCCAAGTGAGACTTTTAGGGGTTATTGGACCTCAGTAAACACCATTGCATCAACTCATGTCCACTGAGGAGATCTCATTGCCGCTTAGTTGTGCATTTTATGTTGTCGTTTTTACTTTGCCATTTTTGTGTATGTTATATTCATTCATAATATTTACAGCGTGGGGTTCATCATTCCACCTCACTATGTTTTAGATTTTCTGCCATTTTATTAAAATAATTTTTATTTTCAGCCTTTGTTTTTTCCTTCCATCCTGTCCTGATATTGAGTGCCCATTCTGTCATTTATTTTTAAACGCACTTCTCTGTTTTTTCTTGGCCTTTTTGCGAGGTGGCCATTCAGAGTAAGAGCACCATTTCCATGAGATCCTGATTTATTGAGCCACCTGACACACTACTCTATCCACAAGTTTAAATAAATGTCTCTGCACTTATCCTCACAATAGGTCATCAAGATTTTTGGGGTCCAGCCCCTTCCACATGTGAGGTCACGGCCATTGGTCACATGGCCTTTGTGCAGCTCAGTCAGGTATGGGACTGAGCTGCAATACCAAGCACAACCACTACACATGGTATGTCGCTGTGCTTGGTGAACATTGAAGGGGTCCATTCAGACAGATGATCTGGGGGGGATGCTTGAAGTCAGACCACCACCAATGTAATATGGATGACCACTCCTAAGGATAAGTCAACAGGGTTGTCTAGTATCAGAAAAACATGGCTTCTTTCTTTTAAAAACCACACCACACCTGTGCATTACAGCTCAGCTATAAGGGTTTGTGGCAAGTTTTAAAGTTATCCCCTATCCACAGGATAGGGAATAACTAACTGTTTGCAGGTGTCTGACCGCTGGGACCTCTAGCGATCCCATAAATGGGGGTCCTGTTGCCCCACCCTGGCGGAACAGCAGGCTTAGAGTATGCCCTGATTATCCATTCATTCTCTATAGGACTGCAGAGTACAGAGCTCGCCTATCTCTGGCAAACCCACAGAGAATGAGTGGAGCGTCAGGGCATATGCTCGATCCATCACACCTTCAGGACAGGTGAACTGGACCCTCATTCTCAGGATAATTAGTTGATAACTAACTAATCGGTGGGATTCTGACCACTGAGCCCCCTACCAATCTACTAGTTAATTATCTATAGCTAGATACATAGCCACATAAGTGAAAAGGAAGGACTCCTGTTTTTCAGACCACTGCCTAAAAATTAGGAAAAAAACTTTTCTTTTGGGAACTTAGAACCTAAACTTTAAAGTACTTTATACTTTATCACTTTATACAGCATCTCACACATAAAGGAGTAAGGAATGGAGATATAGAGAATTGTTTTTTGTTTTTGCTTTTTTATTTTACAGTAGGATACTGGAGCCATCATGGCGCTCACAAATGGGCTGGAAGACTCAAAAGTTAAAGGCACAATTGTGCCCTCTAGTGGAGAAGTGAAGGGTATGTAGTGGAGATGAGTGAATCAATTCTAACGAACAGTCGCCGCTCTGAAGCAGAGCTTGTACTTTTGGACATGGTCAGGGGCTGGACTAAAATGTCCAGCCCTGTCAATCTAGTGGCAGGTGGGCATTTCTTCACCTGCAGCGACAGCCCCCCACAGGTGAGGAAATCCTGCTTAGTCAATTCGTTAGAATTGATTAGCTCATCTCGAGTATGTAGTCAAGTCTGAGATACAGGATTTCTTTAAAATAATTTGCAAGGTCCAAGCAATGATCAGGTGTACAAGCTGGGGCAGGGTGGGAATGGATAGTAGTCAATGTACACACATGCATATGGCTGATCTAATTGTGCAAATCAGCTTTTTCGACGCGCATAATAGAAGTTATAGATTTAAACACCTAAACTTTGTTAGCAGACAGATTGGCATAGCTAGCGCGCTTCAGCCAGGCTGACACTTGCAAGGGCAGCTTTGTGAAGAAGGCTACAAACCCAGCACCCTGCTGTACCTGGCCTCGATTCAGCGCACGGCTCTAAAATGTAAAATCACAAGTAAAGTTTTAATGAGAGATCATGAATAGAGATACACTAACTCGGTGTGAGATTTCTCATTAAAAGATGTAAGAAAGTTCCCCACTGGCTGCACCCCTGCCCGCCGTCTGCTCCCTGCGATTACAGCAAATTAACATTTGGGAAGTTTGACAACAGGTACAAGGAACTATAACAGGAGGCTCAAGTATACGGACAGGACTCAGAGGATGGAAATGGTAAGATTAGGTAGAAATTAAAGGGGAAGTTAAATTTTTAACAAATTCCACAAGAAGCGTAGCTCAAAGTTTAATGCAAACGTTTTTTACATGAGCCCTTCACCTTGACCCCTGAAGGAATGGGCCATCTTTGGTCTTACGGACCAAGAAAAATGTGCATCTTTCGTTCCTTACGTTGTGTTCTGCTCGTTCACCATCATATGTATGTGTGTAAAGGTAACGCCCCCGTTGCTCCTAGAGGCTCATTTTCATATATTAAAACATCATTTTTCTCAGTAATGCGGGCACATATGAACTTGGGACCAACACAGACGCCTTCAGCTGCCTAGTGCACATGTGCCCTTTAAATGCACTGTAATTAACAAACAGACTTGTGGTTGCACTTTGCTGGGTCCCAGCAAATTCCCCGTATGTGCCATGTGTCTAAGTTCCCTTTATTTGTGTGTGAAGTATCACTTACCCATATCCGATTCTACATCTGCTTCCATTTTGTGGTAGCCCTGTTGTGGTAGCCCATGTTTCCGATTTTCAGTTGGAACACTAACTTGATGGCTGTCAGACTTTGTGACAGTGTTACTGGCGCCATTTTTCTTCTCTGCTTCTGTCATCTTGGCGTTCACTTTGTTAACTATGTCTTGCCAACTGCATAATAAAAAAATAAATATCTCAAATCAATGTATTTACTAGCACATCATCAGACCAGTTATTACGCTATGTTCAGAGTCGTAATCATTTTCTTAAAGGGATTCTGTCACCACATTTTACCACTACAGTTAAACATATCTACTTGTAGGTCTCCCTGAGCAGTGTCAAATGATGCCCTTATTAACTAACGGTCTAGATTTATTTCTTTATAAAATCGATTTTAGTGATATGCAAATGACTTACATAAAGTGCCCAAGGGGGGTGTCCTTCCCTAACTTGGTGCCCACCCGCACCCCTCGGTCCCTTGCCCAGCGCCGCGGCGCATGCGCACTTCACTCGACGATGCCATTACCTGTAGTCCGCACGGGTGCATTTTACAGTGTGTAGTGCGCACGCGCGGGATTTCCAACAGTCTCAGGGATTACGTCAGCGCGCCGGCTCTTGAATATATTATATTAGAGGCGGCGCTGGACTCAGGAAGGCGTCGCTGGGCACCGGACCGAGGGATGGGGCTGGGCACCAAGTTAGGAAAGGACATCCCCCTTGGGCACGTTTCACATGAAAGATCTACATAAGAAGCTAATTATTTGTAAATACTTGTACTGTGTACCATTTATTCTTCTCTAGTCACAACCAAAGCAATGGTGTTTCCGTACTCTGCAAACAGTCATGTGCCTGAACCGTTCAGCTCTAGATGTAATAGGTCACAACATTTAAAAGGGGGTTTTCTCATCAAGTGATGGGATAAATCCTTTTTGTCATGTGAGGCCACACATGTTATTTATGTCATGTTTTTGTGATCGCTGTCAGGTACAGTATGTAAATAGTACTATGAGAACAATCAGGAAACGCATAAGAGAGCATTTACATGATAGTCATAATCCAGCAAGTAGGACTCTATCTGGCAGAGCAGAACATTTTTGGGGTCATTTATCAAAGTGGTGTAAAACAGAACTGGCTTAGTTGGCCCATAGAAACCGATCAGATTCCACCTTTCATTTTCCAAAGTAGCAGTCAAAAATGAAAGGTGGATTCTTGACTGGTTACTATGGGCAACTAAGCCAGTTCTACTTTACACCAGTTTGATAAATGACCACATTTGTTTATACTAGGGATGTCCCGATACCATTTTTTTAAGACCGAGTACGAGTACCGATACTTTTATTTAAGTACTCGCCGATACCAATTACCGATACCTCGTATAAACAGCGCCGCAGTTGCTGATAGCAATAAAAAAAAATAAAGCTGGAATTTGGTTGCTATGGACAACGGCTTTTCTTTTCCTTTGTACAAGTGTTAATAAATTGATAAATGGGAATATAATAGTGTTTTCCAACCAATGTGCCTCCAGGGGGATCTGTGGATGACGCTGTTATGGGGGATCTGTGGATGACACGCCGTTATGGGGGATCTGTGGATGACACGCCGTTATGGGGGATCTGTGGATGACACGCCGTTATGGGGGATCTGTGGATGACGCCGTTATGGGGGATCTGTGGATGACACTAATGGGGGATCTGTGGATGACACTAATGGGGGATCTGTGGATGACACTAATAGGGGGATCTGTGGATGACACTAATGGAGGGATCTGTGGATGACACTAATGGGGATCTGTGGATGACACTAATGGGGGGATCTGTGGATGACACTCAATGGGGGATCTGTGGATGACACTAATAGAGGGATCTGTGGATGACACTAATGGGGGGATCTGTGGATGACACTAATGGGGGGATCTGTGGATGACACTAATGGGGGATCTGTGGATGACACTAATGGGGGATCTGTGGATGACACTAATGGGGGGAATCTGTGGATGACACTAATGGGGGGATCTGTGGATGACACTAATGGGGGATCTGTGGATGACACTAATGGGGGATCTGTGGATGACACGCCGTTATGGGGGATCTGTGGATGACACGCTAATGGGGGATCTGTGGATGACACGCCTAATGGGGGATCTGTGGATGACACGCCGTTATGGGGATCTGTGGATGACACCGTTATGGGGGATCTGTGGATGACACAGTTATGGGGGATCTGTGGATGACACATGTTATGGGGGATCTGTGGATGACACCTAATGGGGGATCTGTGGATGACACTAATAGGGGGATCTGTGGATGACACTGATATGGGGGATCTGTGGATGACACTAATGGGGGGGATCTGTGGATGACACGCGTTATGGGGGATCTGTGGATGACACGCTGTTATGGGGGATCTGTGGATGACACTGTTATGGGGGATCTGTGGATGACACTGTTATGGGGGGATCTGTGGATGACACTGTTATGGGGGATCTGTGGATGACACTGTTATGGGGGATCTGTGGATGACACTAATGGGGGATCTGTGGATGACACTAATAGGGGGATCTGTGGATGACACTAATGGGGGATCTGTGGATGACACTAATGGGGGATCTGTGGATGACACTAATAGGGGGATCTGTGGATGACACTAATGGGGGGATCTGTGGATGACACTAATGGGGGATCTGTGGATGACACTAATGGGGGATCTGTGGATGACACTAATGGGGGGATCTGTGGATGACACTAATGGGGGGATCTGTGGATGACACTAATGGGGGATCTGTGGATGACACTAATGGGGGGATCTGTGGATGACACTAATGGGGGATCTGTGGATGACACTAATGGGGGGATCTGTGGATGACACTAATGGGGGATCTGTGGATGACACTAATGGGGGATCTGTGGATGACACTAATGGGGGGATCTCTGGATGACACTAATGGGGGATCTCTGGATGACACTAATGGGGGATCTCTGGATGACACTAATGGGGGATCTCTGGATGACACTAATGGGGGAGATCTCTGGATGACACTAATGGGGGGATCTCTGGATGACACTAATGGGGGATCTCTGGATGACACTAATGGGGGATCTCTGGATGACACTATGGGGGATCTCTGGATGACACTATGGGGGATCTCTGGATGACACTATGGGGGATCTCTGGATGACACTATGGGGGATCTCTGGATGACACTCATGGGGGATCTCTGGATGACACTATGGGGGATCTCTGGATGACACTATGGGGGATCTCTGATGACACTATGGGGGATCTCTGGATGACACTATGGGGGATCTCTGGATGACACTATGGGGGATCTCTGGATGACACTATGGGGGATCTCTGGATGACACTATGGGGGATCTCTGGATGACACTATGGGGATCTCTGGATGACACTATGGGGGATCTCTGGATGACACTATGGGGGATCTCTGGATGACACTATGGGGATCTCTGGATGACACTATGGGGGATCTCTGGATGACACTATGGGGGATCTCTGGATGACACTATGGGGGATCTCTGGATGACACTATGGGGGATCTCTGGATGACACTATGGGGGATCTCTGGATGACACTATGGGGGATCTCTGGATGACACTATGGGGGATCTCTGGATGACACTATGGGGGATCTCTGGATGACACTATGGGGGATCTCTGGATGACACTATGGGGGATCTCTGGATGACACTATGGGGGATCTCTGGATGACACTATGGGGGATCTCTGGATGACACTATGGGGGATCTCTGGATGACACTATGGGGGATCTCTGGATGACACTATGGGGGATCTCTGGATGACACTATGGGGATCTCTGGATGACACTATGGGGGATCTCTGGATGACACTATGGGGGATCTCTGGATGACACTATGGGGATCTCTGGATGACACTATGGGGGATCTCTGGATGACACTATGGGGGATCTCTGGATGACACTATGGGGGATCTTCTGGATGACACTATGGGGGATCTCTGGATGACACTATCTGGATGACACTATGGGGATCTCTGGATGACACTGTCAGGGGGCTATGTGGATGACACATATATAGCATATTATGCTATAAACGTGTCATCCAGAGATCCCCCATTAGTGTCATCCACAGACCCCCCATAGTGTCATCCAGAGATCCCCCATAGTGTCATCCAGAGACGTAAACTTAATCTTTATTAATGTGGCCGGAATTACTAACTATTAATGTGCAGTCTCCCTCAGGTCAGGCGCTCAGTCCCTCCATGCTCCTCCTGCCCCGCGCGCCTTCTACATTCATAAAGTGGGCGGAGCGCGCAGGAGGGACGTGAGGTCCTTGGGGGAATCGGGCAGCTTGAGCTCTCAGTTCCTCCATGCGCCTCATGTCCCGCTTGCTCGCTCCGCCCACTTTTATGAATGAAGAAGGCAGGCGGGGCAGGAGGAGCATGGAGGGACTGAGCGCCTGACCTGAGGGGACTGGGCATCAATAGTTAGTAATTCCGGTGACATTAATAGAGGTTAGGTTTACTTTAATAGTGTATGGGAGCTGCCGGACCGGAACTTCCGGTATCGGCAGCGGTATCGGCGGCATTTTCACGAGTACAAGTACTCGTGAAAATGCCGGTATCGGTCCCGATACCGATACTGGTATCGGTATCGGGACATCCCTAGTTTATACCCATAATGGCCTCATTGATACCTTTAAAGGGGTTGTGTCACTTCAGTAAGTGGCATTTATCATGTAGAGAAAGTTAATACAAGGCACTTACTAATGTATTGCTATTGTCCATATTGCTTCCTTTGCTGGCTGGATTCATTTTTCCATCACATTATACACTGCTTGTTTCCATGGTTACAACCGCCCTGCAATCCATCAGCGGTGGCTGTTCTTGCACAATATAGGAAAAAGCACCAGCCTATGTGCGCTCCCGAGATCCCGGCCACTAGAGAGGCTGATGCTTTTTACTATAGTGGTCAGGCACGCCCACAGATTATGGATTGCAATTACTTTTATTTTCCCAGCTCTAGATATTGATGGCCTTATCCTTCAGATAGGTAGTCAATATTAGCCTGGTGGAGGCCTTATACCAGTCCAAAAAAAAACACAGTGGATAGAGGTGGAAGCAGAAAGCTCTGTCAACTGTGTAGTGGCCGTGCCAGGTTAAATGATCGGTTGGGGTCCCAGCAGTCAATTATGTTCAATGAAAGGGATTGGACAGATGTGATTCTTTGTTTCCCGATTAGAATAAATTCTTGGCCAACAGTAAAATGTTTAGGGGAAGCCTGGACAGGGAGCCATTGGTAAAATGAGCATTTGGCCGACAGCTACCTAATGTGCGTGACGACCGTTCCACAAAGGCAATTGCAGCTGTAATTTTGTTAAATTGCAGATCATTTAAAATAATGTGTTCAATTCATGCTTCCTTCTAGTTAAGAATAAAAACCTACAATACAAACCACCTAAATTGTGCAGAAGAGTTCAGTGCCAAGCAGAATGCCAGGGACAGACAATTTTACAACATAAAAGCATAAGAATCACAAGCAGTAAATGGGCAGAGCAAAGAAAGGGCAGCCTTTATCAGCGAAGACAGTGTGCAGTGAAGGCAGTCTCCTCTGCCCAGTCTTATTCCCTCGGCAGAAAATCACAAGCGCTGGCCAAGAAAGGATGACCTAAAGGGAACCCGTCACCTTCAAAACACATATTAAACCGCCATCATTACCTTATAGTGACCCCCAGTTAATTCTAACTTTCTTTCTATTTGGACATATGTGTTGTGAAAGCCAGCAGTCTGTTCCAGCAGAGGAACAGACTGCCGTAGTTTCCTGTATCCAGCATAAACAGATGCCCAACCACCGTGCACTACTGGACCCCTATTCCATGTAATGGGATCCAGCCGCTACACGCAGCATAATTTGTCCGGCCAAAAGCCATCATATATGCCAGATACAATGACCGGATCAGAGTACCAGAGTTCACAACGCAAAGGTGAACCTGGCCTCACTTAACTCTCTCAGTCAGACCATCACTGAAGCCAGAGAGGGAAAAGAGGGAGGGGGTGACTTAATTGGTGTATCACACATTACACTGATAAATGCAATGCTCTTCTGGGGGCATCTTTACCTAGGTACAAAAGAGAACTAAATAGCTGTCATAATATGACCATAATTTTACACCTACTATTATACTAGCCGATAACATCTTCCCTGCACAGCAGTAGTAAACACAATGGATTACCTACCTATACAGGAGTTTTTTCTCTCTGTGCTGGCTGCTACAGAAGGAAAATATTTTGTATTATATTTTCAATGGTATAGTACTGCCTAAATAAAGAAGAGTTCATAAAATAACCCTTTCTGATCCTTTAAAAAAGAAAAAGAAATAAAAGTGATAAATGTGAAGTCCCTTAAAGGAAATGAAAAATAAAAAAGTAAAAAAGCACTTTAATTAAATGATAAAATAAGTCTGGCTACAATAAATTTATGTCCTTTGATTTTTAAAGGTGAACACTGTTAAAAAGAAAAAGGGCAAATTAGCCTTTTTTTTTTTTTTTTATACATTCCCCCACACATGCCAAAAAATCTTGAAAATGAAATATCTGAACCCAGCAATCTTGCTATGAAAAAACAATGCCTCAAATAGCTATGTAGCCTTATAAAAATAAAACAACGTCATGACTCACAGAAAGAGAGTAGGCAAAAAAATCTTTCGGGCCTTAAATAGGACCTGTCGCCTCTTCTGACATGCCTATTTTAGTAACCATTTGCATTCCTCATGTAATAACAATTCTGGAGCATATATTGTTATGCCTGTGTATTGTGCTGTTCCTCTGATACTCCTACAGAAGTTTATTAAGTAGGACTGGGTGTTATCAGTTGAATTGTGTCCATGCACAATCTAGTACTCACAGCACTCATTGGATAGTGTCGGACTGGGCAGGGACACACTCCCAACTGGCAACATCCACTTGTACCTTTAGTCATAAACTTCTAGCAGGAATAATAGCGGCAGCACGGAAGATCACAGACCTGTCCCTTTTTCGCCCAGCAGCTGCTTTAAGCGCCAGTCCGCAATCTTTAGTGCTGCCTCCCATTGAAATGAATAGGAGGCAGAAAGGACACGGCTGCTGGTGGGATTTCGACGGATTTTTGCAGTGTCTGTCTGCACCAAAACGGAGCACAAAAATATGGTCCCTTAGACAGTGTAAAGTGTGACACTATTAGTAAATCTTCTTCATTGTCCGTTACTGGTCATTTTCATTTTGAATAATTAGTGGCCGACAATCACAATTAAAGAAAAAGAAAATATGTCTGTTCCGTGTGACCAGTCACAACTTCCAAGTGCTGAAGAACCAGGACTATGGCAATACTGCCGAAATGGTGTTTTCGCGATAAGTCGATCCCAACGTTAACATCACTTTCAGTATTATGGGATTAGGAAAGATGGGATCAATCATAGAAAATGAAACATTATATTGAGATTTGCTTTAAGAAGAATATAGTTGCAATACCTCTACAAACAACGAGGGAACAAACTCTACTGCCCTAAGCTCCTCAATTATAAGGGCTTAACAATGGCTTTCATTGTCACCCCTGCTGTGTCAACAATAACAAAAAAAAACTTCATTAGGGTTTTTGGCACAAATTTCCAATCACACGCAAGAGTGAAGCGCCAGAACTCGCTTCCGCAGGTCTGCAGGGTGAAAGACGTCGCCTGTGGATTTGTTCAGTAGACATAATTAAAAGATACAACCTTCCAGTGTCTCTAACAGACAGGAATAATACTCCGATACTGGGAGCGGAGTACCATATCCTGCAGCATGCCCAGGCAGCAGAAAAGATGGGGGACAGAAACTTCGGTAACCACTTGAAAGGTTAGAAATATATAACCAACCACCCCCCAACACCAATAGTGACATTAAAGCTGGAAAAAACTGCTTTTTTTATTTTACATTTTGAATGAGTCTGAAGTAAATTATACTTGGTGAACAACTCAGGTGACTGAAGTGCATTTTAACCCATTAGGCAAGTTTCATTTTCTATTCTTCTGATCCATCAGAAGAACAGGAAAAAAAAGCAAAAAAACGGATACAGCATTTTAAAGCATCCGTTTTAGCCATTTTACTTTAGGTGTTCCACAGGAATGAAAGCAAAATGGAGTTAAAATTAACAACATTTTTTTGCAAAGCTCAATATTACCCTGATTCTGCAGAAACACCCCAAATGTGGTGGTAAACTGCTATATGGACACACCGCAGGGCTCAGAATGAAAAGAGCACCATATGGTTTTTGGCGGCCAGATTTGCTAGAATGGTTTTTGGGCACTATGTCGCATTTGAAAAGATCCTGACCCCTGAGGTGGGGAAATACCCAAAATGTGACCCCGTTTTGGAAACTACACCCCTCAAGGAATTTATGGAGGGATGTAGTGAGCACTCTGATCCCACAGCCATTTCATACAATTTTAGAAACATTTGGCTGTGAAAATAAAAATTTTCAAATTCTTCCAATAAAATGTTGCTTTACCCCCAGATAATTCATTTTAAACAGTGGTAATAGCAGAAAAATCACCCCAAATTTTGTTTCATATTTTTACATTACAGTCTACAGATGTGTCTCCTGGGTGTCTCCTTCTCCCAGGCTGGAGCGCTGGCCAATCGCAGCGCTCAGCTCATATCCTGCAACCTCCCAGGATATGAGCTGAGCACTGTGATTGGCCAGCTTGGGAGAAGGAGACGCCCAAAAGAGGATGTCTCCGCCCAAGGCAAAACTAGCAGCAGTGCGTGCGCCGGTAATGGGGGCTACAGCGGGCAAACGGAGCGGCACCCAGGGATACAAGTAAGTGCAGGGAAATCCCTGGGTGCCGCTCTGCATGTACATACATTTGACTAACAAACTTTGGACCGGTGAAAGGTCCTCTTTAAACTATAGTTAACTAAACTGGTTAAGCAATTGCTTCTTAATGGCTTTTGTTTCAAGATAACGTGATGAGATAATGAAATTTGAGTTAAGGGTTGGAGTCTTACCCCTGTTACATGTGGTCATAAGCTGCTGTTCGGGCACACTGCAGAGTTTAGAAGGGGAAGAGCAACATGTGCATTCAAGGCCTAGTTTGGGGATTTAAACTGCACTGCCTGACAACTGTAGAGACTCTGCTGTGAAGTGAAAAAGAAACCCCATTTTAGAAACCACACCCCTCACAAAATTTACCAAGCGATGTTAAGCATTTTCGCCCCACGTGTTTTGAAAAAATGAATGCACATAAGATGGCAGTTTATCCACAGATATGCCATTTTTGTGTCAGACATGTTGTGCCCAACATGTGCCAGTGTGAAAAGTAAGCCCTTTTTTTTATTATTATGCTGTGTTCCCTGGTGTTATCAACACTTCATACAGTGGCATGCAAAAGTTTGGCCCTCCCTGGTCAAAATTACTGTTACTGTAAAAACTTAAGCAAGTTGAAGATAAAATTATCTCCAAAAGGCATAAAGTTAAAGATGAAACACACTTTGAAATTGCCTACAATTTTAAATCAGTGTATTCTTTTAGTTTTGTACAATTTTAGAGTGAAAAAAGGAAAGAAGTACTTTGCAAAAGTATAGGAACCCAAGGAGATTTCAGCACAGAGATAACTTTGACTGAGGTCTCAGACCTTAAATATATGTTAAGGTTAATAAAGCTTATTAAAAATCATAGGAAAGGCCAGATGATGCAAAATTCTAAACTTTATAAATCCCCAGACTGCTCTAACCTTATTCCAAAAACCAGCAGCCATCGGTTCTTCTAAGCAGCTGCCAAACACTCTGAAAATGATTAAGGTCCACAAAGCAGGAGAAGGCTATAAGAAGATAGCAAAGCGTTTTCAGGCTGTTGTTTCCTCAGTTAAAAATGTAATTAAGAAATGGCAGTTAACATGAACAGTGGAGGTCAAGAGAAGGTCTGGAAGACCAAGGAAAATGTCAGAGACAGCTGCTTGTAAGCAAATAAGAACCCCCGATGACTGCAAAAGACCTTCAGGAAGATTTAGCAGACTCTGGAGTTGTTCTACTGTTCAGCGACACCTGCACAAATGTAGCCTTCATGGAAGAGTCATTAGAAGAAAACCTCTCCTCCATTCTCACCACAAAATTCAGCATCAGAAGTTTGCAAAAGAAGATCCAAACAAGCCCAATACATTTCAGAAACAAATCCTGTGGGCTGATGATGTTAAATAAAACTCTTTTGCCACAATGAGCAAAGGTATGGTTGGAAAAAAAAGGGCACAGAATTTCATCAAAAGAACCTCTCTCCAAATATTAAGCATTGGGTTGAATCAATCATGCTTTCAGGTTGTGCAGAAGCCAATGGCATAGAGAACATTTCACGGGTAGAGGGAAGAATGGATTCAATGAAATTCCTGAAAATTCTAGAAACAAACATAACACTAACTGTAAAAAATCTGAAGTTGTAAAGAGGATGGCTTCTGCAATTGGATAATGATCCTAAACACAACTCAAAATCCACAACACACTATCTTGAAGGGCGCAAGCTGAATGTTTTACCATGGCCCTTAAAGTCCCCTGCTCTGAACATCATTGAAGATCTGTGGATAGACCTCAAAAAGCAGTGTATGCAAGACATCCAAGACAGCCCAGGGATCTCAAAGAACCGGAAGATTTTTTGCCAGGATAAATGAATGAAAATCTCTCAAACAAGAATTAAAAGACTTTTGGCTGGTTACAAAAAGCATTTGAAGTATCACAGCTTGTAAAGGGGGTGCTACTAGGTACTAACCATGCAGGGTGCCCAATGTTTTGCTTCAGGCCCTTTTACTATTTTGTTATTTACTTTTTAGTTTTTGCTTAAAATACAATGGAAATGTGTCATCTTTAACTTCATGCCTTTTGGAGATCATTTAATCTTCAACTTCCTAACTGTTCACAGTAACAACGTTAACCAGGGGTGCCAAACGTTTGCATGCCACTGTATGTGGCCTTATTCTTTTGCCTGAACGTTTCAGAAGGCTCATGAGTAAAAGCATTTTGAGCCCCAATATGGTGATTTACGTAGCTTGTGCTGACAACTGTAGAGGCTCTGGGGTGAAATAAGAAATGGAACCCCTGAGAAGTGACCCTATTTTGGAAGCAATACCCCTCAAATTATTGAAGCGGTTAGCACATAACTAATTTAAAATTAAAAAAAGGAAAATCATTATACTACATAACAACCTCTTTCTAACAAAGCTAGAACCAGCCCTGTACCT